>OZ018391.1:62754454-64003408 GCA_963969525.1 Ontholestes murinus | reverse complement strand
GTTGTTCTATTTAATAGTAAAAAATGAAAATTTACACAGATTTTCTTATACTGGGATTTTTATAACTGACACTTCCAATTTCTTTAAATTGGTTTAATGGTCTCTCAAAAACGCCTGGCTTAGGGTGATTTCTTTCGGGAAACCTTTAAATATAAACTCGACAAGCCATAAACAATTTTGATGACATTCTCCAAGCATAAAGATAATGCCAATATCCCCTTCTTTTAAGTAAAACTTCATTTTTTACCAAAAAATACAACAGCGATGTTCAAACAATAACGATTACTAACGATCTAACACAAAAATGCAAAATAAGACAACTATAACAAAAGACAGGCTTTTTAAACTAAAGTGGCATACTAAATTAATTATCTGACGTTTTTTAAATACGATAGAAAAACTAGATACATTAAAATTTTTAATTAAAAAGTACTAAAACGGTGCAATAAACAATATTTTGGCGTTTTCTGTAAAAACGAGAAGACTTAACATTTAAGATATAAATACCATTTGATAGGTAATTAAAAACGTGCATTTGCTGATAAATTAATAAATATAGCGTTCCATTTAAATAAATGAAGTTATAGCCATTTAAATTTCTCATTTGTTTAATTCCAATTTTTTTACACCCGGTATAAGATGCCAAATTTATTATACTTGGAAAATAAAATATGATCTATTGTTACATTTCAGTGTAAATTTGGTATGCATAACTTAATTACTTTTTAAGTATTTGAAACATGAAAATTAGGTTGAATTTTTACAAAATTCAAATTATTTCAAGAACCTTAAGGTTTAAGTAATAAAAACCTTATTAAAACACACACTTATTTTGATCGAAGGATCCAAAAATGCAATAAAATACAGGGTGTTTTATTAAAAAAAACACAACTTTGATACTTTTAGGGTTTTTGGGACACCCTGTATATTATGAAAGTAATTTTAAAAAGTAGCCCTAATAGACCCCTATATATCCCCAAAGTGAAACTTTTTGAAAGTCACGTATTTTGGCCACAATATTCCGTGCCGTATAGCGTGAATAACCCTGTATAAATATATATATATATATATTTGTTCTCATTTTGTTAATTGTCCCACTTTCCCGTTTTTATTGATTCCATTCCTTCGCCTGATGAAGCTATACTGTGGATAGCCTCTAGCCCACCCTCCAATCATTATAATATACTCTTTATTGACTCAAATTGATTATTAATAAAACACGTTTCCTCTTTTTACTATACGATTCTCTGCCTTACACTTTTTCTTGAGAAACAGTCCTTTATACTAAAATAATTAGAAGTATGCGCTGGTGGTGGCGCATTCGGATAACCGCCCGAACTAGCATTAGCGAGAGTGCAACAACGTTAGTTCGGGTCAGCAGTTCGATGGGTGACCGGTACCATTTAGTGTGATAGGGGCGATCATTTAATGTAACAAGCTCATTTACACACACACACAGAAATAACACGGCGGAAGGACCACGTGGTCGATAGTCAAACACCAGTACTTGTACTACTAATTGGAAGTTAGAATAGTGGCCATCTAGCCATCCTACAAGTACATTAAAATCTAAATTTAGAACATAGTTTCTAGTTTCCAAAAACTTCTTAAAGTCAAATATCTAAATGTTTTTAGCATTAATATCCTTAAAACTCATGCATTTTTTCAGCCACAACTTTTGCATATCTCTAGAAATATCTTACAAGGTTCTACAATTTTTAAAAATTTGTTCCTATTTTCTAAAAATTTTCTTCTAGATTTCTGAAATTTAGAAAATCTATGAACTACCAAAATTTATTTTAAGTATTGTCCGCACTAAAAGGTGTAAGTCATTAAAGTTACTAGTAATTTTAAATTTTAACAATGATTCCTTGATCAAATTTGTTAATACGTCAGTAGCTTTTCCAGAAATATGATTTATGTTTACAACTTTTACTCTGACACTGCAAAAAATATCTGACCAGATAGTGCTCTATTTAGTATTATATACCACGATTCAAACAATCCGAATCAATAGTTATATAGTTTGTTTTGCTTAAGTCAGTTTCAATTCATTCAAAAGAATATGGTGCCAAAAATTACAAGAATATTTGATGAAAATGCGATAGCGACCGTTACTATGTGGTAGTTCATTTTAAAAAAGGTTAAATGAAAATAATTTTTAAGTTTTTATACCACTATTTATTGTATAATATACACAAAGTGTCAAAATTGATAATATATTGTAAACTTTGTTTGTGTATATTATACAATAAATAGTGGTATAAAAACTTAAAAATTATTTTCATTTAACCTTTTTTACAAGAATATTTATTTTCAAAACATTTCATAATTCAGAAGTGCCAATTGTTTGGTGAAAATAAATAGATATTATTAGTATTCCGTGATCAAACCAAGATGACTATATATACAACATCTTTATTAACAGGCAAACGTACAACAAAAATATATATAATACATGTATGGTAGATGATGTTAGTGGATTAGTCCGTGAGTCCGTTAAATGGCTATCGACCAGCGGACTTTCAGCCCGGATTTGTCAGTCTTTATATGTCTCGTCAGTCTATCTCTGATGGTGGTGATGATGATGGATGATGTGATTCGATGAATTCGAATGTTGTGAATGAAGGGGTTTTTTATTTAGGGATTAGGTCAGGATTTCTGCGCAAGCAGTAGAGGGAAAGGATGTGTTGGTTGAAGGAGTTTTTGGAAAATTTTTCGCTAAGGTATACAAGGCGTTCATTGATGGGAATAACAGAGGTAGTGTCATATAGGAGTTGGTTAGAAGGATTATGTAAAGGATTGCTAGGATGGCGGATTTTGGTTAAAGCTCTTAGGGGGGATCGCTCGCTAACTTGGATATTATGGATAGGGGGATTGCAGGAGTTTAGGAAAAGAACATTACCATAGTCAAGTAAAGGGCGGCAAATCATTTTGTAAATTTGAACGGCTGTTTTTATGGATATTCCGTTGTTTTTGTAGGTTAGATTCCTAAATAATTTGGCCCTTGCAATGATTTTAGCCTTATTTGAAGCTGTGTGGCTTTTAAAGTTTACTTTTTGATCTATGGTAATGCCTAGGTATTTTATGGACGTAGAAGGGGACAAGATGACTATTTTAGTGCTAAAGCCAATTTTTATTACCGAAAAATGAATTTAACAATTTATTTTGCTGAAGCGTGAAAGCGCGGGGTGTTTTTCTGACTTGATTAAAACACTAAAACCTTCTTCACAATTAATTTTTCTAGTGTAGTACCCGAAATGTACATCTAACACAATAAAAATAAATTGTGAAGAAATTGCCAGTGTTTTAATCAAGTTTTAATCATATCTTCACGTAACTGAACAACACATTTCTATATGTTTCTCTGACTGAATAACTAACACGTTAAATATAGAACAAACTCGTAATTTTAAGGAAGTTTTGAGATCTAAGAAATTAATAGAGCAAATCCTATTACTTTCAGAGAGACACTTTAATAATTAAAACAAAATAAGCTCTAAGAATTTGACAGAGCGAATAATGTGCTGACTAGTTGCTAAAAGCCTAATTAAGATGTGTTGAGAATTAGGATTATTTGAAATCTAAGAAGTTTTTTAAATTAGGAACAAAATAAGTTTAAGGAAAGGTTGATAAGTAGAAATCTAATTGACATTTAGAAATATGTAACATCTAAGGCGGTAATGGCGGTAACCAGGACGGGAGATAATACTGGTGACCACAAGTCTGAAATTTGGGGGCACTTTTAGAACCATTGAACACACAGAGTTTAAAATTCAATAATATTTCGATTCCTCCGCAGTTTGTGAAAACGTAATTAAATGTTTTTTAGGTGTTCATAAGGTAGGAGACGTTTCTATTATAAAACGTCTGACCTTCATAAGTAATTTAATCAACTTAGAAAATCTGTTCAATTAATAGATCAATGGACAGCTTTAAAAACAAGTGTATCTACATTTAGAATATATATTTTTTTGTAAGAGGAGAGAAAACCCATAATTGACAAGTACAATAATGAACTCCCTAGTCTCCGTAATTTCTAAACTAAAAGGATTTCTTTCAAACTTTCTAATATACATATGCTACGTATAATTTTAGATCGTTCTCAATTCTTTAATAAATAACTGAATAGTTGAGGCTGTTAGTTGTTGAAAGTTCATATTCTAATTTACCAAAGTGATTAGAATATGATCTTTAATAAATATCACTGCTCTTCCACGTTGTTATGTTATTCGCATGAAATTCCATACGTGTCCTGCAAAATAACTGGAGAATAAACATTCATTCTGTTGTCGTTTTTAGAAAAGAATGTGTGAAAGAATTTGCTTAAATATTCCTCCGTAGTTACGGTTCTCTATAGACAATCCATCATAAAGATTCACCTGTATTACGCAACTAGCAACTAGGGCTTAGTTCGTTCTATACCGTAGCAGTTGATCACCATGCCTAATGGGATATGGGTAAATAGTGTTTACATTTGAGAATTTGTTCCTGTTGTTATGGATATGGACTTGGCTATCCGTAATTTGCAAATAATTCGGACAGCCTTTTTCTGCAGTATGAAAATACGAATTGCTGCACTCGAGTTGCCCCATGGTCTTAGGCCATATAAAATATGGCTGCTAATTAACGCATGATAGGCCTTCAAGCTTGTAGCCTTCAATATTAGATAAAAAAGTCTTCTAAGATCAAATAGACACTTTGAAATTTTGTTTGATGCCTAACTTACATGGTCACACCATTTTAATCTGTTGTCAAGCCGAATGCCTAATACACTAACATTATGTTTCAGAGTTAAAGATTATTCTCTGTTTTTTTGCTTTCATTCAATTGTAGATTATGAGCATAAACCATGCATTTCTTCTGATGACGTTCATATACATGTGAGAGCTGATCAGGGTTGTATCATGAGCAAATAAGATAACTTCTGTTAGTTTCATGAAGTTATAGTAAATTAATTGGATAAGTTACGTGAAGATAAACTTGATTATAAAATAAAGCACTAAAAACCTTTCTTCACACAGTTTATTTGAAGTCTTAATACAGTATTAAACCATTGATAATGGTCACTTTGTGTCCGAAATATATATTTGGTATTTCAAATAAACTGTGTGAAGAAAGGTTTTTAGTGCTTTATTTTATAATTCATGAAGTTAGGTAGGTCATTTATGTAGATATTGAATAATACTGGACCCAGCATCGAGGCCTGTGGCACACCATGATGTAATGTTTGGTAACTTGATAAAATATCACCAATGGACAAACATTGTTCTCTACCTTCTAGGTACTACCTAAAATACTGTGACCTCGTATGTTAATAGTTTCAAGCTTTTGTAAAAGGATGGAATGATCGTCACAGTTAAAAGATTTTGATAAATTGTACAATGATTTCAATTACATCCTTTGAATTATTGAATTAATTTCTATGAATAAGAATAGGTTTCTTTTTTAAATTCCGTGAATATTCTCTTCTTATTCTTATTATTTTTCTGAGAAATACTTGTTTATATTAAAATAATTAGTTCGTGGGATAATCGCCACCCACCTATCCTACAAATACATATTCAAAGCAAGAACACAGTGCTTAGTGAAAGTCTGATAGTGATTGGATTAAATATGCTGGCTTCTAATCCACCCTCCAATCACTAAACACGTGCGAAGGTTTTATTGAATTCATTTCTATGCGTAAAAAACGTGTCTTTTTTAATTCCGTGAATATTCTCTTCTTATTAAAGTTATAACACAGTTTTTAGTTTTCAGAAGCTTCAACATCAATTTTGTTGTTGTTTTTAAGAAGTTAAAAACGTGGCAGTGATGGAAATTAAAATACATCTGTAGGTCGGTTGGGTGGTTTTAACTCACCCTCCAAACACTACAGTATACGGGAGGACTTTACTAAATTAATTTTTATTTATAAGAATTAAACAAAAACGTTTACTTTGTTAACATCACACTTTATAAAGTGTGATATTAACAAAGTAAACGTTTTTGTTTAATTTTCCAAAATGTATCACGAAGTTAACGCCTCAACCATTAATCAATTATTTATAAGAAATTGCTTTCTTTTTATGCTTAAGTGTTGTTTTCCTTAGATTGTTTCCCTAAAAAAACACCTATGTATATTGAAATAATTGAAGGTTGTGATAGTGGCCACCCACCCACTTTCTTGAATAAATTTTATCATTCGAATATTTTTTTTAAACCTGTGGATTTGATTATTGGGAAATAGAAGGTTGGATCAAGTAGCTTAAATGACATTTTTAAAGACCTTAAATGTTAATAATGTTTGTCTTTTCAACAAGGAAGGCAAGCATAACTATGGAATGCTGGCTGAGTATTATAGGACAAAAAGAATGTAAATTAAATATTGATTAACAGTTCTGTAATTAAATACCTGGCGTTATTTTAACTGTTAGTTGGTAGTGTTTAGATTGTAATATTTACAAAAAGAATTGTTCTAGGTAAAAATTTACTACCACATTGTAGATTTCCGAAGTACCTAGAAAGTAGTAGTTAAAGTTACTTTCGACAATGAAAATCATGGTAGCGAACGTTATTCTGTGATAGTTCATTTTACAAGGGTAAATATTTTCAAAAGTTCGAAAGTTCAAATAAAAATAATACAAATATCTTTAGTTTGATTAGTAATAATGCAATTTTTAATGACAGAATAAAAAAATTCTTCTTATGAAGTGAAAAATATAATTCTTATGGTTTGATGTAGTTAAGTCCTCTGTAGGTTTAAATTCTTTTCTTTAATACCAAGTGTTTCTAAATGAATGTCGGGGTTTTAACGCTTTATGGTACTTATTGCATAAAACTTAAAATCTTAATTAACACATGAAATAAAAGAGCAACTGAATCAGTTCTGTTTGTTGGTACGCGAATGCGCTAGAGGGCGCTAGTAGCAAAAATAGTCATAATGTGCGCATCTGGGGCTCAGATGATCCTCATGAGATAGTGCAATTGTAACGAAACTCCAGTAAACTGAATATTTAGCTTTATAGGCTTTTTTGTTTAGAGAAAAAAATATTACTGGCACTTCCTATCTTAAGCTCTACAACCCCGGTCTTCATTTAGAAACATCCGGTACAATATCTAAGATATAAGGGCTGAAGTCCAGTTTGCCATACATTGCGCTTCCTTTGGTATAAATAACGCTTATTATTGATTGTTTATGGCTAATTTATATATATATATACTCGTTATATACTATTGGAAAATTAGCTTCAATAAAAAGGTATGCAATAAATGTTCCAACTGGAGAGCACAATTATCCCCTCGCAATTTGTGCTCAACTACACGTTTAAAATTCAATCCAGGTCTCTGGCACAAAGTAAAATTTAACACTCGTTCTCGGACCGTGTGTAGAATATGAAAATTCCAGCATCCACCCTCGCATTATTTTTGATTTAAAGTGGCCGTCCCGTGAAGGACCGGGACGATTAAAAAAAAGGGAATGGAGGTTAATGAGCACATTTATATCTGTAACATTACATGGGGGTTGAGGGGACGCGAAATCTTAGGGCTATTCCTGGAAACGACCGGCCGGCCGGTATATATGTGGTACTGTGTCTCCGGAGCAAGGACCTCCCGCCGGTTGCCCGGCAACCGCGCTCCCGGAGTCTGGAGCCGTAGCCATGGCAACCGTCCAGGCACCTGACACATCAATGGCGTTTTCCCTGCTTCCTGCCGCGTATCCCGATCCCCTTGGCTCACGATTCGATCCCGTTTTCGGCCGGTTCGATATGTACACATAAATAAAGCCGGGGCGAGCGTGTGGGCGCCGTCGTCGTTGTCGGGTGTTTTCCCTCGGTGCGCACCCCCCTTAATTGGACGCGTGTCCACTCATTCAAAAAACACCGGGAACGCGCTACATTCAGATTAATTATTAATGTAATAAATTTTAAAAGATTAAAGAGGGAAAATGATTCAGCATGTACATAAATTTTCATTAAATGAATACATGTAATATCATATAAAAAATCATTAATTATTACACAGATGTATCTTTATTAGTAGCAGGTAATTAATTTTCCTTATTTGTTTAATTAATATTTATTGGATTATACTGTATTAATTTATTGCTTCACTATCAAGAACTGCAAGGGACCAGTTTCGATCTATTTTACATCTCATTAGTGTTGAGCAGTTAAAGACAGGAAAACTATAATTTAAAAATAAATACCCAGTAAAATCTGCATAAAAATAATAAGGAATACAATTAATTAAATAAAGGAAAACAATTATTTGAAAACACGCAAATTACTTTTGTATCATTCAATACCTGTCGAGGTATTAGCCATAGAAGTAGTTGTTTTAAAAAGTGATTTGTTTGATAGTCTTACAGTCTTAGTAAGTCTCGTTGTTGTGGATTTACGAAATACTATATGTTTGATAATGACAAGCTAAATTTGTCGAAACTAGTCACAATTAAAAGTTTTCAAGTTATACAAACAAAGTTATCGTGTTTTATTCAACGATATAATTATTAAAATGTCCTACTTTATCTTCAATAAAGACATCAACCCTCCTAAAAAATATGTAAATTCATAAATTAACGGATTTAAGAAGATAAATTCATTGTTTTTGAAAAAAAATAAACTACATTTACTGTGTCAACTGTACATTTCAATTATTTATTAATCACTGATTACTGTTACATTACGAAAACAATAATTAAAAAAACCTGTACTAAACGAGACACTGGGTGTCAATTTCTAGAAAGTATATGCACCTTAAATGAGTCATAAAAGGAAGTGGTTTGCATGTTGCGGTGACATTAATGCCATGCTGGTGTATTTTTATATTTAATGAACGTGTATGCATTGTAGAACGGTCGAGAGAGCGAGGCGAAATTTTGGGGTTAAAATGATCGATTCGCGTTGTAGTTTCGGTGCGGACGCGAGGGTGGACACGATGAATTAATGAAGTTTCAGTCGGCGTGCCGCGTGGCCGAAGGTAAGTTAATTACGTCTGCCGCAATTGCAATTAGCCCCTAATGATGATGATTTTGTAGTGATGATATCTCCACGTCTGATTCATAGTTGTTACATTTGGAATAACAAATATTGAAAGAGAAATGTGATGTCTTTGTAGGGTTAAATGATGTCTTTATAAATAATCCATTTACATGTACGTCTCTTTTATAAGGGGTGGAAGGGATGTGTGAGTTATCTCACGATTCATCATTCATTCAGGCTTTCATTTAAAACATATAGCAGACGTATGCTGCCTCTAAAGCTATTGAAAACAGTATCATATACGTTTCAACTCTTTTATGGAAAGAACACAAATAAAATAATAACGAGCTAAAAGACTACAGGACGGTAGCCCCCTTAACATTTACACATTAACAATTGTTAACAAGATTTTCTATCTAAATTTTGTTTAATATTTTGCAACAATATTATAACTCTTTTCTAAATTTAAATATTTAATAATATATAAATTATTTTGATCTCTCACTTTAATTTTTCTTATATACGTGTGTGATATACATCTTTATAACGGTTATAATGACGGGTTTTTAGTGATAAAACATCTTTATTGTAGATAGTATTACAATATATAATTGTAATAATTACTATGTTTCTTCGTTTTCCTTCCATCATGAAATCAAAATATCGGAAAATTTTCGACTAAAACTGACCAGAAGTTTGAAAATACCTAGACTTCTAAAGGATATAACAAATACAAGAAAAGATTTTTTCTATGTCGAAGAGGGTGATTTTGATCGTGAAAATGGACTAGCAGATATTTCAGAAGAACAATCGGAATAAGATAAAGTGTATTTCCTCAGACAGCAATACTAAGGAAGACAAGAATCTGAATGTATGTGAAAAAAAAAGAATTTTTGTGATTGTAATCATCTAGAATGGGAGTTAGAGAGAAATAGCTGCTGATGGAACTATCTAGACTAAAGAGCTGAATTCATCCCAAGAAGGAGATCAATAAATACAATTTTCATAGAAGTAAAGCTCTTATGAAAATATATTCATGGTAGAAACTGTTAATAACCACCCCGGTGCAATATAGGAGGAAGGCAAGGACCCTTAAAAAAAGAATTAAGCAGATAGTCGGCGACAGTGAGTCGAACTGAACGTATCATTATGATATCATACAATTGTACGACAATAAATAAGTAATTAATCGTGAATCTTAATTTTATCAGCCATCACCAAGATTTAACAGAAACAATTAGGCAAAAAATGACAGTCAAAAAGACGAAGTCTTATTTAAAGAAATGACCAATGGAAACTCCAAACTCTATTAAGAGATCACTTATTTTTTTTTTTATGTGTATATTATTATTATATATTTTGTTAAAAGGTAATCCAAAGCATCACAATAAACAATAATAAACAATAAACTTCAATAATGATTGGAATATTATGGCAGCTCCATCTTCAAAGGATAATATAACAATTTCATGTTGCGCTATTATGTTGACAAAAAAAATACCGATCTTAACTGTTATCGAACATGTCACAAAACATGAAAATATCGTACAGAATAATCCCTTTCATGTATTAGTATCTCCTTTTGGAATGCAAACAATCTCCAAGAGATCTTGAAAGTTTGAGTGTTTCGTTCACAAGTATGAAAATGGTGAAGTGGCCATCAAAATACTTTCCCTTTCTCGAAAATTATGAGGTTTACGCAAAAAGTCTATTCTTAACAATTTGCTCAATTTTTGATTCTTTAGAATTAATTGTTATATAAATTTCAGCAAAAGTATTTAAGTTCCAGTGTTTAACGACAACAACCTTAGGTTTAAACTTTCATCTCAAAAGGATCAGATACGGCATCCACAGCACAGACAATTTTTTTTCCAGAAATTAGTGTTAAAAACTGGAACTTTGAAGTTTGAACCTTTTGGTGAACATTCATAAACCGGTATATGTTTACTAGAGGCGTTTTTATTTGTTTTTTCTCAATAGTTTTGTAAATGAAAAATATTACTTAACCAAAGTTAAGAACGAGAAATTGAACAGGTTTTTTTATTTTATTAGAATCCTTCAACAATTAGTAATTAAAGTTATCATGTATGTGTAGCGTGAATGGGTGTCCTCTAACCCACCCTCCAATAAGTTAAACATAAGCCAGACTTTTAATTAAAAGTTGTAAAACGTAAATAAATATAACATTATTGCAAATTTTAATAGATTTATTCAAATTTTTCAAATAATTTTTGATGATGTTTTACTCATTGGACGATGAGATAGAAAGCCACCCACCCACCCTACATATACTTATAAATTTGAATTACTGATAGTCTCGCCGTTTCCAATAAAATTAATTACAAAACTTTTTGAGTAAAAAAGAAATTGAAAAGGTAAAATTTTTGAGTGAGTAAATTAGTAAAAATTTGATGCATGATGGGTGGGCAAGACTTTAAATCCAAATTTAGATAAGATTAGCTATAGAAATTCATTTATATTTAAAATTAAATTTTGATTTTGTTTTATTTTTTATTTCATAAACGGTTTCATTCGTTTTAGCAGCAAAATCATCAACGATTAGTATTTAAAGTTATCACGTGTATGAAGGGTGGGTGGGTGGCCTCTATCCCACCCTCCAATCAGTAAAAGATAAGCGAGGATTTTATTTAAAAGTTGCAAAATAATTGCAATTTCTAGAGATTTATTCAAACAAATTTTTCAAATAATTTTTGGTGATATTGTATGGTATTGATTGGAGTGTAGGATAAAGTTTTCAGAAAAATATCAAGAAAAATAAATAAAACGCCTGGAGTTAACACCCACTTCCGTTTTATGAATGTTTACCAAAAGCTTTTCAGTTCTAGTTTTTATTGATAAAACCTTTTTAGGGACTGAAAATTTTGGGGTGTATTTCCAATTGCATACATAAAGCCTAATTTTACAAAAAAAGAGGCACTGTTAAATACAGTAATCCAGTCTTAGATCACTTTTTAATTCCGTTAAGTGGTCAAAAAGAATTCAACATTTTTCGACCACATCTTTTCGGAAATTGCTAAAGATACTGGTCGGGAAATGTATCTTCTCTAGAAACAAAAGCAAAATGACTCCTTGAGTAAAATGAAAACTGTCATCAAAGCAACAGAACAGTGGGTTCTCACTAAATTCTGTCTAAACTAGCTCATTAATTCCTAACGAAAAGTTATTCATTGAGTGAGAATATTATCAATTATCGCTTTATAATTCACATTCTTCCTTTATAACGCCTATCTGCAAAACAGACTTTAAATGCGATATTTAGTCGCCATACGAGTTAAATTCCCATAATGATGCAGACTGGGATGGATGTATATCGGAATTGGTACAAAACCATTCGGATTCGACTTATTGACAATTTCTGGTAAGTAAAAAAGTTGACATCCTTTTGGTAAATGAGTAATTAAACGAAATATTTTGATCTCTAGTTCAACATTTAACCACTTTTAGGGATTATTTCAAAGTTACCTGAAAAATCTAAAATAAGGTATGAAGGTATAAATGATATTAAAGAAATATTTCTTGAATTAGTTTCTCATGTAGCACGTGGTGAAACATTTTGTAATAGAAATAACAAAACAGTGAAACAAACCAAGCGTAAATTGTGTTATTTATATTAAAGAAAATTGATTATACAACCAAGAATTGATAAATCATTAAATTCGGTAATGTAGTTTCTTAGATAACTGTTCCAATTAAAAAAAAAATAGAGTACAAAACTTTACGGCTAATCTTGGGAGCAATGAAGTCAACTCCAATGAATGCACTCTTGGCAGAATCCAGCGAACTTCCCTTAGGCGTTCATTTACATGTCAGAAATATGGTATATTTTAAAGGAAAGTCTTTGACAATGATAGACTTAGAAATTTTCATGATTTGAGCATCAACGCCATAACAAACAAATAAACGTAAACCCCCCCTTGATATCCAACAGCTACCTTCACGTAAAACAATGAACCTTTCATGACCTATAAAAGTACTTACTTCAACTCAGTCTTTAATGATAAACCAACCACATTATTTCCAAAATAATCTCCAAATCCACTAATCATAAAGTCATAATTCGGACAGTGTATTGACGCCTTCTTCGTTGAATTGACATTTATCTATAGATGGATCAAAATAAGAAAACAGCTCTGGCTTTTCTTTTTATGTTGAATCTTTAAATTATTGGGAATCCTTTAAATTATCCTTTAACACATCAGTATTCACCTTAGAATTCTTTGCAATCAAAAAGTCAATCGAATATGTTTCAAATTTGTCATCCAACAAATATCTAATTATTAGTGACAGTAAATCTGTTCTTACAGCATACAGACGACAAAGCATGGAGAAATTCGGGAAGTCTTTGCTTCCCGAAGAAAAAGCGCTTGTACAGACAGTAAATCTGTAGTTGAAGCACAGACTCGATATATTAAAGAGGAGCAGGGAACAGGAAGAACAAGAAAGACAAACAAATAGCATTTCTATGGATTCATTGTCACTCCGGAATTCATGGAAATAAAGTGGCCGATCAGTTGCCGAAGGAGTCTGAACTAAAAGATGTAGAGTCTAGCTTTCTTCTGAAGTTGGATATTCTAAATTTAATGATTAAGGATCAAATCTCCCCCTGGAAAGAATAATTTGAAAGAATTTCGGTCAGAAAAGGTTGAATATATTATACCATTGTTTTTCACAATTATAAGAATTCGCTTTGGCCACTGTTACGTTAATTCACATCTCCACCAAATTGGCATTGTAGATTCCCCCATTGCAGGTGTTAAACAGCTGGGATTGCTGTTTGGAGCGTATTTGTTCTAAACTGCCCCTTATTTGATGCATCTCGAAGATTATAATAACGAAATAGAATTTTCCTATAAAACCTTGTGAACTTTTGCCATTATTGGCTTTTTAGATGAAATAAGCATCTCTTATAGTCTAGCATATAGCTCATGTCATCACATCAACAATCTCATATTCCTAGTGTAACCTTTCCGTCGGACACAAACCTGTGCGTGTGAATATTCTATATAAGTTGTGACGGCCCTCCACTGACGTATTTCTTCCCAATTTCCCGTGTCCCACAGTCTAACATCCAAGGATCAGTGTATGTGAAAAAAAAAAACTGTTCCAATCCTTTAATTGGTTTTTCCGTTGGACAATAAAGGTGTTATTATTATTATTAAAACATTCTAATAAAAACCCGATTTTCCCAAAGAATGGAAAGCGAAAGCTCAGCTAGTGCAACACACAGTATCAAAAAACTCATATATAATATTTGAAATATTTGGATCGCTAATACAACGGTGAAGGACCAATTGTTGCAGACTAAAGATGACTTGATAAGTGAATTAAGGAAAAATATTGTTCTCTTAGAGGAAAGCGAAGGCAGAAGGCAGATAAATATAAAACCAAAAGTAGACAACCCAATAAACAAAACCGTAAGTGGAAAAATAATAGATGTAAATAAAAAGACCAGCCTTATTAAAACTATAAAAAATGCAAGTGAGGATTATGCAGAAAAAGTAAAGGGAAAGGGAAGTCAAATAACACCAAACAAACAAATTACGGAAAAAACTGATGAGGTCGAGCAAACACACAGCGAAATATTAAACACTAAAGAGTCTGAGTGGAAAAAAGTCGACTATAGGAAAACGAAAACCAAAACATTATTACTAGGAACTGCAAAAGATACAGCTCGTTTTAAATCGAGCGAAAAAACGGCCTGGATATATATAGGTAAATGTGCGCAATCAGTAACCGAAGAAATAATCACCGATTTTCTGAAAGAAAAACACCCAACGATTTCAATAAAATCAATCGAGAGGCTTGAGAGTAAAGGCCACAACAAGGCGTTTAAATTAGGGGCAGACTTTAATTATTTAAATACCTTAATGGACTCGGGAACATGGCCTATGGGCATTGAAATAAGAAGGTTTAACTTTATAAGAAAAAGCAATGATTTAAATAACAAGATTACAAACTCTCAAACTGAATGACTAAATTACAGCATAATCCATCAAAATGTACGATCAATTGGTAACTGTGTTGATAAAATAAATCGAAAAATTCAAGAAGTTCAAACCTGCAATATAATTTGTATAACAGAGCACTGGAAGTCAACAGAAGAGCTAAACAACTTTCCAATTAATGATTTTAAACTTGTGTCAGCGTTCTGCAGGAAGAGTGGTGAACACGGGGGAGCGGCACTGTATTGTAGAAATGGAAAACAATTTAAATCTCGAAAGAAATTAAACAATTTTTCAATCGGAAATGAATTCGAATGCGCGGCGGGCGAGTTCAACATTGGACCTCACGTTGCGATTGTGATATCAGTGTATCGACCACCTAGCAGAAATACGGACATTTTTTATGAACAATTCGAACGTTTATTAGAGTGTATATGTCAAGAGCAAAAAATTATCTTTATATGCGGTGATTTTAACATTGACATCAAAGACAATAACACAGAGAAAAAACATTTATTGTCTATATTAAATTCTTTTGGTTTAAAACTAACAATAAGTGAATATACTAGGGTAACAAATAATTGTAAAAGCTGTTTAGACAACATTATAACTAATTATGAGGGTGAGTATGCATCTAAATTGTTTAACATGCATATTTCTGACCACTTAGGACAAATATGTACAGTTAAATTATCTCATGGAAGTCCTCCGCGTGAGATCCATTTTCGGAGATTCTTCAGTGAAAACAATAAACAAAATTTTAAAAATAAATTAACATCATGCAAATGGGAGTGTGTTTACAGTGTTAATGCACATAATGTAAATGAACAATGGGAAAGATTTATGAATCAATTTAAAATCATGTTTAACAGTAGTTTTCCAATATTAACAACAAAAAGCAAGAAACAAGTAAGCGGTGCACTGTACACAGACACCCCTGAGCTTAAAAAATGTAAAAACGAACTCGATATTTTATACGTACTATCACAACACAGCGAACATTGTAGCAATTTATATAAAACCAAGAAAAAAGAATATGACATGTTATTAAGGTCATTGAGACGCATGCATTATGAACATAAGATCAAAAACTCGACTAATAAATCAAAATGCATGTGGGGTATTTATAAAGAAATCTCAAACAACACAAGGGTGAATAAATCTATACCAGGGAACCCAAATATTATGGCTAAAAAATATAATGATTTTCTATTAAATAACACGGAAAAAATACAATCACAGGACCAAAATAACAGAATTAACAACTTGAGTGATATTAGATATAACCAAAAGTCAATGTTTTTACCTCCAGTAACATGTGAGGAAATTTTAAGTGCTACAAAACGTTTGAAGAGTAAAGAAAGTAGTGGGGACGATGAAATTACAACTAACATCATAAAATATACAATCGACGCTATAGTAGAAGTACTAATTTATATAATCAATAATTCACTGAAGTTTGGAGTTTTTCCGGACAACTTAAAACTCGCGGTAATCAAGCCGATACATAAGAAAGGAGACCCTGAGGTATTAGATAATTTTAGGCCAATAAGTCTGTTACCATCTTTTTCAAAAATATTCGAACTTTTAATGTCTGATCGTCTGATTAATTTTTTTAACAGTTGTAATATTTTATGTGAATCCCAACACGCGTATGTAAAGGGAAAATCTATCAACACAGCAATATTTCAATTCACTAACTACATAAATAATGCATTAGAAAATAAAGAAATGGCACTTGGGGTATTTCTGGACCTCTTAAAGGCATACGATACGGTGGATCATTTTCTCTTATTAAGGAAATTAGACCGCTATGGAGTACGAGGAAATGCATTATCGTGGATAAAATCGTATCTCTCAAACAGAAATCAGAGAGTGAGTATAGAGAGAGATGGGAAACCACATAAATCGGAAATTCGATGCTGCGGAGGTGTAGGAATACCCCAAGGTAGTATTATAGGGCCAATTATTTTCATCATCTATATAAATGATATGCATAGATTAAATATAAATTGCAACTATTGTATAACAAATTATGCTGATGATACAAATTTTTTAACAACTGCCAATCTTTTCGCAGAACTTGTAGAAATGTGCGATCAGGTATATGGAAAATTGGACAAATGGTTTTCAGCCAACAAATTGAAATTAAATAAAGACAAAACACAAGCGGTACTATTTAAAACAAAACGAAATAAATCAATAACGCCTGAACAATTACAGCTACAAAATAATAATATCAAAATAAAATCTACTGTAAAATTCCTGGGCGTCAACATTGATGAGTTTTTGGATTGGAGCTCACACGTGGACTTCCTAGTAACAAAAACCGCAAGAATATGCTATATTATTAATAATATCAAGTCATATGTAACCATCGAGGCAATTAAAATGTTATATTTCGGAAGTTTTGAGTCAATCCTAAGGTTTGGTATAATATTCTGGGGCAATAGCACGACCATTGAAAAGATTTTTAAAATTCAAAAAAGATGCATACGATCCATATTTAAACTTAAATATAGAGACTCCTGTCGAGGAATATTTAAGTCAAATAGAGTTCTAACTCTACATTCAATTTTCATATATGAGTGCCTAATATTTGTGTTCAAAAATAAACATCTTTTCTTAAACGAAGATAAGGAGCGCAAACATAATACGCGAACACTGGACATAAAGTATCCAGCACACCGATTGACTTTAACGGAAAGAAACGCGATGTACCGGTGTATCAAGTTTCATAATACCCTGCCTAAGAGGATACAAGAAATCAAAAGCTTTAAACAATACAAAAATGCTGTATATAGTTTACTAGTAAATGCGGAGCTATATAGTATTAATGAGTTTTTTTGCGAATAATGTTATTAATTAGAATTATTATGTTAAGTTGATCTCTATATTACTAATTCTTCCTTCTTTTTGACACAATTTCGCTTATGTTCCAGAACTGTAATATTAATTTTGTGAACATTTCTCGAAATAAAGTTGGTTATTATTATTATTATTATTATTATTATACAACATCTAACCACCTCTGGTAATAATTTAGAAGCTGTCTGGAAAATTCTGCAGATATAAAAACACAAGGTCTTAAAATTTTAAAAAAGATTCTCTCATCTTTCTTAAATACAACAATAAAACATATAGATTCTTAAATGAAGGATAGTATTTTCACAGTATCAGCTTGTAAGATTGTTGAGTTCATGCACGATAGATAAAATAAAAAAAAACAGATGATTATACCATCAAGGATTTAAAAATCAAAATGATATTCCATTAATAGTTTCACTTATGCATTATTTAGTTTTTCGATATTTCAGCAAAACAGCTGCCAGCAAACAAATTGCTTTAATTGCATTCAATCAACGAATGTAACAAATTTAAGGTGCAGAAACGATATGCTAAAATAAAAACAAAGAAGTACGTCTGTTAATAACCTCTCTCAAGGATCATCCGGCATCTCAATGAAGAAGTATTGGAGTTAAGAACGGACAAAACAGCTACGCTCTGAGAAACAATGCTCGGTGCGCTACCGACCTCTTGAAGCGGAGCTACGGATTGGCTATCTCACTGAAAAGGATTTTACCTGAACTACGCCGGATGCTCGAAAATCATATGCAGTAACTACACGTGATGAACAAAAGAACAATCAGATAGCTGTTTTATTACTATTCTTGCTATTCTTCTAGCGAATTCTTACTGATACAAGCTTACACATTTTTCTCATCACAGAAAACCCGGACATAGGATACATCTCACAATGTCTAAAGTCAATGGAACCTCACACAAACAATGCTTGATATTTTGAACTACTGATGAAGAAGAGAAGAACAAGATACCTATCTGAGTTACAGCTATCTTACAAGCAACTGTTTCAAACGGAGAGTGCAAATATCAGCGAATTCTTATAGATGTTAACAAAGAAGTTTTATTTATCATTTGATAAAGTTCCTCACTAATGACAATTAAAGCTGTGCAGCATTGGGAATTACCTAGATCACATTTTCTCAGTCAATTGAAGTGAATAGAACGTCAGACACCATGAAACTGCAGATGAATAGAAGAACAACCAGACATCAGAGTTACAGTTGCGAATAGTAATTGCAAATATCTAAGAGTTTTTATTAATAATACTCATTACAAAAACTTAATTTAGGGTTACTTAGACGTAAAATATAGGTTGCAATTACTCTAATCTATTTAATGTCTATGAAAACAGCAAAATTAATGAGGGGCGTAACTAAGATGCCAAGATTCCCATAGATTTAGACTTATTATTCCGAAAGTAACTAATGCTCAGCCAACAAATACATTTCCAAACCTCAAAAAACATAAAACATTAAATTGATAGCTTTTTTCACCTTCAACACTCCAGGTCCAATTGATGCATTAATCGAAATTAAACAACAAGAAGCAATCCTAGAGCGCTTAACCAAAACAAACAATCTAATAGGGCAATAATTCGAGTTAGACTGGCGTTTCACAAAATAATTTAAAAAAATCGAATCGTTTATGTGCATATATGTAGTATGCCGACCTTTTGAAGATTATTAAACGTAGGATTTCGAGCGTTGGTATTGCTTAAAATTACATCTCCTCAAATGAAAATCAGTTCTTAATTGAAGAGCTATCATGAGAAATTGATACTTTACGAAAACTCTATCTGACAAATATGATAGCAAACGTCGAAGATCATTAACTCACTAAATTTGGGGAAATGGGCGAAATAGCTGCACCACAGCCAATAAGTTATGATGACAGAACATCCTATTATGTTCAACAATCCGAAAAGGTGACAGAGAATAAATGAACGCAGAACTTTGACTTTAGATTATTCTCATATCTCACTATGATAACTAGACTTATAATTAGATCATAAAATTTCCAAAAATTCAACCACTTTCACATTTCACATAGGAATACATTGTCTGGGGATATACTACATAAGTTTCAAAGGAAGATTACAACAACCTATAGTACTTGATTCTCTGATGACGGATTGATGTGGAATATAATACAGTCCATATTCCACACCAACCAATCATCGAAGAATCAAGTACTACAACAAATCTTCAGGTGGTGTTTGATGCATTAAGCAAACCGAAGTCATCCCATGGTTTTACGCTACAGCAAGATCGTAATGAAGTTCTATTACGATGGTGCAGGCAGAAACCGCAATTACAGAAGAATTGAAAGTTGATAAACAATACCAACGAATTATGTGGTAGTTTAATCTAAAGGGGCAATTGACTTTACATGCAAACCTGCTAAGCAGCTTAATTAGCAAAATGGCAATTACAATAATCAGCACTTGATTAAGTTGTTAATATCATTGGAAAGTATTTTGTACGAAACCCAAGAAGAATATGCAAATATTATTTCCAAAATATTGGCTGGTCTACAATTAAATATTGCTGATGAAGACAATGCTGTAATATTACTTGTAATTTTTGTATTACGTCCTTAATTTACTTCTAAGTAATTTCCATATAAAATATGAATTAATTAAGTCTACAGATGACTTCAAAAAGTAACAAGATCATAGAGAAATTTGATTAATTTTAAGATTTATGCTTCAGAAACGCTTATATCCTCTCCAGAAAACAATTTATGTGGTATCTTTAACTAAGTATGGGTCAGTTTAATTTTTAAATATTATTTATGATGGGCTTCAATAGAATATTACACATAATCTTTTAGTTTACCTTCATTACTTTTAGAATTAAACTTTTTCTTGAGTAGTTTATACTATTTTTAAATTCAAGTAAGTTTTTTTTACTGACAACGCAATACTATCAAATCTTTACACTTTCCGATGAAAAAAATACTACCTGATGATATAGGCAAATGACAAATATTATTATTATACTGTGTTTATTTACGATGTAATATTATCAAAGCTTTACATTGTCTTATCTATAGATAATCAATCATATCTTGTAGCAAATGAAAAATATTAATATTTTACAACGTTTTAATAACATCACTTCCTCAGACGCTCTTTCTCTCTCCGTAAAATTAATTGTCCTCGCTGAATTTCATTGCTTTAATGGCGTCGTCAGCTTAGGATTCAGAGAGCGTGTAATAACGATCCCGTCTACACCAGCATCCCTTTGAATAGACTTGGCGCGTGGGTGCGTGGACCTATTTTATCTCTGGAACGAACAAAGAGCGGAAAGTCTTGTATTGAAAAAAAAAAAACTTGTAACTGATGAAAATGAAAAATGGGGTGGGTTTTTTTCCTCCCGGTCAGTTCTTCTGCGTCGGCGGATCAAGGCCGATGGACCGGGATAATTCGTCAAGCCCGTGGATTAATTTTTATGGAGGAGGGGCCGCCCGTAATTTCGCTTTTTTAGATCTTTCTAGTTTAAATAAAAAAATAAATGAATTTTTTTTTTTAAAGAAAAATCTTTTATCTTTGAAGTAAATTACGCGCACGCTTACTTATAATATAATGACAATAAAAATGTGTTACTTTAAATCATGTTTATTATCATATAAGATGTTTTGGCTTTGATAATATAAATATAATTTGGCTTAGTCATTATATTTCTCTTTATCATACATGCTTTTATAAAAGAATAATAACACAAAAATACAAATTTTCTCTGTACGCTGAAGGGCGGAATTCACTTGCATTCAATGTTCTTCCATTCAAACCCATATCTCCTTTCCTTCGCTGTTCCAAACGATTAGGCATTGGATACTTATTTTGTTTAGCAAATATACAAACGGTAGAATATCTTTTTATAGTTTAACTCAATAAACTTATTATTTGTGATGTAAATCATGAAACCTACTTTGAAATTTACAGCACGAATCATTACTAGTTTTGATAATATATTTATTAACAAACTGAAAAGTCCATCCGTTAGTCATCACCATTTTAGAAGGCGATGTAAGACGTGTCAATAGAATAACACATGTGTGTTCATGAATCAATAATAATAATACTTCCATTTGAGGCATAACTCAAGGCAAAAGGAATTAAACACATGGGGCAGTAAAATATTTATGCTTTATAATATTTTATTGCTTGCTTACCACAGTAATAATGTTTGGAAGCTACGTTTTTAATGCACCACTGAATGTAAATGAAAGAGTTAATTAATGTAATGCATGTGGTGAATAAGAAACCACTTCAAGTAGCATATTTGGTTATGTTATGATGTTACGCATCTTGTATTTTTTTGTAAATTCCCCTTTAAGCCTCGATTCCGTTCATTAGCATATCCGCCTGTCGAGGTATTGATAATTAATGAGTGACGACCGACGATTTATAACAAATTATTACTGTAATTGAAAGCGATTAGATGATGTGAACTCAGTAGCTTGAAGGATGAAGGTTACCAACAAAATTAGTGTTTAATAAATATCTCCAATAATAAAAAAGTTATAATTAGGTTTTTATAAGAGGTGAAATAACTTGATGTCATTTTATCAATAATTGTTAGAAGATTGATGTTCAGGCGCCATTTGTGTTGTTTACAGTCACACGAAAAATTCATGTTGGTCAAGAAATTAAATTAAGTCGTGAATATATCCGTGTGATTATTTTTTACAATTTTCTTAACAATGAACATAATTTGACGATGAAGCACCATAAAAATGAGACTATTTATCGATGGTATACAAAAGTGGTTATAGTTGGTTTAGTGATCAACATTATGAAGGTCGTTCAAAATCGGTTATTATTCCAGAAAACATTGATGCTGTGTGTGAACTGTTATTGCAAGATTATGTGACTCATCGTGAGATTTAGACAGCCTCGGTCATTAGTGGGACCAACCTACATTCAATTTTGCATAAACATTTGGATGTCAAAAATTTGTTCATAATTTAATAATCGCTCAAAAAAGGCTCATATCGATTGGTCGAAAGAAATTGTCGAGAAATACGATTACAGTGCTTCAAATAATGGATATATGAGTATGAACCCGAAAGTAAATAGCAATAGACTGTATGAGCCAAAGATGAGCCAAATCCAACAAAAGTTGTTCCCGCACGAAGAACTTTAAACGAAATGGTCGCCTGCTTTTTCAAACAAACAAAAAATCAGACTACTAGCAGGCAACTATCATATCATTAGTGCAATGTCAGACAGTCAATTCTTAATGCTGCACAACCATTTGTTTGTTAGAATTATTCAGAAAAATAAGGGGAACCAATCTCCAAACACCATCATTCTCCACTAAGACAATGTGAGCTATCACACATCAGCTCAACGAACAAGACTTTTTGAGAACTGAATTGATGAGTCAGCTATCTTCCGTACATGCCTCATTTAGCACCCAATGACTTTTTATTTTCACAAATCAGACAAATTACAAGGTCAACGTGTTTCTTAGCCTTGAGAAGTGACTGATGCGTTCAAATACGTCTTATGGATGTTAAATCGTAGTAAAAAAGTGCTTGAAAATTAGCACATACCTGCTCAAAATTTGTTTAATGCTTGAAGCCATCACTTTGTGATACATCTTGAATCAGGAACTTGAAATGAAGTAAATCCTGTGTGTGATTTCAACGAAGTGTATTTTCATTTAAAGTTCCTGTACTAAATTGTCTTCATCTTCATGGAAAATATTTTGACAAACAATAAACCCATGTACGATGATTTATTTATTTCTTTTATTTCCGAAATATTTTCCATACTTTAAATAACATTCATATGATGTATTGATTTTTACATTATTATAAATATACTAAACATACATTTATTTATATACAAACCAGTAATATCCCAAAATATTTCACTTTCCATCGACAGGTTGATGAAAAGGTGGACAGCTTACCTGTAAATAAAGAAAACGCATATAAATAACATTATAATTGCGATTTAACGCCGAGTGGTATTAAACATTAAACAAGTCAGATGATAAACAGATTGAATCGAATCGACCTTCGGTGAGTCATGAAAACAAACGCACTGTTCAAATATTTGCATACGATTACCAAAGTAAACAAACGAGTCTCGTAAAAACTGTATCAAGCTGCTTATTTACATATTCAAGTGTGCGCAGTCTGATGATACTACGCAGCCGGAATGGGATTTCGAAACGCGAAAACAATGCGTAATCATTGGAGCGCGGTTCGGTACGATAATGGGAAAATTAATAATAATAATAAGACTACTGATTAAACATTTAGGTGTTAGTAATGTTGTTTAAAATGCATCTCCAAATATTAATATTTTCAAGTTACTTTCTAAAAGTTCACACATTGGATCGTCCACAATTTTCTAAAATTTTGATGATACGACTTTTTTAAGACCATTTCTTCGTTTCTTTTTGATTTTTCTTGAGAGATCTAGGATGCATGATTATTTAGACCTAAATAACAGCCAATAAAATTTTTACTTAACTAAGTAAATCACGGGTTGTAAGAATCCCCTCTTACTATAATTAGTTTTCTTCTTAATATATAAACCGATGAAGATCTTATTGTAATTAAGATTTTTCAGAAATCTTAGAAAATGTTTTCGAAGCTACATAAACCTCTAGAATTCGAGGGACGTCAAGGACTAAGATAATTTAAAGTGTAAGGGTTCAGACAAAGGCAGACCAAAAGATAAGACAAAAACCAAAAAGGCAGGATTTAAAAAATTTAACAGAAAATTAAAGGAATAAGAAGGGAAAGAGGAAGAAAAATATGTAATAAGGGAAGCATGAAATTAACAGCGATGAACAAATGTCTGTAATGAGGACTGCTGCTTTCTGTAAGAAATGATTCGGCCATACACGATACCAACTTCAGAGTTAAAAAGGAAGACCAGGAGGCGAGATAATTTGAAGTATAAAAGGCTTAAATTCGTGAAATACAATTTCGTGCATAAGTACATAAAGTTAAGTTTTATAGAAACAAACATCAGATAGAGGAAGAAGAGAAAAGAAAGTATGGAATTTATATAAAATCAGGAGAAGAAGAAAAAACCAAAAAAAGGCTTAAGAATTTGCATGGGAAAAGGTTAGAAATTCATAAAGGAAGATTAAATTTGTAACGGGAGTCCAACAATTATTGTAGTCCTGGGTGGCCATGAATACCTCGTTTCTAACTTCATAAAAATTATTCAAATAGGTTAAATTTGACAGAAATTGCTTCCATTAACGACCTTTATCCGTAAAGTGGATTACTGAAAGTTCATTCTTACCGAAAATATGATTATTATCTAGCAAATGATTAACAAGAGTAGAGTTCTTATGTTTCAATCTGAAAGCTCGTTCGTGTTCTTTAAGTCGTGTTTCAAAATTTCGACCAGACTGACCAATGTAAATTCCTTTACATGGTTCGCACGTTAATTTATAAATACCCATTTCTTCAATTTATCTAATTTTGTTTTTGGGTTATAAATTAAATTTGAAATTTTGAACAGAAGATGTATGGAAGTTTGTAAGGAACAGCTTAAGCAAAATTGTCTGCTTAAGAAAAGAAAATATATGTGTTAAGGGTATATTTATTATGATCATCTTCTATTTGGAAGTGTTCTCCAGTAATGTTTCTATCGTGTAGCTACGAAGTTTCAGATCAGCATTAGTTTTTGTTTGTTTTTGTTTTCCTTAATGTCTGAACGGTTTTATGAAAATTATCAATTACAAATGAAATATAAAAGATACCAGATGACAAACTAAAGAAGAAAATAAAACAAAACAGATGAAAGGGTTTCACATTTATCATTTATTTTTGAATAATGCAACACGTTTCACCACATTGTGGCTTCATCAGCTTCTCAACTGCATTGTTTTATTTCAATGTGTTATGTAGTTTCATCATGAGATTGATGAAGCCACTGTGTGGTGAAACATGCTGCAGTGTTTAAAACTAAATGTGAAACCTTCTTAACTCTGTTGTTTATATGTTATAGAGTTTCATTACATATCCGCTTCTCAATTCAATACAAATTAAAGAAGAAAAATATTACAGATAAGAAATTACAAGAATACATTCCGACGTCAGATGGCAAATCACAGATCACAAAGTTAAGATGGAAGAAATAAGAAATAAAAAGATTACATTAATCTCAGACCCTCTGATTTTCAATTCCTAGTTGACGTTTAATGTATTTTATTTTTCTATTTTAAAGACAAATGCAGTTTAGAAGTAGTGTTTGGCTATCGATCACGTAGGATTTTCACCCTGTTATTTGTGTGTGAAAATTAGCTTGTTACTTTAAAGGATCGCCCTCGTCACTCTAGAGCGTCATTAATTGTATCCCAGGGACGAATAGTTCACCCATCTAATTACTGATCCGGACTAATCATGCTGTACTCTTACTATTGCTAATTCAGGTGCAACTGTATATAGAACGGATGTCAGATGAAAGATAAGATGATAATATAGATGACAGTATATATAAGATAAATGACATTTGAACAAAAATGAACTTTTGAGTAATTATAGGTGATAGATGACATATGGTAAATAGCATATGAAAGATAACAAGTAACAAATAACATGTGGGTGATAACAGACAAGAGAAGAAAAATTAATGGTGATAGCTAAAAGTCAGATAAAATATAAGAACAAACAGAACACAAGTGATAAAAGTTTAGGTGAAAGATTTTTATCTACAGATATTAGATGACAAATTACAGATAAAAGATATAAGAGACAAATGAGAATTAATCTCAGGTTTTATACGCCGTTGGTGGGCACATACAGCAATTGGATGGATGACTAGTACCATTCACCATTGGTATACAATTAATGTTGCTTTAATTTAGTTTAGTTTATTGACTTTACAAGTCCTACAAAAAATATACAAAGTATCATACATTCACAGTAACTTGAAATTTAGATCGCAAGACTTGAAGGCAGAGTTCACATGGCAGTGTTCTTCCACTCAAAACATAATTTTTTGTAACCGATGATGATCAAGAGGTGAGGTGATTATTACTATTGAAGCAATATTTTTACTATTGCTAGTGGCTATTTTTGTCCAAATTTACTTGGAGTTATTCAATGACATGTATGTCAATGTGACATATATTATTAGAAATATTGTATTAGAGTGACGGTGGCGATCCTTTGAAGTAACAAGCTCATTTACACACACCAAAATACAAAGAACGCAAAGAACACGGCGAAAGGATCAAATGGTCGATAGCCAAACACTACTACTACTACTCCCAGGTTGTGCTACTTTTGTTCTGTAGTTTAGTTTGTGTGTATATTCTTACTCTTTTGAAATTAAAGGAAAAAGTTTTTTCTTCTTCATTAAAATGAGTTAGAAATGGGAGTTTACAAGTGACAGATGATAGATATATAATATATAAATAGACGCTGTGATGTATTATCTATTATACCATCTCTTATATGCTATGTATGGCATCTATCAATACAAATAACATATTAAAGAAGATAAGTAACAGATGACAACTGATAGATGAAAGACGAATGAAAACAGATTGAAGAAGTCAGATGATGGGCAAAAGATAAGGAATCACATGTATGGTCGTGCCGCCGAGAGCTGAGCATGACTCATCGCTCGATATTGGAGGAATCAGACATACGTTCATTTCATTTAATTCTGTCGCGGTCATCCTACGATGATGATAGAACGAGATAGATATTAATTGCTGCACGGTTCTTAGTACGAAAATGCATGAGTCACAGTCAGCTATCGACGGCCCGACTTTAGTAGCGGACGTAATGGTGACAAGTAAAACAACATACATACAAACAGATGCTACCATCTATCAGCTGTTACCTGCCATCTCTTAAATGTTATGTCTTAGAAGGCAACTGATAGATGAAAGACGAATAGATGTCGGATGATAGATGAGAGATAAGAAATGAGAGATGGTAGCAGACAGAAAACATATGGCAGACATTAGATTACGGATGACAGAAGATACATTGCAGATGATACATTTCTCAGATGACAAATTCTGGATAAATTTGAGATAATAAATTATAAGAAATGACAAGATTACATTACATTATTATAAGGCAAAATCAGTTTTCTTTTCTTAAATAAAATGATAAGTAATATATTATATGGAAATTTTCAAGAATTACTTTTATTTAAACAAATACTCTAAAGCTACATTAACATGGCCACCTCCCATTTAGTACAGTTTTTCAAAATGTTGGCAAAGTATTCTCTGTGTAGCTAAGAAGGTCCAGACAAGAACAAGTTTTTTTTTTTTTTTCTAGAAAGTTTGTACGAGATAGGATAGATTTTAATAAATAGAAGACAATTCACAGTGGTCAGATGATTACAAATTCAAGATACAAAATAAATAACAGTTAATGACCAGATTGCATTTCAGTTTTAAAAGTGCACTTTCTTCCTCAAATATAATTGGAATCTATATTAAACAGATGATATATGAAATATGGAAGATAACAGATGGCAGATGAGGAATGAGTCGGCAAAAAACAGATGGCAGTTGGGATAGTATTAAATGGAATGACATTAAAACGAAAATTGAAAATAACAGGTAATAGATGGTAAATAATGGATTCTAGCTGACTGATTGACGACAGATCACAGCTAACACGTGGCTGATAATATATTAAAGATAAGAAGTCACATATGGAAGCTGATAAGTGAAAAACGACAGAAATCAAGTGACTAATACTACTTGACAATGTCAGATTGACATAATTAATGTATCTCGTAAGACGAGGAAAATAGCGTTTTAAATACCTAATACCTATAATATTTGTATTCTAAACTGGACCTTCTACTACGGATCAGTGAAGAAAAGGATCGCGGGTTCGAGTAAAAGATCATTCATAAAAGTGAACTCCGCCATTCTGCCATTTAAAATTAGTTATGTAATACATGCTACATAAAGATTAAATACAATAAAGGGTGGGCCAGATACAAGTTTCTTTTTAAAAATGCAATAAAATGAACAAAATTAAATTTTTTCCATGTATTAGGACTTTGTTAGTAAGCAAACATTCCCATTAATTATGGAACACAATTTCGTTCAAGTGGCTGGCTCGGCAGGCTTCGCAGAAGTGCATTCTGTCACTCCAATTTTCCAAGACCTTGCCGATGGTTTCGGGCTGTAGCTCAAGGATTGCTTGGATGATATTGGCCTTAAGTGCTTGAATCGTATCTGGATTGTTGGCATAACATAGGTCCTTCACGGTTCCCCACAAAAAAAAAATCCAAAGGGATCAAATCGCAGCTCTGAGGCGGCCAATTGACATCGCCAAGACGGCTGATAACACGATTTGGGAATTTGATGCGCAAAAGATCGCTTGTGGCATGGGCGCCATTCTGCATGAACCAGAGGTCGTCCAAATCCATGTCTTCAATTTCAGTAAAAAAAAGTCGGATAACATGGTTCTGTAACGCTCACCGTTGACCGAAACGTTGTTCCCAGCCTAATTTTCGAAGAAACTATCACTCTCTGTGGATGCATTGGCTTCTCGACAATAACGTGCGGGTTTTCCGAACCCTAGATGCGGCAATTTTGTTTGTTAATGTATCCGCCAAGATGAAAGTACGCCACGTCAGAAAAGATGATTTTGCTCTAAGGCCCAAACTGCGAAGCGATAACGAAGCGCATAGTCGTGCGCCTTCCATTACTGAGTCAATTGGACCTTGTAAGCGAATTATCCAAGATCTTTGTAAAGAATTCTCCTCAGGCTAGTGCGAGAAATGTTGACCTGTTGAGATCGATGGCGAGTTGATGTTTGTGGATTGAGTCTCACACTCTCGGATACAGCAGCCACATTCTAGTCTGTGCGCACCATACGAAAATGAGGACCATGAGTGTTGTCCACTAGCATGCCAGTCTCACGAACTTTTTGCACAATTTGCATACAGCAGGCGCGGTGGGTGATTCATTTCGGCTAAAACTTCTTTTCAAAAAACGCACTGTTTGGGCTACACAGCACTCACTTTGGAAATAAGTTTTCAATATTTCACAACGTTGTTCAAGCGTAAAGCGACTCATTTCGTACCGCGGAGGTATGACACTGACTTTCTGTCAAGATTTCGAGCGGGTAAAAGCTGTCAGTGTCAAAATAACCTATGATTTAAAAAGAAACCACTAGATGGCCCACCCTTCATAATACAACTGACACACGTCAGATGATAAAAACAGTTGTCAGGAGGATTTTGGATTAATATCTTCTTTGCAATGAATATTTATCGTATGCAAATGGATATATTATTGAAAGTCTAAATCAATCTATGGCAATACTTTAGATCTTTGGCAATATAATTTTTAAAGTTACTTAAAAGAACTACCTTTTCCAAATTTAATGCGGCATTATACTTTGCAAAACATAACTTGTTTTAATGCTTTTTCTTCCAATTAATTTCAACCCTTGCAAATTTGGCAACTAATTGTTTCTTTCTTCAGTAATTCATACTAACTTTTGAAAAATTTCAGAACTTCGCCAATAGGTTTGATGAAATATAAGTCAAAATAATCTGTTGAAGGTGTTAAAAAGATGTATCTACCATTACGCTTCTAGCAAAAGTCTATACAAGTTTGTATCATACCCATGTTCACATGTGCAATTAAAGAAAGAGTTTTACTTTAATATTTCTTATGGCAAAAGCCACAAGTTAGTGATACATTTTGTAAATCAGAAACTTTAAAGAAACTAATTCTTGTTGACAACGGATGAGGAATCTTTTGTGATGCTGGTGCTTCTAAAAGTTTATACTATAGTCCAGAATAAATCCTGAGTATAATGTGTACCAAAAGAACATGTTATTGGTATTAATGTGTCTTTAACATATTTATAATAATTTGATAGGAGGTATATGTCAAAATATACTCATTGAGACTTTTTACATATATTTTTTCTAACCTACAATTCATGTGTAATTTGCATTACTTCTGTTTGTATTCTATTCTAGAGCTGATTCTTTTTCATAAAGTAGGGTTTGACGATAAAAATTTTGACTGGCAACTTTTGAAAGAGTTATGTTGATCCACTTTAAACTAACAGATTTAAACCTTTGCCTCTGTTTCTATTCTATTCTGGGACTTTTTGTTTTATATAAAGTCGGGTTTGAGGAACACAGTTTGGATTAGAATCTGATGAAGGAGTTATGTAATACATTTATTGGAAGAAACATTTAAATATTGCATTTAACATTTAATTACTTGCTTAGTTTACCTTGTATGCAAATGTCTAAAAACAAACGACTTATAAAAGAAAGCGGATAACATATTACAGATAGCATACTACAAAAAAACCGAATTAGATATAAGACATTAGATGGAGTAGATGAAAAAAAACCAAATGACATTTGAACAAAAATGATATAAGATAGATGATAGAAATTACGAACATTAATTATTGTTCTCTGTCAACAAGCCACGAAAAAGTTTCGATCTATTTTGGATCTCATTGGAACAGGGAAACGGAGTTTTACTTTGGAGTTTTCAACTCTCCGGATAAACCATCAGTCAAGATATTACTATAAAGGCGCCATCAAGCATTGCACTAGAACACTGTTTGGGTGAATAACCACCGACAAATCATTGGCAACTATCGATAGAGACAATTAAATAATAATATCCCTGCTGTCAGTGGTTATCCACCTAAGCAGGATCTAGTGGAACGTTAAGATAATAGGTTATACAATTACAATATTTATTTTTTTGAATTCCCAGTTTACTTACAACGTAGTTCTAAAATAATTATTAGACATTCCATGTGATTCTGTAAAGAATATTTGGTACAGCTAGTTCGAAACTTTGGAAATGTTTCCTTTCTATAGTAAGAATACTATCTGAGTTTTAATTGTTAGACTATTTTAAATGTATTTTAATTTTTATTTACAGAAAACATATAGTGTTTCTTTTAATTTGTTTGGAATTAATAGGAATTTGAAGGAAAATGAGAAATTACAAGTAACACATGATCATTGCAGATGGATGAAAAATAGCATAACAGGATAACATGTGAAATACCATATATCAAATAGCAGACGACAGATAGAAGGTAAGATATTTAAAGGCAAAAACTACAAAAAACAGGCAACATGATTGACGGTGATGATAGATGTAGGATGATAGATGAGAGATAAGAAATAAAAAGATTACAAATGATAGATATCAGAAAACAGACGATAAATTACAAATAAAAGATGCAAGAAAAGAAAATGATAATTTTACATTAACCTCAAAGATTGACTGATTTTTGAAATTCTTTCTTACGTAACGTAATGTAACATTAAATGTACTTTCAAAATTATATTAAGAAATTTGATGTGGTTTTGAAAGGTAAATAAAATGTTTATGACCATCTTTTATTTAGTAAAACTTTTTAAAATTTTTGAATGAAAGGATTTCTTTGTGAAGCTAAGGATAACAGAACAAATGTTTCTTTTGTTTTCTAGAAAGTCTGTACGGAATTGTAAACGTAATCTGTTAGCAGATGACAGACTGATGAGAGATTCAAGTAGATAAATGATAGTAAACAGAAAACAAGTAGAAAAAGATATCAAAATTTTGCGTAAATGCATTTTAATTTTAATTTTTATTAACAAGTGTTTGAGATTAATCAATTTAAACGAACATAAGAATTAGTAAGTATAATATGATATATGGCAGATGACATATGAGAGATGGTAAATAACAGATGATGGTGGCTGACTGATGACAGACGAGAGAAAATAGATGACACATAAGAATAAGATATTACAGATAACAATAAATAAATGTATTGATTTGATTTGTTCATTTTGCTTTATATATCAAAAGAATATTCTAGCAATTTATAGAAATTTACAAACTACTGCTTCAGGAAACGAAGGAGGAGGGGCAGATACATGGGAGGAGGCCAAAGTATCTGCTTCAGAAGAGAGGAAAAAGGGACGTTCGCGAGGGCGAGATGCGGAACACAGGGGAGAGGGAAGGTGAAACGGATGGGCGTGGGATACGAGGAATGCGTGCTGTGTGAAGTCATTTGGCAAAGAGACGCAAGTATGTAGTATGTTAAGGAGAGTTGGGTAGATGGATGTAGAAGTGTGAAAGAATGGATGATAGAAGATGGGGCCAGAGTAAAGATTTGTTTAAAGAAATTAAAGTGTAAATTAAGAAAAAGTATAATCAAATTGTTTCTGAAAGGAATATAGAACTAAGTATTCATCCAATATGGTTAATAGAGGAATAAGCTAAAATTTTTCGAATTCCAGTTTGGTTAAATCCTATGATTCCTCTAATTACTAGATTGGGACGGGAAAGAGGAAGGAAGAGGGAAGAAGGATACTAGGAGAGAGTTGTTGGAAAGATTTGTACTTATTTTTACTCATTTTGCATGAGGCTATTTTCTGTGATAACAGTAATGATAACAGATGATATATGTCAGGTCAGGTAACAGATGTAAGATGAGAGATGAGAAAAGAGAGATGACAAGGTGACAACAGACAGAAAACTAATGAAAACGCTAGATTTAATATAACAGATGAAAGATACAAGAAAATAGAAGGAAAGAATGGCAAGCAAATATTTTCTTTAAGCCTTGGAAATTTTTCGTTTATGCAACTAATGAAAGAAGAACAAATGAAGAATAGTCTAAAATTCATATCAGAAGTACAATCTGAAATCAACACACACGTGATCCACTCCAATATTATTACCCCCAACAGTGGCGTAAATAAATACGTCCAGCGGCGCATAAAGTTGGAAACGAAATGCAGAAGAAACGGAAAAAGTTGTTCAAATCGAGTTATACCCGTTTATTAAAAAATATTGAAGCCCCTTGAAAAATTTCCATATTGTAACCCACGGGAGTTATTAAAGCGCGGTGGAAGTGAGAACGAACGTTTCAAATTTATACGCAATTTAAATATTTCAAACGAAGAGTTTAATGGTTGCAAAAAGAAGTAAACGTAAATATTCACGGCGCGAAATGTGTACGCATAAAAGTCGAATAAATTTCCGGCGGTGGTTTTACGATGAATAACAAGACTGGAGTAATGGAAATTCGGCAAAAATTAAATGTAAATTAAAATGTATACATAAGAATGTGGCGGTAATTAGGAAAATGCAAATTCTTTATAATTTTAATTGTTTGCATTCTACTTTATTATACATTTTGAATAACATTTCTACTTGCAAATTAAACACAGTTTCAATTAATAATTTAAAAATACGAACATATTTCATAAATCTACAGAGTCTTACTAAGACAACCACTTATTGAAACAACTACTTCTTTAGCTAATACCTCATCTAACTTAAATAACGTCTGTGGAACTAATATCCCCGTCGCCCTCAACAGACATTGAATGATACAAAGTAATTTGCAAAATAAAAATTTTAAATTGTGATCTGGTATGTAAAACGAAGTAGAAGCTATCACCATTCACGAATTATTCAACTACTTCTCTACATAATCACCTCGCTAATTTACACATTTGTCGTAACGTATGATGAGTTTTTGTATCCCATCTTCATATTCCTCCGCTGCCACACTTTTGAGATGCGTAATCTTTCTTTTCTTGAGTCTTAAGTTTTGTAAACTGATAGTAATCTGAAGAGTTAAGCCTGGACTATAGGGTGGATGGTCCGTCACATACGCTGGTCATCATCGGTGTTCTGTCTGCCTAAATTGAAATTACGACACCAGCGCCGAACAGACGACTCATCCATACCATTTTCTTTATACATATCATTCTTAATTTTCTTAAACATTATAAACACTAACATAAACAACACACTCAATACCAATGAAACACAACTATGCACCCAGACAGCTTATATTCAACTGAACATGTTAGCACACATCTATATTCGCCAGCGTTCCGCACGGTACAAATGAGTACTATCGTACTCCTCTTACTCCCTCGTATTTAAGTGCAGAAAAAGTATACTCCCATTTAATATATTTAAAAGTTGTTTGGATTAAGCGTTTTGTACATATACACACACTAACCCAGCTTTGGGAATAAAAGCTCGTAATCTACACTGACTTCACGCTACGCAGGATAATTATAACACACCGAACAAAACTGTAATTTTGTAAACATGTAAATTGACCCGATATGGTATCAGAAAGTTTATTGTACAAGAGTGGCTGTTTTATGAATATGCAAATTGGACGGGCAAAGTTGTAGAGTAATTTATGGATCTGCTGAAAATAGGAGGGGACAACTGATGGCTTCGGGTAATTAATTTTGCTATAATATTTAATAAACACAAGAGATACTTTAATACACTGTGGTTTTGAAAAAAATATATATTAAGGAAATTAATGCTACTGGAAATTTATATTCAATTTTTTTGTGTTTACGGTTTATTAAATCGCTGCACTGACCGATATATAATTCCCGGCTCATTATTCATTTACACAACGTCAACTTTGATTCTATCAACACGAACGTATTTCCAGAGCAAATTGCTTTTCACACGACACAATGGCGACTATAACATTTTAGTGCACCGTTCTGTTTGGAGAACACCCAAGAGGCGGCCGTTTAGCGCTAAAATTAAAATCGGCGCCCCCTGGCGGTCAAAATAAAATAAAAACTACACCCGCTTTTAAACCCATTTTTATCGTAATATTTTCGCTCTAAATTTGAATTTGTTTGTTACATTGCATACTAATGGTTTGCACGTGTCGCAATTAATGATTTGTATGCTGTAAGCACGCGGATTTCTTCGACGCCTGTCTGTATGAGAATGCATAAGAAGTGTAATGACATTTTACTACCTGTATAATGCCTTTTTAATAGGTTTTAAATTGTTTAGTCAATCCTTACCATTATAAAACCTAGAGTTTTTGATTCAAAACGAAATTAAGATTACTATATTTTTTATCTTTCTTATAATTGTATGATTTAGATATTAAATTTTTAAAGTCTAAAATAAACGAAATGTTTACGGTTACATTAGTACGTTAAAACCTGAACCGTTAATGCATAAAATATTTCTTATTACCACCTATACATCAGAGGTAGTTGCCGTTGACGTTTAAGAACTTAACGGGGTTTTTGAGTTTATGAGAAAATTGCATTGTATAAAGAATGCAAAACACTTTATTATTCATGCTGATTTATAAAGTCAGCTTTTACGACGTCCCAAGTTCGGTAATAACGTCTCGGACGCATAACGTTTTAATGGCCCCGTCTTGCAATATCTTCGCTAATTACTAACGCAGCTGGGCCATGGTTCAATACAGAATATATTAACGTTTCCGATCACGAAATTCTGTTAATTCAAATATTCAATTTCTAAATTTGATTTATTAAGTAATGAATTTAAATCCAATTCAATTGAATATCTATTGATTGCTATTAAAATATCCAAATTGCATGTTTGATACACACTGCTGACTCATATGGAACAAAGCCATACACTCACCAGGGCACTAATTCTACTAAACCATATTCCACCCCTACAATGCAGCGTAAACGACCGAAAAAAATCAATAATGCAATAGCCGGTCGTAACGAGGAACGAAATAAAAAGGCAAAAAAAAATCAATCCAGCCAGACAAAACGCAATTTGATATAGCGAATATCGCAAATCGAGAGTAACGAGGGCGATTACGGCGTAATAAGATTTGAGAATCCAGTTAAGGATAATAATCCGGGCGATAAATCTTGTTAAACGCATGCATGCCAGCCCACGTATGCCTCCTCCTCTGTTATTCTTCATTAATGCACAACCTCGCCCTCGTATAATGGCGGTGCAAGACATGAAATGCATTTTTTTTTGTTATCAGACAGGACACGAGCCCGCCAAGTCTGGATTAATAGTCCCCGGCTTTTATGTGATGCTAACTGTAATACCAATTACATCAAATTGTCTTTGTTTACGGTTAAGGAAGTACTTGAGTAGATGGGATTGGTGCGTTATGTTAGTTTAAGATGTGAGGTGGTTTGTATATAGGGTGTCTCATTAATGTGGGGAAATGGCTTAACCACAGATTGCTGGGAATGTGATGGTTTAACACAACTTATCTATATCCAAAAGTTTAATTTTATGCTGGAGTTAGTTCCAAAAACTTCATTTATAACAATTAAACGCTACATTTGATCTAGCTGAAAATTATTATTGTTGATTATCATAATGTAACATATCATTTCAGTTATTATGGTCATTATTGATTGACAAGAAGTTTAAAAAACAGTAGCACCCAAATATAAAACCTAAAATATTTTTTAATTGGATGCACATTTTCGATAGAAAAGGCTAGAAGATGTTACAATTAATTATACAGCTGTAAAGACTCTTGATTTTGGTTAAAATTGAACTTCTATTAATCTGAATGAATATTGACATAATAGTAGTCAATATACATGGTGGACCAACTTGTTCTACTCGTCGTAATCTACTAAAAATATTAATTATTGGATAATCTTGTTTGTTTAGTTTTAGAAATGACCTTTAACTTTGTATGTTTTTCCAGCTCTATTTATTTTGTTTGGTGGATTATTTTGTTCGAAAGCATACTTATAAAGCAAGTAGAACTTATCGTTTTCATATAATATATAGAATAATTTGAATTTGTTTTATAACTTCATTTCGGAGATTTCTAAATTTATTAGTTTAATTTATTGACTACAAGTAGAAAATATACAAATACAACATACATTTACAATAACTTTGAAATTTAAATCGCAAGGCTTGCAGGCGGAGTTCCTTCAATTTCAAATATTTATAATAAAATTAAATCTACTTAGAGCAAAAAAAAGCAGTTGGAAAGTTTCCAAAATGCAAATCATATTTTTAAATTTGCTTTATACAGTTGCAAAAATTGTTGAGATTTTCCAAAAAAATCTCAAAATATTATGTTAAAAAATTCTCACAAAAAAACTTGCCTTAAAAATCTAACTAAACAGGTGAAATATGTTTATTTTATAAGGAATGAATTGTAGACTGTTTTAATCTACTTTAATTTTCATTTTTTCTTTTATCACTTTACAGTATGAATGGTAACGTTTCCAAAATACAAATAATATTTTTAAATTTACTTTATAAGTTGAAAAAATTGTTGGGATTTTACAAAAAAAATCTCTAAAAATTATGAAAAAAAATTCTCACAGAAAAAAACTTGACTTAAAAATCCCTTTAATTTTTACTTTCCTGCAAAATATAGTCAACAAATTATTTAAAAACTGGTAGAACATTCTGAAAGAGGAAACGAAACAGGTGAAATATGTATATTTTATAAGGAATTAATTGTAGAATGTTTTAAACTACTTTAATTTTAATTTTTTACACTTTCACTTTACAGTATGAATTTTAAATTCAAGATCTGTTTGATTTAAGCATACTTTTAGGCAACACGGTTAAAAATTGCTTAAAACAATTAAAAATTTGCTTAAGAATCGTTTATTGGCAAATAAAAAGAAACAAACTAAAATTTAATTCGTTTAAATTTAATAAAATTGAGTTTGAAATAAACGATAAAAAAACTTTTTCAAATTTGCTTCAGCAAAACTCATTTGAAATTTTGTTAAAAATAGAAAATTTAACACTTAAAAAAATGAAAACAACAAAACATTTTCCAACAAAGAAATTAATTATTTAAAAAAAATAAACTCTGACAAAAACAGATGAAAATTTGCAATAAACAGTTCAAATATTATTTCAAATAGGAAACAATTATTTTTTTATGTCTTGAACTTAACTGAAATAGCTTAAATATTTTTCTAAACAAACGAAACAATGGATTAAAAAATATATTATTTTTAAATATTAAAATAATGATTTCTAAATTGTCGAAATTAAAAAAGCAATTCTATATATACATATACAATTATCTTTATTTGGACAAAACTTAATACATGGAAACAATAAATATGGATACAATACAAATAAATGGTGTTAGTCCGTCTGGGCTATAGACCTAAAGTCTTTCAGCCCTGTCTTGAATTTAAGGTGAGAAAAAGAAAGTATCTTTGCTAGCTAGCTTAACTGTCCTGATGATTCGCGCAAATGAATTGATGAATTGTGAGGGGAGGATGATGATATTTAGAAGGGATATTTGGGTTTCGGGGGATACAGAATTTGGTTAATATGGGTTGGTTGTGAGGATTATTAGCAAATTTAGTACTTAAGGCTAATATACGTTGGGAAATGGGTGGGATTTGGGTGGTTTCGTATAACAGTTCATTCGAGGGGTTATGGAGTGGATTGGAAGGGTGTCGGAGTTTAGTTAGGGTTCTTAGGGCGGATCTTTCGGCGACTTGGAAGTGATAAAGGATAGATGGCCGGATTTGGGTGAAGAGGATTGCACCATAATCTAACAAGGGTCGGCATATCGATTTATATATGTGTGTAGCTGTTTTAATCGATATTCCTTGCCGTTTATAGGTTAATGATCTAAAATGCCGAGCCCTTGTTTTGATTTTGTTTTTTATTGATAATGCATGGGATTTAAAGGATAGTTTTGAGTCGAATAGGATACCAAGGTATTTACAGGTGTAGGTGGGATAAACAATAGTATTGTTAATTAGGATCGTAGGGGATTGTGGAGTAATTTTGTGATAAGGGATGAATAGTTGGGATTTGGAAGGATTAATTTTGATTCGCCATTTGGAGCACCATGCTTGGATGGAGTCGAAGGAGGTTTGAAGGGATTGTTGGGCGATTTGAAGGGAGGCTGAGTGGGCAACTAGAACGGTGTCATCAGCGAAGAGCAAGGAATATTGTGAGGGATTAAAATGTGTAGGATCAGGATTAGAAATGTCGTGGCAGAATATATTGTATAGGAGAGGGGATAAGGGAGAACCTTGGGGGACACCTTGTAAAATTGCAAAGGGCTGGGAAAGCGATTGTTTAACTCTAACTTGACAGGATCTATTGGAAAGGAAGTTGTGTATAAGGATTATTAAATGATGAGGTATTTTTAGTAGGAAACATTTATATAGGAGTCCAATATGCCAAACTGAGTCGAATGCTTTTTGAATGTCTAAGAAAAGTATAGCTGACTTTTGCCCTTCAAGGTGTTTAGTTTGCATATTGGACGTAAGGATGGTGAGAGGAAGTATGGTAGATTTTTTGGGAAGAAAGCCAAACTGATAGTCAGGGATGGAGTTGATTGAGATTTTAAGGAGTTTTTGTTTGATGAGGGATTCTAAGAGTTTACCAATTACAGGAAGTAGTGTAATGGGTCGGAAGCTGGAAATAAGTGTGGGATCATTTTCAGGTTTGGGGATGCAAATAATTATACCGTTTTTCCATTCGGTAGGGAAATATTGGTTGGAATAGCAAAAGTTGAAAATTTTTAAAATAAACGTGTGGATTTCATGAGGGAGTTTTTTAAGGATTGATCTGGGAATTTTATCATGACCTGGAGAGGAGTTTTTACCAGAGTGTAAAATTGAAAAATAATCTGTCTCGTCTAATGAATCGTCGTTTGGAGGAGGTAATGGAGACTTGTCAAATGAAGCGTACCAGTCATTAACTAAATTAAAAAAGTCTTCATCGTAGCCATTATTGTCTGTTGGTTTAAATGTGGATTTTAACTGTCCTGCAAAGGCTGTTGCAATTTCTAGATCGTCAGTCAGTATGGAACCGTCGGTTGGGTGTTTAATATTGGTTATGTAGTCAGATTTTCTGTATTTTGTCAGTTTTTTAATTTCCGTCCAGTACGTCTTGCCTTGCATTTCATTAATTTTGTTACAAGTTTCTGTCCATTTATGTTTTTTAAATTCTAAAATTAGGATTTTGATTTCTTTATTTAGTTTATTAAATTTTTGTCTGAGTGAACTGTCGTCGTAGAATTTAATGTCTCTGTAAAGTTGTCTTTTATATTTCAAAAGTCGGAGGATAAATTTAGGAAGGGGGTATTTATAGAACTGTTTTTTTATTTTAGGAGTATTAGTTAAAATTGATTGGGATAAGGAGTGGTTGAACTTTGAAATAATAGTGGGATTTATGTCTTGTTCGTTTTGAAAAATTGTCATTATGTCCTTGGCTACTTTATCAATATTACAGCTCTGGTAATGGAAAATATATTGTGGTGGAGGAGGTGCGGGGAGTGATTGGGTATTTAAATCAAACTGGATGGATAAGTGGTCAGAGCATAAATCAGGGATAAGTGAAATAGAATGAATCAGTGGACGGATGTTGGATGTGCATAGGATAATGTCGGGTGTAGATGATTGGGATTCGTTCATTATGAATGTTGGAGGTGTTTGGATTTGGAGGAAATTGGAGTTTGAACAAAAATTATGGATATGTCGGGATTTTCTGCTATTGACGTTAAAGTCACCAATAATTAATGAATAATCATACAATGAAGCTTTTGTAAAAATTGTATCGTCAATAGCAGAATTAGGATGGATATAAACAAGGAATATATGAAGGGTTATATTGTTAATAGGAAGGGTGAAATGGAGGCATTCATTTAATGGATTATTGATGCGGGGGGGATTGGCTTTACCAAAGGGAATTGACGGGTGAAAGGATGCGATGGAACCTCCTCGTTGATATGAGTTGCTAATTGTTGAAGGGATTTGTAAGCTTCTCCAATTATTAAAATTAAATTGATTTTTGGTTTTTGTTTCAACGAGGAGGTTTACTTGGATGGGATTATTTGATAAATAATGGAATAGGAGTTGGGATTTGTTATGAAGCGAATTGATGTTTGCATATAGGAAACGTATATTAGCCATCGATAACCTGCACATTTGCGGTGCTTACTCCTGCTGTTGGGGCGACTGTTGGGATAATATCGGGATGTTTCAGGTCAAACATGACTATGAACATTCGATTTCCTGAAAATGAAGCATGTGTGTCGATACTGTATGATTCGATGAATCGACGGTGCAGCTTTTTTAACAGTTCATTTCTGTCCGTAGCTGAAGGCTTATTAATTTCAGTGGCGTATGTGTCAAGTATAAAGTCGTGCAATGTGAATGATTTGTGAACGCGACTGTTTTTCAGTGATTTGTCAATGTCTGCTGATTTTTTATTAGTCAATTGTATTCTAACATTCGGTAATCCTTCAATTGGTTTAATAGGGCGTTGTTTACATTTCATCGACCATGCAGCATGGCCCTCCTCCTTGCAGGACGTACATCTTTCGGGTTGTGTTGTTTTGCAAGATGCTGTGCTATGGTTTCCTGAGCATTTTCCACATTTGATTTCACTCGTGCAATCTTTTGTGGCGTGAGTGAACAAGTTGCATTTACTGCATGGTACGGGTATAGGTGCGGGGGCAGTACTTTCGACTACAGGGTATACTTTACACATGAAAGGGAATTGTCTTTTCAGTAGGCTACAGTATGCTTCATGTGATGCCGTTATTATCCTGATCATCCTTGTTTTTTCGTTTGTGGCGCGGGAGATGATTCGTTTGCAGTAGCGATGAGTGATTCCCATTTTGGTGAGTTCGTCGCTAATATTTTGCTCATTTATTTCGGGCTCGACGGATTTTATTATACAGCTGTATGATATTGATGGCTCGCGTTTTTCTGGGGACGCAGTCGAGGCCGCGATCGAGTGTTTTTTTATTACTTTTTCGGCTTGCAGTGTGTTTAATTCATTTATCAGTTTCTGTTTCTCGGCGTTGGTTTTAATAATAAATCCCAGTTTAGTTTTAATTATAATCGCGGTTTGGTCAAATTGGCGACTGTGCCATATTTGGGCCATTTGCACGCGGCTTAGATCGTGTGTTGTGGTAAATGTGAATGCGTGTCGGTATTCTGTTTTTGTGTGTGACGACAGGGTGAGTGCGGTGGTAGTGTTGGTTGTAGTGGCAGTGATAACAGTAGGGGTAGTAGTGGTAGTAGTAGAGGTACTTTTGTTGTGCGGTCTTTTAGTTTTTTGTGTTACCTCGGATGAAGAAGTGTAGGCCGATGTGTCGGATTCGGATTGGCGTGGCCGTCCTCTTCCGCGCTTCTTAGGGGTCTTAAACTCCTCCTCGGAGTCGGAACCCATGGTGTGGGGTTGGTGGAATTACCACTATTAGAATAAACACACTTGTTGCTGAACAACGATAGTTTTAAGGTAAAACACGGATCACTAAGAAAACTCTGGAGCGTACGTGCGCACAGTAAGGCGACTAGCAAGCGAGTGAAGCAATTCTATTTTCTTATAAAACGTTTTAAATATCTTGAATTAACAAAATGAAAATTCCAACAAATAAAAGAGTAAAATATTTCTCAAAAATAGAAACAATTGAAATTTTTTTTTTTAAATCCTGCTGATTACAGACTAAAAAAACTGCTGTCAAAATGACATAATAGACTTTGTCTAAAATATCCCACAAAAGGATCAAAAAGGAGCATATTTGCCTAAAAATAATTGAAAAGAACTCCGGAAATGGCGATAGTGTGTCACCTGTCTACGGAAGAACGTGAGTTTGAGTGGAAGAACATTGGTAAACAGTGAACTCCGCCCGTGACTCCTGTGTCCTAAATTATTTGTGTATTATTTGATTGTATGTATATTATATATTTTTTTGTAATTTGTAAGCAGGAGAAGCAAAGATAATAATAAAGAATAAAGAATAAATTATTAAAAGCAATCTCAAAAAACAAACGTTTAATTAAAAACCTGGCAACAAATAAAATTTGAGCATTTTTGAAAATACAGTTGAAAGTTGTTAAAAAAAGTTGATACTTTCAAAAAATGAAATTAAAATTTTAAAAAATTCAAAAACAAATAAAAATTTGCAATAAACAGTTCAAATATCGTTTCAAAAATAGTGAAAAATTAGGAAACAATTATCTTAAACTTGAAATAGTTTAAATTTAAAACAATAATAAAAATGTATCAAAAACGAAAAAATGAATTAAAAAATTAGTTGAAAACTGGATAGAAAATTTTCAAAAATAATAAAATAATTATTTCTAAACTACTGAAATTAAAAAAGCAGTTTTCTTATAAAAAAATTTAAAAAATCATGAATTAAGAAAATGAAAATTCCAACAAATAAAAGAGTAAAAATTTTCTCAAAAAATAAAAATAATTGATAAAAAACGGGAGTCCGAAGTGGTTCAGGTAAAACCCCTTTCACTGATACGAAAACTTCTTGAAATCCTGCTAAATACAGATTAAATCCATTAAAAATCTCAAAAAACAAACGATTATTTAAAAAAGATATTTGAAAACTTGGCAACTAAAAAAAAAATTGAGCATTCTTAAAAATACAGTGAAATTTTGTTAAAAAAGTTGACACTTGAAAAGAATAAAAATAGCAAAACCTTTCCAAATAAGAGATTAATGATTTAAAAATTTCAACTCTGATAAAAATACATGAAAATTTGCAATAAACAGTTCAAATGTCATTTCAAAAATAGTGAAAAATTAGGAAACAATTATTTTTTAAATCTTAAACTTGAAATAGTTTAAATTTAAAACAATAATAAAAATGTATCAGAAACAAAAAAAGTGAATTAAAAAATTAGTTGAAAACTGGATAGAAAATTTTCAAAAATAATAAAATATATATTTCTAAACTGCTGAAATTAAAGAAGCAGTTCTATTTTCTTATAAAAAAATTTAAAAAATCATGAATTAAGAAAATGAAAATTCCAACAAATAAAAGAAAACATTTTCGCAAAAAAATAAAAGTAACTGATAAAAAAAGGAAGTCCGAAGTGGTTCAGGTAAAATCCCCTTCACTAATAAGTAAACTTCTTGAAATCCTTCTAAATAGACTAAATTATTAAAAGCATTAAAAATTACAAAAAACAAATGATTATTTAAAAAAGATATTTGAAAACTTGGCAACAAAAAAAAAATTGGACATTCTTAAAAAATACAGTTGAAATTTTGTTAAAAAAAGTTGACAAGAATAAAAATAGCAAAACATTTCCAAAAAAGAGATTAATGATTTAAAAAATCAACTCTTATAAAAAATACATGAAAATTTGCCATAAACAGTTCAAATGTCATTTCAAAAGTAATGAAAAATTAGGAAACAATTATTTTTTAAATCTTAAACTTGAAATAGTTTAAATTTAAAACAAAAAAACAAAAAAGTGAAATAAAAAAATTAGTTGAAAACTGGATAGAAAAATCTTGAATTAATAAAATGAAAATTCCAACAAACAAACGAGTAAAACTTTTTTCAAAAAACAGAAACAATTGATAAAAAAGGGAGTCCCAAGTAGTTAAGGCAAAACCCCCTTCACTGATAAAAAAAATTCTTGAAAGCCTGCTGATTTTTTTTAAATTGAAAATGTACCAGGAAAAGATTCAAGAAAATTTTAAATTTCTTTAAAAAAGTCAAAATTTTCAGATAAACAATTGAAAATTTGTGGAAAAAACTAAAAAATTGTTCAAAATTTTCTTAAAAATAATTTTACGAAAAATAATATTTTAGCATTAAAAATCTTAAAAAAACAAACGATTAATTAATAAGAAATAGTTGAAAATTTAGCAACAAAAGATATTTGAGCATTCTTAAAAAATACAGTTGAAATTTTGTTAAAAAAAGTTTCCAAAAAAGAAATATTGACAAAAACAAATGAGAAATTGCAAAAAAACAGTTCAAATGTTATTTTAAAAATAATGAAATTAGAAAAGAATTATTTTTTTAATCTTGAACTTGAAATAATTTTAATTCAAAAAATAATAAAAATGTATCAAAAACGAAACAATGGATCAAAATTTTGTTGAAAGCTGGATAGAAAATTTTCAAAAATATTAAAATAATTACATATTTCTAAACTGTTGTAATAAAAAAAGCAGATCTATTTTCTTATAACAACATTAAAAAAATCTTGAATTAACAGAAGGAAAATTAAAACAAATAAATAGTAAAAATTTCTCAAAAAAGAAACAATTGATAAAAAACTTCATTAAATCCTGCTAATTTTCCTTAGGGTTGATAGCATTAAAAATCTCAAAAAACAAACGATTAATTAAAAAATTAGTTGAAAACATGGAAACAAAAGACATTTGAGCATTCTTAAAAACTACAGTTGAAATTTTGTTAACAGAGTTGACACTACAAAAAATGAAAACAGCAAAACATTTTCCAAAATGGAAATTAATATAAATATTAAATTTAGACAAAAATAAATGAGAATTTACAATAAACACTTCAAATATTATTTTAAAAATAGAGAAATTAGGAAACAATTTTTTCTTTTAAATCTTGAATTTGAAATAGTTTAAATTTTAAAAAATAATAGAAATGTATCAAAAACGAAATAAGGATTTAAAGATTAGTTGAAAACTGGATAGATAATTTTCAAAAATTTTCTAAACTGTTAAAAATTAAATAGGCTGTTCTATTTTCTTATAAAAATTTAAAAAAATCATAAATTCCAACAAATAAAAGAGTACACATTTTCTCAAAAAAAAATAAAAACAATTGAAATCCTCCTGATTTTCTTTAAGGATTACAGACTTAATTATTAACGGCATTCAAAAAATCTCAAAAAACAAACAATTAATTAAAAACAAGAGTTGAAAGCTTGTCAACAAAAGACATTTGAAAAGAAAACAATGTAAAAACTTCAGTTATATAACTTTTCCAAAAACTTAATTAAAATTTTATCAAAAGCAAGTGAAATTTGATGAGAAAATCTTGAAAATTTTACAAAAACTTCTGAAAATCTATTAAATTAAATAAATAACATTGTTTTGAAAATTAAAAACTTAACTTAAATTAATTAATTTTACGCAAAACTTAAAATTTCCTTTTATGTCATTCTTGACATAACATATAAAATAGGGTCTACAGAAATTGGACCTAAATATCCCAGAAATGGTCAAAATGTTGCGTCAGTAGCCAGAATCATTTGATGGTTATCATCACTAGTTACCAACTATAATGGGTCGAGCGGAAGAACACCTGGAGTCTTCAAGTTCTATGTTTAACACTTTTAAGTCAGTGTATTTGTGTATGTATTTTTTTTATATTTTTTTAGTTGAACTTGTAAAGTAATAAAAATAAAATTAAAATAATGAAATTATACACGTGTGCCTTACAAAATTTTATCTTCGATCGTGCAGCAATTTTCAAAGAAGTTGTTCATATGAGAAATATTTCCCAAATTTCATTTTAATTGCTAGTAATTATTCAATGAATAAAATTCAAAATATTTTGTCACTGACGACCTAGTAAATAATTTGCACAAATGCCATTATTTTTGGAAATAAGTTATCTGCAAGCGTCGATGTCGAAGAGAATGGCAATGGCAATGAAATTCTAGCAAGATCTCGGAATCAGTATAAACTAATACTAATAAGTTCAATCAATTGTATATGTCAGAAATTATCCATAACTGAATCGTACGTTGAAGAGTAAATAAATAACCAAAAAAGAGAAATCTCCAATAACAATACTTTCTCTTATATGGGACATTATGTAGAAGATTCAATCATTTCCAACCAAATTTTGCGTTCTACTAATCAAGTACATATTTCAAATAATCTTCCTGAAACTTCTTGTTCGAAAGTGCACAAATTCCAAACGCTGGGTCACACACAGCTGTTTTGACCCGAGGAAAATTGGAGAAAATTCGTTAGAAAATATCGGAGCACCCGCCTCGACTTTTCCCCGTGTGACTTTCATATGTTTGGTCCACTCAAAGACGAATTGGAAGGACGCCTTTTTCACAATGACCAAGATGTGGAATCGTTTGTGAGCAATTGGCTTAAGACACGACCGACTACATTCTTCGATAATGGCATCAAGAAACTTCAGCTTCGTTGGGAAATAAGTGTACATAAAAGCGGAAACTATGTAGAAAAATAAAACGTACAATTTTTTTTGACAAAAATAAATTCCTGTTTATATTTGATTCACCCACGTATCAAACAATTTCATCGGGTGATGAAAACATTCGCATCAATCAGGCTTAATCTTTTAATTGAATTAAACCGTCCATTGCGACAACTTGTAGCACTCGCCGTTTCCACGAAGCCCCCCGCCGATGTAAAATCCTACGCTCAAATGCGTTCGCTCGCAATTAATTTAATACTAATTAACATCGTCCCGAGTAACTCGATTTTCCGCGCCTCTGACTGTTTCCTCCTTTGGAATTTCATAATCTGAATTTGAATCGGCGATTAATACCGGCAGAACTTTCATCATCAACCCAGAAAAGGTTCAAGTCGGCGCGAATCTTTTCCTGATTTATCGCCGACATGAATATATGGATGATGATATTCTCCTGCAGTGGAAATATTAATATTAATGCGTTAGATATGAATTCCATGAATGTAATTCCCTACGCGCCTGACATACTATGCGTACTGGTGTCAATTGGCGGAAAGCATTAAATTCCAAGTGTGGTAATTCATCTAGAAGTAATTCAAATAAATTCAAGATGTTGATTATATATTAATTTTTTGCAATCAATTAAATAAATCAGCACAGTCATTTTCCACCTTTATTTAGACAATTTGTATGTGTTTGAGTGTTATTTAAATAAGGAAGAAGTCACGGTGTCTTATTAATATGTGGGCCGGAGACACTCCAAGGTGTACATAAGGAACACATGCAAATGGGGGCCTTGTTTCCTATTAATAATACACACATAAATATGCCTGGTGGGACCATACCCGGCGGTATTGCTGCCATAAGCAAACGCCTCGACCAAGTCAACCGTGACTATATTAGGCACGAAATTCCTCTGTGCACGAAATGCAAATCCGGGCGACAATCGCATTTACATAGACACACTAGGCGTTGAAGTGTACAACGTTTGGGAAAGCTTTACGGTAATAAAAAAGAATATATGGGTTACGTGACACTGACTGTAATGAAAGCAATATTTACTTTCCCCAGTTGAAATTAAAAAAAAAAATGCATTGATTTAATTATTTTCAAAGATGTTTTTAAAATAGTCTCTGCTCAAAGGTAAATATCTTCTCAACAGGTAGATAAATTCATATGAATAAAAAGGTAACAATATAAAGTATCTACTCAACAGGTAGATCATTTCATAATTTTCGACTGCAGATTTTGGATTTCTAAAATATTTTACCCTTGCTGATATTTTGTTTACATTCATGTTTATTGTGCTTCTTAAATTGATTTTTATAATATAAACATCAAGACAGAAAATGAATGAACATGGAAAAACTATGTTATAAAACTTCTTGGCTCTGGTCCTGATCGAAAAGCAAGCTAAAACAAATGAAGTTCGTCCCTGATTATTTGATGGTCAAAGACTATCTTCAACATATAGATTAACGCACCATCTGATTATGGATGTGAAACTTTTGTCCTTATCTAATTGACTTTAAAGTTCTCTGCATATCTATACTTAAAAGTTCATCTCATAAAACATCTAAGATCAGCGTGGTAGGTTGTCAATAAGAAGATTCTTTTGATATGCCCCATCGACTTAAAATCCAAAATGTCACATTGACATAACACATAAAATGAAGTTTACAAATATTGGACCCAAATACTCCAAAAATGACCAAAATATTGCTTCAGTAGCCAGAATTGCTTGGTGAATAATATCATTACCAGCTGCCAACTATAATGGGTTCGAGTGGAAAAACATGAAAGTCGTGAACTCCGCCTTCAAGTATGTATGTATTTTTTGTATATATTTTTAATAGAGCTTATAAAGTAAGTAAAATAAATAAATACAATTTCTTTATACTTGATGATGAAAGCCAATATATTTTAAAACATCTTGAAAATTAGGAACTTCTAAAAAATGACACTTTGTTGACACTCAGTACAAGAACATTTGATAATACAGCTCTAAACACCTCATCTTTTTGGCTTGTTATCCAACATGACTGCTCTATCAGATAACTTAAAAGTTTTTTGGATGCCTCATGACTTTTCTTGTGAAGCCTTTGAACTTCTGATGTGGTTTAAAAAGTTAAAAAAAAAATAGTTGGCTTATAAACTAAAAAAACTCCGGATCCAATATATTATAAATCCTTTAGAATCGACCATTGAAATCAATTGAAAATCTCAAGCTTTGTTCTTTTTCAAGTAAGTGGATACCATTGATGTCCTTTTTTTGGAAATCTAAAAACTCAATTTAGGGTGAAATTTTTGGATCAAAATCTTTGGGATTTTTGCTTCAAACTTATACCTTTTGTAAATTATTATCATTGTAGTTTTACAGCATTCTCTCTAAACTGATTTTTTGTGACGGACAAAATTGTACAACAAGTTTTCGATATCATAGAGAGAACAACTTTTTCATTTCTTCTCTCACAATTGGAAACTATTTACCAGTTCAATTCAATTCAATAGCTCTACAGCCCCGATTCCGGCCCTGGCCTCACTTAATTTAGTCCTCCATTCTGTACGGCCCATCGCCACTCTTCGTCAACCCCTTCTTTTAGGATTTTTTTGGCGGTTTCTTCTCTTCTCCTCCCAGCGCATTCTTGGCCTTCCAATCTTTAAGGATGGTGTACAGCTCTTTATTTTGTCATATTCTATTAGGTTCCAGAATACATACAATAATAAATCCATAATTACATCTTTATTATCATTCCTCCTCTTGTTCGGCAATGTTGGCTATGTAAAAAAAATCGGTATCCATTAGATTTCTAAAAGCAAAAACTTTACAACGTTTGAAGTAAAAGGGTGCCTTTTTTGGAACCTGGCAACGTAATCCCGAATCGAAACATTTGTTGGCTAGAAATCTTTGCACATTTTCTTCAAAACGTATCTAAATCATAAGATAAAACAATATCAAAACATCTTATCTGACAACGAAATAAAATTCGAAAGATTGATTGCTGATTTGAAGTATGTATGTACATAGCATGCATGGCCTTGATAAAGTAATTCCAAATCAAACGTTTTGAATAGTTGCAATATGTCAAATCTTTCTCGTATGAAATGTTTTGATTTTACTGAATCGAAAGAAAGAAATTTTATAAATCGAGAAAAATAATCCCTAATAAATTATAGATATTTGAAAGAGAATTCGCTAGAAAACAGTTATTTAAGACAAAAGTGTAAAAAGTAATTCTTTGTTACACGAGTGCATTGAAGAAAACGTTTCTTAGCAAAAATTTAATAATTTGCACAAATTTGATTGAAATTGATATTTCTGTGCCATAAAAGAAGAACACTAGTGTTTTAAAAAGCCACTTTTGCAACGAAAATGTATGCAGAAAGCGCCTACTTTCTATACGATCGTAGATAAATAATCTAAAATATTTAACATTTAAAAATATCTGAAATTTACAATAGAAATTATTTTTAAAAAATTAATACTTTAATAATAGTATTATAACATTGATAAAGGTCTTTGTGTTCGAAATATATATCTGTGAATTTAAATAAAATTTGTGAAGAAAGGTTTTTAGTGCCTTATTAATTAATAAAATAAGACTTTTAGAAAAATACGATAATACAAAGCAAAAAATGGTGAAAATTCTCCAAAAATAAAAAAAAATGTAGAAAATTCTAAAACCCTCAAGGAAGCAAATATAAAATATGTTGGAAAATTTTAGGAACCTAAAAGATATACTACTGGAAGATTTTGGTTGAATAAAATAATATATGCTAGAAAATTTTGGAAATTGAAAAAGCTAAGTGTAAATATTTAGAAGTTTAAAAAACGTAATTTAGAAGGGTAATTTCTGTATGCTGAAAAATTCTAGAATTCATTGTAAAATATACTCATCAAAAAATCTCGAAAATTGAAAAGAAGAATGTTGGTAAATTCTAGAACACTTAAGAATTCTATGAATCTAGAAGAAAAATCGCCAATAAATTACAGAAATTTGAAAAATATTGTCTTAAATGAAACAAAATATAAAAATTTAATTAAACCAGTAAAACAATAGAAAATTTTCTAAAAGTACGAAAAAAAACGAAATTTGAGAGGGTAATTTCTGTATGCTGAAAAATTCCAGAAACCACTGTAAAATATACTCATAAAAATTCTCGAGAATTGAAAAGAAGAATGTTGGTAAATTCTGGAACACTTAAGAATTCTATGAATCTAGAAGAAAAATCGACAATAAATTACAGAAATTTGAAAAATATTGTCTTAAATTAAACAAAATATAAAAATTTAATTAAACCAGTAAAACAATAGTCAATTTTCTAAAAGTAAAAAAAAAGTGTAAATATTTAGAAATCTAAAAAACGAAATTTACAAGATTCCAAAGATCTTCAAGAAGATATCTAAAACTAAAAATGCTGGAAAATTCTAGAAACATGGAATATAAACTACTCTAAGATTCTGATACAATAAAACAATATTCACTGAAAAATTTTACAATAGGAAAAAGTAATTAAACTTTCAAAAGAAACACGTAATTTTTAAACTGTAATATCTGAAATTTTCTCGAAAAAATTTTTTGACTGCCAAAATAAATCAAGAATTGTTCAAAAATCTTCAATACTATAATATAAAGCAATAAATGACAAAAGAAAAGAGAAGAAAAATTGTCGAAAATTTATAAAGTCCTGAAAATAGTGGAAATTCTAGAAATTTAGAGTAGAAATTTCTTAAAAGGTCTGATTATATAAATCTGGTAGAAAAATAGAAAAAAATTGAAAACTTTGACAATATATCAGGAATTATTAGAAATTTATAAAAAAAATCAAAATTACAAAGCTAGAACTGGCAAAAATCTATAGAAAAGAAAATAAATTATTAAAAACTTAATGATGGTTGCGACCGTTACTATGTGGTAATTCATAATGAACACTGAATAAAACACTTACTATGTTTTTAACCACTATAATTTATTATAATATATAAATATATTACAATGTGTACGACTTAAGTTTCGACTTTTGACGGTCGTTATCAACTTGATAATATACGAGGGTGAATTAATATCAACTTGATAATGACCGTCAAAAGTCGAAACTTAAGTCGTACACATTGTAATATATTTATATATTATAATAAATTATAATGGTTATAAACATAGTAAGTGTTTTATTCAGTGTTTATTAAAAACTTCTAGAAACCTTAAGGATGTTAAAAGAAAAATTTGAAAAATTCTAAAAATTTAGAAAAAGAATTCCTAAAAAGATCTGATATACTAAAACTAAAAATAATGGAAAATTGTATAAATCTGCAATGCGAAATTGTTAAAAAATCTACAAACCCTCAAAGTAACTAAAAGAAAAAAATCTAGTACTTTTAGTAACCTCAAGGATTTTGAAAGAAAAAATACTGGAAAATTTGAAAGAGAAATTACTAAAAGATCTCCAAGAAGGTATCTGAAACTAAAAACGCTAGAAAATTCGAGAAACATGGGATATAAACTACTCTAATTTCTGATATAATAAAACAATATATGCTGAAAAATTTTAGAATAGGAAAAAATAATTGAACTCTCGAAAAAAAGTGTAATTTCTGAAATATTCTCGAAGAATAGAAAAAATTGACTGACAAAATAAATCAAGAATTGATAAAAAACAAACTTCAATACTACAATATAAAACAAGAAATGACAGATTAAAAATAGTTGAAATTTTTAGAAACCTCAAAATATTGGAAAATTTGGAGTAAAAATTGCTTAAAAGGTCTGATAAAATGAAACAAAAAATAATGGAATATTATATAAATCTGGTAGAAAAATAGAATACAATTGAAAACTTTGACAAAATATATCAGGAATTGTTAGAAAACATCAAAATTACAAAGCTAAAATGGCAAAAATCTAAAAACAAAAGAGAAAAGTTTTCCTAAAAACTTCTAGAAACTTCAAGGATGTTAAGAGCAAAAATCTGAAAAGTTCTAAAAATTTGGAAAAGAAATGCCTAAAAAAATTTGGTACAATTAAATAAATTCTAGAAACCCTCAAAGATATTGAAAGAAAAAATCTAGTAATTTTAGTAACCTCACGGATTTTGAAAGAAAAACACTTGAAAATTCTAGAAATTTGAAAGAGAAGAATCTCCAAGAAGGTATCTAAAATTAAAAATGCTGGAAAATTCTAGAAACAAGGAATAAAAACAACTCAATTAATCTGAGAGTCCTTTACGTTGTAGAAAATTAACTAATGAAGAAAAGACAAAATGTTTTCGTGTTTTGTCTTATTATTAGAAAATAAATTATTAAAAACTTCTAGAAACCTCAAGGATGTTAAGAGAAAAAAAATCTGGAAAATTCGAAAAATTTGGAAAAGAAACTCCTAAAAAGATCTAATAAAATAAAACAAAAAATAATTTAAAATTGTATAAATCTGCAATGCAAAATTAATTGTTAAAACCCTCAAAGATTTTGAAACAAAATAATCTAGTAATTGCAAAAATATCTCCAGATCTATCTAGAAATAAAAATGAAGATAAATTACTCTAAAATTTTGGTATATTAAAACAATACATATAATAATAATAACAATAATAATAATAACGAAAAAAAATTAAAAAAGTGAAAAACTTGAAGAAATAAATCCAGAATTGTAAGAAGATACAGCAAGAAATAACAAAATTTGACAAAAAAGTCGAACAAAATTGTTGAAAATTCTAGAAACCTCAACTATGTTGAAAGAAAAAAACACTGGAAAAATCTTTAAAAAATGTTAGATAAACTGCCATTTGATAACATGGTTTTAAAAAAATATCAAAAATTGTTAGAAACTTTCAGTAAGATACAGCAAAAAATAACAAAATTTCACCAAAAACGGAACAAAATTATTGAAAAATTCTAAAAACCTCAAAAGCATTTTAAAAGAAAATTCTAAAACAAAAGGAAGGGACACTGCTATCTGTCATTTGATAAAATGATTTTTTTTAATAATAGAAAATTGTACAAATTTTGTAGAAAAAAAAATTAAAAATATTCAGAATTTGGAAACAAAGAAATATGCGAAAAAATTAAATGTTTCCGGAAAACTTCGACTTAACAAAATAAGAACAGCTTCCAACCAACTCCCCATTCAAGACCGCCTTCGTTTCCTATCGGAAAAATTCTCCAAAAAAAATTCAAGAAACCATTGTAGAATATCCTCATAAAAGAATCTCGAAAAATGAAAAGAAGAATGTTGGTAAATTCTGGAATACTTAAGAATTCTATGAAACTAGAAGAACGATCGCTAATAAATTACAGAAAAATATTCTCATAAAATGAAACAAAATATAAAAATTTAATAAAACCAGTATATAAATAGAACATTAAAAAATTGAAATTTGAAAAGGAAATTTCTTGAAAAATTCTCAAAAAACAGAAATGAATTTTTTTAAAAATTGCAATAAAATAAAAATACTGAAAATTATGCAAGAAATCGTAAAAAATTCTCCAAAAAAATAGAAGAAAAATTTCCTGAAATTTAAAAAAGCTTCAAGGAATTTTAAACAAAAGATGCTGGATATTTTCGAAACCTGCAAGCGAAACTATTGATAATTCCGATACAATAAAACGAGATATGCTAAAATATTTGGATAAACAATAATTGAAAGAAAAAACAGTCTAAAATTTGCAAGAGATTGAATTTGCAAAAGAAAAAATTGATAATATTCAAAAGAAAATCTTTAAAATTCCAAAAACTGTGGTGAACAAGAACATTTTTCATAATTTGTTAACCAAATTTTTGGATTATCAAGATTTGTAGAATTTTACTGCATGTTGCCTTTACATTTTTTTTCAATTTTTGAAGAATTTTACATTTTTTATTTTATATAATTTTTTCTTACTAATTACGGATTCAATCTTTATTGAAGATTACATTAATACATTTTTCAGAAAAATCCCTCAATTTCTAAACTATTCAAATCCATACTAATAACTAAAATTATGATCCACCTCTCCCATCCTATATACCAATTTGGCTTTCTTAAACACCGCTCCACTTCCTTGCCACTAACAGTCTTGACTTCAAACTGTCAAACAGCACAACTCAAAAACCAAAAGTCCGCCATAGTCTTTCTAGACATTTGCAAGGCGCTTGACTCTGTTTGGCATCGAGGTATACTGTTTAAATGCCACTCCCTAAAAACTCCACCCACCTTCTTAATTTAATTGACAACTTCCTCTTGTTGAGACTCCTTCAAGTAAAAGTCAAAAATACCTTATCCAATTCTTTTGTTCCCCAACAAGGTGTCCCCCAAGGTTCTCCATTATCCCCACTCCTCTACAATATTTATGTACACGACCCCCTCTATCACAACCCATCCGCCTATCCACTGCTTTACATGATACAGCGCCCATTTCTCACGCACCCACCCTAAACAAAACCCTTTCCAAATTGCAAGGGCTGATTGACAACTGGGATTCGCAAAATGGAGAATATCGATAAATCCAAATAAATCGCAACTCCCCATTCCCTTTCATCGACCTTACAATTCTCAATACACAATAACAATAAATAACCACATACTAACACCTTATCAATCCTATAAATACCTAGGAATATCATTTGACCCCAAATTAACCTTCAAATCCCACACCCAAAACCTTAAGGCGAGACATTTTAGAATTTTAACGTACCAAAATCAAGGCATATCTACACACACAGCCGTCCATATTTATAAAACGATTTGTAGGCCTATTCTTGAGTACTCCGCTATCCTATTCCATAATCCCCATCCCGCCGTCTTCAAAAACCTCCAGGTAGCAGAACGATCAGCCCTTCGCCCTTCGCATCCTTACTAAAATCAGACACCCTCTTAATCCCATTCATAACCCATCTAATACCCTCCTATATGAATTAACCCAAGTAATCCCTATTGAAGAGCGTCTAAAACACCTATCCCAAAAATTTGCCACAAATCCCCATAAGCTCGAAATCCTTAACCAGTTGTGTAATCCTCGTAACCCTTTAATCAACCCAAAGCCAAAACACCCATAAATCACCATTCATCAATTCATATCATCAGTTCATAATGACATTAGCGACCATAACTTTTAAACGACAGAATACAATTTCGTAAGACATTAGTAATCATGACGTTTTTGACAGTTAAATTCAGGCTGCAAGACCGCGGGTCGATAGCCGCTGATTAGAAGAAATCTCCAGTCTGCACAGTTCACTTCATAAAAATTGTAAAAATATTTCCTTCTAGTAATAAAGATGTTTTCCCTCTCTCTCTCTACTCAATTTCAAAGAAAAGTTACTAACGAGTGTCTGAAAACTCAAACAAAATAGGACAAGAATTTCTGGCCAATTCCGATAATATTAAGCAAGAAATTGTGAAAATGCAAAACAAATGGTCGAAAAATCTTAAATGTAACAAGGGAGACACGATTACTTTGTTTTGCCACTTTATTTACGAGAATACTCGATAAATTGAGAAGAATATGCTGAAAACTTTTAGAGTACCTTAATTATTATACAAAAGATATTAATTTAACAAAATACTATAATATGAAACAGGAAAATCACTAACCGACTTTACAGAGTTTTTGATAATTTCTTTTCAATGTTTAATCTAAAAATTGGTATTTATTTCATGTGATTTTCAACTTATTTTGATGGTTGCATTTATTTTACAAAATTTTTATTTGAAATACTTCCAATATTACCAATCACAAACTATGTTACAGTTAATTCATTACAAGTGTCAAATATGATGTAGCAAGTTTAATTTGAAGTCCTCTCCTTAGAGGAAAGTAAGCCAAATTCGGCGAGATAATGATGAAGCCTTCGCCTTCATCATATAGACCTTCTGTTGCAGCACTGGCATCAGGGCACTATGCTGATGAGATCCAAATAGATCGAAACCGGTCTTTCACCGTTGTTGACAGGGAAACAATAATTAAACACACTGAATTGAAAGATTCATTATGTTTTAAACACAAATAATTGTTTTTAAAATAGTATATAATGTGTAGGCACAATTATAAATCTAAACAACACAGCAAATAATTAAATGTTTAACTTTTAATAGCATTTTTTTTTTCTTTGATAAAATCAAAAATCAAGTCATTTAGGAGCCGTTTATATTTATATATAAGCTAAAACTTAAACAAGGTTTAGCAATTGCCAGCATTGGATTAACAAAGTTGTTCCTTGACGTGATTGGCGCCAACATACTTTGTACGGTAAGTCTTCACCCCCGAATAGATTGAGTTTGATGTAATTCGAGGAAATTTTCAGCGAAACGCGATACGGGGCCATAAGTCGACGCTTTCCGTTCGAGTCTGACTTCGTCGTCGGCGTGGGGTTAATTACTTATACATATATTAGCGAGTTGAAATCTGAACCCCCCGGCGTGGGAACAGGGGAGTTTCCGATTGCACATCCCAAACAGAATTTCCATACCGAGATAATATTGTTTCAGGCGTATTATAATACGACGCCCGGAAAACGGCGGAGCCTGAATGAATTTCCGCGCCATCTAGGTAGAAGGGTTGCTGGATATATATGCACAATCTTAACAAGTATCGATCGCGACTTCAGAAAGTTAATTTCTGTACAAGTAGAGAGGATGTAATTAACCGGTGCATGTTAAAGTTTTCTAATATAGAAGTTTTAGAGTACTAGAGAAGTATTATTAATTCAGTGATTTCTTAGGTCAAATATTATTTTTTTTTGAAAATCGTTGCAAAATATTCAGGAATTGTCAATTCCCAGTGAAAATTTTACTTGTACCAATAGCATTTTAATAGACGATAGAGGTATATTTAAAGCGCTTGCCCGCTTCCCACTTGAAAGATTCGTATCGTCACGAATATACTGTCACTATCCACGTTCTCTGCTATTCTGGAGGATCTTGGTCGACCAGTTTTTGGCTTTTCCAGTATTGTACCGGTTTCTTCAAACTTTATCACCAATTTTCGAATGACAGTTATACTTGGCGTCTCATTTAAGTGGTGAAAACATCGATATTGCGGAATTCTGCAGTCGCCGAAACACAATTATTGAAAAACTGTCGCACTCATAACCCGCGGTCCGCTCCCAAAAAAAGCTTAGAAGCAATCAAATTTCCAAGAGCCACATAAACATACCTTCCTGTGTCATGGGATTCGTTGCGTTCATGCAGGAAACTGAAGAAATATAAGCGTTCTTTTGGGCCTCCCTGTATTTGTAACACGCAAATTGCTTTCGTATAATATTTGGCGTGGGGAACTAGTTTTTTCAAAAGTGATTTGTGACTAAAGTTAGTAAAGTTTATTGTTGCGGTGCAAAAATGTATCAAATAAAAAGAATCTAGGTGTTCTAAAATAGGGAAACCGTAGAAGGTTGGTTTTGGAAAAGCATGGATCCCACATACTATGTAATCCATTCTGTTTCCGAGGAAGGTCAAGGTGAGAAACAATGCATTTCCAGTTGCAGGAATTTTTGATTAAATTTCAAAGGTCGTTATTTCTAATTCCATTCAACCAAAAAGTGTCTGATAGTTTCTGGAATATTTGCATGGTAAATATTAACAACGAGGAATTAGGAATTAAAATTTTTATGGTAGCTGCGAAGCTCGAGGCGCAGCGCGACACACCCTTAAAGTGGTAATAATTTCTAGAAAACCGTGCACTGTCCCCAGCTGTATTTATTATCTTATTAATAATAAAACACCGTCCAATGAGGATTCACGTGCGCGATTATCGTAAACCATCAGCTGTACGGCCGATCCCATCCCCGAGGAGGAGAATTGGCATGTAGGTGTCTCGTGTGGGTTCATCACATCTGGACGAAGAGAGCGTTTGCATTAATTATTGCAACGTTACCGCGCGAAAATAAAAAAAATTGCGGTTTTATAAACTCGTTAGGCGGAACGGTGATATATAGGACAATAATTTTAATTGGTCGTGAGCTAGACTTAGATCAGGAAGATAAAAATTAGACGTTGTTTATAGTGCAATTATCCATAAACCTATTAGCTGAAAAGGTCTTATATAATTTATCCAAGATAAAATTACTAATAGAATAGACAAAGTTTTAAATACAGTGTATCCACAAAGAACGCTTATATTTCTCTAGCTTCCAGCGTAACAGAACGAATCCGAGTTGCGCGAGGGGTATTTCAATCGGTGGTCTGGCTCTTAAGATTTATAGAACGTTTCTCGGGAGCTCAGTGATAATTCATTATTAGTTGTGGAATTAGCCTGTAAAGTACTTGTTTCAATGAGTAATTGGTATTGTTGTATAAAATTCATAAATTGTAGATACGAAAGGTACCTTGATTTTATTATTATTTAAAATTCAGTATTCAAAGACCCTGGAGCAGAACATAAAGTGAAAGGTGAATTTGCAGAAGAAACGAAAATTCGTTCACAAGTATCAATCTGTATGGGAGAATGACATCAATTGAAATAACACAATTTACGCTTGGTTTGTTTCAGTGTTTATTTATTTAATCTGACTAGTTTCGACAATTACTAGTCAGATTAAATAAATAAACAGTGAAACAAACCAAGCGTAAATTGTGTTATTTCTATTACAAAATGTTTCACCACGTGCTACATGAGAAACTAATTCAAGAAAAAAAAATAAAGAATGACATCAAATTTAAACTATGGATGCAGCCCAGTAAAAAAGGAGTGACACATTTTTTTTTGCAAATACTGCTCTTATGATTATGTTTGTGGCAAGGCTGAAATTTTGAAACACTTGAACAGCAAGAAGCATGAGAAGCAAATGAAAGATTTTAGAGGAAGGCAAACACTTGTCACCATGACATCAAGTTCACCAGCATTGGTAGCTGAAAAACGGGACAAAGAAAACGATCTACGGATTGCAAGTTTCCGTCGAAAATAATTTGGCATTCCAGGTAGCTGATCATTTAGTGGCATTAATCAAGCATTTGCATGTTGACAAGGACTCCTTGGCTAAAACATCTTGCGGACGAACAAAAGCTACAAATTTGGTTACTAATGTAATTGGTTCATACGGTAGAGATAATATTTTAAGTATTTTGAAAACAAAACAATTTTCACTTATTATTGATTAATCGACGGATGTGGGTACAACAAAAAATCTACCTTTAATAGCAAGATTTTTTTTTGCAGATGACACAGCCCTCATTTCCCATGCCTCCTCTGTACCTAAAGCTCTGCAATCCCTTCAGCAGCTTATTGACACCCTGGAGCACTCGTTTGCAAAATGGCGAATTAAAATCAATCCCCACAAATCCCAGCTCCTAATTCCCTATCACCGCAACAACAATCCTACACATAATATCCATATCTCCCACACAATTGTTTCCCCTTCTACGTCCATAAAATACCTAGGCATTACCATAGATCAAAAAGTAAACTTTAAAAGCCACACAGCTTCAAATAAGGCTAAAATCATTACAAGGGCCAAATTATTTAGGAATTTAACATACAAAAACAACGAAATATCCATAAAAATAGCCGTTAAAATTTATAAAATGATTTGCCACCCTTTACTTGACTATGGTAATGTTCTTTTCCTAAACTCCTGCAATCCAACTATCCATAATATCCAAGTTAGCGAGCGATCCTCCCTAAGAGCTTTAACCAAAATCCGCCATCCTAGCAATCCTTTACATAATCCTTCTAACTAACTCCTATATGACACTACCTCTGTTATTCCCATCAACGAACGCCTTTAACCAACACATCCTTTCCCTCTACTGCTTGCGCAGAAATCCTGACCTAATCCCTAAATATAAAACCCCTTCATTCACAACATACGAATTCATCGAATCACACCATACATCATCATCACCACCATCAGAGACAGACTGACGAGACATATAAAGACTGACAAATCCGGGCTGAAAGACCGCTGGTCGATAGCCATTTAACGGACTAACCCACTAACATCATCTATCATACATGTATTATATTTATTGTTATTGTAAGTTTGTCTGTTAATAAAGATGTTGTATATATAGCAAGATTTTATGATAATAACAAAGTTAATGACATTTTTGTAGAATTAATGCAAATATCTGAAGAGTCTGCTGAAAATATTTATAACTCGATTGTATCTTTTTTTTACTAGTAATAATATAAATTACAAAAATAATATGATTGGCTTTGCTGCGGATGGAGCAAATGTTATGAAGGGACGTCATAATTCAGTAAGCACCCTTTTCCAAAATGACATACCTCATTTATTTATTTTAAAATGTGTGTGTCACTCATTTGCTTTATGTGCGTCCTATGTTGCAAAAGAAATACCTGATGAGGTAGAAGAATTAAGGAGGTCTCTTTTTAACTATATGAGGAGTTTCAAAAGAATAGCGGAATATAGGGAGTTTCAGATTTTTGTTGAAGTAAAACCCCACAAAATTCTTCACCCATCACAGACAAGATGCTTATCATTGTTACAGGTGGTGAAAAAAATGCATTGAGCAGTACAATGCATTGTTACTCTATTTCGCTTCTGAGTATCTAGAAAAAAATAATAAAGCTATTAAATCTATATATTAATAACTTAATAATAAAACACAAAGTAATATTTTGAATTTTTAAATTATGTATTACCATTCTTTACTGATTTAAATAAAGAATTTCAAGCAGAGTCTCCAAAGATACAAAATATTTATAGTTCAATCAAGCAAACATATATAACTTTGTTAGATAATTATTTAAAGCCAGAATATATATTAAAAAAAACACATTAACAGAGAACATACAATACCACAATCCTCATAATTTTGTTTCAATGGAAGATCTTTATTTAGGGCCTCATGTTACACGCAGTCTTTTAAAAATAAAAAATGAGGTTCCTGAAGAAGATATTATAAGATTTAAAAACAAATGGCTCGCTTTTCATGTAAAAGCTGCTAACCAAATTTACAAATGCTTCCCATTTGAAGGGAATACTGCAAAAATATTAAAAGAAATGTTATTGATAGATCCCTTGATCATTAAAACGAACAAACCAAATTCAATAACTCCATTAGCAGAGCATTTTTTTTTTTTTTTTGAAGATAATGATATAGTACAAATTGATCGGCAATGGAGACTATTTAGAAATGACGATTTAATAATTGAAATCAGTACTAATGATATCATAGAGTTTTGGGAAAAAGTCAAAATTATGAATACCGATGGTTCTGCAAAATACAATCAAATAATAAAATTGGTAGAAATTTGCTTGTCATTACCACACAGCAGTGCAAATTGTGAAAGGTTGTTTTCAACAATGAATTTAAATAAAACCAAAATTAGAAATAAATTATGTACCAACACACTTAGTAGAACATTAGATTCTAAAAGTGTGATAGGAGATAATAATTGTTATGATTATACCATTACTGAGGAACATATGGCTAAATATAAAAATATATATCAATAATTTATATTTTTCCAATATAAATTTACAAAATAACATTTTGGATTGATGCACTACATTCATTGTTTTTATTTTTGTTGTAATAATTTGTTGTTTGTTTAGTTTTAAGGTGATTTTTTATTAATATATTTTTTGTCTTATTTTTAACTATTTGTTATATTTAAAATAAACATAAATCAATAACATTTATTTCGTTATTTAATACTTTTTTGAAAAATTTAACATTTTAAATTTGCCGCCATGTTTTGTTAGGGTGGTGAAAAGTGGTGATTTTTCTTAAGTTGGTGTGCTGAAAAATTATGATCACGCGTGGCAACACTGCCGGGGAGCTATTCCAGAACAGTAGAGATTTTTCGCTACTTAAATGAGGCGTTAAGCATTCTTCTCATTCAGAAATTGGCCAAGAAGTTTAAAGAGACCGGTACAACACTGGAAAACCCAAAAACTAGTCGATCATCAATTACGTGGTTAGTGTTAATCAGTCTGTTCGTGACGATCCCAACTTTATAATTAAGAAGCGCGCATGCGCTTTAAATGTGCCTACATTGTCATTACATCGAAGATCTTAAGCTCTACCCTTATAAAATTTAATTGGTACAAGAATTAAAGCCCGAGGATGGTGGTGAAAGTGAAATATTCCCCGGCAAATTGATCTACAGGAGAGGTGCCTTAAATTAACCTCCACACAATCGGGATTTAACCCCTGTGGACTTTTTTTCTGTAGGATCATCTCAAATCTAAAGTTTACACGAACAGACAAACTTCCCTGGCGCATTTGAATGATAATATCAATCACGAAATGACAGCCATCACAAAGACTGTCTACTTAGACTTCAGAAGAAATTTTAGCGTTCATATAGATGAGTTTCGTGAGCGCGACATTTGGACGATATTAATTAAATAAACTCCCAAATTGTTTAATAAATATTACACATTTTTAATAGATGGTTTACTTTTTTTACAATAAGTCTACTAGTTGTAAACTTTCATTTGGAACACCCTGTATATATAGGACGTGTATTTGGTCACCTATTCTAAATTACTTTAATGTTTTCTCCACAACAAGTCAAATAACCGACAAACGTATTAAAGTTTAATTTTCAAGTGAAATAAAATTATTTAAAAAAATAGTTCATTAAATTCTTAATGTAAGGGTTAAGATACCGACTACATTTTTTTTCCCGAACGATACAAGTCACGAACGTCCGACAATAATTTCATATAAGAATGCTTCGTGCTGTAACGGTCAAGGCCTTCGTTCTTCATTTATTAGTACACCGCGTATGTGGCTATGCACCACTTACAATCTGGAGCAGTGTGCAGCTGCAGGAACACTGTTAATCGCATTTGTCATTGCAGCCTGTACACTCTTAATCGAGACCGTTCTAGAATGAAGATGAAAATCCACTTAAGAACAATGGGCAGCGTTCATGATGAAACTGCACACGCAATTACTTCCACATCTTCGGATCGGTTATGCGAAAAATCTGATACCACCACGACTACTAAAGACGCCAAGAGAGATAATGAAAAGATCGTTGGGTTCAGTTAACGGAAGTACTTATTTTTCCATCGACAATCGAGCGTTTGTTTATTGTGAAAGATGCTCGTTTCCGGAATGCGTTTATTTAATTGTTTTTGGATTAAGTGAATAAAACCTAAAGTTGTAATGAGAAGTAATACACTTGTTATGTTCCATTTGTTTATTATCAGGTAACTGACATAATAAACAAATGGAAATAACAAGTGTATTACTTTTCCCAATATGAAATTTGGTTCCATCAAGAAGTATCAAAAAGTATCGAATTTAAATTGAAAATTTATTTTTGCAAAAAGGGCATATTAGAACTTCCCTCTTAGTGCAATGTTAGATGGTCAATTCTGAACTCCCATTTGTCTGTAAGAAGTTTTCAGAAGAATAAGGGAAACCAACCGCTAAAGACGCATCTTTTTCCAGAAAGACAATGCGAGCTCTCATAGATCGACTTTTTGAGTTTTGGAAGAATCAAATTGATGCTTCATCCTCCATATAGCCCTGAATTGACACCCCATGACTTCTTTTTATTCCCGAAGATTAAAATAAATTATGTGATCAACGTTTTGCGACGCCTGAAGAAGAGTTGATACGTTCAAAATGCAAAGAATAAAATTTTGACACAGCAGCAAAAAATTATACATCATTACTGGAATTACGGATTTCTATCCAACAATCAGTACACATGTGGTGTTTGCCGAGCACTTCACCATAAACCGTATTTTCTAAGCACTATCAACTGCAATTAACTGGAAACGTATTTACGCGTCCGGCCTTTAATCCCCGTCGCCGTTTACGAGACGAATTTATTGACGTAATAAAGACGAAAATTTTTACCGGCCACCGAAGAAGGCATTGCACTCGAAAATTTAAAGAGAGAGAGGATTGTAATCTCGGAATACTTTGAACCCGTGTTTGCCGAGCCTCTGGAATGCGTTATTATGGACAAGGGTCGGGTCACACAGTTATCTGCGGAATGTGACATCGATTACGAGGAAATTACACTGGGGTGGTTTTATTGATAAAACGGCCGCGCATAAAATATGAGATAATGAGCGTCGGTTCTAAAAGAGGCTTTACCAATGCGATGTGGCAGAACAAAAGTTTCCGCATCAGGAATTTTTTTCTAAGGGGGTGAAGGTGCGACTTCTTCCGTTTGTTTCCAGCTTTTATAATGCCCGTGAATGGTCTTTCACTTGATGAAAGGTTAATTTTTTCAGCTTGAGTAAATTTAAAAAAAAGCGTCTTCCATCAACGACGATCTGATTTAAAAAGATTACCCCCGTATAAAAAAGATGTTCTGAATTAATAATAACGTTATAATGATGTTGCTTTCTTGCAATGCCATAAACGTACTAGTTATTTCTTGTTTGGAATGTATAGAGCTAAAAATAACAATATCTTAATTGGATATTATATATGTTTCTTAGTATTTTTTGTATTACTTACACTTGCTAACATTCCAAATGTAAATATTGAAACACATACATTTTATTAACTAGTCTGTGTATACGTAATGTTTACTATTTAAAAACTCAAGTACGAGGGTAGATTGAAAAGTTTCCGGAATGGGCAAGAGATGGCGCGCGTATCGCGAAATTGTTATGATGGTTGTCAAGGCTAACCTATTTTAGGTAAGCTGTCAAATTTTCAGACACGTGCGTCGTTCCGTTTTTGTTTACTAGGATATCTTGTGAAGCAAGTCAGGCACTTTTGCAAAAATGGATACAAACGATATCAAACATTTCTGGATGGATGGGAAAAAGGCGGCGGAGATACGAGATATTTTGCAGAAAGTTCATGGCACATCCACACCTTCATTTTCGACTATTAGTTTCTGGGTGAGCGAGTTCAAACGTGGCCGTACGAGCATCAAGGATAAACCACGCAGTGGACGTCCAAAAACGGCCAGAAATGAAGAAATGGTCGACAAAGTCCATGATCTCGTGTTAGCCGATCGACGAGTGAAGTTGCGCGAAATAGTAGAGACCACGGGCATCTCATATGAACGTGTGCAAAATATCGTGCACGAACATTTGGGCATGAGGAAGCTGTCGACGCGATGGGTGCCGCGTTTGCTGACTATGGACAACAAGCGAAATCGTGTGACCACTTCGAAAGAGTGTTTGGCCTTGTTAAAGCGTAATCCAACGGATTTTTTTCGCCGATTCGTGACCGTGGACGAAACATGGATCCACCACTACACACCAGAAACCAAGCAGCAGTCGAAACAGTGGATTTCTCCAGGCGAATCTGCTCCGAAGAAGGCAAAGACTGTCCCATCGGCTGGAAAGGTCATGGCCACCGTTTTTTGAGATTCGCAAGGTGTGATACACATCGACTTTTTGCAGAAGGGAAGAACTATCACGGGACAATACTACAGCGATATTGGATCAATTCAACGGCATATTGAAGGAGAAACGGCCTCATTGCAGCGGAAAAAAGTGCTCTTCCATCACGACAACGCGCCGGCCCATTCATCCCGAATCGCCAATACTAAATTGGTTGAATTGGGCTACGAGGTGGTGCCGCATCCCCCGTACTCACCAGACCTGGCCACGTGCGACTTCTTTTTGTTCACAAACATGAAGACTTGGCTCGGAGGCAAGCGCTTTACGTCAAATGAGGAGGTCATCGACGCCACTAAAGCTTATTTTGCAGAGTTCCCGAAATCATATTTTTCTGAAGGCTTATAAAAGTTGGAGCACCGCTGGGAAAAGTGTATCGCCCTGCAAGAGTACTATGTTGAAAAATAAAAATAAAAACCTGTTTAATTACTGCGTTTTCTTGCCCATTCCGGAAACTTTTCAATCTACCTTCGTATACCCAGAGCACGCAAGCTTAATTCTTTTTTCTATAAAAAAATAAAAGAAAAAGAATTTCTTTCTTGTTAATCCCAAACTCAAAATCGTTAAGTTAGATTCATTCTTGAAAATAATAATAATCTCTACACAGACAAAATAATTTACATCCGATTATTGTACATAGAAAACAAATGATTCACTTCCTTCCAAGTGTAAATAATAAGAACATATACTCTTTGCTACTTACGAAAGGATATTAAAATAATTTCTCCAGACGAAATATCTTACATCCAAATGTGGATTACATAAGGTGTAGTAAAAAGAAATCTATTATTTTTCTAATAAATGGCTTTAATTATCAGGTTACACTATATGGCTTTGATGGATGAGATTTCGTACTAAAAAACACTTTTCTGACAGTTTTGTAATTAGTTGACTCAGTTGTGTTTGACCAGCGTCAAAGATGGACACTAGCAAAGAGAAAATACGTTATATTTTACAGTTTTTTCGATAAAGGCTGATACTGTAACAGCCAATCATGCGCAATTTTGGTTTGGTCAATTCCGTTCTGGTAATTTCGATGTGCGAGGTGCACTAAAAGACCAATTGTCGAAAATATTGATTAAATCATAGACACTGTCGAGTCTGACCGTCATGTAAAAACTGTTACGATTGCCCAAGAGTCAAAGGTTGCACAAGAAACCATTTGAATAAGGCTGGGTACAAAAAGAAACTCGATATATGGGTGCAACATGAGTTAATGAAAAAAAACCTCATGGACCGAATTTCCATCTGCGAATCGTTGCTGAATCGCAACAAAATCGACCCATTTCTAAAGCGGTGGGTGACTTGTGATGAAAAGTCGATCACTTACGACAAAACGAAAGCCAAAACGGTCGTGGTCGAATCGTGGTGAGCGGGCGGAAACGGTCGCCAAGCCAGGAAAGTTTTGCTTAGTGTTTGGTGGGATTGGCAGGGAATTATTTACTTTGAGCTGCTCTCCTACGACAACACTCTTAACTTGAAACTGTACTGTCAACAATTGGACCGTCTGAAAGAAGGAATCGCACAGAAACGGCCAGCTTTGGCCAATAGGAGAGGAATTGTGTTCCACCAGGACAATGCCAGGTCACGCACATCGATAGTAACTCTCCAGAAACTCCGAGAACTTGGTTGAGAGGTTCCTATTCATCCACCTTATAGTCCGGACCTAGCCTTAAGTGATTACTATCTGTTCCTGTCCATGGCGAACAATTTCGCTACTAGAGAGGCTTATAAAATCGGCGATCTCAATTTTTTGCCAATAGGGACGAGGGCTTCAATGAGAGAGGCATAATGAAATTACCTCCAAAATGACAACAGATTATCGAGCAAAAATAATGAATTTCTTTTCACTACTCCTTCACTATTTAATATACATTTTGATGTTGAAGATAATAATAATTCAATACCAATTAATGGCTTATTTATATCATTTGGAATGTCTCTGCTGTTTAATGGTATAACTCATAGGCATCATTGTCTAGACAATATATTATATTCTTTCGGAAATAGTCCAACCATTTCTCTCTGATCACGCTGACATTTTCTGTGAAATTGAATTAAGAAAAACGGTTTAAGTAAATATACTATCACGTGTAATAAAATATTAATAAGGACAAAATTGATAAGAAACAGGCTTAGATTCAAATCATTCATTAAATAATTGACCTGTATTTAATTAATTCAGACATAATTTCCGTTCAAAATATATTAGATACATATCGACATCAATTAGAAAACCAACGGTTTAGGTTTTGTTTCACTATTTTTATATTTCTCCTACTAGTTTCGATCGTCGGTCATTCTCAAGGAAATATATCAAAACCAAGTGGTTAATTAACCTTCTAATTAACATAAAAATGTTTCACCTCGGGTCAAGTGAGAAATCAATTCATCGTACATTCGATATTAGTTTTTCATTAAAAGAAATTAAAATCAGAAATTGTAACTTAAACCAAATGGTTTCAATTCTGAGTTAAATGAAATGCGACTACAACTACAATTCATTTATGATGTATATAAAATACATCTCAAGCGATATGTCCATGAAGTCAAGAAAAAACTTCAGTTAAACTACAAAGATGCAATAAAACAAGCAAAAAAGAAGGCACAAATTCAATTAACCTTATAAAGACTACAAGACTAGTAATACGCTCAAAAGGCTAATTAAACGAAAACAATGATATTTTTTTGTCTCACCTGATGAGATGTAAATATTCCACACAAACTATTGGAGAAAATAAATACATCTATTGGAGATCCATTAATTTAATTATTGGAAACACCGCAACTGTCAGAGCAATTTAGTTTCAATGATATCTGTACAGAAGATGTTACGAATATTATAAATAATCTTAAAAAAATCAAACGTGCTTTCAACAGAACTACTTTCCAGATAAAAACTGCTAAAAACTAAAAATTGCTAAAATAATTCCCATTGAAAAGCAAACAGGCATTAACGATTCATGTGATCTAAGACAAATTGCAATAATATCTAAAAACTAATGTCAATTCAAATTTACAGATTCTTCAAGCAAAACACATACCCAACTCCCTAGCTAAACAAATAGGTTAAAATATTTTAATATTACGAATGCTTTCTAATGAAGTTTCTCGCTCTATTTTGAGAACTGTGTATTTCGCTCTGTATTTCACCGCAAAGTTTGTATGTTTTAATTTTATGGGGACATTCAAATGGATCCAAAAGTTTTATTTCCTTATATAGGCTTTTTTTATAAAATTTAAAATTCTGACATTACCTTCTATGTACATATATTGTTGTGTAATAACAGGTGGGGCAAAAGTCCCGCTACCATTTTGATTGCGCGCCATCTTGGTTCAGTGACGTTTAGCTCAGTTTCGCTTTAACCATTGTGTTGTGTAGACGTCCAAATTTTATTATGGATAAATATAGAGGTCATGATCAACGAGTTGAGTACAGTAATGCAATCCTAAGGCTGTCTGGTGAAATTGAAGATTTTTCGTCTAAATTGATAATAAGCGATGAAGTCCATTTTCTTCTCAGTGGCCACGTCAATAAACAGAACCGTCGATTTTGGGGACCACACAATCCTCAATTAATTCATGAAACATCATTGCATCCACTAAAAACAACTGTATTGTGTGGTATTCAAGCTGGAAACATCATTGGTCCCTATTTTTTTGGAAATGACTAAGACATGATTCGAAATTTTCTTGTGCCTGAAACGGAAGAGCAAGGACTAGAGGACATGTGGTTTCAGCAAGATGGGGCCACAGCACACACAGCTCGTTCAACAATTCAATTATTGAATGGCGTTTTTTCACGAAGACTAATTTCGCAAGGTGGCGATTTAGCATGGCCAACCAGATCTCCGGATTTAACAGCAGCAGACTTTTTCTTATGGGGTTTTTTAAAATCAAAAGTTTATGTGAATAAGCCCAGACGATTCAACATCTTAAAGACAATATCCGTCACGAAATTGAAGAAATTCAGACCGATATGTTGAAGGATGTCATGAAAAATGCTCTAAAAAGAGCCGAAAGTTGCATAGCGAATCGCGGTCACCATTTAGCCTATATAATTTTCCAATCATAAAATGTAAAGAGCAAATAAACTTTTTAAAGTTATAGGCAATCAAAATGGTAGCGGGACTTTTGCCCCACCTATACGTATACTAGAGTATCAAAAATAACAAATATTGCGATATTCATTCATATAATACGAGAAATAAACATGATGGCAATATTCGCAATTTTAGGCTAAGGAAATCAATGAATTGGCCAGATTATTTGGCAAACAAGTTTTATAATAAAATTCCTTTAAGTGTGTGGGTTAGTTCTCGCCACTGCAGATTTTAAAAGAAAAATAAAAACATAGTTCTCAAACTGGGAGAAAGCTGCAACCTCACTGTTCGAGAATCGGAATTATTTCTACTCTTTTGCAAACACTCGCAGTTTCATATGATCGATGGTAGAATCCTTTACTTTGTGATACATCATGAAGAATAGAAACTTTAAAAGAAACTACAGTTCGTTGATATCACACGCAAGATTTATCCGTGGCTATAGCATTGACCTTTGTAAAGGCCAATGAAGAGGATTTACAGATCATCAAATCTTCTTACTATTGTCTTTTTATTTATACAATAGTTCAAAATACACTGACTGAAATAAATGAATAACCAATCAGAACAGGTTTATTAAAGATGGCCAGAACATAATAAGGAGTAGTGACGATGACATCACAGGCATCTTTAAAGAGATCGTGTTCTTTGACCTATAGCTCTTTAAGATAATTTTTCATCATTAAGGTAAATTAGTAATAGATTGAGAAGCTCAACTGATTATCAAATCTCTTAATGAATATTGACTCTTAACTCTACATCATTTTGCTGTACGGAGCAATGGTAAAACGAGAGATTGCATTGAAATTTTCAATGCAAATGTCAAGTCATCTTTAGTGATGGGCTTCTTTAAATTGTCATTGTCTTTAGGTAGTTACAATTTCTACCACCAGACTTCATCGGAAAATTTGTCTATAGCCTTAACGAAATATTCTAAATATTTCTAATTTGATGCGAGGTAAATCCGCTAATTTAATAATTTGTTTAATTTGTTGAAAAATGATTCACATTGAGGCCATGACTTCAACTTACAGTTTGATAATGATAATCTAAATGTATCGAAACTGCTCGAATAAAAATAAAGTTTGATTCTAACAAAGTTACTTGTATAATCTTTTTAATCAAAGTGTATAGCGAAATTAGAGTCTTCACAATCATTTTTGTATTAATATATTTACCTCCATTACGTTAAAATTTGAAATATTTCGTAAAGCTATAGACAACTTACAGAAGGAATCTGGTGGTAGGTATCGTAACTATGTAAATGTATAATGAAGGTAAACTGAAATATGGAAATTCTACAGAGCCAGATGACAATAACTGGCTAAATGGCAATAATTGGAAAACCAGTGTGACTATTTTTCAAAAATTTATCTTGGGATTTCCTTGGAAAACAAAGCAAAACCACAAAAATTGCTTATGAAAATGATCACACTGCTTTATATAAAAATAACGTGTTTTCCTGAATGCAAGCCTTTCCAAATGCGATCAAAATTATTATATTTGTGTATATTAAAATATTTTTAGTAAAGAAAGGAAACGATTACTTTATTTTACCACTTTATTTAAAATCCTTCTTCATTATATTCAAGATGTACCACCACGTAAACGCCGTCACAATTAAACATAAAATATTTCGTTAGCATGTTGGATAAAATAAATAATACCTCAATGTTTTGTAATTGTCTAAATAATTATACTTCTCCCTCTCTATCTCATTATTAGAGGTTCAACTACTTAGATTATATAATAACCACATGCTAATTAATCATCCATCTTCTAATTACCTATGCTCATAATTTAAATCATGTATTGTTATTAAATTGTTTCAATAAACATTATCTATAAACCTTTCCAATGTGTTGAGTACAAAATTGCAACTAATTTTAATTATAATTTATACGAGGTTACTTTTTTACTCAAGTTATTATTTGCTTATTAAACTCAAACCGAAACAATTTGTTATTAAAAATTATATGTAAGTATTCATTAATTCTCACCAGAAATAATCATACACCATGGGAAAATGCCAACGTCCTTACCTGAAACAAACAAAATATTCGGTTAGTATTGGAAATAATTATATAACTACGACACAAAAAATTAATAGACTAAAGCAATTAAGCCGCACCAATATAATTATCTTGATGTGCTAATAATAGATGTAAAAACGAACATTTTTCCGGTGAAACATATATTTTAGACATTACATGACTAACAAAATCAGTTATTTAAAACAAAAATTTAATGCTTGTTGGGATACACTTTTGATGGAAACATATATTGAAAATGGTCTACAAAGGCCGAAACACGTGTCAGGCAACTGAAAATGAAAACATTATGGAACAAATTAAGTGTTACTCTTCACGTAATATTTAAAACAAATTAAAACATTGTTTAATTCTTGTCTCTTATCATTTGACTGATCAAAACGATTAAAAAAATATGTTTAAAATTCTGAAGTTGGCGAGAAATTGCATTTTTAGTTTTACTAATGAAAGAAATATTATTCAAATCTTTTTTAAATTAAAGTAGTTCTTTATTTAAGAATCTGCATTTTTAAATAACAAAAAAAATACTATTTTGTAAAGAAACAAATTGTCTTTAATTACTTTTTTATTAATTCCCAAAACATTATTTTATACGGTATCACATAATTAGAAAAGTTTTTGATTATATGTAACAAATAGATTAAAGAGCCCACAAGAAGACTTCTTGTTTCTCTAGATGGTTAAGTATTGATTTAAAAAGTCTAATACTTTTGAAAAAAAGATTACATAAATCGTACAGTATCACCAAGTTGTAGATTCAAGCATCCAAAACAACTAGATCTATTCTAAAAATGTGTTTAATTTCAGTTTACGAAAACACTTAGCATTTGTTTGCTTAAACAGTTTATTCGTTTTAACAATCAATTACGATTACTTCAGTGTAATAATTTGGTATCATCGATACCGATTCACTGATTCACAAGAAACAAAACTGTAGTAGATGAGGAATAATAATTTACGTAGCATAAAATTATTTACGTACATAATATTTCTCCCAATTTTTAACACGGAATAATCCGTAGCGATAAATTTAAGTCGAGCTAATACACGGCGAACTATGTCGGACTAAAGATCGTAAATCAAATATTTGCCGGAGATACTCGTAAACGCAGCCAGGGAGCCATAAATCATAATTCTTTCATTAAAAGTGGGGAATGCTCGGAAATTTCTTTGCACTGGAATAAAGTAATAAAGCAGTGCCTGCTGCGAACAATCGTAAAAGCAAAGTCACAATGCACAAAACAGATGACGAAGAAATTACCGAAGCGTACTAATAACGATAAACATATTTTATTTATGGTCGCCGTTTATTTGTGAAACTTCTGAAAATAGGCCAGAGATGTAACAAAATATGCGTCGATATGAGATCTATGCCACATTAATGGCAAGTTAAAATTATTTTTGTCCCTCAGTCTGTAATTAACAAAGTGCATGAGGATATTTATCAAAAAATATTATTCAATTAAGAAGTCAATTAATATATTACTGAAGTTTATTGTTTTATAATTGATGAGGTTTATTTTTTTTTTTTTCGTGCAATTGCAAGGGAACAGTTTACACAAGTCAATACAGAATATCAAGAAGACTCAAACTTCTTCGTTACATAATTAAATAATTTAAAACTTAGTTAAATTAAGAAATAAAATCAAACATGAATATATAGATATTGTAGAACAAAAAATTAGAATTAAATATGATATATTATAATACATCACGAAGTTAAAGCTTATTATTACTAAATAAAATTGAATCAATTTACTTTCGTAAATCTGCCTTCTGGCGTTTGAAATATCGTTGATAAATGTTATTAACTTGTTCTTAGTAAACATAAGTTAGAAGATGATTTCATTAATTATCCTCTTATCCAGTTAAAAAATAATGGAAAATCATTTAAATAGAGAATTCCTCCTGCAATCCTACTATCCACAATATCCAAGTTAGCGAGCGATCCTCCCTAAGAACTTTAACCAAAATCCGCCACCCCAGTAATCCTCTACACAATCCCTCTAACCAACTCCTATATGACTCTACCTCTGTTATCCCCATCAAGGAACGCCTTCTATACTTAAGTGAAAAATTTTCCAAAAATCCCTTCAATCATCAAATCCTTACCCGGTACTGCTTACGCAGAAATCCTAACCTAATCCCAATATTCAAAACCCCTCCATTTACTATTTTAGAATTTATCGCATCACATCATCCATCATCATCATCAGAGACAGACTAACGTGACACATCGACAAGGACAAATCAGGGCTGAAAGACCGCCGGTCGATAGCCATTTAACAGACTAACCTCCCAACACTCATATCATCATAAATGTATTATATTTGTCTTATCTGTATTTTATTTTTGTCTGTTAGATGTTGTATATATAGAGAATTCCTTTGTTAATTTTTCTGCTTCAAATTTAAAATTTTGGTCAAATCCATCATCCTTTTCAAATAGGTAATTATCGTATTCTGATCAAATATTTTTGATAATATTTATATTTTTTTTGATAGTTATTTTTGACCATTTTTATTATTAAAGCAAAATATATTAGCATATTCTGCTAATATATTTATCTTTTTTGGGCTGGTTTATAGTTTTTTTGGCTTTAAAATATCGTCTATTTTGCTACATTTCAAAGGTATTCTTGCAGATTATTACTTATACTTAAGGGTAATAAATAATCTATTGAAAAAGGTCAGGAGTTTTCAAGGTCCAATGTAAAATTAATTAATATAGGCCAAAATTGTGTATAGTTTATAACTCTTTAGGGTAGGTCAAGAGTACAATAGGACAATGTTTAATTTATTAGGATAGATCAAGAGTACGGCAGGACAAGTCATAATTTATTACCTTAGGTCAGGAGTACCTAGGGTAATGTTGAATTTATTGGGGTAGGTCAAGAGTACGCTAGAATGTATAATATATTGGGATAGGTTAAGAGTACGCTTGAAGAATTAATTGTTTATTTTCCCACGTCAAGATTAAGCAGTGAATTTTTGGAAAGGGCAGTAAAGAATAACGGAAGGGAGGATGGACGGATATGCGTATGTTTGGACTTTGGTTAAGCATCTTATGAAACGGTGCCTTGATATAGTTTAATCAAATGTTTCAAAAGAAAAGGAATGATAAAGCGGATTAGAATAGTGTATGAAAAAAAGTGGAATGAAGTGAAAATGGGAATTTATCTATGAGATAAATTTAGAAAATAATTAATGTGTGGATGTTGGCATATGCGCATGGTAGATGTCAAGAGAGAGGAGGAAGATATGATTCCTGAAGCATATTCTTGGGGTGGAAAAGTCGTTTCCCGTGTGCATACAGTTTCAAAAAATTGAGTGACTCTACTGAGAAGAGACTAGTGGAAGAGGTGTAAAAATTGTTCATGGCTTTAAGAAAACCAATGTAGAGAAATCAGCGAAAGATAATGTATGAAAAGTTGGCAATTTTATAATATATAATAAAGGAATGGTTGAAGCGTCGAGTAAACGTGCAAGCATTAGTAAAAGAGAAGAATGTGGAATTAAAGATTTATGAAAGGATAAAACGCATTGCAAAAAATAGATATAATGATATATTTATGAAGTGACAGGTGAACGAAGATGTTAAAATATTTGAGTGCCAATAAACTAAGTAGAAAAGAAAAGACCGTTTGGCAAGGACTAGATGTGGGTCAGAAGTGGAAGGGGGAATATGTGGATTAAAGGTATAAAAATATGTGTTTTTTCTATATAGCAAGTATATTTGGAGGCATTTATCGAACGGATTGTATAAGAAGTGGGCGGAAAGAACCGAAGATGAAAAGGAATAGTCGAAAGGAAATTAAGCCCTAAAGGCAAATCCGATCCATATGAAGTAGTTAACCTATCAACCTGGCAAATCCACTATGGATGCAGTTAATACCTTCATAACAGGGTTTACTATAAAACAAGGAGATTATTATTGTTATTATTATTATGAATCATATTTTCTTGGATATTGAAGGTGCGTTTGACAACCTTCAAAACCGCAGAAAATGGGGATATCAAGGAGCCCATCGACATACAAACAATAAGGTGGATTAAAATTGAATTGAAGCTATATCGGCTTATATTTTTTTTAATAAATATGTCAAAAATGAGTCAACTTAAATTATTCAATCAATCAAAATCTTCGTGCTTTTCTAACGAAAAAAGTCATAATTTATTTTTATAATTAATAAATATCAATAAAGAGTATGGAAGTAGGTGTTATGATTAAGATTCGTCAAGAATTCGATTGGTTAACACATAAATAATTAAAGTAGGTTAAAACAACGCTAAATGTAAAAATGTTACTGTTTTTTGTAACATTAAAGGCATTATTATTATTATTATTATTATAAAGATTTTGTATTTGTGTTATCTAGATATAATTTATTAAAAAATGTAGTGCTGAGTGTGAATTTGATCCTACCAACTGCGCCAATTATGTAAATTGAAAGATGATAAGATGATGTTAACCACAAATATTCTGTTTCTAATTCAATTCAGTGTAAGTTTAGATTACCACGTAGTAACGATGGCGACCATTTTCTTAATATATATATTTTTTCATGTAATTTTAATTAAGTACTAAGAAAACAGTTTTATGCTTTTACGACGAAAAATTATACATTATGTTTTAGGTAACTTTTAGCATTTATAATAAATTACCACGTAACGGTCGTAACCTACCAAGTGGACTAAGAAAAATATTTTTGCAGGTTTTGTTATTGACAAATTGAAATGTTTTTAGTGCAGATTACCGCAGGTATGGGGAGCAAGTCAGAATCGGCAACCTCAGGAAAAGTGTGCCCGCATGGCGTGGTCTATCGCTTCTGCTAAGGTGTATCCTGACGACCTTGGCCATTGTACGTAAGGTTTTACGAAGGCATTGCAATTGTCAGAAAATCATATCGTCCTTAGCCCAGAAGTCTGTGGTGAGGCCTCAATGTCAATCTTGACAAAACTGTGGTGGTACCTTTCACTAAACTGAAAAGGAAGCTGAATATCCAAGCTCCAGAAGAAATTGGTCTGTATAATCACGTGAAAAATGTAGGTTAAACACTGAATAGAAAACTTAATTGGAACGCCCACCCCGAAAAAACAATCTGTAAAGCTACAGCTACACTAACCACATAGCAATTGTCATAATATTATATCGTCCCTAGCCCGAAACTCCCTCAATACCGTAGTAAAATGGTGTCTGAGGGAAGGCTCCAATGTCAATTATGAGAAAACTGTGGTGGTGGTACCTTTCACTGAACTAGAAAGGAAGCTGAAAATCAAAGCTCACAAAGAATTTGGTCTGTGTGATCACGTGAAAAAACTAGTTTTAACACTGAACAGAAAACTTAATTGGAATGCCCACCAAGAAACAGTAATCTGTAAATCTACAACGTATGGATTATGTATATCCCGCAGGCTCTTTGGCAGATCATGGGGACTGAATACCAAAATAATACATTGGCTGTACATTATGGTAGTAAGACATATGGTTCACTCGTAATATAATGTATTGCAAAAAATAGATATAATGATATATTTATGAAGTGAAAGGTGCCCGAAGTTGCCAAAATATTTGACTGCCAATAAACTAAGTAGGGAGGAAAGAATTATTTGAGAAGGAGCTACATGTGGATCAGAATTCGAAGGGAGGAAACTTGATAGATTAAAGAGGTGAAAATGTGTATTTTGTACTACAGATCTTGGTCTAGATCTACTTCCCCTGCACAAAAAAAAAACAGAAAAGAAGGGCCAATGAATGCGAGACTGGACAGGCATGGAACAAAACTTACATTTGGACATTCAGAACCTGATTAAACCAGAGTTCCTACAAACACCGTCGGACGTAATTCCGACAAAATTTGATTTCGTATTGCACTTTGAAGTGATTACTGATAGTCGTCAAAACAGCCTGAATCGAAATAAAATACTATAATATAACTCTATATCTGGTATACAGATCAAAAATGGAAGAGAACTCCGGTATAGGCATACAAGGGCCTAAATACAGGGAATCAGATCCTCTGGGACAATGCCAATCAGTCTTACCTGCTAAAACAACAGCCTTGGAAAGATGGGCTTTGGTTTGTACAAAAAGACACACATCTGTCTGATCTCAGACAACCAGGTTGCCCTTAAAAACATCAAAGCGTACAATTCCAAAATTACTTGGAACTCTAAACGAGCTCTAAAACAATTGGCCAAGAGCAACAAGCTCACTCTAATGTGAATACCAGGCCACGCAAGTATAATGAATAACGATGTACTTGCCAGAGATGGAGCAACGATTGCTATGATCAGACAAAAGCTTACATTGGAAATATTCGGTCCAAGAGTGGGAAAAAGTACAAAACTGTGCACCAGGTCAAAGGCAGTCCAAAATATTTATTGACATCTCGCCAAGCAGAACTACAACTCTTGCACCTCATTAAAAGCGAGATAAGACATGATATTTACGAGATAGGCAATGTGGATAACACCATTTGTAGGCTATATTGATTGGCAGAGAAAATGGCCGAGCACATCCTATGCGTGTGTGTAGCACTAGCTATCAATTGACCTTATCAAGGATATTGAATTCCTAGAAACATAGTGGTCGGTTATTAGCACAAAAGATCTAATCAGGCCGCAGTGCTGTAAGGCTGTCTATAGCCAAACAACTCCGTCTAGTCTAATCTAAAGACATTCACCAGAATAAGATAAGGTTATTAACGTCATGATGACATATAGTTTATTAATATCTTTGTACTCCTTTCTCACAAAATAATACAAAATTTATATTAAAATAAATGAAAATATACACACAATTTTAGGTGAAATGAGGACGGGCGGAGTTTCTTCATCAAAAGATCTTCCACTCAATCCCACGATTGTACACCATCAATGCTGCTTATAATATCTTCTGCAGTATCTATTTCTATTTTATATGCTTGAATAAAGCATATTCCAGTCTTTTATAAGACTAATTTTAATGACATGTCCTAAATGTCATTTAAAAATGGACAAAATATAGGATATTTGCTGAATTAATAAATCAACAATGAATCAGGAAGCAACAAAGATCTATCACCTGTATGTGGAAGGATATTGGTCGAGTGGAAGATCTTTGAGAAGCAGTGAACTCCACCTGTGACTCTTGCGGCCAAAATGTACTTATATATTTACTTAAATATGTTAGCAGAAATAACGAAGCTAATAAAGAAAGAATAAAGAATGAAATGTCTTTTGGTAAAAATCTGGCAGTTACTTGCCTAAAAGATGAAGTTTTATGATTTTTATCCAACATCATGAACAATAAAGCCTTATAAGAAGTTAATAGAGATATTTAAGTTAAGTAGGTTATACTTTTCATATAGCTCTTTAGACAAAAGATCATTATAATTTATTTCTTCTAAACGTAACAAAATATTACAATGTAATCTTAAATATATACTCTATTTTAGCAGTTTGTGTAAATGTGAATCCCGGTCTACATATAAGGATATGGTACCTTATTTTAAGAAATAGAAATATTGGATCCTTGGTCTTTTATATGTTGAAACTCTCTTTTCATCACTTGAACATAACATTCTGATGTTGTAGACATTAAAAAACAATTGTTTCTCCACTCAGTGACTTTATCAAGTAGATGAAAAATGAAAAAAAAATTATATAACTGATGACGCAATTGTTGTAATTCAATAAACAATAAATTTTGAAAGTATAGAATATCAGAATATTTATTTATTAATTATTAAGGTTAAACTTTCCTTCCCAATGGCCCTAGAAGTTTGCTGCAATTTATCATGTCGTTGAAGATTGAACTCAGACCTAATTTCTTGCTAAATAGTGAGGACTGTTGCATTGAAGCGCAGAAAGAAACGATTTTGCAACAATTAACCAGACAAATGATTTAATTAATATTAAGAATTCCTTAAGAATGCCCTTAAGGTCCAAGGATTTAAATGATATTTACAATATATGTATGATGATGAACAGGTTAATAAATCTTATAATAATTTGAACAGCAAAACAGAATATACTTTTTCTTGCAGTCTTTAACAAGGGAGTAAATTGTTTATTTTTGATATAGATATTTAAGAGGAGCTTAAATGGGTTTAAATACGTCCTAGAAAGACAAAGAAATAAATACATGATAACAAAATTTCTCACTAAATAATCTTTCCAAATTAAAATCAGCTACTGTTTACCAATTGCCTTATATCGCATCTAAGATGTCTTGCAGATATTTATCTCCATCACATTTACTTTCAGGAATTTTCTTTATCCTGATATTTGCAAAAGATACGACATTATTGGCTCGTACATTCTTTCCTAGACATTCAGATTAGTAAAACCAAGTTCATGATAATTCGTAAAACCCTAATAGAGAGGGTATCACAGTTTACCCATCTGGGAATCATGAGCAATGAAGATTGGAACCATTCGCACAAGATTAGGTGCAGAAACGAGAAAGCAAAACCTGCCTTTAACCAAATGGCTAAACTGTTCAAAAGTCAGCATCGATATCAAAATCAGACTTCTTCGATGCTATATTTTCTCGATGCTTTTCTATCGATTGGAGTCATGGACAATAACCGAAGCATGACAAAGAAGTGTCGAGGCTTTCGAAATGTGGCTATGGAGAATATTGAGGATCTCTTGCATAGACAAAGTGATCAACAATGCAATGATAGGTAGGATAAATCAAGAAGGACTGAAAACCATCAAGAGAAAAAACTACAATACCTTGAACACATTATGAGAAACGAAACCAAATACCGCCCTCTAAAATCTTTTCTCCATAGGAACGTCTATGGTAAAAGAGGACCAGGAAGAAGAAGAATATAATGGCATAAAACATAAGACCATGGTTATCAGAAACTACCACCGAACTATTCAGAGCAGCCGTAAACAGGATGGTTGCCAATATTTGGTACGAATAGGCACATGAATACTCAATATAAATTTTATTGTATTACATTGGATCAAAAATTTTATTTCACTGCTCCTTACCCAAAGTAAAGGTCACAACAGTGCTAACGCGTATTAGAGTTCTTATCTATAAAAATATAGGCCTTATTAATTATAAAAGTGCAATTTTTGAGAATACCAAGAAGGATATTTAATTAAAAAAGGTATATATAATTAGTGCAATAATTAAAGCTGCACTAATTGACATGGTCTACCTAACAAGCTTCTAACTAAACTATATAAAAAATATATCTTTATCGATTGTATATTATTTACAAAAGTAAATTGACTTGAATTTTTAGATATTTAGATAATATGTACTAAAGAAAAAAAGTATAAACCAAGTTAAAACACTACTCTAATAACACCATGGTTATTTACAGACTTATGTTTTGTATGTTAGAGGCTTCTTTACTTCTATACATTTTTGTAAATTGAAAAAAGTCATTTTATTATTGATTTTTGCGGCTTCTACTTCGTTATACATGTTGAGTATAAATAAAAGCACTTTGTAACTTTGTTTGTGTAACACATTGTTCATACAATTTATACAAACAAAGTTAGAATAGACAGTGTTTTTATTTAAAAGTCATTTTAGAAAATGTTTTCCATTTCTAATTATGCTATGAAAGTAATTCATGAATACATAATAAAGTATTCTCAGAATATAATATTGTATTCAATTCTTAAAGGCTTTTTAAGATATACTCCAGTATACTTGTTGAATATATATTTCGAATTGTATGTTGTATTTCCACTTTAAGCTTTTAAAAGCTTTCTTAAATTTTAATAAAAGACTTGACATGAAAGAGAAATAGGAGAAAATATTCATTCGAGCTACAATTAAAACCACAATATGTGTATTTCTCAACTTTCTAAAATCACCTCGTAGATCCAGCCCGAATCGTAATAAAAGTGAACGCAGGAATTAGAACAAGATATATTACCCTTATCCTTATCAACTTAATAAATTTACAATCTTAATTAAACTCCAGCGTCTCCAACGCATAAACATTTCACCGGAATAATTAATTACCCAGCTTGTAGCCTGGCACTAGGAGCCGGCCAGTAATAATTACGCAATTATTATCAAAAAGGAAACACTAATCTTCGGGCATGACAGTATTGAGTCGACTTGGGTATAATTAACAATTATCGCAATTACCGTACTTTATTTATAAACACGGGTAAGAGATATAAAGTACCAAAACTATAAATAATGCCCGGAGTGAAATTGATGACTAATCGGTAGACGTAAATGATAAATACTTATTTACTAGTTTATCTTATAGATTGAAGAATGAAGTATATTTTTAATTTATTTACATACTATAAAAACTTCATTGGATAATTAAATAATTTATGGTTCAATGCAAAAAATTGAATACTTGCTTTTTACAGAAATTTATTACACTTTTTATAACATGCAATATAAAATGGTTAAAATGTTATATTTTAAAGAAGAAAGCTTGCTTATATAATATATTAAAGTCCGATAAATTAAATTCTCACTTAACTCAAATTAACTAATAATTAGAAGATCTAATTGAAACCATACCCTTTTTTACAAAAAAAAAAAATACCTGTAGACACGTGTTTTGATCTTAAATATCTCATCAGTGCAGTTTTAATATAAAATTGATTTTGAGAAACAAATTATATATATTATAGTAAAATTTCAATCAAAAGTTTGATTATATTAGCAATTAGCTTAAATTCCAAGAAATTAACTGATGATACAGTTGTAAATATCTGCCTCACACGCGTGAAATGATTCCAAAGGTTACTCAACTTAACAAAATTTAGAGGAAATGAAAGATTCGCTTCTTATGATCGTTTAATTGTTTATTTGATGTATCCACAATGCGAAAAATTACGTTTCCATATCTGAACTTCCAATTATAACAGTTTATTTTCTTTTTTTTATCTTTGTCTTCTTCCAATTATAAATAAAAATTCAGACATACAGACGAAATAAGAATAGTATGAAATATTTCTTAAATATTAAAATGTGCTGCAAAAATTATATTCATGAGATATGATCCTATATTTAATGAATTCATTTAACCAGACTCGTGTAACAGTTTGCCCATTTCAAGTAAAAGTTACGTACAGCTTTAATTAATAATTATAACGAAAATTCTTAGTAATGGGAAACATCTGCTCTCTCGGAGGGTAATTTCGGCCCACATCCTTTTATTGGGACAGGACCCCGGGGCGGAGAGGAAACGCAATTAACAAATGAATTCCGGCGTAAAAGTCAATTAGGAGTTGACGTTATAAATTTTTGAAGTGGACCAAACTGCATGGACCCACATTCATTTCGACTCTAGTTGTAGAAGCCTTAATTTTGAATCAATGCAGAAATCGATTCTCCACTTATTTCGATTTCATTAGCTTTAAACTAATATTGTTAGTTTTGTGTGAAAAACATGTTTGGTTTTGTATAACATATATTATTTTATGTTTGATTTTGTATTACTAGAAAGGTTGATTTTTAATTCTCCGTCCACATTTCGGCTTGGATTACGTGGCCCTGAACGTTAACAGCAAGGGAAAAAAAATAGTAAACACCTGAATGCACCGGATATGTGTCTTTGGGTAATGTTTTTGGTTTCACGAAACCAGACACTTGCGTGTAATGTATCCTGCGGAACAAGTCGTGTACTAATTAGACGTGACTGTATCCATTTCAACTTCGAAAATACTCAATACAAATACGTACTCGTATCCAGAAGTTGTAATAAAGTCGTCAGTGATGGTTTCTAGGAAAGAGAGACAAATTGCTAGGTAATTTTTGGACAAATTACGATCCGCAATGTTCGCACACTACTGACCCGTATCGTGTATCGACTCGTCAAAAAGTCGACATCTGCTTAATGGCTTTACCTACTGTTCCACTTCTGCAGAATCTGTTATTTTCACAGAAGTGCAGCCGTCGAGTGTACCGAGCACTTCCCATTAAGACCGCCAGCCATTATCCGCATCCTCGACTTTAATGAATACTCCATTATAATTGTTCGATTCGAAAGTTGGAACAAATAGCTTTGTTCGTTAACAATAAAAGTTCTATGCTTAGTTGCAGTAAAAATAACCATAACAATAATCATTTTTGAATTGTCTTACGTAAATTCAGTTATTTTTTTGTAATCAGTGTAATTCACTAACTAATGCTGTTTACCAAAATGAATCCCAATAGGATATGAAAATGAATTTTTGATAAAATTAAGCACTAAAAAACCTTACTTACTTCAACCGAAATACATTTCTATTAATGTGAAATAAAAAGGCTTCTAAAGTTTCAGTAAGCAAGCAATTTATAATTCTGCAGTTTGTATTTTTTAATGCCAAATACGGTTTTTAGAGGACACTTTAAATTTAGGCTTTTATTAAAATTCCAGTAATATGTAATTCTGGGGAATGTGGTGTTTACTGGACTTTTTTTCAAAAATATCCATGAATTGATTTTGCTTTTGAAATGACATGACATGTAAACTCGAAATACATTTCAGTTTAAAAGAATTAAACAAAAAATGCTTAATTTACTTTTAATTATAGTTTCGTGACACCAAAATATAATAATAGTTATTTAAGGTGATTCTTTATTGCACTAACTGGCGTGCGCAATAAAGAATTTTTTTACACGTGTATCTTACAAAATTTTATCTTCGACAATGCAGCAATTTTCAAAAAAGTTGTTCATATGTGAAATATTTTGATTTTTGTTAATAAATTCTATGAATAAAATTAAAAATATTTCGTCCAGAGTGTATTAACAAAAACGTTACTTAGCAACCAGTTAATTATTTACCCAAATTTGATTGAAATTAACATTTCCGTGTGATTAAAATAAAAAAGTTAAAATAGCACTAGTGTTATAAAAACTGCCACTTTTACAACGAAAAATGATGCAAAAAAACTTTTATCTACGATGGTACAGAAAGTAGACGCTTTTTACATCATTTTTCATTGTAAAAGTGGCTTTTTAAAGCACTAGTGCTTTTTTACGTTTTTATTGCACGGTAATGTCAAACTGTTTTTAATGCACATAAATGTCAAATTTGACAGATAAATATATTATAACACAAATTTTCGACGAAAAACTTATTTTTTTATTAATTGATACAAATAACTAATAAACTATATATAAAATATATAATACATACGAAATGGCAGATTTAAGAACTCTGAAGATTTCATTTAATGCAAGTCGAAGCGATTACAATAAAGCAAACATTTTTTCCATAAATAATAATGGCGGCTGACATTTGTGCAACTTGTTTACTGGTTGCTAAGTAACGCTTTCATTAGTGCACTGCGGGTAAAATATATTTTCATTAATTGAATTATTGAAATGACATTAAAATATTACTCATAAGAATATATTCTTTGAATTCCTTTACGATCGAAGATAAAATTTTGTAAGGCACACGTGTAAAAAGTTTCTTTATTGCACTCCTGGCTTTAAAAAAACTCGCTCGTTCCTCGCTCGTGTTTTTAGACGCCAGTTCGTGCAATAAAGCATCACTTTTTACACTTGTACCTTAAATAACTATTTACTTTCTATACGATCATAGATAAAAAGTATTTTTTTTTTTGAAATTTGAAACTGTTTTATTTTCTTCGTATTTTCTTAATTCAGGTTCAAAATTGCTTTTTATTCTTCTTGCAGTTTAAATCGCCTTTGACAAATTACAATTGTTTAAAGAAAATAATTTTCTTATTTTATTTTTTTTTTTGTAAAATTCTGATGATTCTAAATAAATTTCAGGACTGAAATTTTAAGTACTTTTTAGGTTTGAAATGGATTGCTTTCCTCCAACGTTTTTTCTCAATGTCTCTTTTTAATTTTAACTACATATATCACAGTATTTTTTCCATGTCATTTTGTTTTTTAAAAAATAATTAAATTGATTATTTTTGGAAAATTTCAACTAATTTTATATAAATTAAAATATAAAAAAGCTCTCATGAAAGTTTTAAATTATTTTTATTTTAAGCAGATTTTGTATTGTTTTTGATTAAAAACTCCAAATGTTTTCAACAACTTTTAGACTGTTTTTCTTAAGAAACTCTCATGGTTTTTTGGTAAAATTTGTACTATTGTTTTACGAAAAATCCTATATATTTAAATATTTCATTTCAACCAAGTTTTTTTGATTATATTTCAGATAGCTTTTAATAAATTCTTTCTCATAGTGGTTTATTTCGACTGTTTTTTCTTTAAACTTAAATCAAATCACAATTGTTTCGACTGTCAAAAATATCCAGTATAACATTTTTATGTTTCTGGAGTCTAAGAAATTTTCAATTGTTTTTTTGTCTCATTCAAATCAGTAATTTTTCAATTTTTTTAAGGAAACTTGTAATAAACATATTTTGGATTGTTTTATTAACCTTTTTTTAATTTTGAAGTGATTTAATTTTTATGTATGTATGTTTATAAAATTCTAATTATAAAAAAATATATATTTCACGAAATGTTCATATATTTTTTTAAACTGCTTTTCATATAATTACGGAATTTTTAGTTACAAATTTTATATTACTTTCTTTTGTAAAATTGCGATACTCAAATGATTTCTAGTTGTCTTAGAATATTGTAAAATTCTAGTTGATTTTTCGATAAAATTTCAAGTGTTTTTTTTTAAATTTTAAAATTTCGTTTTTCTTCAAATTCTAGTTTCTTTTTTTATAATTTTGCGTAACTGTTCTTTTTTTTTTAATCATACTAAATCACAGTTATCTCAGCTGTTTCATTTTGTTTTTTTTTCAGAAGTTTTAAATTGTTCTTTTTGTAAAATTCTAACTGATTTTAGCAAGCTGTCTTTGAAAGTGATTTTCAATTGTTCTTGAAATATTCTAAATATTTTCTGGGCCAATTTTCAACTATTTTTAAGAAACCAATTATTTTTTCAAAAATTAGTATAGTTTAAAAGAACAGTTCTTTTTTAGTTTTTAAATAGCTTCTAATAATTTTATGTATCTTTGTTACAAATTCTTATTGTTTTTTGTATAATCTCTGCTTTTTGTTAAATTGAATCACGGTTTTCTCGACTATTTCTAAAAATATGAATTGTTTCAATTTGATTATTCAAAATAATTTTAATTGTTTATTTTTTACTAATTGAAAGTTATCATTAATGCCTGAAATAGTATTTTTAAGCAAATTTTCAATTGTTTTAATAATAAACAAATCTTAGAATTATGCTTTAGACTGATTTTACATAATTGTAGTAATGATAATGTTTCATTTTTTAAATTTTTAATTGTAATATTAAACGTATTTTTAGACAGCTTTTTTAACATTCCTTTTATGATAAAAAAATTTGTTTAGAAAATTCTATAGTTTTCGTTGTAAAATTCCAATAGTATAAAAATACGCTTTAGCAAATTTTGAAATATTTTTGAGCACATTCTTCAACAATGTTCCTAAAATTTCAATTTTTTGTCAAACTGACATTGTTTTTTGGTGTATAATTACTGCAATTTTAGATTGCTTTCTTTTGTAAAATTGCAGGTATTTTAAACAAAATTGTTTTCTAGAAAACACTTATTGTATTTTTTGTAAAATTTAACTGTTTTAGAACATTTTAAAATTCCAGTTTCTTTTTGATAAAATTTCAGGTGTTTTTTTTGTTTTTAAATAGCTCTTAATAAAATTTTGCAAATTCTCATTGATTTTTTCGTATAATTTTGCATAACTGTTAATTAATTAGGACTAAATCACAGTTTTCTTCGCTGTTTTATTTTGTTTCTAAGAAGTTCTAAGCTGTTTTTAAAATTGTTTTTTTAAGCAGATTTTCAATTGTTCTTGACAAACTCTAAATATTTTCTGAACCAATTTTCAACTATTTTAAGAAACCCATGTTTTTGCAATATTCATATAGTTTCGAAAAACAATTATATTCAAGTTCAATTGGAAAGGAAAGTTTCAACTGATTTTTTTTTTGGTAGTTTCGAGTACAATTTAGATTCTTTTTATAGTTTTTAAATGGCTTTTAATATTTTTTTTGTTTCTTGTATAATGTTTTTTTTTTAATTGAATCATGTTTTTTTGACAATTTCTATATGTTTTATTAAATTTCTACTGTTTTTAATGTTGAAAATTTTCATATTTTTTTACTAAAATCCTATTCTTTGGAATACAATTTAGATAGTTCTCTTCAACGATGTTCGTTTCACATGTTTTCAGTTAAATCTCATTGCTTTTTATGTAAATATGCAAATCTGTTTTTTTTTTTAACTTGAACTAAATTACGAAATTCTAAACCGTTTCAAAAATATGAATGTATAATATTGTTTCAATTTAGGATATCGTTAATTGGTGTTTAATTAAATTGTTTTAGTAAACCACTCTTAGACTGTTTTTTGCATTTTTTTATGTGTATATTATTATGTATTTTGTTAACAAGTAATCCAAAGCATCACAATATAACCTCCTATATTTTGTTCTAAAATTCGTTTTTAAAAGATATTATTAGAATATTATTATTCAAATATTTTTGCTAAAATTCCAGTAATTTTGAGCACATTCTTGAATAATTTTCTTGAAATTTTAACTGTTTTTTTTTTTTGAAAATAGTAATTCCTTATTTGCATAATTATAACTGTATTTTTTTGTTTAACTGTTTAACAAAATCCTGATTTACTCAGGTGTTTTTAAAATGTCAATAAGTTTCCGTGAATATAGTTATTATTATTCTAACCTTTAGTTAGAATTTTGATTTTTTTATAATATTTTTTTATGGTATTTCTTTTGACAAAATTTCAACTAGTTTTATGTAGATTTTGTGTTCCCACGAAGAAAGGCAAGAGACAGGTTGTCATAGCCTCTTGGAAAATAAAAAATAAATCTTCACGTAACTCAAGAACAAATTTCTATGTTATAGCCTCTACTTAAGTTCCAGGAGAACAAAGCAAACCGCCACCAGAGGAGGTAAGTTGAGTCGTGTAGTCACTTATTTGTTGCGTTTTCAAAAAAGCAATAATAAAGTGTTTTGAAAATTTAAGTGTTTTACTTCAACAACTAAACAAGTGAATATGAATTTTCAACATATAACAGCCTCATCAGTTAATATATTGACTCGTGTAGTAGTGTAGTGATGCCAACGCCCGCAACATAGTATGGGGCAGCACGGACACCAATAATAGAGGTAATGAATTTCTTGAATTCATTATTTCTTACAATTTAGATATAATTAATAGAGATAGCGAGCCTACCTTTGAGAATGCAATCAGGCTAATCACTCTAACGGATGCCTTCACAGCAAGTACAATTCAAAACTGGCATGTTGTGGAAGAACCATCTTTGTCAGAACATCAGAAGATTGTGTTCGACATATAGGCCACAGGTAGGCGCAATGGAATGTAGAAATCCGAGGAGCACAGACTGGAGCCTTTGTATAGAAGGCTTAAGTATAGGAGCTGACGATCTCTACATTTAAATTACGCAAAAGTTAGAAACAGCAGCAGCTCTACTCAGAAATAGAATCGTAAAGACGTATGAATCCAGTTATCCAGTTGTCCGCTAAGCAGAGCAGATCTCCTACTAGAAACGTGTCCTGGAGGATCAAGGATTTATGTCGCCATAAACCAGGAAAACTTTCAAAAGTGTAAGAAAACAGGCAAATATGTTGCCTATAGACAGGCATATAATAAGTAATTGGAAGAAATCGAAGAAAAACAGAGCGTTCTGTGAGAGAGCTATTGGTACAACATCTTTATTCTTTATTGTCTTTGCTTCTCCTGCTTACAAAATTACAAATAAATATTATATGATATACATACATTTAATAAAAAATACACCAATAATTTAGGACACAGGAGTCACGGGCGGAGTTCACTGTTTACCAATGTTCTTCCACTCAAACCTTGTCCAAAAACCACTCCAACAGCATTGGGCTTATAAAAAACCTCAAGGGGGTTATGTGGAGGGTCTTAAGGAAAGTCTCAGTGTGTTGTGAAAAACGTACTTCCTAGACTTAACCTCTGTGATCTCCAAAGAAAACACATACCTACTAAAGAAGGCAAAAGCAAAGTCACCTATTAACAAAGAAAAAATTGAATGGGGTTGAATATATTTATTGCCCTTCAAAGCACCAGACCCAAATAACGTTTTCCCTGCACTGTACAGCAGGAGTAGATATAATAGCCCCACACCTACAGGCAGCTTACAAAGCTAGCTATATTCCAATTGAATGAAAATAGGCTACGGTGATATTTATCCCTAAAATAGCAGGCCGAAAGTGGCCTGGTGAGGCCAAATCCTACCGCCCGATTACCTCAATTTCTCATGTCATGAAGAAAATTGTAGACCACGATATAAGGAGCATTTCATAGCCTTACAACAGCCATAGAAGCTACACTACAACACAATGAATTCATCTGCCTGATGAAGCCACTGTGTGGCGAAACATGTTGCAGTGTTCAACAATAAATGTGAAACCCTCCCAACTGTGTTTTTTTTATTTCAATCACAATTAATTGCATTAGGTATTTTCATAGATATTGAAGGTGCATTTGACAACACAACCTTCAAAACCGTGAAAAAAGAGTCCATCAAGAAGGGTATCAACATACATACAATAAGATGGATCAAGGTCGTACTTGAAAACCGTAATATCACCACATATATAGGAGGGAATCAGAAACGGTAACCACAGCAAAAGGGTTTAGTCGACAAGGTTTATTGTACGCAAGGTTATGCCGACGACATAACAATTATCATAAGGGGCAAGATGCCTTCAATATCATAGTAAAATGGTGTCTGAGGGAAGGCAGCACAGTTTTGTGAGGATTGATATTGAAATCCTCACAAAACTGTGGTGGTACCTTTCATTAATCGTATTAAGCTGAATATCAAAGTTCCCAAAGTAAAAGGATAAGAAATTACACTGTACAATTTGGTGAAATATCTAGGTTTAACACTGGACAGAAATCTTATTTGGAACGCGCACCTAGAAAAAAAAAACAATCTGCAAAACTACAGCAGATTATGAGGACTGAAACCCGAAATGACACAATGGCTGTACATTATGGTAGTAAGAGCCATTATTACATATTACTAGTATAGTGGGTCAAGACTAAACAAGCAACGGCACAATAGAAGCTTCAAATCCTTCAAAGAACGGTCTCTTCTGGCATCAACCCTACATGAGGAAATCAGAATAGAAGGTCTAAATAGTGCGATTAAACTAAACTGACATGTTTCAGGACATAGATTTGAACCGTATTTGTGTAGATTTTAATTGTTTCACAAACAATTCTTTTCTTAATTACTTATAAAATTGTAAGAAACGTTGAGTAGATGGGTGGGTGGTATGTAGGCTATAGCTACAATTATTTCTGGTAAAATTTTGATTACTTCAAGCAAATTTTAAACGGTTTTATGTTAATTTTAGAATCTTGTCAATTTTTTTAGTACTTATTTCTTCCTTAAACTGTTTTCTTAAATGATCTTATGTTAATCTGAGCGGCCTTAATCAATAATACATTGGGCGAAGGTATTACTGACCTACCCCAATAAATCATGGATTTATCTAAACGAGATAAGAATTGTTTTTGTTGAGTTTAGTTCTCGTTTATCACGCGGTGAATCATTTTTAATATTAGGGGTTGTTTACAATGAGGCACTTGGTTGGTTTCACAATTTTTTCTGACTAGTTTCGATTGTTACATAATTATCTTGGAATGGTTGAATAGAAAATGATGCAACAATCGAAATAGTCAAAAAAAAATTAAAAATTGTGAAACCAACAATGTGCCTCATTGTAAACCACTCCTACTAAGACTTGCTTTATTGTACTCACGTTGATTTGAGCACATTTTAGAGATTTTTCTCTAACGAGTTTTCTGATAAAGTTTCTTTTGTTTCTTTTTTATAAATGTACAAATTTTCTCACTTGTTCAATATCAATCAATAGCTTGATTTTGATATATTTTAAATATTGCGAATGGTTGAAATACGTGAAATCGAGATTATTAATATAGTTGTAACATATGTTTTATAAGAGGGGTAAATATGGGAAAACTTGAAGGGACGTCTTGTAGGATTGGAAAGGAATGAGAATGCGTTTGTCTAATTCTTGATCTATTGGAAATAATGTTGTGTATAAGGATTATTAAATGTGAAGGGGTTTTTAGTAGGAAACGTGTATCTAGTAGGCCAATATGCCAAACTACGTTGAATGCATTTGAATGTATGGTTGACTTTTGACCTTTTAGGTGTTTAGTTTCCATATTGGATGGTAACGTAGAAGAGAAGAAGCATATTCAACTTTTTGGAAAGAAAACCAAACTTAATCAGGAATGGATTTAATTGAAGTGTGTAGGAATTTGGTTTGATGAGTGATTCATAGAGATTTCCTATTGCAGGCAGGAGTTACTAAAAATAAGTGTGGGATAATTTTCTAGTTTGGGGATACACACTATTATGCTATGTTTCAATTTGAAAGAAAAATATTGCAGAAATTAAACCTTTTTAAAATCAACAAGTGTATTTCATGGAGAAATGCACTTGTTGATTTTGAGGATTGATCTGGGAATTTTACAATAACCTGGTTAGGAATTTTTACTAAATGTAATATTCAATAATAATCTGCCAAACTTTAAATATTCTTTTGCACCTTCAGATTGTTTTGTGAAATCTTAACTTTTTTAAATTTAGACAAAATCACTGTTCTCTAGGCTGAAAGACCTTCGGTCGATAGCCATGAAGGAAAAGAAAAAGAAGAAGACGAAAAATTACAAAAACTGTAAATTCGATGGGGTAAAACACTTGTTAAGTTCCATAATATTTTTATTTCAGTTGCCTGACAGGAATGATCGAAACACGTGTCAGGCAACTGAAAATAAAAATATTATGGAACTTAACAAGTGTTCTACCCCATCGAATTTACATATCTCGTTCCATTAAGAGTGTAGCTCTACCAGTATCAATTACATAAAAACTGTTTTAATTATATATAACTACTATCTTCAATAAAGATGTTTTCCTTCTCTGTTCTCCATATTATTAAGGATTTTCTAGAAATTTCTAATTAGTTTCTTTTGTTGCAAAATTTTGATTGATTTTATGTAAATTGTAAGGTGTCATTAAAATGTTTCACATTGTTTTTTTAATACAAAATTTTTTATTAAAATTTCAATCGTTTTCAAAATAAATTTTAGCAAATATTATTAGTAAAATTTAAATGATCTATGTTTACCCAACGTTTTATTGACCTGCCTAAATCAATAATACATTGGACGAACGTATTCTTTATTTACACCAATAAATCATTGATTAAATTAGATTAGGTATGAATTGATTTATCGAACTCCCGACCTACTGCAACATATTTCATCATAAAACAATCCCAATTAATAGTAATATCATTTAGTGTACCTAACACTAGGTTTTATCAATTTTGCTATGAAATTTTTAATTATTATTTTGTTGAAAAATTTGCAACTGTTTATAAACAAATTACCTCGTTTTATAATTTTTGATTTTTACACTTAATCAATGTTAATTTTAAAAATCTAATTTTAACCTTCGTACAGATACCATTGAATATATTCGGTGACCAAAAGAGAGCAATTCATTAACACAATATTAATGCAGTTGTAACATATTGTAATAATTGCATTCCGTTTAATCATTGTAATTAGTTTAAAATGGTAATGCGTAATTTGCAAAATTGCAGCGCCAAACAATACAGGGCTCGGTCCGTATTTACAGCATCAGACAATAATTCAATTGTCTGACTCGTGCAATTAATTACGATTGGAATTATAATTTCGATTAATTATCTTGTATTGTTATCCAATTTCGCACCAATTCATACGCAAGTAGATGAATTAATTCGGTTGATGCTTTAATCCACCTAATTATATCCATTATTGAAAAATTATGGAAACTTTCAATAATTTGAACTGTGCTTATTTGATATCTGCATATATATTTTATAAATTACCAATTAATTAATCTATAATCATATAAAAGACTTTAACATTTTAGTAGTATAAGTTGTTATATTTATTTATTTCCTAACAAATTTACATCCTATTACAGGGAAAACTTTCAATCAAATAGTAAATAATATTGTTAAATCATTACTTGATACATTTTAATTGATTTTTACAATCAATAATATATCGTGAAGGAATTGGACATCTATTTTTAAAAGCCACACCATAAATACTCCAAGGAATCAACAACCTCCCAACAAATACTCTATAAATTCCCCCCAACGGCAATGGTAATCTATTATTAATGCACGACCCCCAATCGATACTACACACGACGTAAAAGGGGGTTCATTGGACGGCGGCGTCGCTTCGTTTCCGTGAAACGGCCGCACTTCCGGGACCGATCGTTTCCAACTTTAATGCAGAACACTAATAAGCGATTAGAATGGGACGAACAACAAACATCGATTTCCCATCCGCGCCGCCAAACCAAACACGACACTATTTTCTATTTTTCCAGTCTAATCGCTAAACTATCACGAAAACTATTATTAGACATCCTTTTCCTATCTATGGATTCATTGTTTATCCTGGCCGAGATAACATCACAAGACCGGATGTTTCGACAAGGACGCGTAATAGAAGTGTCGTTAGGTTTTAATGGAAAGTTTACTTCGTGGCCTGTATTCACAATAAACTATTAATGTCCAATAATGAAATACAAATCTCAAGTTTTTAAAAATTATAAGTGTTCAATTAATAATGAAAGCAAACAAGTGTTTCATTTACAAATCCACCACTGTAGGTATCCATATTTATAACTTATAAACTTAGTATAAAGTATAAGTACCGCCAAGAAATTAATTTGTACCTTACCGATAAGAAATAAGTCATTTTTAGTTATTATTAAAATTTGTCACATTAATTATTCTAGATTTATAAATACCATTCGAGACATTTATTAAAATTTATTTAAAGATTCTATCTATGCTACCTATTTGATAAAGCTGCAAACACTAAAAATAAACTTACTTCACACCTTGATATTTTGGGGATAGGTAAGTACTAGGAGACAGATACCTGCTTTAAACACTTTTAACACTTGTTAGTTACATCGTCAGGTAGAATTAGCAACGGATGATAATGATACGGACGAATTTTTCCCCGATCAGAATACAATTTCGCTTTAGCGTGGTGCAACAGCTATGTGAACTGTTGATGTAACGCCGAGGAAATGACGAGATTTCGATCGGCCGGGAAATTCACTGTGATGGATTGTGTTTAGATTCTGATTAAATTGCTGTTTATTGGACGGAACAAGGGGCAGCGACGAGTTGTCATCAATTAAAGGTAATATCAACATTGAAATGTAATATACGGCTATAAATTAAACTTGATGAATAATGTATGTAGTTAATACAGAATGAATAATTTCAATCGAAAACATAATCTTGATTAGAAATTAAAAACACTTGGTATGTTTCACAGAATATATTCTGTGAAACAAACCAAGGGTTAAGTGAGCAATTAATTAAATATAGAAAACATAATCTATAATAGATATACAATTTTAAAACTATTCGTTTGCTATTTTTACAAAAACTATCCACAAATCAATTATTATTATAAGTTCATCGAAGATATCTAATTTATAATATTAAGTTCTCTTCACGTAACTCAAAAATACCAAAAGAAATCAATTGTTTAGTATTTTTGAATTTTCTTATTAGAAATTGACGGGCGATAATGACAATTGACAGTTTAAATGTAATGGGTGGCAATTATCGATTCATAACTGTCAGTTAACAAATAATAATTTAGGGATGTCAATTGTCACTTAAAATTTGATGATAGAACATTGACAATTGACAGTCGATAGATTCTAATTTACGGATGACATTTAACACATACAGATGTCAATAAATAGTAGACAAGTGGCATTTGACATTTTTTTATTAGAAATTAACAGTTGAAATGTAATGGGTTGTAATCTTCGATTCATAATTGACAGTTAACAACAAACAGCTAACAAATGATAATTGACGAATGTCAATTATTAGTTAAAATTTGACGATAGAGAATTGACAAATGACAGTCCATAATTTCCAATTTACGGATAACAATTGACACGTACAGTTAGCTGTAAATAGTAGATAATTGACATTTGGCGCTTTTTATTAGAAATTGACAGGCCATAATGACAATTGACAGTTGAAATATGATCATCGATTCATAACTGACAGTTGACAATAAACTGTTAACAAATTATAATCGACGAATGTCAATTGTCTATTCAAATTTGACGATAGAGAATTGACAATTGACAGTTGATAATTTCCAATTTACGGATGACAATTGACATATAAAGTTGGCAGTAAATAGTAGATAATTCATATTTGACATTTTTCATTAAACATTGACGGGTGATAATGACAGTTGACAGATTAAATGTAATGGGTGGCAATCATCGATACATAACTGACGGTTGACAACTAACAGTTAACAATTGACATTTTTTATTAGAAATTGACAGGCGATAATGACAATTGGCAGTTGAAATATTATGGTTTCCTTTCACTGATTCATAACTGACAATTAACAACAAACTAATTTGCGGATGCCAATTGTCAATAAAAATTTGATGATAGAAACTTGACAATTGACGTTGATAAAATGCTAATTTACGGATAAAATTGGCACATACAGTTAGTTGTAAATATTGCCAGTTAAAATTTGACGATAGAGAATTGACAATCGACAGTCCATAATTTCCAATTTACCGATAACAATTGACACAAACAGTTAGCAGTAAAAAGTAGATGATTGATATTTGACGCTTTTTATTAGAAATTGACAGGTCATAACGACAATTGACAGTTGAAATATAATCATCGATTCATAATTGACAGTTGACAACAAACAGTTAACAAATTATAATCGTAGGATGTCAATTGTCTAATAAAATTTGACGATAGAGAATTGACAATTGACAGTTGATAATTTCCAATTTACGGATGACAATTGACATATTTGACATTTTTTAATTAAAAATTGACGGGTGATAATGACAGTTGACAGATTAAATGTAATGGGTGGCAATCATCGTTTCATAAGTGACAGTTGATAATTAACAGTTAACAAATAATAATTAAGGGATGTCAATTGTCAGTTAAAATTTGACAATAGAAAATTGACATTTGATAGTTGATAGTTTCTAATTTACGGATGACAATAGATACACACAGTTAGCATTAAATAATAGACAATTGACATTTTTATTAGAAATTGACAGGTGATAATGACAATTGGCTGTTGAAATATTGTGTATGTCTATTGTCAATTAAAATTTGATGACAGAAAATTGACAATTGATGTTGATAAAATTCTAATTTACGGATAGAAATTGACACATACATTTAGTTGCAAATAGTAGACAATTGTCATTTGATATATTTTTTTTATTACAGACTGGCAGGGGATAATGACAATTGACAGTTGAAATCTAATGGTTGGCAATCATTGATAGTTGGTAACTAACTGTTAACAAATAATAATTGACGGATGTCAATAGTCAGATAAAATTTGACTATAGAAAATTGACAATTGACAGTTGATAATTTCTAATTTACGGATGACAATTGACACATACAGTTAGCAGTAAATAATAAACAATTGACATTTGACATCCTTTTTTATTAAAAATAGACAAGTGATAATGACAATTGACAGTTTAAATCTAATAGGTGGCAATCATTGATTCATAGCTGAGCGTTGATATCGGACAGTTAACAAATAATAATTGACAGAAGTCAAAGAAATAATTGTAGGTTGTCAATTGTCAGGTAAAATTTGACGATAGAAAATTGAACATTGATAGTCCACAATTTTCAATTTACAGATGACAATTGACACATACAGTAAGCAGTAAAGAGTAGACAATTGGAATTTTACACTTTTTATTAGAAATTGACAGGTGATAATGACACTTGACAGATTAAATATAATGAATGGCCATTATTGTTTCATAACTGACAGTTGACAACTAACAGTTATAAAATAATATTTGATAGTTGTCAATTGTCAGTTAAAATTTGACGATGGAAAATTCTCAATTGACACTCCATAATTTCTAATTTACGGATGATAATTGACACATTTAGTTAGCAGTAAATAGTAGATAATTGACTTTTGACATTTTCTTATTATAAATTGACAGGTGATAATGACAAAGGACAGTTTAAATGTTATGGTTTGCGAACATTGATTCATAATCGACAGTTGACAACTAACACTTAACAAAAAATAATTGACCGATGTCAATTGTCAGTTAAACTTTGACGTTGAAAAATTGACAATTGACAGTCCATAATTTGAAATTTACTTATGACAATTGTCACTTGAGTTGACTACTAACAGTTAACAAATAATAATTTACGGATGTCAATTTTTAGTTAAAATTTGACGATAGAAAATTGACAATTGACAGTTGATAATTAGTAGACAATTGATATTTTTTTAATTACAAATTGGCAGGTGATAATGACAATTGACTGTTGAAATGTAATGGGTGGCAATCATCGATTCATAACTGACAGTTGACAACTAACAGTTAACAAATAATAATTGGCGGTTAGTTGTTAATTTCTAATTTACGCCTGATAATTGACATATTTAGTTAGCAGTAAATAGTAGACAATTACCATTTGACATATTTTAATAGAAATTTACAGGTCATAATGACAATTGACGGTTTTAAATGAACTGGGTGGCAATCATCGTTCCATAACTAACAGTTGACAACTAACAGCTAACAAAAATAATTGACAGTTGTCAATTGTCGGTTAAAATTTGACGTCCATAATTTTCAATTTATGGATGACAATTGACACAGTTATCGATAAATAGTAGACAATTGTTATTTAACAATTTTGCATTAGAAATTGACAGGTGCTAATGACAATTGACAGTTGAGAGTTGAGATGTAATGGCTGGCAATCATCAATTCATAACTGATAGTTGACAAAATGACAGATGACAATTGTCTTTTTTTGAATCTATAATTGACTAATAGTAGTTAATGAACACCATTTGACAGTTGACGATTGACAAAAATTGTATTTCAAAATGTATAACGAAGTAGCAGCCTCAAGTATTAATAACATAATATTGTTTTAAGAGTACATCATAAGTATCAAAATAATCTTACTGACAATGAATGAAATGCTCACTTAATCCGTGGTGAAGCATTTTTATGTTAATTAGAAGGTTAATTAATCTTATTGAGATTCATGTTATAGTTTTAACGGAATTTATCATAATTTAAATTATTATCTAATGTATCTATGATAAAGAACTTAAACAGCATATTTTCTTTTTGATAAATTGAAAGCAAATCAATTAAATATAAGAAAAGGTTAGTGTGTGAAGGCATTTAAAGATTTCATTTCAATCAAGAAAATTAATTACAAAACCTAATCACATCCACTGTTTTCAGTTTATCGTTGAGAGAGTATAGGATAAACTTATAAAAGAGTCTAAGAACATAAACACACACACAAACGCACACATCCGTTCACGTTTTCGATGAAAAGGCAACAAAGTAATTTCAGCGGGACGCAAAGACAACAAACCCCGGATTTAACGTTTTAGAGGAAATACGCCGTGGAATCCGGATATAGTTTCGGAAATCCGCGCTCTCCAGTGTTGATGGTTTACGGTGAAGTTGCCGCCATTATTTTTCGTTTCGTCTAGAGCTTAACGGAGACGAAGGGTTTCAAGCCAGTTGCGAAACGGCACGTCGATAAAATGCTTTTACGTATTTTTCGCCCCCTTTCAAGCTGTCTGGTGGCTACTAGGATGTATTGCGGAACTTGTTGATTATTGACGTTGAGGGAAATATGACTCAACATTAAATTTTAAAAAAAGTTTACACGCTGTAATATAAAAGTTCTGATAAAAAATTCTCACTCACAATCTTATGATTGTGTCAGAAAGTATTTCTAAATAATTCAATTCCATTTAATTTCAGTTTGTAGTAACAAGGAATATATATTTTTATTAAAATATTTTTCTACATATTTTAGTATTAAATTGGTTTAATTTTTTTAATAAATAGTATTTTTCAGAATACCTTAAGTACTTCTTTATCAAGATGCATCAAATTCTGTACACTGACTTATATAATAGTGAAAACATTTATAGATTGCGATTTGCAGTCTGATTATTCACAACAGTGTATAAATATTCAGTCAAAAATCTTTCTTCAAACATTTTATCAAGATATTATTTGATAAGCGGTCTAAAATCTTTTTTAGAGCAAACAATCTTTTAATAATTCTAAACACCAAACTGACCGTTAATATATCCTAAATAGCATATGTTTAGCCTTTGCTTGTTTTTGTGGTACTACTTCTGAATACTTCTATTCTGAATGGTCATGTGGTTATTTATTGTTAAAAGTAGGTATTTTTTATTAAGTTTGATATAATAATACAAAGACGGATTAATTGTTGCAAGATAGGAAAAGAGAGATTTTTTTTAGAAAACTACAGTTAAATAAATATTGAAATTTTATAAAAAAAATCTTGAGAAAGAATTTCTAAAAAACAATCCGAAACTAAAATTAAAATATATCAGAAATGTTAAATTTGTTCTATGAATCTAAATAAAAGTGTCAGGAATATTTTTAGATTATTTGAACAGAAACGAATGCATAAAATATAACTGATATTTTTTTTAAATTGAAGAGTAATTGTTGCAAGAATGAAGAAAAGTTTCTAGGAAATTCAGACAAAATTATTAATATTGATTATACTCTTCACGAAACTCAACAAATATCGATTATGAAAGAGACGCTAAAAATTTCTAGAAAAAAGTTTCTAGAATTATTTGAAAAGAATAAATACACAAATTCTATAAATCTAGAAATTACTAGAAATTTGTAAGATTCTAAAATAAAAATTTGCTAAAACTTCAGAAAATTGTAATAAAAGTTTAAAATTGAGAAATTATACAAAATGATACAAGCTTAGCTGGAAATCTCTATAAAATGATTGTTTCTCATTAATCACTTGGTGAAACATTATATTAAGTGAATTTAATTATAAAAGGATTTCAGGAAAATCGGGCAGAAAGAATAAAATTAAATTTTAGCAATCTAGAAACTGTTAGAGAATTTTTGGAATTTAATCGGCAATGATGTTTCTATTAAAAATATGAACATTATAAGAATGTGAAGCAAAAATTGGTAAAAAATTATCGTAAAATAAAAGAGCAACTGTTTCAAGATAAAATAAGGATTTTTTTTTGAAAACTTCCCTAACATATATTGAAAATTTAGAAGAGAAACTCCTGGAAATTTATACATAAAGTTATTATAGATAGGTAGAAAAATCTCGAAAAAAACTAGAAGAAAAAGTTTTTATGAAATTTCTAGAAATCGAGAAAAAATATATAAATTTAGAAAATTTGGGTAATATTTGTAAAAAAAAATTGGAGAGTAGTTCATTCGAAATTCCAATTAAATATAGCAAGAAAAAAAAGTAATTGCAGCATAAGAAAAGAATAAAAGTTTTTAGAAAATGAGCAAAGATTTCTAAAAAAAATCTAGAGGAAAATTTCTGAGGGAATAGATAAAAATTTCTGGAAATTTTGGAATCTAAAATAAATCTATCACTTTTTACTTCTACGTCAACAGCTTCCAGATTTTAACCGAGAAATGCCAAATAATTCGTCAACGGGCAGTAATGTGTTAATATTCACCAAATAGGTTATATTGGCTAATAAATAAAACAATCTAACACTTGCATATCAAAAGGAAATTTTTAATTGTGTGCTAAATTTTTGTACTCATCCGTAAGTGTAAATATTTATGTATAATAAGTTGAAGAAGTAGCAAATAAATACTATAAAGACATTTTTTGAAGAGAGAGAGAGAGATAATCTTTATTTTGCATTTTCTTTTCAGATGTGGTATATTACACTACATGTTTAACAACTAATCTAATCTATTTCTACTCCCTTCTTACCTCTTTCTTCCTCTTGCCCGCCCCAGTCAGTATCTTTAGCCTGGCCCCATCTTCTCTCATTTACTCTTCTACATCAATCTACCCCCTGCCAAATGACTCAAAGTAACCTTTCCGTCCTCACACAGCATATATTCTCAGTATCCCTCGCCCATCCATTTCTTCCACCCTCTCTCCTATGTCCCGCATCTCGCCCATGCCAAGGTCACCCTTTCCACCCTTTTGAAACATTTATCCTCCAGGTACCTTTGCCTATTCCCATGTATCTGCCTACCCCTATAACCCTCATTGTAACCTCCTCATCTAGCCTTTTCCATCAACATTACAACCGGTGTTTATTACTATCATTCTCCTGTACTTTTCTACTATCTCCCTGTCGCCTCCCCTATGTATAGGGCATATTGCCCCCACCTTCATGATTCCTCCTTCCCTCTCAATTTCCCTAAACGTTTCCTTTCCCTCTCTTCCTATTTCCTTCCACATCTCCGCCTTTAAACCATTCAGACCCGGTGCTTTCCCTCTCTTCAGCTCCTCCAACGCTCTATCCACCTTTGTGAAGTCTACCACCTCTCCCATTTCTCCTTTTCTCTATACCCCTCCCGGATTGCCGTTCTCTTCCTTAGACTTCTCAGCATATTCCTTCCCCGCTCTTTAGTATCCTTCACATTTCCGCCTCGTTTTTACATGTCCTTAGCTTCTCTATTTTCTTTTCAATCTTCTCCTTGTTTTTCTCTCCACATACCCTATCGTGCCTTTTCTTCGCTTCCCATAACCTTCTCTTATCCTTGCTTTCGCCTCTGTACTCATTCCTCATCTTCCTCACTTCCGACTTCACCCTTCTGCATTATCACATAACTCAATATAACTTCTTTCAACTCTTCCCTTGACCTAACTTCCTCCCAGATAATCTCCTTCACTTTATCTCTTATTTTTCTCAACGCCTCTTCCCTGCTCTCCAGCCTCTCCCCTTCCCGCTCTTTTCCGTCCTCTCACCTTGTCCCAATCCTTATTTTTACCTTCAGATGCCAAAGGTCTGGTCCCCTCGTATCCTCCACCTCCATCATTTTTACTTCTCTCCTATCACACCCCTTTACCGCCATGTAATGTTACCTTGTTACACATGTTATCCTCCCGTCCCAATCCCCCTCCGCACATCTATTTAGTATTTCACATCCTTCTTCCATCGCCCACTCTTGCATCCTCATACCCTCTACATTTATATAACTATCCTAAGACTTTCTCTTAATCTCCTATCTTTGAAAAGACTATCGAAATTAATTGATTTCCAAATGTTCACCATCTCTGCTATTCATTTATTTAACATTAAGTCGAATCTTGTAAGAATACTTCACTACGACAACATTCTTTGATTTTATAAAAACTTTTAAGTGTGAATCATGAATTATTACTCCGAAAAATATGAGTTTTGTGAGCATAGTTAAAATTATTAGATCATGTCTATGCGACACAACACAGACTAAATAATACATTCTATTATTAACACGTTGTGGTGCAGGGCTCAATTTTAGGACCCATTATTTTTCCGGGTATTAATTAACGACTTTCTCTACAAGTACTCTCAACAAGTAAATGGAATATTTTTAAAATGCTTGAGCACAAAACATGGCTTAAATAAAGCTAACTTAAGAAAATGCACCCGAATGGTTTAAAGCACGTAAATTAATCATAAAATAAATGCAGTTGAGGTATTATTCACTTTAAAGAAAAAACGTTAATTTTGTACATCGAAAACACTGCTTCGTTTTAAGTTTATTCAAAATTAAGATGGAATAATCATGGTAACTATGTGAATAGGAAGTTACGAAGCCATATACAGTCTAAGAACACCTTCTATGATGGTTACTCAGCATGTGCTGAAAATTTTGAACAACCACTTTTTGGGTTGCAAAGAGCAATCAGGATAACAGCTGAACTTATGTATCAAAACGATTGCAAAAATGTTTTTATAAATTGACTGAAATGTTGTTTTTTTTTTTAATTTCGTCACTATTTAAAGTAATAGAAAAAGGTGTGAAACTGGTCAAAACAAAACTAAAACACAAATATTTCTCTGATGCAGTAATATTAGATAATAATCTCTATTGAATTTGAAGATACATCCAAACAAGTTTCAACTTTGTTTCAAAAATTTGAATAGAACCAGAGAATGAGTTAGTGGACCACTTAAAACATTTTTTGGAATATGAATAGAAACCTTGAAGAATCTAGAAATTTTGTACAATATGATAGTCAGATCTAAAGATTTTGGAATTTAAAGCTACGAGATTTTATAATTTTGATATCCATAGGATCGCTACTAATGTTTCATATCACACTCTTCGTCTTTAACAGCTCCAATCAGCGGAATTATTAAAGGCAAAAATAAATCACCGAAGATCCAGTAAAACTAGGTAAAGAAGACTTCCTTGTTATAGCGCAGGTTCTTGCAAATCCAGATTCTACCAAATCATATTGTTTATAATACAATGTCATCGTTAGAATCTGTAACTAAAAAAAACGTCTGATACTGTTTGGTATTAAAAACATTCAGACAAGGTTCATGGGCCCCAATGGTCCTAAGGTAAATAACAATTACATATGGGGGTCGCATGCTATTGATTTCTTTTTTCAACTTCTCTGTCAAGAGCTTCGCTTATTGCTAGTTAAATAGTAGATTTATATAAAATCAGAAGATTATAGAAGCTAATCCTAACTATTTTATCATCGTTAAATGTCAGTTCAAAAAAAAGTTACCCTCACTATAAATAATTCCCGGTGGTATGAAATATTCTTGCAATGCCCTAACCGGAATGTACAAGACGCTAAATTTTCTCTGAGATTTGTACTATTGGTCTCGATTTCCAATAAATTTGTAGAAGTACATTGGATCTTGACAAGTTTGCATTGTATTCAAAGGAGCCTACCAATGGACCATCTGAGCACTGGAACAATCCAAAAGATATTTCAAACTCCTGGCAGTTAATTAAGTGTGGTATTCCGGGACAACTCCTTAGATGTAGTAAAGTTTTATTTTTTAGTAGTAATCAAATCGTTCAATAAACTCAAGCTGGTGCAACGAGCGATATACGCAATGATTTCTGAATTTACTGATTAGTTTTTTTTTAAGTTCAAGCTCAGTGTATCACTGAAGCTAAGGAAAACTTCCGTCTTTGTTAATGAAATAAAACGAAGTTAGAGTATTAGTTAGTAAACCACTTGAAACATTATTTAGAATTACTGCGTAAGAATTACTGTGTAGAGACTATAAAGTTCCTATGAATTTTCTACAACATATTCGCTTAGAAATTTAAAGTTCGTGCTCCTGATACCACCGTTGCATACCACACTATTTCTCTTTAACGGCTCCAATCAGAGATTTAATTAGGGCCAAAAAGAAATCGCAGAAGATCCACTAGACCACTAAAGCTAAGGAAGACTTCGTTGTTTTAGCGCCGGGTCATGTGAATCAAAATTTTATCAAATCACACTGTGTACGAAATACAGTGTGATGTTTCAGATTTTGGCTTAGAAAAGTGTTGATTGTGATGAGGTTCATATTACGTTTGCTAGACGCACTGTCTCAAGCTGAGTGTATATATAATGCCATTGAGAAAGTCTGTTGATACATTTAGTTGTTGGAAAATTTCGATCTTACGTTGAGGCTCCATACTTAAAGGTTATAAATTATTTTTACAATAGTTTAATAATTTTAAAGACCTAATGGGGTCTTACATAATGGGCTGTTAAATTTCAACCAACAATTTTACATGTAGATCGAGAAGTGCATTGCTTTTCCGGTTGCTGTCCACGAGTGTACCGCTTGATGTTAATTCAATGGAAGTCAGGCAAGTACATTAATTTTGGTTAAGTAAGCTAATGTGTTCGTATTTTTAAATTATAAGTACACTGATTGATTATCATTGTTTCGATTAAACGAAGAAACTCTTACTACAAATTGTTACCAGTAGAATTTGATTGTTCCTCAGACATTGTGGTATGAAATTTGAAAATCTTGTCACGATAAGTCAACTAGACGCTAAATTATCTTCCTGACTTGTATTATTAGCATCAACTTTTAGCGGATGTTATGAAGTACTTTTGTTTTTTTCAAGTTTGTGGGAGTCTACAAATAGAAAACTCTAGCATGTTGACAATTCCAAAGATATCACATATTCTTAAAGTTGATTGCTTTCGACATGACTAAATTAAATTCTTACCATTCAGTTGATTCGCCAAATTAATATGTATCTACAATATCCACTTTTTTTTGGAGAAACCATTCTTCTTGGAGTTTTCAAGGTCTTTTCAAATAATTTTATCTGATAATAATGCCCAACTTTTGGGTTGAATACACGTATGTATTGTACACTTACTAAAAATAATAACCAATGATATTAAAACTAACAAAATAAAACAATTCTTTACTATAAATAAATTTGTCTTAAAAATTAATTACAATGTGTGTGTACCATAAAACAATCTGGTTTAAATACATAATTTGATTTCTAACAAAAAAAATATGAATGCGATTATCAGCTATTCGTTTTAATGCTATTTATTTATTAATTTCGACTGTAAAAAACCAATGAGTCATTTTAATGGGTCACTTAATGAAGATGTATGTTAAGATAGATTTACACACGTCAAAACACATCAATCACAATTATATCATTAAACAGAGTATTCATAATATCATGAAATATTTTCTGAAGAAATAAGTAAATATATATAATACATCTTTTCTGTAAATTATTGTCGCCGTTGCCAAGATCCCTTTAATAGGTGGTGGTTATCCACGCCTAGGGAAATAGTGCAACATTTAGACAATAGATGGCACCCTTATAGTAAGTAAAATGAGAACCTCCCTTTAAACACTCAAAAATATTTCTAATACTGTTATTTGGGTTTCTTTACATATGTTTTCTTTTAAAAGTCCCAAAAGTTATACTAATACATAATTTTCTCTAGAATATATAAATTAATAATTCGATAAACCCTTTCCTACCATAAATAATGTTATACAGGGTGACTGACGAAAAACCTTTGGTCCTGTATCTCACTTATTTTTTATCCGATTTTAATAAATAAAACATCAAATTAAACCATTTTTAAAAGACTTTAATAGTAACTGAACTTTTTTCTTTTTTTTTCTTGCGCGCAGTTTTTGACAAAAGACGATCAACATTTTTTTTTTAAATTGCACTGTATATATATTTTTATTAATTCGCAAGGAGATTTTTTTCTGAATATAAAATTGTAGACAAATTTATCCATACATCAAACTTAAGTCGAGAAATTGAGGATTAAAAAAAAAAAATAAAAAGTCAAGTATCCATTGTAAACAATATACAGACCATATTTTAAATGTCAAAAGTGACACTGACAGCCATTGATACATTACTGCAACGATTTTTAATTATTTCATAATTAAAATGTTGCTAGTTTTCAAACACTGTACTAGAATTTTGTGCTTCTACAGAAATCCTTTTTTCAGTTTTTGAAATCTTGCCACATTTTTATTATGAAATTATTAAAAATCATTGCAGTATTGTACCAATGACTGACACTGTCACTTTTGACATTTGGAATAGGCTCTGTATATTGTTTACTATGGGTACTTGATTTTTAATTTTTTTTTAAATCCTCAATTTTTCGACTTTGGTTTGATGAATAGATAAAATCGTTACAAATTTAGATTCAGAAAAAAAATCTCCTTGCGGATCAGTACAAAATATATATACAGTGCAATTTGAAAAAAAAAGTTGATCGTCTTTTGTCAAAAACTGGATCCAAGAAAAAATATCAGTTCAGTTCATATTAAAGTCTTTTAAAAATCATTTAATTTGATGTTTTATTTATTCAAATCGGATCAAAAATAAGCGAGACACAGCACCAAAGGTTTTTCGTCAGTCACCCTGTATATGTTTTCCGGTGATGTCAACATTATAACAATATTTGTCATAACCCAAAGCATTATGGGCCCTTATTATTATTCCCTGGTGAAAAATACTCCTTCTTATTATTCATACAAACATACTTTAAATAACTACCTTGGGTCAGCAATCCCTTAGCCAAAGATTTTGAAAGATCTCTCTTTCAAAATACGTCGTTAGGAATTTTGTAGATACAGCACGATATTTATGTAGGCATATTTTCTTTTGATCAATATGCCTCTAGATCAATAAGTCTACATTTGAGTTTATAGTAAAAACTGTTTATGGCTCACCTAGAAGTCACCTTAAGTAAATTATAATTTGACCAATGTTTTTTAAAGTTTCCATTCTTATCAATAAGATTTTTCCTTCGAACTAAGTTGATAGGAATATTGTAGGTGTAAAATGAAAACTAAGGATGGTAACTAATTATCCGAATTGACCGAAAATTTTAGAAGATTTCTAATCTATAAGATATCTGTTTTGAACAACGTTATTAAGAATATTGTAAGCATAAGACCGATACTTTTTGGGTGTAGATACATTTTTCTTACGTTTCTGGGTAAGCTATAAACAGTTTTTCCTACTGATTAAAACTTAGGTTCATTGATATGGACGTTTGCTCAACTGATTCTTTAAGGGTAATCAGATGATCGCATGTCTAGATTAATGAACCTAGGTTTTAATCATTAAGAAAAACTGTTTATAGCTTTACCAGAAATTTTATGAAAATTTACCAAAGTGATTAGAATATGAACTTTCAACAACTAACAGCCTCAACTATTCAGTTATTTGCCAGAAATGTACACTGAGTCAATTACTCTTCGACTAAAGATTTTGAAACTTTATATTCTTAACAACAATATTTTTCTTTCGAACCACATTGATCAGAATATTGTAGGCATAACACTACAATTAAAGTCTCTACGTTTTTTGAATGTTTCTATTCTTATCTATGTAATCGTATACTAAGATAAATAAATCAACGTTTGAGTGTGTTTTCTAACTCAAAAACTTACAGAAGCATCACTTATGTAAAATCAGTTATCCTTTGATTAAAAATTATGATTTTTTTGAAGAATCCTATTCTTATCTATAAGTCGAGTGAGTATAAATTAAAAAAAGTACAGTAGCATTCACTTTTCTGTGTGAGCAAAAAATTAGTCTTTCTCTAAACTCATTCAAATGTGTATTTATTGATTTTTACGTATAATAATAATACCCAATTAAATAGTTGTTAATAGTATGTATGATCAACTGATTCTTTACGGGTGCCAAAGAGAACATGGGCAAAATCCGTGAACTGACATTCGAAGATCGACGGAGGACAATCGACCAACTAACGGAGTTATCCTACAACTCAAACGTAATTCAGAACCTTTTAGGCGTTGTTTGGGATGCAACGGATGTAAGCAAAGCTCGTACCAACACTCCTCACCAGAGATCAAGGATTGTCGGGATAAAGCCTGCCATGAAATGAAGGACGAATTCAAAGACGATCTAAACTTTTTCAACAAAATCATCACAGGCAATGAGTCTTCTTGGTGATATGGTTATCATCTAGAAAGCACACAATAGTCATCTCAATTGAAGCTAACCGACTCACCCCGTCCAAAAAAGCTCGGCAGGTGAAATCGAATGTGAAGACGATGTTGATCTGTTTCTTGGCATTGAAACTAGGTAGTAAACCAACAATTTGATTTGGAAATTATAAAAAGGATACGATTAAGGATATATACAAAAATACAGTTATTTTTAGCTCCCTTGTCTCAAATTTCTGTAGTATCTAAAAAGCCAAGATATTTACTTTCAATTTTAGAATTATATAAATATAGTGAAACTGGGAAGAGCAAAAAGTTTATCATCTCATCATATTTTATATTTTTGTATATCTTATTATCAGACGATAAACTTCTATCTTCTTCCCAGTTTCACTATATTTATAGAATTCTAAAATTGAAAGTAGATATCTTTGTTTAACCACTAGATGTTACAATATGATGAAGAGGATGGCGTCGACCGTTACTCTTAACACAGTGACTATAGTTAACAACTATTTAAGTAGTATTGTTTTTAATTTTTCGCTTCAATATGGAATTTACATAATTACTTTCCACCCATAATTATAGCTCCTATAAATATTAAGATTACAAACGGGCACTTAACAAAAAGAAGGAATATTTATTTAACAATCCGATCAGTTTAGATAAGCAATCCACTCTTTGCACGTGAGTATGTGTGTGCGACCAAGATCGTCATTACCTTAATGACCTTAAGCTGTCGCAAATTAATTACTGAAATTATTTGTAATTCGTCCGGACATGCAAACGTGCCCGCTTGGCCAATTAATTTAAACAATGTAAAAATATTCACGTGTCTTACGAGAGATTAATAATTACAACGATCTCTAACCCCTTTTCCCGGAGGTAGGTTTCCCCACCCGTCACCGCCAGGAACGGAAACTCCTATTGTTGATTATTGTAATTTACCCACCGGCACATCCAGTTTATCTGGTCACATTGAGGAAGACAAAGACGTAAATGGAAACTGAAAAGTGACGCTCACCTGAAACAAAGAAGAAAATAATTGTTAGTAATATTTCAATTTTAATCGCAAAAAAATACTGGCAGAAAGACCATGGGTCGATAGCCGTAAAGTAAATCAATTACAATTACTACTGTAAATACCCAATGTAACAAATAATAAATAAAGATGTTTGTCTCTCTCGAAAGGAGTAAAATGAGCATGTGAGGAATAATTTTGAAAGCGAAATTATTAGTTTATATTTTTAAAACTATATAAATTGATAATTGAATAGTTACGGTAATTATAAGATTAAGTAATTTAAAAATACCAATTTAAATAGTTTGTCTATGTTCCGTTACTAGTATGTTCTACATTCATCAAAATTTTGTTTTACAATCTTCTGAAGTAGGCTGAATAAAAATCATAAAAATCTGAGATTATAAAGGTTTTCTTTTATAACGTTTAAGTTTTGTATTTCTAATAATTTTGGCCATTTTTTCTTCATAACAAGTTGATTGACAAGGTAATTAAATAAGTCAAAACTGTGATAGCCTAAGTACTCTGCACCAAAGGAAAGAGAAGAGGTTTTGGTATCATTTAAGTTTTTGATTAAAATATGAGGAATTTTCGTACTTTAAAACACTTTTTACATCTTCCATAAAAAAGTGTCTATGGTTATCAAGGTATTTAAACAAGACAAACGTGAAAGCCATAACATTTTGTAATTGCTATGGTGCTGAAAGTAAATGACTTAACCACTGTTTTCCACTCCATGGTGGCGTTTTTGAACGTTTCGAAAATGAATAAGATGATGATGAAGCAGAAACAACAAACTCAATAAAACTGCCACAGCTCCGGAAAGAAAGAAATTGTTGCGCGTCTTTCAAAACCCCTCGAAGCCATCTAGAGCAAATGCATACTACATTTGGTCTGGATTCATACAAAGACAATCCCCAGAAGAAGTCGTGCACCGTCAAAATTGTCGATCTCTATAAACACCTTGAAACGATGCAGAGAAAGTGCAGCCTTTCATACAAAGAGAAGCTCTAGAAGAAGGATCTGAAGCAAAGAATGAAGAAGAAATATAATAAGAGGAAGATCAAGCAGGAAAGTCTTCAGACGGTGAAACTGAGCAGAAAAGGGAAACAGTCAATGAGGAACAGATCAAAACAAAGAAGCCGATGCCAACAAAAGTGATTTTCAATAGCAAGGAAATGAGCCTTTCAAAATTCGAGTCTTTCTGCTAGGACAAGAGCAAGGAAAGAATCATAATAAAGATTTTGCAGAACTTACGGAAGCAAACAAGTACCCGACAAGATTTTTTTCAAATTTCCGGACAAAATATTTCAAGGAAGCCAAAATGTATTTTTTCAAAGCAATTTTATTGTCGCCATCTTATTGTCATAATTAATCAACAAACACCTTATAAATTTTAGGTTCTTTGCCCCAAATCTGTATAGTAAGATTATAAAAGTAAATTAACACATCAAAAATATTTTATTTGATTGGTTTATTATAATTATAAAAGTTGTTAAATATTTACTAAAATATATAGCAAATATTTTACAACCTTTAGGCATTTTTTTGTAATTTTACAATGTTTACAAATAACCAACCAATAATCAATTGTTTGCTATATACGGCCATAATGTGATTAAATCATCGTCGTAATATTTGTCAACACTTCAAATCGCCACCGAGTGCACTTGGCGAATATGATGAAACCGGTGCATTGTAAATAGATCGAGCCGGCCTTGGCATTCCCGAGCAAATGTTTCCTCCAGCATTAATCACCGCAAACTTGTTCGATAGGGACGAGTCATGGAGATACGAGGTTCGTGCTTTTTTCCACGTACTTTCAGTAAATACGACTGTTATCAATGACTAATGCGAGGAAGTATTTCGTAAGTAGTACAATCAGCAATAAAAAAAATCGGAGATGAATCATTAAATTACAGCGATGATTGCCAGTGGTACTTTGTAGACAAATTCCACCGTAATTAGTCGGAAGATTGAATGAATGGGTTCTGACCAAAAAAATGTTTATTGAGGTTTGTTATGATGATTCAAAAATTCCAGTTAATTTTAATCACATGAATGGTAAATTCATGACAGTCATTAACTTAAAAAAATGTGTGTTTTATTTTGGTGTCTATATTAATTTAGACTACAATGTGTCATCAGGATAATTTTTTCTTTTAAACACATATAAAAGTTTAATTATTCATTTTTATTACACGTATTAAAAATGTGTTGTATTATTGCGCTTAAAATGTTTATCATTAAAGACAACAAACCAATTATATATCATCGACTACGATATTACCATAAAGGTGCCCTCTATTGTCTAAACTATCTATATATTGTAGTCGATGGTTAACCCGGAGAGTTAAATACTCATAAGTACATCTCGATTCCCTTGGTCCAAATGCGCTGCGCAGATGAGATCCATAAAGATCGAAACCTGCCCGTGGCTGTTGTTGACGGGGAACAATAATTAATAATATATCACTTAGTTCTTAGGTTTTGAGATCATCATCTCCAGATGATCCACAATAGATCTGACAAGATCGCAGTGGAACAGGCGCTGGTGCCACCCATGTAACATCTAAGTTCTGAGATCAGAGATTTTGATCAAATCATGTAGTGGTTGGTTTTCTTATACTTTTGAACATTTGATTTTTTGTAGATACTTTTTAGGAAGTTGGCATGATAATCAACATACATATTTAAATAAGACAAAACTGTACACCGACAGTACGAGAAAAAGTTTTCTCTTGTAAAGTTTGGCTTACAATCACGTATTAAAAGGACCAGTTGAAGAAACTCGGTAGTTACCTACAGAACCAACTCTTTTCAAAATAAAGTAACAAAAAATAATTGTTGAAAAGATAGTTCTTAATTGATTAATACTAACCAATTGTTTTTCAATTGAGGTTAAGAAGGTTAAGACCCAAATTTTGAACAATACAAATGGTTAAAAAGCCTTAAGGTTAAAATTATATAGGAAGTACATATTATTCTGCTGATAAGGGATATTTTTCAGGACAAATATCATAGTATGTATAATGAATTTACAAAAAAAAATGGCAACTAAAAAAAATTTTTCTCCAGGACCAATTCTTTTGTATATAAAGCAACAAGGATAAGTTGTTGTAACAAGTAATGGCATTTATTGGATTACGATGCTATTTTTTTATTGTCCTTAAACGAAAACAAGACCTAAATTTTGAACAATATAACTAGCCACATATTTTCTGCTTGTCAGTGATATGTTCAGTACTAAGAAACAGGATGGTGGTGACCGTTAGTATGTGGTATTTCATTTTCAAAAGTGTTTTATTTCATCCTACATTTCAGGACTAATTTCATATGACGAAGTACATTTACCAAAAAAAAATGAACTTAAAGGGATTTTTTCTCCGGAAATGGTGATGATGCTTTCTGTAAGGATCTAAAAAGAGAAGTATTAATGGAAGAAAGTGTAGATTAAAAAAACACTGACAGTTGACAACTATTCTATACTTTACGCTACCTTCTTGATGACACCTTTATCTCAGATTTGAACTGACCTGAAGTTGTTGATTCATAATCTTTCAAAATCTTAAGTTTAAACTTAAACATCTTTTAGAAGTTGGGCTAGTAATTTTAGTTCAGGATGCCATTATCAATTTAACATAAAGTTTTTGATCATCAGATAGATGATTCATTAGCTTACTTCAAGATGAAGATACAAAATATGGATATTTTATAATTATATCGTTTTGTTTTTATAAACAATATTTTTTCACATTCACACATGATAGATTACAGTTTAATTACAAAGACTATATAACGCATGACAAGCAATTTACAAGAAATACAAGAAGAAAAAGTTGAACCGAAATTTTGATAATGGTGATATATAAATGGTTGAAATAAAACCACACCCAATACTCAGAATTCACCTGCTTGATGAAGCCACAGTATGGCGAAACATGTTGCAGTGGCAAAATGACAAAATAGACTCCTTCTAAAATATCCCACAAAAAGGTCAAAATGAAGCACATTTACTTATAAATAATTAAAAAACACTCCGAAAATGGCAAAAGTGTATCACCTAAGGAAACACGTGGGTTTGAGTGGAAGAAGATTGGTAAACAATGAACTCCGTCCGTGACTCCTGTGTCCTGAATTATTTGTTTATTTTTTATTAAATGTACGCGTATCATTATTTTATTTTGTTATTTTGTAAGCCTCCTGCTTCTCCTAAGCAAAGACAATAAAGAAAGAAAGCAAATGTTCAATAAATGTGAAACCCTCCCAACTGTGTTGTTTTGTTTCAATGTGTTATGGAGTTTCATCATGTATCCGCCTTGTCAATTCAATATAAATGGTTAATGATGATGAGAAAAAACTCCGTGAGACAGTACAGAAGTGTATGAAGTAAGTCTTCCCGCTGAGCCCAATGCTATTTAATACCATGGGTGTTCAAATGAAAAGGTACTAAACGGCACTGTGGGTATCAATGAAGTCTTTATTCCAATTGTACACCGTAGGCCTGAACACGCCGATTCCATTGATTAGCGAGCCAAAGGATTCAGAGTTACTAGAACTTGAGACCGTGCCGAACCCAGTCCTTCACAGCGTCCTTTCGTTAAAATGCTGCACACTATTTGTTGAGTTTATAAAGCACAAAATAACCATTAACTCCGATATCTACTGTCAAGCACAAAAGACCGGGACTGCTCACGGATGCTCCATGATAATACGCGTCCTCATCTCTAGGATCATATACGAGGAACTGGCCAACTTCAAGTGGGAGTAGCTTGACCATCCACCCTATAGTCTGAATATGTGATTTCCATACATACATCTTAAAGGGCAGCGCGCTTCAACTCGGACTACGAATCCAAGGACTGAAGGACTTGGTCTTGTTACGGCTCGTTAATGTCAGTCAGTGTCGTTTCGTACCTCTTCATTTGAACACCCACTGTATATATAGAAGTAATGTTTGTATACTGGCGTATGCGGATGGCATGTGGTTGGTGTAGAAAAGGATAAAAATAATGAGTTGTTAGCAAGAATGGAGAAATACATGTACGTTCAGGAGAGAATTTCGGGCAATTGTCCAAAAAAACGAAGTGGATGAGATTTAAGAGTAAAGAAAGGGAGGGAAGGATAAAAGAGCTGGAATGAAAGGGACAGGTGATCGAAGTGATGTTTAAGTACCTGAGTTGCATGTTTAGGAATTCGGGAGGTTATCAGGAGCATCGATGTTTGTATCATTTATTTACACTGAGTGAAGAAAGGATACAACAGTGTTATTTATAAGAGGAGCATGTCGAGTAGGTGCAGCGGAAGGCGAGGGAAGCGTAAGGGGTGGTGAGATAAAAATTGGAAGGCGGATGGACGACATTGCGAGATTGCGATAGTGACGTATGATCTATGAGATGTATGGGGATCAAGAGGTACGGAACGTTGCACAGTGGTTCCAAATGCCAAAAAGCTGGCCAAAAATCTCAAAAATGAAAGTTTGGTTTATGGTCTCTTTGGTCTACAGTTATGCATATTGGTACCTGCCTTTTTGGAATCAGTTCCGTACGCACAAATACTTGGCAGAGTGACCCGGAATCGATTAAAATGGATTATCCCAATACAAATAAGTACTTTTTAACAATTTTTACATGTTTATAATTCATTTTTCTTGTTATTTAACTAACGTAACTGAGTTTTTTTACTGACAGTTTTCTAAGTAAAAGTTTAAATGTTCATAACTAAAAAGGCCCACGACATCCCACTCTTGGGCCACTTTTCTAGCATTATTTGACCCTTCTAGAATGAAGTTCAAAAGAAATCAACTGCCCAAATTTGCACGATTTTTAGAAAAATGATGATGTGGCCATCTTTCCCTATATTGTCTCGAAGTAAATATCCAGTTGCGGTATTTGAATGTTCACCAAAAGCTTTTCAGTTCCAAACCTTAAATTTAAAGTTTCATCTCCATCGGATTATTATTTTTCACGAAAATATAGCAATGTTTAACTTTTTGTCCGCCATATGGGATCGGTCATTTTGTTTTTCCGAAAATTTTAATTAAGATTTTTTATCAGAGTCCTAAAACAAACTATATACAATTTTTTATGCAAATCTGACAGTTTTTACATTTTTGATCCGCCATATTAGATACGCCATTTTGAATTTTTGAATTTTGAAATAAGATTTTTCTTTAGTTTCCTTAAAAGAACCTATATACAAATTTTCAATAGAATCCAACGACAATTTGTATTTATGACCACCTTTTCGGCATTTGGAACCACTGTGCGTTGGAGAGAGAATAGTAATGGTTTCTGAAGCAATGTTGGGGAGGGAGAAATCGACGCCTAAATACATATTTCTCCAGGAAACCTAATAGGAAGAGCGTGTGGAGATAAGAAGAGTGGCCGGGTATGAGATGAAGCTGTAGGGATTGGGCGAGAGGAGACTGGCGAAGGAGGTATGGAAGAGATGTGAGGACACAGGAGACCAGAAAGGAAGATAATGTATGAGAGAGTGGGTTTGCCAGAGGAAATAGTGAAGAAATGGCTGGGATAAGAAATATGGAGTGATGGGTGCATGAGAAGGCGAAAGAGATGGCGAGTAAAAAAATACAAGGATCTATGGAGATGAGTCGATATAATGAGTGTACTTAGGTACATGGATCACAGAAAATAGCGACCAAACAACAACAGAAATAAGAGCGGGAATAGAGATATCAAGAAGTGCACTTAAAAACTAGCAATTCTCTGTAGCAAAAATCTCACAATAAAACAAAAACTAAGAGCACTAAGGAGTTATGTGTTTGAGTGATATGATATGGACTAGAGAGCTGGAAAATGAAACAAGAACACACATAGACAAATTAGAATAGTTTGAAATGTGGTGTTACATAAGAATGCTTCGCATATCCTGGACACAGAGGCGAACATACGTGAAAGTATTCTGAACCAAGACAGGAAAATGGTCAAAACAATAGTAGGTCTGGTGATAGGACACTGCAAAACATATGAGCAAAATAGGCCTGATGGAAGAAGCACCATGCAGATTCTGCATGGAGGAAGGAGAGGACTCGTTCCACATCCTATGCCATTGCGAGGGCCCAGCAAGGATTAGATATCAAAAGCTGGGCACTACAAACCCAAGCACGGAGACCTGTACCCAAGCACCTCTAGCAGGACTAATCAAATATGGATCCACAATAGATCTGAAAATGTCGCGGTGGAACAGGCGCTGGTGCCACCCATATAACATCTACATCTATTACAAGAAATGGGCAAAGAGATATGAAATATGGTACATTAAAAGGAAAAAGAAACATTGGTAGAAGGAGAATTTCGTGGTTGCGGAATCTGAGATAATTTTTTTTTTTTGGGAGTAGCAGTTACCCAGGAGGAAGCCATAGTACCTGGAGATTGCCCGTTTGGGAAGAGAGGAGAGATGCATTTAGCAAGATGTCGCATGTAACAGAGAAAAAGAAAAAAAGTAGATGGGCAAATGATAAGAAGAATGCGTGCTGTATAATAATGGGAAGGAACGTAAAATCATCTGACAGAAAAATGCAAGGGCGTAGAAGAGGATTGGGTGTATAGACGTAGAAGGGTGAAAAATAACATTGGTAGAAGGAGAATTTCATGGTTGCAAAATCTGAGAGAATAATTTAAAAGCAGTTCCATAGAACTTTTCCGCGTAACTGCAAATAAGGTGAAAATAGCAATGATGATATCCAACTTCCAATAGAAGACGGCATTAGGAGAAGAAGATAGGGAGTGACAGATACATGGGAGGATGCCAAAGTACCTGGAGGAAAACCGTTTGGGAAGAGAGGAGAGGGTGAATTTGTCGAGATGTCGGATGTAAGAGAAAAAAGAAAAAAAGTAAATGAACGAAGGATACGAAGAATGAATGCTATGTAATAATAGGAAGGAACGTGAAATCATCTGGCAGAAAAATGCAAGGGCGTAGAAGAAGATTGAGGTATCAGAAGAAGATAGAGAGTGGTAGGTACATGGGGGGGAGTCCTGGAGGATAACCGTTTGGGAAGAGAGGAGATGCCGGACGTAAGAGAGACAAAGAAAAATGTAGATGGGCGAAGGATGCAAAGAATGGGTGCTGTGTAATAACGGGTAAGAATGAGAAATCATCTAGCAGAAAAATGCAAGGGAGTAGAAGAGGATTTGGTGAATAGATGTAGAAGAGTGAGATATTGGAAGAGAAAAGACATGGCCAGGGTAAATGTGCCGAAGCTAGATAACAGAATGGCAAAGTTATAGAATTAAGTTATGTATGTAATATAAAGAATATACCAAATTATGATTTTGTACTTATAGTAAGTGTGAGTGAATATATTAGGTTAAAAGTGACATTTTCTTATTTTTTTGTTGGGTGAGATTAGGTGGCCATTTCAATTATAACGAGTGAAAATTGAACAGTGCTACCTTCTAATTTTATTGATTGGCTAATTAAGTTTCCATTCATTTCATATGTTGATATCAAGATCTTAAATGAATGTGAAAAAGATCCTAAAGAGGGGCAACTTCATTAAGAACATCAAAAATAGCAACATATTTACAGAATATAAGATGGAAAAAAAGAAATCTACTTATTTATTAACTAATTTATTATCAAAATCCCCACTTAATTGTAACATAACTTCCTGCCTCCCATTTACGTCAACCGAGTCCGCAATAAATTACGCCGATGCGGAATAAATCAGTGTTATTGCCCCCCTTGCACCTTTTTGATCGCAAGACTCTGCTCCGACAGGCCGGGCTTATTAATTGTGGTATGATACCATCATCTAGCAAACGCGACCCCGGTGTTATATCACCGAGTTAATATCTAAACTTGCCGGAATAATAGAGTTGTATACACGGCGCGGAGACAAGAACAAGTTCGAGTGCGCAATACATCATCCTCTCGTGCGGTGCTTAACAAATGTTCTTCAAGTTGACCGCGCATAAATCAAACTCGCTTTAAGGATTATTAATTATTTCTAGATAATTCAAATCATATACATTGGAATTTATAGGTTATAAAAGGAGAAAAAATTGAAGAATTCTCACTTTAAAGAGTTTTTTCAATGCCAGTTTTGACTTTTGTAATTTATCAAATGTCTTGGGTATGTAATCGAAGTCCTTTCCTTTTACTGTCAATTTTGGCCATTAGGTGGAAAATTTATAGTTCTATCCCTTTAACATGAAATAATTTTACATATTTGATGGATATAACGTTCCTTCTAGCTAGAAAGAAATTCAACAGAAATACCTGAATTTGGCACAAATCTAAGAAATACCTTTTCCAGCAGTTTGTCTTTACCTTTTCAAACTTTAAGCATTCTTTTTGTTCCTATTTTTCAACACTCCAAACATTCGATTGAATTAAATTCGATAATAAAATAATTGATAAATTTCGTAGTGACTGTAACATGTAATTTTTCAACTACTTACCTTTTAAGAATTATCAATGTCAAATTATTTTTGGAACGATGATGAATCCTGTATCGGATCAACGGTATTGTTCACAAACAACAATCTTAATTGGCAATAGCTTTAATGGATATGATACATTTATATGTAAATCGTTAGCCTTTAAAAATAAAATATGTTAATCTCATCCCAGACATCATATAAGCACGGGCAAGAACAACCTCCTCAACACATCAAACGGACTTTTATCGTATCCCGATAGATTCATTATAAAATTGGATCAAAAGGCGCATAAAAGAACCTACTGGGAGATAATGACCCGAAATGGCTCACCGATATCGCGGCCAGATGTCGGGCCACGGCCATTATTTAACTAAATGACAGCGTAATGGCCATGCAGATAAGCCCAGATGTTTCTAAATTCCAGAAGTTATTCACGTCCGGCTCGGCGAACTTAAGCCAGGTCATGGGACGGGGGACGCCCATTTTTCTCAATCTTTCGCCGCGCCGATTGTTGCCTTAACATGGTAAACTTGTCGGTCGTTAATCATGACCGTAATTTTCGCATCAGTTCTGGTGATTATAGGGTACGGGACAACATCTGGATTGGATAAATCCGATTGGGCGAGTTGTGTATATGTAAAATACGTAATCGCATGCTAAACGTGAATTATTGATAATGATAATAATAATGATAATGCTAACTGCTCTTACATTGTAACGTAATTGGTTGTTGCTGTTAACAATATGGACAGAATTGATGGTATTTACTTTTACAACAATAATTAAATGTTTCCGACCATATGGAGATTTTTTGCCTTGATGAGAAGAAAAATAACGCTATAAGGTTTATAAAATATGTGTTCTAAAATAGTAAGTTAAATATTAGTACTAACTATTTATTTCTCAGTTCCTTCAAAAAAACTATAATCAAGATTGCATCTATTGATTTTGGCCAAAAAAAACTAATTTGATTTGATTTATCATTACTTTGAAGATTAGAATCTTTAAGGAAACTACAAGCATTTTTTTAAACCTTACCAATACTGTAAGAAGATTTGAATTACTCTTAGAGCACTGCAACATATTTTTGCCAAAAGAAAAACCGAGCAGAACAGACCCTGTTTTTAATTCTAATTTCACTCAATTGAAATTTGAAATTACGACCTTATTTTTACATATTTGATAAAGTGTATGTGAGCCTTACAATCAAAACAGTTTTAACAATTCGAGGGTAACCATAGGGCAAATTAACTCGCAATCATTTAGTTCTCCATCTCTATTATTTAGCACTATTATTAAATTACGTTTCGGTAAGTAATGTATGAGCTAAAAAAAATCCTGGTTTTGATATTAAATAATATTGATATTTTATTTATCCAATTCAATAAATGCATACAAAAATTTTGGCTTCACATGAAAAGGCTCAAGAAGTTCACATCCACATGATCTTCCACTCTCGCTTTGATGGCTAGTAAAAATCATTTTAAAGTTCTTTCATCAGTTTACTTACTACATATATATGGTACCAAAATGAAAAATTTGTTAGTTAAAAGGTAACAAAATATAATTACAATAATCTATTTAAATCACACTAAATAACCTTAGATAAGCGACTTTTCCCACACACACAACCCTCTCTAGCATGAAATTCCTTTTCACACATGTAGACACACACCAAAGCCAAGCCCCGATGCCATTGTCACTGTCAAGGTCAGCAGTGTGGGAAAAGAAGCCGACTCACCGACCGTCTCAATTATATAATAATAAATGTAAAATAAGTCTTTGTTGTCCTAAATGTGCACGCATAAACATAGAAATATCTCTAACCATGCAACAATCACACTTACACAACTGTGTGTCCATTGAACTACACAAGACGCGACTCGGCTTGTAACAATGGCGACGAGAATAAGTTTTAATTAGGTCATTTATGGTATTCAAAATAGTTTTATAGAGAGCGAAACAGATTTAAAATGGTACAGGAAAGAGAAAAAAAAGGAATCAATTAGATGGTGCTTGTGTGATGTGTACGAGGCTAGTGAACAGTAAAACCGGTTCTATTCGTTTGCCCGGGTTTGGTACTATCTTCTAACGCTTTAAATTGGTTTATAGCATAAAGTATTAATTAATCAATAGTCCTTAGGCATTGCAATTCGGAATTAATTAAAGATTTTACGAAATCCATTCAACATATACTTGATAAAAACCAATCTCATATAAAACAAGGAATTGGCGAAATTCAAATTTGATTTCCCGCAAGTACCATTTTTATGTTGGTGGGATTAAATAAGGTAAAAATATTTTAATCACACCAACTAAGATTAATTTAACCAAATTTCGTTAAAGCATTACATCAGATTTGGTCAGATTTTGATGATCAAATTTACATCTCCACGAACGCCATTTTTCTTTTCGAGTGTATAAAAATGGTTTTAGTTGAAAACTTTAAAAGCACTGAATCTTAGATTAATCTGACCTAATATCAGATATGGCTTTTGTCATCATATGATCATATTACTACAAAAACTCTGATTTTTATGATCCAAATTGAATTTCTTCTGCAAGTTCCACTATAGGTTTAGGTTAAACATTTAAAAAACAATTATTTTAGATTAAGCTGTCCAAATTTTGACACACCAACACATCAGATGTGATTTCTATAAAATGGTAGATTTTGATGATTAACTTTGATTCCTACGAACGCCATTTTTGTTCTGCCGAGTTTAAACATGGTTTGAGTTGAATGTCAATAAAAAAACATCATCTTAGACTAATCTGTCCAAATTTTGTTACATTGTCACATCAGATGAGGTTTTTATTATCATATTTCTACAATAAGTCAGACTTTGTTGTTCGAATTCGACGTTCCACGAGTACGGTTTTTGTTTTGTAAGTATAAAAGTACTAAGTAAATACAGTTAGAAAAATGAAAACACATTGTCTTAGATTAATCTGACCAAAACTCCTATTAAGTTTCATCAGACTAGTATATAATCATAATATTCATCGAATGATCTAAAATCATCTTAAATGATCTTTGGGCAACCTTAATTCTTAATTAGCCTGTAATAACACTTGCATTACTTTAATTAAACTTAAATGCGCTTTGGACAACCTTCAATAATCCGAATGACCGTTTGAGCGAAAACTATGACCGTTAGGTGATCGTTAGACAACCCTAAAAACTTTGAACGGTACCTCAAAATAACCTTAAATAACTTTAAATAACAGCTGGATGACCTTAAATAATTTTAATGGCCGTTAAAAGACAGAATATGTCTTTGAATGGTCGTTGAGTAACTTTAAATTACCCTAAATAACAATGAACGACAATTATATGATATATGATCAACGGGTAACCTAAAATTACCTTAAATGTTCGTTGAGCAACTTTAATAATATTTGCATTACCTTGAATAATCTGAATGACCGTTTAAGAGTTAGTTAGACATTGAGACCTTGGATGACCGTTCGATGACAAACAAGGTGATTGAATTATCATTGAATAACTTTAAATAAACCTAAATAACTTTGAATGATCATGACATGCGTAAAATGATTTGGATGATGATGAACGTGGAACAGCGGCGATTGACACTTGAACAACCTGAAATGACCTAGAATGATCGTTGCATGACCTTCAATAATCTAAATGATTATTTGATCTAAAAAGTAGTCAACCTTTACTTATTTATTATAAGGTCGCAAAAATATCTAAATAAGAGTAAACTAAATAGAAATTACCTTAAATATCCTTAAACTACAGCTGTATGAGTAAACGACACACTTTTTTCACTTATTGACCTTGACAATTTAAATGACCATTAAAGGACATAATATCACTGGTTTAAATGACTTTAATTAAGCTTTAATAACCACCTTCAATAATTAGATTGACTATTTGAGCATTAAACGACAATTGAATGACCGTTAGATGACAAAAAGTGTCTTTCAAAGATCATTGAATAACCCCAAACAACCTTAAATAGACACTTTTATACTACTTATTATTTTTAATATAAAAAAGTTAAACGTTTTTCCGTTATTCATTAAAAATGTACTACGAAGTGAACATGCCTCCAAAATTCAAGATTTAAATACACTCGATTGACACTTGTTCAATCTTAAATAGCCTTGAAGTTCCTCTGAATGACCTTGAATGATCGTTGGTTGACCTTGAATAATCTACTTGATTGTTTGATCTTTCAAAAAGTACCAATTGACAAAGAAAACTTAGTTATTGAGAGATCGCCGATCTAACTAAAGAAGAGTAAATTAAATAGAAAGGAAAAGGCCACCTTGAAAAGAAGTAAATGTGGGCCATTTTAAACAAATAGTCTGTCAAAAAGAATAGTTGAGGATTACCCTTCATGGTGAGTATGGAAAAGAAATTAAAATTGCCACAGTGATTTTAAATAAATAACACAAATTGATTAATATTTAAAAACCCAAAAGGATAGATTTGTTCCTTTAGTATACATATTCTATAGAAATAGGAACAACATCGACACTTTCTTCAATGGCTTAAAAGATAACCAAAAAATATATCTCACGAAAGAAACACCAATACATTCAAACAAAACAAAAAAATTTACTATAATTATAACCTAAATTATTAAGTATTTATTATTACTTTTTAAAACATTTAAAATATGTTTAGAGAAATAAACAAACGAAATTATTCGTCATAGAAAAGACACTATTAAGCAACTACTTCTAAAAAGCATCAACTGACTCTTGAACAACCTGAAATGACCTTGAATAATCGTTCGACGACCTTAAATAACCTAAATGATTGTTTTTTCTTTCAGTGAAAATAATCAAAACAACATATTTATTGCGAGGTCGACAAAATATTTAAATATAAGAGTATACAAAGTAGAGAAGAAATTAAAGAGCTAAAATTACTTTAAACCAGTTTTAATAAAAACACGACTGTTTAGAGTTTTGCTTTATTTGTAGATATACTGCTACAATTGTTTTACCACGCTGTGGCTTCATCACGCAGATGAATAATTATTCATTCAATCGGGTTTTTTACCACACTTGAATGACTTCAATTTAATTAAACTTGAATATATGAATTAATGAGGCTGTTATACATTGAAAATTCACATTCATTTGTCGAAGTGTTGTTTTTAGTTTAAGAATTAAATAAACCTAAATAGTTGAATAATATGATTGATCGTTTAAGCGTTAAGCGAAAAATTGGATGACGGTAAATTTCAAAGAAAAGTGCTTGAATCATCCCTGAATAACCTAACCTAACCCTAATAACCTTAATGGTCATCGGATGAGAAAATTATTTTAAATAAACGTTCAACAACCTTTAATATCCTCGATTGGCAAACAAGGTGAAATGACCTTGAATGATCGTTGGACGACCTTGATCAATCTAAATGATTGTTTGATCTTCTAAATAAGACTAAACTAAATAGAGAAGCAATGACTGAAAATAAATATCCTTGAACAGCTTGATGACCTTGAATAATTTGAATGAACGTTAGATGACAATATGTCCTTAAATGATCCTAAATAAAATTAAATAAGTACCATATCTTAAATGATCATCGGATAACCTTCAATGGTCGTTGATTACACTTAAATGATTTTAATTAAGTTCAAATGATCATTGTACAATCTTGAAGAACCGTTGAGCATTAAGCTACCATTGTATGACCGTTACATGACACAAAGGGTCCTTGAGTGATTATTAATCTTCTAAATAAGACTAAACTAAGTAGAGAAGATATGACTGAAAATAAATATCCTTGAACAACTGCTTGATGACCTTGAGTAATTTTAATGAATGATGGATGACAATATGTCCTTGAATGGTTGTTAAATAATCTTAAATGATCCTAAATAAGTATTATACGATCTTGAATGATAATAGGATAACCTTAAATGTTCGTTGATTTACTTTAAATGACTTTCAGTTACACTTAATGACCTTAATTAAGTTTGAATGATCGTTGTACAATCTTGAATAACCATTGAGCATTAAGCTACAATTGGATGGCCGTTACATGTCCTCGAGTGATTATTAACACGTCTCGTAAACATTTCTGGCGCCGGCAGCACTAATTCAGATTACTTCACTTGTTTCTGTTTCACTTTCATTTTTTGGATATATATATTGTCGTCTTCCCAAAAGGTAAAGTCGATTAGGACGTCAGACAAGTCATCAACAGAATACAAATGATATTAAAGTACCACAGTACACCATTGTGGTGTAGCCGGCCACTGGATGATATTTTGATCATGACACCAATGTGGTGTCGCCGGCCATTGAGCGATGGCTTTGTCGCGACACCACTGTGGTGTCACCGGACGGCAAAGTGGTAATCTTCTAAATAAGACTAAACTAAGTAAAGAAGAAATGACTAAAAATAAATATCCTTGAACGACAGCTTGATGCCCTTAAATAATTTGAATGAATGTTAGGTGACAATATGTCTTTGAATGGTGGCTGAATAACCTTAATGGACCTAGATGAAATTAAATAACTATCATACGATCTTAAATGAACATAGGTCAACCCTAAATGATCGATTAGTGACTTTAAATGGCCTTCAGTTACACTTAAATGACTTTAATTAAGTATGAATGATCGTTTTACAATCTTGAATAATGACCGTTTGAACATTAAGCTAACATTGGATCACCGTTACATGATACCCAGTGTTCTTCAGTCATCATTGAATAACCCTAAATAACCTTAAACCATCATTAGACGACAAAATCATTTAAAATTAACTTTCAACAATCTTAAATTGCCTCTCTTGACACTTGGACAATCTTAAATAACCTTAATGGAACGCTGAATGACCTTGAGTGATCGTTGGACGACCTTGAATAATTTAGTAATTTAAATGATTGTTTGATCTTCAAAAAAAGTAGTCAACCAACAATTTCTGAAATTCATCAGGAAAACTTATTTATTTAGAGGTCACCGAATAAGAGTAAATTAAATACAAAGAAAAAGTTCACCTTTTAAAGAACTTCATGTGGGTCATTTCAAATAAATAGTCTCTCAAAAATAATAGTTGTCTTTTTTACGTCCAAAAAGGCTAGTTTTTGTTCCTTTAGTATACATATTTATAGTAGCAAATTTATTGAATACAAAATTGGCACCTTCTTCAAAGGTAAAAGAGGCCAATGCATTCAGTCCAAAAAAATATATTATCTCAATCATTAAGTTTGTTGTTTAAAAACATTTACAAAATATGCTGAGAGAAATAAACAAATGAAATAATTTGGATTATAATTATAGAAAAGACCATACCAAGTAACTACTTCTAAAAAGACAAAGAAAAAGAAAAGTTTACCACCTTGCGACATATTTATGTTATAAGGCAAAATTATAATTTCCTTCGAAAGCCAAAAAGCCTACCAAAATAGACCATCTTAAGAAACGATCTCCAAAGAAAGGAAAAATAGAATCATTGACCCTAGATCAAAAGAAACACATTTGTGCCTTCAATTTACTGAAATAATTAATCAATGAATAAATGTCTTAAAGAACAAATTATTGAACAAAAACGTTAATGATCGAAACTCGAGTCACTTAAAAAATAAAGTGTGATATTAACAAAGTAAACGTTTTCGTTTAATTTTCCAAAATGTATCACGAAGTTAACGCCTCAACCATTGATCAACAAATTATTGGATGAAAGAATAACTAATAATTATAGAGTTAGAAAAAACACGAAAATATTTCGTAAAATCTATAACAAATGAGTCTTATTAAGACTACAAGAACAAACCACTTTTGAAACAACTACTTCTCCAGCTAATACTTCGACAGACATTGAATAATACAAAAGTAATTTGCGTGTTACAAAATAGCAAGGCTATCAAAGCAACACTAGTTTGAACGTATTTCCTTCTGTAAAATGAACTAAAAATGATTGAATGTACGTTAAATAATTTGTGACTGACTATATTATGACAAATTTGAAACAAGAAATTAATTTAGGTTGGTGTAATTAAAAATAAATTAGCAAAAGCAATTAAATATAAATAATTCAATACTCAATTTATAACCATCTGCAGACACGTGTTTCGATCTCTCGATCTCTTCAGTACAGCTTTATTATAAAATTGATTTCAAATATAAATAAAAACGTTTACTAAAATAAATATAATGAAATATAAATAACTTACTCAGATATGTACGGCAACTGACACAATAATGAAATATAACCGACTGAAGGTCTGAATTTATACCTGAGGTGGATTACTGAATTCTACGGAAATAATTACGTTCGGGATTAAGGAAAATACCCACTAAGAGCATAATTTGATAATAAAATATATAAGTCCTTTCTTTACGTTGTAGAAAATTAACTAATAATTAGAAAAAACACGAAAATATTTCGTAAAATCTACAACAAATGAGTCTTATTAAGACTTATTAATAAGACTCATTTGTTGTAGATTTTACGAAATATTTTCGTGTTTTTTCTAATTATTAGTTAATTTTCTACAACGTAAAGAAAGGACTTATATATTTTATTATCAAATAATTATAGAGAATTATTCACGATTTGTTTTGGGTTGTGCCAAGTTATCACTACTTAATTTTAAAACACTTTGTTAGTGAAAGCCTCCACAATTACTTATTTACTTTGTTATTTCCTTCCTATTTTTAAATGTCAAAATAAAAGTGAAAGAAGGAAATAAGTGTTATAATTCTATAGATAATTAGGTGCAAAATCAAAGAGAACATCATCAACGACCATTAACGCAACCAAGAACTGCTATGAAGAAAATACACATAAGCTAAATAAAAAGGAAATCGCTGCTAAAAAAGCGTCTCAAAGGAACTATCTCAAAAACAAAGGAACATGTAGAATCATCGGTATCAGATCTCATCAGATTAACTAAATTAATGATTGAATGAATCTGAATAATTACACATACTATAATATCCATAAAAGGCCACAAAGCAACCAAAATAATCATCTTAAAGGAATGACCTCCAAAAAACATTTAGAATCATCAGCCTTAAATCAAAAACCAAAAATCAAAACAACTTTGTTCTTTCAATTTACATAATTTGTAGAGAATTAGGAGCAAAAAGAAAAGGAAAAACGCATTCATATAAGCTAAATACAAACGGGAAATCGCTGCTAAGAAAAGCGCCTTAAGGAAACTATCTCATATAAAGAAAAGCTAGAATCATCGATGTCAGATTCAATCAAATAAGTATAATATAGGAAATTCCGATTCTTCAAAACAAATTTATAACCTCCATATCAACTATCAAAGTTTAGTATATTCAAGTACATAGAAAAAGGTCATCATTGCTACAATTCTGAAAAATCTGTCTCCAAAATAGAAGAAGCTGGTCAATGTGTTTGTTTCTTCAAAATTGAGCATTAACAAAAAAAGGCAAAATCATGAGCTTTATAAGGTCGATATATCTAAACCAAAGAAAAACACCTCCCTCTCTATCAAAGGTGGTGAATAAACATCTAAGCCAATCGTTGCAACAAAAACCTTCAATAATACACAATCACAAAGATAGAAAATCGACCAGAACTTTGCAGGACATATTAAAGGCATATAAAAAACATAAAAACATTTAAAAAAAACATAGCGAAGGTGAGAGAAGCATATGACCCAGGAGATGATATTTCTCTTTCAATGATAGGTAAGCGAATTAACAGGATAAGAAACGGAAGTCAAATGTGGAATGTGTTTTATGGATCATTCTCATTCCCTAATAAGGATTATTCAACTCCAAACGATATGAGGAACGACGCATTTGACATATTTGACTTCCCAGATGCCATCTTTTGGAAATTGGCAGAAAAAAAGAAATATGCATGCGATTCATGAATATGGGAAATTTATAAATACCAATGTACAAGAAATTTTAAAAATGTGTTCCCTTGACAATAATTCGCTTTTCTAGTTTGCGTATATACTGGACACCAACCACAAGAATAAAAAATATCGAAAATCTGCAATTACCTCGTAATATTTATTTATTTATTATACTTTAGTTTTCTTCCTAACAAAATAAATATGAATATACAAAAATATAATATAAAACATACAACAATTTCGGGTTGAAGAAGCTGGGCAGAGTTCATGCGGCAGTGATGATCTTCCACTCTAACCCATATTTCTGACAGGCAGTGAGAATCCAAGAATTCTGTTTACCATAACTATTTGCCTTATTTTAGGCTTATTAATAGATTTGGACAGCTACAAAATTATCTACACATCATTGATATATATCAATGCTGAACAAATACACTTGACAAGTTTCGAAGGTGCGCCCACTTCTTAGGGCATTTGAAAAGCGATGCGAAGAATTGGTTCTTGAGGAAGACTTATGTACCATTCAAAGGACAAATTGCTATAAAGCAATATATGAGAGGAAAGCCCAATCCCTGGGGCGTGAAAGTATTTATGCCGTGTGACGCTTCTAATATTATTAATCGATCCATTATCCACCAAGGTTCCTCAACATTGCTTGAAGATATAAAGAAAAAATATTCGGCTACAAATGCACTTGTAATTAATCTTTCAAATAGAATACCTTTTCTAAATAGACACAAGCCCTATTGTGATATTTTTTTACATCCTTATTATTTATTCAAGAACTTCTGCAAAATGGATTTTTAACTGCAAACAGGCTTCAAAATTGCCCGCTAAAAACCGCAAAGCAGCTTCAAAAACTTAGCGATGCATTGATTACTATTGACAATCATATATAAGCAGTTCGATTGTATAACAAAAATGTCGCCAATATGGCTTCAAACTTTATTGGTATGGAACCTTAGGATGACGTGAATCGATGAGATAAGAAAACAAAACTAGACAAAAGATAAGACAAAAAAACTATGTGAAGATCAAGCGATCGTCAATTATTCGTATGTATAATGGTTGGTGTGGACAAGAGTGATTTTCTTATAGCTCTATCCCGTACCTTCATACGGTCTTGCAAATGGATGCTCAGAATTATTTTTCACTACTTCAATCTAGCAGGATTTTATTCGTGGTTAGAATATACATGTGACAATAGAATGAAAAGCAATGAATTTCACTTCGACCTTTTGCATTTTACCATGTCAATTATGGAATGCTTGGCCTTCTCAGGTTGTTCTAGTCTCGGTAATCCAAAACGCGGCAGGCTTTTTAGATAAAGGTATTTATCTAGAATTATTAAAACCTATGTAAGCAGTAATAAGAAAGACTACAAAATTCTATTATCTCTTGTTCTCGTTTCTTCAAAATTACATATGAAACAATTAATCCCAAAAAAATAAAACTACCATCAAAATTTTGGACGAATCCATCACATACCAAAATATTCTTCCATTCAAACCCTTCTTCTTGGTACAGCCATGTAATTAAATCAGATCATACTTTCCTTGTCACGCTAGACAATTGTTGTAGGCATTTCGTAGAAAATTTACCTTTCAACCAGTAATTATGAATCAACGTACGTTCGGAAAATCCTTGGGTACCTACCTCAAGAACACGACTTGCAGATTGTCTTGGTAAACTGACCTAGAGACCACGTTCGCATGTCTAATCGCGTGTGATTCTCTCAAAAGGGAAACAATACCGAGGCGCGTTCGCATAATTTATGCTCAGACACACTTAAATACCTAATTAGGCCCGCCGTTTGTTGTTTTTTCGGCGGTTATTATATAACGTCCGTTTGTGGGCGCGCCTGGGAACCCGGCGTGTAATTACCCTTTTAATTGAATTTGGCCATAATTACGGTGCATTTATGAGGAATCTTATTTGCGAAGGCAAGCTGTGTGTAAAGTGCTATAAAATAAATGGTTTTCTCCGTTATTGAGCTAATTTATTCATTATTTAGAGTTGTTCTACTGTAATAATATTTATCTTTATTATTTGCTCTTAAAATAATCAATATACAATTATATTTGTCAACCAGATACCATTACTGTTCTTAATATACAAATACAAACTCTGCCATAAGCGTTACTATTTGGTAATTCATGATAAACAAACGCTTTCGTTCAAATTATGGTAGATTTAATGAGATTGGGTAGAAATTCTGCATTGTGTTGAGGTAGCTCGGAACTTGAAACATTAAATCAATTCATGCCTCGTTTGGATTAACCTATACATTATTGAGGTAGGTCAAAAGTACGAGACAGTACATTAAAATATGATTTTTCAAATTCTAATCTTATATCTCTACACGTTATTTCAAAATGTAGGAGTAATTAATAAGCATCTAAAGTTTAAATATAAAGAGTGAGTGGAAGTCAGACTGGGGAAGGCAGATAATGTGAGGCTGTGTTCCTCAGGCTGTCGGTGGAGGACGGCATATTCTAAAAATCTTTCTTTGAACCATACTCATCTAAGGCCAGAGATTTATACTATGGCTGTTTTTAACTATTAGGAATAGTTTTAGTTAATAAAAAATAAAGGGTATAGGACTTTAATTCATTTGATTAGGAATAGATTTGTTAGCAAGATTACAAAACCAAGACTCTCAATAACAATTTGAAAATGGGATAATTTTTATTATCAAATTCGAGTGTATATATAACCATTAAAATTTATTTCCTAGAATGCTCACATCATAATTTATTACCCCAATAATAAACAGTACACTATCTTATCACTCCTATTCTCCTCGATTTATCACTTGCAGTAAAACCAACAACTGCAATCGAATATAACACTCGTATTTATCGACAAATAAAAATCACACGCTGACAATACGTGTATTGAATGAATAAGAAAATAAAATAGCATAACTGCACCACAACCGTATAGAAAGAGGATTAATTAATTAATTAATAATTAGAACTCTTTGTTCTAATTAAGGTTAACGACACCGAGTGCTCCTTCTTCAAGGCTATTACCAACCATATTTACCAATCACGATCGACTCTTAATGCGCATCTATCATCTATCGAGAGATGTAATTTGTTTTTTTAATGTGGCATATCGGCGCTAACTGTATGTAATTTTCGAAATTGGACCATTTTCGCGAGTAATGGAGTATGATTACTGGAACATGTTGTCCGGAAAATAATTAACATCATCGGTTGTACGGTGCGGCTCTAGGATGGTTTTATTGGACGTGTTAAGATTTTAGATTAATCGAAGAAAACGATAATAATGAGGTTTTTGTTAAGAGATGATTACACATTCATGGCGATATAATTACTTTCAATTATTTTATAAATTGAACAGAAGAAGAAAAAACATTACATCATCGACTAACCTTTATAATTACAAGTTTTCAACCCTTTGCCATCAAATAATCATAATCCCATATATCAGTACGAACGTGAAAATGGAAAAAGATACGAGGGCGGTATTGTGGCGTGGCATTTACGATTTCGACGAAGGGTGAAACGCGTTATTGTCTGTAACACAATACTCATTCCAGGGTCGCTGGGGCATAATAGCGACTGCCACCCCTTTCCATCCGATATTTTCGACGCTCTGATATTGTAATAATTTCATGAGGGGATCGGACGTTTCTGAATTCATCATTACAGAACGACGTTTCCTGGCTTAGGAGTTAAACGGTATTGTGAGTCGCCGAAATGGTGGATTCATATTTAAAGTATCCCACTGATGCGATTAGCATTTGAACCCCCAGTAATGGTTGGTAGTTTACAAGCAGCATATAACAATGGTTTATAATACGCATATTAACATTTTTTAAACTGATTACTTCTCCAGACAATGTAAAAGATAAAATATTTCGATTGGAATACTTTTCTGCACTTAAAGAGTAAATACAGAAGTGTTTAATTAACCATCTAATTAACAGAATAGTATTTTTTACGTTTTTAATAATTTTAGATTATCAGACAAAGTCCATGCATATAAAATTTAAGAAATATTTAAAATAGGAAAACGAATTATAAACTTACAACGTCGGACGTGAAACATTCACCCACTAAAACGAAGCATGTGCAGACCATCTGCTTCTGATATTTCAACGACCGTTAGAGAGAAAAAAAGAAAACGAGAGATCTGTAAAGTTTCGTGGTATCATTGTTAATGTAATTAATGAAAGAAACTTTATATCAAACATCATCGTGACATGTTTCAGTACTTAAGACAGTAGGCTGGCAGGGAAAATCCCAGTTCCATCAAGAGTGTAGTCTAGGAAGTATTCATTTCGAATAACCTTTATTTTGATTAATCATCTGAAAATGCAATAAAAGTTAAATTATATTTTGTTTATTTCTATTTAAAACCCGAAATAATATCAAGAATAAAATTATTTCTATAATTAAAAATAGGTCCCTCGTTATGTTAATAAGCCATGCATTTATTAGATTAAACTCATGAAACTCATGGTAGTTTGATAATGGTAATAAAATATCGAAGAATTGCGTGTATTATAAACACCAGTATGTCGTGACGATCAAAAAGGTCCAAAATAAAGGTATTATCTAAATGTGTTTGTAAAGGATGTAACGAGCTTGAACTTATGTCTCCGAAACATGAAAGCTCATAGAAATAGAATAAAGATTTAAAAAAAGATATGACCTGCGCGAAACATATCATTGACACAAAGAAACGCAGATATTATAATAATTTCATATTTAATATATGTTTTATAAACACTAACGTTAAAAACTAATTAATTAACAAAACAAAATTTCCTGAGAATGAAACGAATTTAAATACTCAAGGTTTTAAAATTGTTATAATAGATTTTTAATAATACACAAGGTATCTTCAGACTTATACTTCACCTAGTGAATAAACAAACTTAATAATAAATATACTTAACTAATAATTTAGAAAAACACGAAAACATTTCGCAATTCTACGAAAAATCTTGTAAATTTACTAAATATTTTCGTGCTTTTCTCAATTATTAGTTAATTTCTAAAACGTAAAGTACTTCAATTTAATACATTTTATTATTAAATATAATAAAGTTTTTTTATTCCTGTATTAATATATTAGTGACGATCAAGTGCTTAATCCTTATTTAACTTTCGAACCAAAATTAAGTGCTTGTAACAATAGTCTAGCCGTTAAACTTGGTTTGAACATTGAATCAGAATAAAATAACTGACCCTTATAATGACTTTAATGCCATCCATAACTAATGATAAATATTTTATTTTTAACAATATGCGTTCATTCCCAAAATTTCTATCTTGCATAAGAATGGACAACTTCTTGTAGTTTTTTTGTCTTCGAAGTTTCTATGTTGGATGCTTGAAGCCATAACTTTGTGATACATATTGAATCAGGATCAGAATCAAAGTAAGTTTTATTTATCATTTGATAAAGTTCCAGATTTGAAGTTTCTAATAAAACAAATACAAATGATGTATAAACTAGATAATGAGAGAAAATTTGATTAACTTTTGAACCAAATTCATATGCTAAGCAAGGACTATTACGATAATTGTCCAGAAAAATAACTGGGTTCAAAAATTGAATTAATAATTTAACTTTATAAAAATAAAAAGCATATAGGAAGCATTCCATTTCTAAGTGATCGATTTAACAAAATGCGTTTCTCTTATTTTTCACATTTTGCTCAAACATGGACGCATCAGCTTTAGTAATTTGTCTCTCAAGCATTTTTTAATAGAATCTCCACAGAAAAATATTAATGCTAATCCAGTCAAGCCAGTATGTGAAAGAAGATTAGTTAATGTTTAAAATAAGTTCAACTATTTAAGAATGACTATTGAAATAATTATTCCTAACTGCTGGACAATTGTTCCAACAGCCATTCTTAAAGGGTGGAACTTGATTTAAAAGTTAGCTTTAGGTTCAATTAAGCCCTTAAATTTACTTAAACGTCATTGTCACCTCTGACAAATACTTTAAGCTTATTTAGATAAAAAGGAAAATATAGACTTATCAGCTTCTCAGAGTGTTCTCATCTCTAAAAAGTGCTTAAAGAGTGTTAAAGTTGGTGTCAATTCAATCAAAGCCACAAAGTGGCAAGAGAAAGTATGGCTGCTAAGATAAGCGTTACTTCTCACAAATACATTAATTTTATCATGATAAAATGCATGTAAGCAAAAAACCGTTAACTGGTGGCTGATTTGATAACCTTCCTTAATCTAGTTTTCAATTTTGTGAAAATATTAACGCATCAACTTCTTGCAGTTTATTTTTGTTTTGTTTAAAGTTTTAAGTTTCTATTAAAACTTCCACAAATATTGAATCAAATTATTTTGTAACAGCATTTATTTTTGCCAATAAAGTCAATTTATTATTCAACTGCTCAACAATGACTATTGCACCACAGTTAAACTTGGACCAGAATTTGAAGTTCGGACAGTTATTAAAATGCCATTTTCACTTCTAACAAATAATTAACTCTTATCAAGATTAAATTGCGAAATAAATCCATTCCTAATTGACACATTATTATCAGTTTTCAATTAAGTGCAACGATGAAAGCGTCAGCTGCTTGTAGTGTTTTTGCTTCTAAATAAACTTGGTAATAAAACCTCAACAGTTGGTAGCAGTTGGTGCCAATCAAATCTAAGCAAAGTTACAAATAGGAATATAGTTAACTTACCTCAACTAAGTTCAACAGCTGGTGAATGATACATTTTGATAAAGCTAATAAATATACTTGGTTGTTATCAAACACTAATTTTTATTCGTGAGCGGTTTCAACCTTGCAAGATCATTTTCTAACTAATTGATCTTGAAACCATGTACTAACAAAAAATAGTGTGTGAACAAGAATATATATTTATTTATCTACCTTAATAGTGAAGCAATTAAACTGAGTGTAAAAAATGAACTAGGAAAAAAACAATTGGCTTAAGTAATAATTATCTGATAAAACAACTAGGTTTAAATAATAAACACTTTGTAACTTCGTTTGTATAACACAATTTATTTACTGCTGACTATAGTTTCGGCATCTTGTGTTACACAAACAAAGTTACAAAGTGTTTATTATTTATACTCAACATGTATAACGAAGTAGAAGCCGCAAAAATCAATAACAACTTAGTTTTACCAAAATAAAATCATATAGCTATAAATCCTTTTCTAATTGAACGATTTCACAAACTTCGTTACACAATTTTGTGTAAGTATTAACTCATCAGCTTCTGTAGTTTTTGGTCTTTTCACAATAAAACAAAATTAATGCTGATCAAATCTAAACCACTTTATTCAACGGAATAGGTTTAGTTTTTGAATCAAGTTCAACTTCTTGGACAATGATTGTTGTCAAACAGTTAAACTTGGGTTAACACGGTTACTTAAATGTCACCGCTATCATTGTCAATAAATTCATTTTGTCAATATAAAATAAAAATATAATTAAATCACTGATTCGATATGCTTCGTTACTTTAGCAGAATGATTAAGAGTATCCATATTCTCTAACGTTCTTGATGATCTTGGTCGATCCTTATTTGGCTTTTCTAATGTTCACTATGAATAAAACTATATATTTTTGAAAGTAACTATATAGTTTTATTCATAGTGAAGATGAACTTTCAACCAACATTTATCAGCCTCATCAATCAATTATTTTCTAATGTTGTACTGGTCTGATCTTGGATTTGTTTCGTGCACGCAGAAAGCTAAAGAACTATTTTTTTTAAGTCACCCTGTAAATGATATTATCATTATTATCAAAGTTTTAGCCAGTGGTTATTCCTTGTCTTTTATAATTATCAAACATGATGATTTTTATGTAGATAAAGCTCTTTATATACGAAGTTTCCTTAAAATTACAATGAATAATCATTTACTTTCTCTCTACCTATATTTCCGATTGAAGTGTTACCTAAATGATGCTATCTTTAAAATACTATATATTTCCTAATGGTTGCTAATATTCCATTCTTGAGATCCAACTGTAAGATTTTGATTTTAGTATTATATATTTTACAGATCAAGTATTATAATATTCTGGTCTATCTCAGAACTACTGGATAGGCAATATTTCAAATGTATTGGTATCAGGATATGCAAGTCCTGTTAAACGAGCTTAAAATATATATAAAAAATATAATAATAATTACAGGAACTTTATCAGACGATAAATAAAACTATACTTTGTTAATATTATGTGATATTAACAAAGTACAGTTTTGTTTATCGTCTGATAAAGTTCCTGATTCAAACTTAATGTAGTTACTTGAGTACGTGATTCAAGATGTATGTATATGTTATTCAAGCATCCAACATATTAAAAATACAGACTGACTTCTAATATTCAGCAAAACCTTATTAAGTAATTAAATTAAATTAAGAATATACAGAGGTGTAAACATTTGATTAGACATTATAAAAATTAAATGAATAATCTAAATTTGTAGACTACTTTTTTAATATCATTAGAAAATTCAACAAAATCTTAGAGTAAAATCTGTTAAAAATTATTAAATATTGTCCAATAATTAAGAAGAACAGCAATTACAGAATTTAGAATATTATCCAGAAAGTTTCTAAAAGAAGTAGACTGAGTTATAAAATTGGTCAAAAATTTAGCAAACTTTTAAATTAAAATTGGCGTTATGGCGAAATTTGCAGATTAAAGCTTAAATCTTGTACAAAACATAAAATGAAACTAAACTAGAAGTCTGTAGAGAAGCTAGAAGAATTAAAGAAAATCCCAATTTACAAAAAAAAGTTCAATCTTTATTCAAAACTCCAAAATAAAGAAAGAAAAATTCAACAAAACTTTAAATAACAGTTTAACTAGGAAAAGTTGTTAAAAATTACAAAGTTATCGTCGAAAAATTAATGAAAAATTAAACTTATATAAATATTGCTAAAAACCACCAGAAAACTTTAAACTAAAGTTTACAGAGAAAAACATTATGTCAAAATGACATAATAATTGACAAGCTTGTCAAAAAATTTACTTAATCTTCAGCAAAAAGGTTTAATATTTACATGCCGGTAGTGGCGTGTGAATTAAGAAAACTGTTGATTTAAAAGTGTAAATTAAATATTGATTATGAAAATAAAATTAATAATTAGAATTGATTATTTTGATCGTTTCTGTAACGCAGTTTGACTTTCTTGCATTGTTCTATCAAAAATTACAGATCAAAGCTTGAATATTCTGCAGAAATCAGGGAAAACTCAATTTATAGGAAACATTAAAATTTTCACTCAAAAATTAAATGCATATTCTGAAACTACAGCCTGGGATATTACTCAAAAAATCAGCAAAATCTTAAATCAGAGTCTCCAGAAAGAAATGTTTTATGAAAATCTATAGACTGCAACTTAAATATTAAAAAAAAAACACCTAGATTACAGAATATTTTTAATATTCAATAAAATAAGTAATTGTGAAGGCTTTGACTTCGGGATACATTTTGATAATTCAATTAACTTTGTTGGTATCACTAAAGTTGTCGAAAATATAGTTACAAGTGTAAATAAAAAGTGATACCAACAAAGTTAATTGTTTTATTCTGAATTATTTTGAATTTTTAATATTCATTTATTTATGAAATCCTCAGAACTAAAATTTGTTCCCTCAGAACTTTTTTGTTCGCTCGTAAATCTACATTTATTATTTTAATAGAAAATTTATTTTAGAAACTTTTATCACTCTTTGAAAATTTTGATAACAGTGGCTGTTTTTTAAGTTAAAAGCAAAAGTGTTAGCCTCTAATTTCAATCGTAACAAACAAAAAAATAAAAAATCCTCGGAAAAATTTGATTCGGCAATAACAATTGAAAAACGATTTGAGCTGTCAATTTCCCAATGTCGTTTAAACTAAAACTTTAGTATTTTTATTTATTTTTTTACTAACGGAAAATTAAACTAATCTAAAATTGCAGACTGAAAAACTTCAAATTATAGTTTACAGACGAGAACTTTCCGTCAAAAAATACAGGCTGAAGCTCGTAATTGTCCAAAAATTCGAAAAGAACCCAATTTACAAACAATATTTCCTAAAACTAAATGAATAAACTAACATTACAAAGTGAATTTGAATATTGATCGACACCTCAAATGCCGAGTCTCTAGAGGAAATATTTATATGCAAAAAATTACAAATTGAAGCTTCAATATATTGTATAATATAATAAATAAATTACTTTTATTTCTTGGCAATTGAAACATAAAATTGTATTGAAAACAATAACAATTTCTTCACAAATTTATTTTTATTTACTAGATATGAATTTCGAGTACAATGTACTCATTATCAATAGTTAAATGTCTAGGTTTATTTATACATAAATATATTTCTATAATTGAAACATGTTTAACGAAGCAGATGCCTCATTTCCACACTGGAGGTGTTTGGTTCGTGAGTAGAGAAAATATTTTTAATTTTCATTCAAAAATTAAATGAATACATACAGGTTGCGTTTTTAAAATATTGCTCAAACAATAAATTAGTGTCTACAGAGATAAACGTTGTGTCAAAAATTAAGCTTAAATGTTGTAAATTCGCTTAGATCTTTTTTAGATTTTGTTGGCAGTGAATTTTTAATGATAAACATGTTCAGGTTATGCTTCCAGATGTTTGACCAAATGATTCTAGTCTATTTCATTTTTTTCGTTTATTGTGCTAAAATATATACTCTCGTCAAACAACGTTCTGCAAAGCATTTTCCGCATCTCTGTTCAATCAATGCTATAACTTTATTTCAGGACCAGAATGAGTTCATAAAATTTATGGAGTGTAACATTTGTTGAACTCATTCTGGTCCGGAAAATTTTTATCTTGAAAATGTATCTACCACCTCATTTCGCGTTTAGTTTAATTCTAATAACTTTTTTGACTTTCGGCTTATTATGGAACATTGATTCTACTTAATTTGGTCTGAAGTTCTTCCCATCTTTTTCTGCATTTGATCAGAGTTTTCGAGATACTCCCAGTAATTCCACTCCCAGCTTTTTAGAACTTTTCCTCCCCTTCATTTCAATTTCATAATTTGCAGGCATGTTTGTTTCATTTCAAGGGTTATAGAACTTTACAGTAATTTCTATTCCAGATCTTATTGCACATTACAAAATAAATATGGAACATTTCTAATGTAAAAGAAGATAGTTGCTCCCTCACAATCATAGCAAGGGTTTGAGTTAACGAACATATTTGGATATGACTTAGCCCGTGCTTCTTTTATACAAAAATTAATGTATGATATGAGTCCATCCGACACATAAAACTATAAAATGTAATAAAGTCCTTAGGTCGTCGTAGATAATTAACTAATAATAAATATGAAAATTGTTAATAATTTAAAAATACGAAAACAATTCGTGAATCTACAACAATGAGTCTTACTAAGACTACAAAACAAATTACTTGTTGAAACAACTACTTCTCAGGCTAATACCTCGACAGACATTGATTGATACAAAAGTAATTTGCGTGTTACAAATAGTACAACTATCAAAGCAACACTAATTTGAATGAAATTATTTCTATTGAATAAACTAATAGATGAAAAAAATAAAAACGTATTTTAGACAGTTTGAAAGTGAATATAACATGAAAAGTTATTGACAAAATTGAATTTAGACTGATTTCATTGAATTAAACTAGCAAAAGCAATTAAAAATCTTTGGATATCTTCAGTACAGCTTTAGTATAAAATTGACTTTAAATACCAATAAAAACATTTACTACAATAAATATAATGAGTCCCATTACACTCCTTCCAGTAATAGGTAAACTCTTTGAATCCCTCCTTAAACAAAAACTCCTTCAATCCGCCAAAAATCACTAACCTGAATACCAATTCGGTTTCCTACCCCAAAAATCAACCAAACATCCTTTATCCATTTTAACCTCCAATATCCAAACCAATCACCTCGAAGGACGTAAAACAACAATCCTTTTTCTTGATATTCAAAAAGCATTCGATTCGGTTTGGCATATTGGCCTCATATACAAATGTTTTCTTCTCAATATCCCACGTCATTTAATTATCCTTATTCACAACTGGCAGAACTTGCCAGGGTAGATCCAAACAAACCTATTCCGACCCATTTCCCATCCAGCAAGGGGTACCACAAGGATCTCCACTCTCACCCCTTTTGTATAACATTTTTTGTCATGACCTATTCGATCCCAATCCATCATACTTTCATCCCTCAAGATACGCCCTCCTCTTTACTGACGACACCGCACTGGTCACCCACGCTCCGACTCTCCAAGCTGCCCAATTATCCCTTCAATCATCATTCGACGCAATTCAATCCTGGTGTTCCAAATGGCGTATGAAAGTAAACCTATCCAAATCCAAAGTGTTTATTCCCCATCATAAAATCACACCACAATCCCCTTCCATTAATATTAATATCCAACACCTGTAAATACCTAGGCGTCCTTTTCGACTCCAAACTATCCTTCAAAGCCCACGCACAATCAATAAAATCTAAAATTAAAATGCTCGACATTTCCGTGCACTAACGTATAAAACCCAAGGCATTTCCACCAAAACAGCCACACACATATACACCACGATTTGTCGACCTCTTATTGATTACAGCGCGATCCTATTTAACCAAATCCGTCCTTCCACCCTCCAACACTTCAACGTCGCCGAAAGGTCAGCCCTACGTACCCTTACCAAACTAAGACATCCTATCAACCCCCTATACAATCCTTCTAATGCTCTCCTTTACGAAACCACACAAGTCATCCCAATATCCCAACGTATATTTAGCCTTAGTTATGAAATTTGCCAAAAATCCCTTTAATGTAACCCTCCTCAATAAATTCTGTACCCCCCGAAACCTCAATATCCCCCCCAAACACAAACATCCATCAATCACTCTTCATCAACTCATTAGCTCGTATCATCCGGACAGTTAAGCTAGACAGCAATTTTTCTTTGTTTTACATAAATCAGTCAAGACAAGGCAGAAAGACCGAAGGTTGACTTGGAGGGTGGATTAAAGACCAAATACGCACCCTACATATGCAATCATAATTTTAATCCCATTAATGTTTTCTCTGTTTACAAAAAAAATTAAAATGAAATTTCCTGTTAAACACATTTCCCTGTCTCCAACTGCGCTACACCAATGAGATCCAAAATAGATCGAAACCGGTCTGTGGCTATTTTTGATAGGAAACAATAATGAATGTTGACAAATTAAACATTTGTTTTACTATGGTCACTAAATAAAGTTCCAGTTATACAAACAAAGTAAAAAAAGTGTAAATTATGATGTATAACGAAGTAAAAATTTTCTGTTTAAATCAAATAAATATCCTGATTGATTGTTGAAGTACTTAGACGTTGAAAATCCATTTTTGATATTAAGATAACGACACTGGCAGATTTTTAAATTTAGTTTAATTTAAACACTACATATGTTTCGCCAGGTGAAGAAAATATTTTCTTAAAACATATGTAGTGTTTAAAATAAACCAAATTTGAAAATCCGACAATAAGTGTCGTTATCCTTTTATTAAATATCCAGATATTTAATGAAAACACAATCAGTTTTCTTCAATAAAGCCATTTGGTGTAATGAAATATATAAATAAAAAGATATCCGATAGACTTATCTGAATAAATCGCAACTAACGTTGACCTATTTCAATGTTTGATTTAATAAAAATACTTAATAATGAATTTTATCATTACCAGACGTTCAGTCTTCGAAAGTACAAGCTGCCCTTTTAAAGATTTATAAAAAATAACACGTTTTACTCCCTCGCCTATGAATGATAACGATAAAAACTTTTCTATACAGCCGTTAAAAACTTTTAAAAGTAGAATCTCTTCTTAAATAAGTGTCCTTTAATGGTATCCGCAGGCGAGAGATAAAACTTTTACGAGCAATTAAAATAGAATAATTATTATTCCTATTGAAACGACACGTCCTTTTGTTAAAGTTAAAAATATCCTTCATTGAAAGGTAAAAAAATTGATTTAAAATTAAACAATAAATTATAGTGAAGATTGCAAAAATAATTCTTAGATCTTAGCCTTTCAACAATATGCTTAGAGTTGAAGATCATCATCGTAGTATCATAAATTGGGATTTAAAATGTTTGTATTTAATGTATAAAATCTTATCTATGATTAATCATACTTTATCAGACTTGCATTATAGATATAATTCAAAATCCACAAAAAAGTAAACAACACCATACAAATAATTTCATCTTGAATTTTGGAGGCGTTCACTTCGTAGTACATTTTTAATGTATAACAGAAAAACGTTTAACTTTTTTATACTACTTTTTATTTTTATACAACACTTCGTGACTAGTTTCGAATTACACAGTAATCATTATAAAAATAAAACTAAGTCAGTTAAAAAAATGTTAAACGTTTTTCTGTTATTCAATAATTTCATCACCAAGCTGAATGAAAGGCGGAGATCACTCTTGAAGAATGTTCTTCCACTCTAACCTGTAGATGTCACTGTGTCATTATAGATTAACTCAGCTTCAGATACATATATGTATTGATGGTGTACGCCATTACTTTGCAATACATCTTCGAATCAGAAACTGAAAACGATCTTGAAAGACTTTCTCATCTATCAATTGGTGATAGTAATAGTTTGAAAACGTTCATTTAATAATGATCTTGTAACGGTTAAAACTATCACACAGTAAATCCTATAATAGAACCGCCCTTGTTAAGTCATTTTCATTAATATTCTGAATTAATCAGCACAAAACCTTAATGTAGCTACAAGACCATTTATTCGACGATGGCCTCGAAGAGAAGAACCAGCTTTCCAGAAACGCCCCGAACACACGTAAGGCCGAATATTCTCGATTAAACGTAATATTTCAATTAAAACCGCTCCCAAGATCTCGTGTCTCCAACAGGATATCGTTTCATTACCAATCTATATTCCATCGGGTCACGGTAACACGGGATAAAATCAAACATTTACGTTAGAGGAAAAATTCCCCGAAGGCCCACGACAAGTGGAGAACGTCGGCATGGGCAGCATTATCCGGTGGGTGCACACAGGTGGTTGTGGCCATCGTCTAATCGTGTAGACTTAGGCGTTTCTTATGGTAATCGTGCGAAACGATCCATTGTATCGGACACACCCACGTACCGGAAATTGAGCGTGATTTATAACTCGAATGGAAAGAAAAAACAACCACTCTGGCATATTTTAAGCGTTCGGTAATCTGGTATAATTGCTACCTTCTTGCTAATCGAGTAATATATAAAATAATACATCGGATATCGTGATATTTGATCCCGATTGCGAAGCATAATGACTCATCGCAAAACGGTATATCTAATCTTACTAGTTGCCATATATTAAATAATAAATTATATTATTATGATTCAGAGATTACATTACTATTTATAATATTATAAATTGCTTATACAATGAAATATTTGAAGATCAAATGTACCAAATTAATAAAATAGCTATTTTTAACGTGCTAAAGAGAATAATGAATATATTATACAGAGTATTTTATAATTATATATATCTAAAAATTATTAGGTATGAGATATCAACAAAAACTTATTTAATTGTTTTCCCTGACAACAATAGCCAAGGACCGGTTTCGATCTATTTTGGATCTCATCAGCGTAGCGCAGTTGGAAACAGGGTGGTTATCCATTCATAGGGAATTAGTGCAACTTTCGAACAACAGATTGCACCTTTATGATAATAACTTGAAGAGTTATTTAGTTTGTCAAGATAAAAGATTAAATTTAAAATATCGCTTCACGTAACTCAAAAAATAAACCAGCAGAAATTTAAAAAAAAAATCAAGAGAACGTAAATATGTTCACTTAATATGTTTAAAAGTAAACACTTTCTCCGCAATATAAATGTTAATGCAATTGTTAATGTTCTTTCTTATGATATAAATCTTCACGTAAGTTACTACAAAAAATGTTGAAATTTTAATTTGTTTTTAATTATTAATAATTTTATGTTATACTCATTATTAAAAAAAGACGTGAAATTAATGACGAAATAAATTTTAAACATCTGTGTCGTAAGATTTGCACCATAAATTATAATTCTATTAATAAGACAATAAATTATCATATAAGAATATCAATGTGACTTAAAAATTAATGAATAACACTTAAAGATGTAAAGATCATTCATAACTTTTTTTATTACTACCACCCATTACGGAAACCGCAAAAAAATCTACAGTTAGTTACAAGCTGTAAAAATTTAAATTTCTAATTCCCATTTCGACTAATTTAATTCAATCTGCATACGTTTCTCACGCAATTTACCGAACACCATATGCTCTCGCCACGCGAACTACAATTTGCAATTTGATGCAAATATTCGGCATAAAAAAACTTGCCCTAACTGTACTGACCATAAAAAAATTATTTTAAAATTATTAAAATTATATTCAAATGTTAGCGATATATATGAATATATTTGAGAACTACAATATTAAAATGTTAATCATGTATGAAATAGTAGAAGTGATGATAATAATATTTTTTCATGCAATATTACATAAATGATAAACAATAAACATGAATATAAATTAATGACTAATACTGATGAAGGTTTAAAATTAAATTACACTTGGTTTGTTTGTTGAAACTAGTCGAGTAAATAGAGAAAAAATGTGAAACAAACCAAGTGTAATATAATAAAAATATATTAAATAAAATACTTTACGTTGTAGAAAATTAACTAATAAATAGAAATTTTATTTATGTGTAATTTAATTTAAACCTTCATCATTAATAGTTCAAAATGTTTCACCAAGTGATAAATGAGAATATGAGAAAGTCATTCAAGAAATAAATTAATGATAATATAAATCCAATAGTTTTACCAAAATTATGAATGAGCATAAAATTCAGTTTATTAATAAATTAATTATGTTAACCTGTTTAGGCTATAAATCTGTGGTATTTTTGCCTACACAACATATTTTTATAGATTTTATTTTTTACTTATGATGAGTGTAACTGAAATATTTTGTCAGGCTAGGTTTTTGGTTATTAAAATTATATGTTAAAGTACTTTATCTCTAAACTCTTTAATTCAAAAATACATAAATCAATTTAATATTTTTACAAAATTTGAAAATTAAATACAAAATTGAGAACCAAATCTTGGCAATGTTTCATGATAACAAAAGTGTAAAATTGTATTGCATAAAAGTACTTACATCTCTGTATTCAAACAGATTTTTGGAATTAAACGCAAAAATTAAAACGAAATTATCAGGCTCAATTTTTTGATAATAGAAGATTGTAAACAAAAAATATTGTCTTCTAATATCTTTAATTAATAATAATAATAATTTATACCATCCTCCATCCCTTATATACAGCTACCGTTCCATTACGTTACTTCCCGTCCTACGAAAACTTTACGAATCACTCCTTAAAAACAAAATACTATCCCACATCCAAGACCGTATCTCGAACTACCAATTTGGCTTCCTTCCAAAACGTTCCACTACCATCCCTCTTTCCATCCTTACCTCAAACATCCAATCAACACACCTTGAAGGAAAGTCATCAGCCATCCTACTACTGGATATTCAAAAAGCCTTCGATTCTGTCTGGCATCAAGACCTGTTGTATAAATGTTACCTCCTCAAATTTCCTTTTCACATTATTTTCATCATTAAGCAATTCCTTTCAAAGTCAAAATCAACAACAGCTACTCCCCTCTCTTTACCCCTGCACAAGGTTTACCCCAAGGATCCCCTCTATCTCCACTACTTTACAACATCTTCTGCTTCGACATCTACTACCCTGACCCTCTTCACTTTAATCCCTCAAAATATCTCCTCAAATTTGCAGATGACACAGCTCTAATTTCCCATGTACCCTCCGTACATTCTCTTCAATCCCTTTAGCAGCTTATTGACACCCTGAAGCACTGGTTTGCAAAATGGCAAATTAAAATCAATCCCCACAAATCCCAGCTTCTGATTCCCTATCACCATAACAACAATCCTGCACATAATATCCATATCTCCCACACAATTGTTTCCCCTTCTACGTCCATAAAATACCTAGGCATTACCATAGATCAAAAAGTAAACTATAGTAATCAAACAGCTTTAAATAAGGCAAAAATCATTACAAGGGCTAAATTAATTGGGAATCTAACCTAGAAAAACAAAGGAATATCCATCAAAACAGCCGTTAAAATTTATAAAATGATTTGCCGCCCTCTACTTGACTAAGGTAATATTCTTTTCCTAAACTCCTGCAATCCCACTATCCACAATATCCAAGTTAGCGAGCGATCCTCCCTAAGAGCTTTAACTAAAATCCGCCATCACAAAAATCCTCTACATAATTCTAATTCTAGCCAACTCCTATATGACTCTACCTCTGTTAATCCTATCGATGAGCGCCTTCATTATAAATTTTCGAAAAACTCCTTCAACCAACACATCCTTTCCCTTTACTGCTTGCTCAGAAATCCTGACCTAATCGCAAAGTATAAAACTCCTTCATTCACAACATTCGAATTCATCGCGACACATCACCTATCATCACCATCAGAGACAGACTGACGAGACATTAATAACTTTTCATGTTATGCTCACTTTCAAACAGTCTAAAATAGTTTTATTTTTTTCATTTATTAGTTTATTCAATAGAAATAATTTTATTCAAATTAGTATTACTTTGATAGTTGTACTATTCGTAACACGCAAATTACTTTTCCATCGTTCAATGTCTGTCGAGGTATTAGCCAGAGAAGTAGTTGTTTCAACAAGTAATTTATTTTGTAGTCTTAGTAAGACCCATTGTTGTAAATTCACGAAATGTTTTCGTATTTTTAAATTACTAGTTAATTTTCTACAACGAACTGAAAGATTATAAAATTACATATATAATATTTATCTAAAAGACGTACACAATATAGGGAGACAACTAATTTAAAACAGTGAAAAATACATAAAGAATACTTACATACGAATATGAGTTAGAATTTGAAAACAATTAAAATGACATAAAAGTAATACTCAGAATTATTTTCTGCTCCACAGTTTTACATTATTACAATGAAAAAACTACCAACTAACAATTGAAACAACTATTCCTCGTACTAAAACACCGCCAGGTATTGAATCACATAAATGTTAATTGTCGTTACAAGTCTGAAAATACATTCAGCACAATGGAACATTTTTGTGGTGTCATCGTTTCCCAACCACGCCATGGAATTGACTATTCGCAGACACGTGTTTCGCTATATTACAGCTCATCATTGCAGCTATTCCATAACTTGTTTGATTTTCAAAGCGCGTTCAATAAACGATATCAACGAAAAATATATAATTTACAATTAAAATATTACATTTCCATAAATTTACTAAAGATAAATCTCTCACTGTTTGAGACAGTTTGTTATAAAATTTTAGACCAAAACAATTCCTTGAATTTCTTATTTTGCCTACTCTATGAAATTCAAGGTTGATTTTGTGGGAGGAACACCTTGTATTATGATTATGAACATCATTCCAAATTGCATAAGTTTATTTCTGTATAAATTAGAAAATTAAAAATACGTGGAAATGCTCAATAAATTAGTGTCTAACATCTTCTCTGAAGTCTACACCTGTTATTATGCGAATCACTTTCCGCTATAGTACAAAAATCCGGCACGTATAACACGAATAACCCTAACTAGCACTCCATAATGCATTAAAAATGCAAACAAACTATAATAAGCTATCTTAAGCACTTTCGGGTGGTAAAAAGTAAATATTCTTTCTTAATTTAAGTTTATTTTGTTTGAACCAGACTTCGACTGTGATGTATCAATTATTTCTTGTAATTTCATGGGTTCAAAAGATGTATTAACTAGAGAAGTGTCATCAGCAAAGAATACCACTCGGATGTTATGCATGAAAGTAGGTGGTAAGTCGTTAATGTACATAAAAAAGTAAAATCCCAAGTACAGACCTTGGAGGCACGCCACAATTTATGTCGTTGATTACATCTCTTGATAGTATTGTTAAACGACACTACTTGTTTTCTATTATTTAGGTAGGTTTTTCAATAGCTTTTTACCTGCTTAATTTTTCTATAAGAATATCGTTGATACAAAGTCGAAGTCTTAGGCAAGTCACAAAACTGGGCTAAAATTATTTGATTTGTTTTTACACCATCGTTTATGTTCTGCATGAGTTCTTATATTGCAATGGTTGTATTTATGCTTTGTCTGAAACCATATTTTTAGGTATTCATAATATAGTTGCCCAGTTGGATTATCTTAGATAACAGTGGTACTATAAAAATTGGCCTGTATTTATCTTTATCTTAATAATGGGTAAAACTCTGGAGATGTTGAAACAGTCAGGAAAGATCCCAGTTCTAACACACTCATTGATAACATTAGTGAGTGCAACTATAATAGTTGTATTTATAATTGATTTAAGTATAGGGTTTTCCAATAAGAGGTTTCATTTTGAATAGCCCGCTATCTGGCAGCTGTCATCTTTTGACATTTGACATTTGTAAAAATGGAACGATAGACGCTTCAACAAAGCATTGAAATTGTTAAAATTCACTACAGAAATGGTGAAATTTTTGCAGTCACAGTTCGCCAAACTGAAGCACTTTTGGGTCGTCGTGAAGCACCTTCTCGGCCAGCAATAGTAAAACTGGTTAAAAAATTTGAGCTGTTGGGACAACTTAGTGATGTGAAGAATCTTAACCGTGTGCGTCGCTCAAGAACAATTGAGAATATTGCCGCTGTAGCCAATAGTGTTAACGAAAACCCAGGTTTATCGATTTCTCGTGGATCTTTGGAATTAGGCATTCCAAAAACTTTTAAAGTTCAGTTAACTCAAGAACTCAAGCCGGTCGATCAGGAGCAATGTCGTATCTTTGCTGATTGTGTCCTTGAAATGCCTCAAAATGATCCGGATTTTCATCAAAAAATCATCTTCAGTGATAAGCCCATTTTCACCTCGAATGCTACGTGAATAATCAGAATTGCGCATTTGGGGCTCGGAAAATCCAAGAATGCTTATTGAAAAGCCTCTCCATCCACAACTTGTCACTGTTTGGTGCGGTTTTTGGACTGGCGGTGCGATTGGACCTTACTTATTCGAAAGTGAGGCTGGTGCAACTGTTACGGTGAATGGATTGTGTTATCGAGCTATGATTAATGATTTTTAGGGCCGGAATTGGAACATATTGATGTGGGCGACGTTAGACGAGCTACGAAACAATCAAAATTTTCAAAGAAAAGTTTCCTGGCCGTGTTATTTCATTATGAGGTGATCACAATTGGCCAATGATATCTTGTGACTTAACACCTTTAGACTTTTTTTCTTTGGAGCCACGTGAAAGATAAGTTCTATGCCAATGCTTCTTAATCGATTCAAGACATGAAAGATAGAATTCGTGAAGTTATCGAGGATATACAGCCGCAAATGTTCGAATTGGTAATGGAAATTTTCATGGATATGGTGATGCAACCGTAGTCGTGGCGTCCATTTGGCTGATATCATTTTCCTTCGTTAATGGCATACCTTTCTCTTTAAAATGAAATCAATATCCATTGATTTCTCTTAAAATATACTCGTTTTTTTCTAAATATCAAATTGAAACCTCTTACTGGAAAACCCATTATAACTGTATTCATTCCATAAAATTAAAAATTTAACAGTGATGACCCTAGGTCTGTTCAACTTTGTGATTTTCTAGCACTATATGGTTTCTTACTTTTGCGACTAGAAATAACAGCTGTCTGGACAATGTATTCTCTAATGTTAGTATCGATACTATAAAAGCGCTCCCTGCTTATTCGGGCTTATGCGATCATCTAGCAATCCATGTTCAAGTGAATACTGAACAGATAACGCATGTGAATATCAAAATCCGTAAAGTGCGACCGTTTACCAAACTCGGTAAGTTTAAAATAATGTATAAATTACTGCAATCAACATATTGTTCTTTTATTAATGAAAAAAAACCTTGACTTAGAATTGAAATTCTCTATATTCCTAGAGACATTATCTAACCATATGCTAGCTTGTTTCCCTGAAAAATATATGCGTGTGCCAAACAAAAACAATAATACAATCAAATGGTTCAATGACAATCTGAAGAAGATGCATGAAACTCTAATATTAATGACAGATGCAAGCAAGAGATATCTCGATTTAAAAGTTGGTAATTTAAATTTTAATAAAACATATCAAATTGCTTTAAAACTCGTAGTGAAAAATTTATAATATACAAAAGGCAATGTGGCCACTATTAAAAAAAAGAGGCGAATTCTTAAAACTGTATAATACATCCTGACGATTTCAATATGTTCTTTAGCTCAACACCTGCTGAACTTTCGAAGGCATTGCCTTGCACTAATCAGGATCCCATTGACTTTTTATTAACCAAATCTGTGCATCCTGTCAACGATTATTTTGTATTTGAAGAAGTGAGTTCTAATGAGGTACTTAAACTGGGCTGCGTAATTCCTATTTTCAAAAAGTGTGATGACACTGATATCAGCAAGTATGGACCGATATCCTTGCTTCTCATCATCTCAAAGATCATTGAAAAGATTTTATTTAAACTCACGGCATTTCTAGATGCACTCAACCTTATTGATGATCAGCAACAAGGCTTTCGAGTGGGTAAGTTAACAGAGCAAGCAGTCCTAGCCTCTTCTTCGGAAATTATATTTCTACAATCTTAACCCTCACAGCTGCTGCTTATTGTGCTCCTACTTAAAAGACAGACGGCAGAAAATTTTAGTCAATCAGCTGAAGCTAATATTGTGCACGTTGTACCCCCGGGATCAATCCTTGGACCCTTGCTATTCATATTATATATTAATGACCTCCCGTTACAAGTTAAGTCAAACATTGTTCTGTATGCAAATGCCACTTCTCTTATGCATCAATATGTAGTTGTGCAGCCTGCAATACAAGATAGTAATATCGCAGCATTTCATATATCGGAGTGGTTCATTTCAAGCCATCTTACATTAAATGAAAGGAAGACCGAGAGATTGACCCTGTCACTTCGCAATAGAAACGTAGTTAATGGTTCAGTAAAATTCCTAGGAATAAAAATTAAACAATTTAGTTTATTATTGGAATTTGCACGGCGATGTAGTTTCTTCTAAATTAAATAGTATAGTATTTCTTCTAAGAAAGCTCACTAATTTTTTACCACAAGCAGCACTATTAACAGCTTACTTTGGGTACTTCCAGTCACATTTATTATATGGCATTTTAGTATAGGGTCATGCCCATATAATTAAGAGGTTATATTTCGTATCCAAGGTACTCTTTTCTGGAATATAAGGATGACTGCAAATTAGCATTTATTAAAATGAATATACTAACACTTCCATGCACCTATATGATGAAATGCATCAAAAATGTTCGCATAAATATAGCGCAATATACCACTCACGATCAATTGAATAACCACCTTACCAGCCCTAAGCAGCTGCTATATCCAGCTTATCCACACTTGTCTAAAACTAGAAACAGCTCAAATTTCTATAGGCCTAAATTATACAATTTACTACCGCAAAGCATAAAGTCTCTCTCCGATGTAAAATTTTACTATGCAATCAAAAGATATTTCTACAGCATAGAAGAATAGATTCCACGACTTTTATTAATGTAACAACCATTGTAAATTTACTATTTATTATGTTTTGTATTCAACTTATTCATCTAATTTTATGTTTTTTAATTATATTAAAGGATCTCTCTCAACTAAACTCTGTTGTAGCACCAAATAAATGATTTCATTTGATTTGATAGAAGTCCTTTCTTACCGTATTGAAAGAGACTTCAATGGATGCAAATCAAATTCTTTGATATTGACCTCCGAGGCAACGTTAGGCTTAAAATTAAACTACACCTATAGTTGAGAAATATTTATTAAAATCTTCAGCGCTAACATTACAGCTATTTTGTTTGATAATGTTACCCAAGTTATTTCGTTTAATTACACTCCAGATAGATTTAGGAGATCATTATTTTTCTTAATGTGTTTGTTTGCATACTTTTTTCCCTCTTTAATTTTTAATACAGATTATATTTTAATACATTTTTGCTTTAAAAACAAAATTGAAGATTAAATCCATTATCAGACTATTTTTTGCTAATAAAGGGTCTTCCAATAGGGACTTCCGAACTTTTACAGTTGATAGCAACCTATTGTACAAGCTACATCTGTCGAATTGGCTGTTATTTATTCAGTTTACTTTGTCACATCACCATGGATTCTTTAATTAAAATTGAAGTTCTGTTTGGGCAATGTTCTGTACGATTCGCTCATTTTACGGTCTCCATAATCGTCCTACAGAGAGAACTATTCGCAGTGTGGTGGATAAATTTTAGTCCACTGGTTCAATAAATAATGAACCAATATATGTACGACGATAAACCGTAATATCTGCCTCCGTAAGATTGAACAAGAAAATCCTAGGCAGTCGATTTCGAGTCGCTCACAAGAACTCGGCCTTTCACAGACCACAACTTGATGAATTTTGCAGCTGACTCAAGAGCTGAAGATAAATGAACATAGACAACGACGTTTGTTCACTGAATGGGCCTTGGAGCTGTTGGAAACTGACCCTAATTTTCATCAAAAAATCATCTTCACCGATGAGGCCCATTTCTGGATGAATAAGTATGTCAACAAACAAAAATTTCGGATTTGAGACGATACCGATTCACATGAAATCCAAGAGCGTCCAATGCAGCATCTGTTTAGTGTGGATTTTAGATTTGCGTTGTCATCGCTCCATATTTGTTTGATAACGAGGCCAGGCTATCACCGTCAACGGCAAGCGCTATAGGTTGATGATTATCAACTTCTTTTAGCCTGAATTGGATGATATAGACACCAACGACATATGGTTTCAACAGGATGATGCTACGTGCCACACAACTCATGCCACATTGGACATTCTGCACAAGCGATTTAAGGGCATGATCATCTCACGCAGAGGTGATGTAGCCACCGAAATCGTTAGATATGACCCCGTTAGACTTTTTCTTGTAGGGTTTTCTAAAGACGCAGGTCTATGCTAAGAAGCCACGAACAACAGCGGCCATCAAAGCCAAATAACCGATGCCATCGATCAAATTCAGCCAGATTTATGCATCAGAGTCATGGAAAATTGGACATTTCGGATGCGCGCCATCCAGCAACGCCGCGGTAGGCATTTGTTATATTTCAGGCATAATGGCATCGATAGGCCTTTCTAACGAATAAAAAATTTCGATGATATTTAATGATAGGAAGCGCTTAATAAAAGACCAATTAGATAATTGCAATAAATTTCAGGGATTAAATCTTTATATCTTTTAATAGTATATAAAATGTATACAAATGTTTTTAATCAAATCGTAAAAGCTATTTCTTCATCTCACTACATTTAATTTCCATCATCAACATAATGGAAGCAGGAAATCAGTACGAATAGACAACAGCAAAAATTATTAAACCATTCATGCATTAACATCCTTTAAATACCCTACACTCCCTTATTACAACTAATAACACCATATAATCCCAATAAGCAGATACTTCTTGTCAATTACAATCTAATGGATATTAGAAACTACTACAAAGCCGTCCATTAAATATAATAGTTACATTTACGTCCATCATATCTCTCGCACAATACACGGGCAATTCCTGACTTCTAGGAACACCTATTTAAACGTAGTACCATCGGATGGCGTGCTTTGTTTGAAGATATGCTCGGAACACGATAAGAGCCGCACCTACCATCCTCTTTCCTATGAGAGTACGAGGACAAGGCACGATCCCGTGAACACGTGAAGTTTGTTGACGACCCTCACGCCCATAACCGACGATTGGGACATTAAGAAAAACCGAAACCGAGATAAAGTTGTACAATTATCCAGAATTGATAACTGATTCCTATTAAAATTCCCGTGAATAACAGCGAGTTTCCGGTGATGTGTGTAATAATATTATTCAGTCGGCGTTTTATATGATGAGGATTTATAATGACCGCAATTTGTGGTGAAGAGATGATGCATTGTTTGTATTCGAATTTTCTGATTAATTAAATCATTAATATGCATTTGTTCGTAATAATGATATCAATATATTAGAGGGGTTAAAGCTAAATTTTATAAAAAAACATCACACCTAACGCTTTAAAAATTATTATTTAAAAAAAATATGTACACTTATACATTATGCTTAATATTTAAAATAATTCATTTATTCATTTTCACTTTACAATATCCTGTTACAATAAGATATATAAGAAATTTAAGGTGTGCATTAATAATTACAAAGAACACAGGATTTGTGTTCTTCCACTCAGACCCCTTCTTCTGCTTCAAATGATGGAATTTTCATTCAGTGATGAATCTTCACCATTTAGGCAATATTTTGGCCATTGCTGGCATATTTGTCCATAATACAATAAAATAGGATAAAATGTTGGTTGATTGTAAATAAAAGTTTTCGGCATAAGCCAAACAAAAAATACCGTGATGAAATTTATGAAAAATGCCATTAGATAATATAAAATGTAGTAGAACTATTAAGAGCAATTAATATGTGAAATTGTCTACTTAGAAAAGAAAGACTCCAAAATGAGCTCTATTGAAAAAATTGGTTATTGTATCAAAATTTAAAAAAAACATAAAAGACCTAAGATGCAAAATATTTTTGGTAAGGAAATCAGAATATATAAGTCGACATTTTGTAATTAATTAATTAATTTCATAAAGAGCTAAGAATAGTCATAGGCTAGATAAATCCAATGACTAATTTAAACCCAAGATGAATAAAAAATGAAAAATTTTAATATGACTTAAAAAGTTTATTACATTACAAATGTTATTATTTGCTTCCAGTTAATAAATAAAAGTACACCTGTATGCGTAGAATTTCTCCTCTATCACAATTCTCCGTCGTATTCTCTATATTTCATGTCTTTCCCATTCAGCTTTACAATTTTATTATAAATTGCATTCCAAGGGATATATTTTTCTGATTCTACTATACAAAATCACTTAAGGCAGTCCAGTTTTTATCACAGATGAAGATACAGCTTTTTGTAAAGGGTAAGAATAATTGAAGACCTGGATACAAATCAGTCAGATTGATGGAGTGCTTTAGCTTATTATTCTTTTCCTTTTCAAGATAACTTCAAACCTTTTGCTGCATTTTGAAATCAGTAGTCCAATCGTTCTGTTCAAGTCAAAATTTACTTTGAATCATCTTTTTGTCCTCTCATTGTCAATTTAAACGCGAACAAAAAACAGAAACTCGCTATTTTTAGAACTTAAGACAAAAAGTTTTTTGTAAATTTATTTTAAAAAACTTTTTAAATAAATTTACAAAAAACTTTTTGTCTTCTTCATCGAAGTTAACGAACCACTTTTTTAAATGCTATAATTTGCCATATGGATTTTATTAATTGCACTATTCGTCCGTGATTATAAAGTAATATTATCATCGTTACATTTTTAGGAAACGGTTTTCCTTTTTACGTTTTTTCTTTGGTATGCTCCAAATTTCCTTAATGAAAACTTAAATTTATCATTCTATTCAAATTTTGAATTGTTGAAGTTTGATGTGTTTTTATTCAATGAATCAAGTTCTTGTAGATTGAGATATTTTAACTTAAACCAAGCATAGAACCTTTAAACCAGAAGATACTTCTATAATTTTCTTGGTGGAAAGTGAACATGTAAAGTTAAATCAATAAATCAATTTTCAAATTTTTACAGATTCATTACGTTCCATTTCCCATTTTCAGATAGCTGAGACGTATCTCGGTCTTAACGATTTATTATTGAAGTTTGAACTTAAAATTTAACGAAATTTAAACTTTGGGAACTAATTTTCTTAAACTTTTGGAATTAACTTTTTTAAACTTTGTTTAAACTCACTATTTTTTGGAGCTTAGGCAAAGACTTTTTGTACCAAAGTTAACGGTCCATATTTTGAACACCTACCTAATTATTTAAGTCTTTATACAGGGTGGACTAAAAGTCCGTTTAAATTTGAATCTGTAGCTGCGACGAGCAGCGACGGCGGGGTGGGGCGGAGGGGTTACGAAGCGGAAGAGCGAGCAACAACGATTCTTTTACTCTAGAGCAACGAAGATTTTGCGTCCATTACAACATACAGCGTAAAAGTGAAGCTCCATCGATTCAATTGATTCGAAAATGGGTACAGAAGTTCGAGGAGATAGGTTTTAATCAACAATCGTGGTTTCAGCAAGATGGGGCCACATGCCACACTTCCAACGACTCATTAAGTGCTGTTCGCGAAATTTTTTGACAAAAAGTGATATCCAAAAGAGGTGCCATTAACTGGCCACCTCGTAGAATGGATTTATCCCCACTGGACTTCTTTCTTTGGGGATACCTTAAATGTAAAGTTTTCAACAATAACCCAGTATCCCTAGAGGAATTAAAGGAAAATATTCGAGAGGAAATGCAAAACACTTCCCGAAAATTTCCGCTTCAAGTTGCAGCAGTGTCAAAATAGTCAAGGATCACATATGGATAATGTAATTAAAAAAAAAAAAAATCCCTATTTGTGTACTTTAATAATAAGTAGAAAGTTTTTATCTCACATAACTAGTTTCTTTTAAATCATCATTTGAAATGTAAACGAACTTTTGATCCACCCTGTATAAACACTTAAACAAAACACTTTTTTACCACTAAAATTTATTGTAATGTATATAAATATTTTACAAGAACACGACTTAGGTTTCGACTTTTGAAGGTCATTATTAAGTGTCAACATAGTAAGTGTTTATATTATGAATTACCACGTATTAACGGTCGCAATCATCGTCATGATTTAAGTCTTCCTTTTTTTACTCTGATTAAATACGCCTACTGCCACATTTAGCAATTAGTGGTGTTAATCTTGTTGTTAAACAACAAATCTTTCAAAAGCTCTTAAATAGCGAGTTTCTGGGTTTTCCACGTTTAAAAATGAGAGCAAAAACAATTGATTAAACTTTGAAAACCCAAAAACTAGCTATTAAAATACTTTTGCAAAGATTTGTTGTACTGAAATTTAATCAATTAGATAAGTTCCACCGTACTATTTTTAAAATCAACTTTAATCGCCGAAAACGGAGAAACTCGCTACTTTATGGAGCTTAGACTTTGATTTGTTGCATTGATGTTAACATTTTCAGTTTTTATCGAAACAAGTTATAAGAGCATTGTTTAAAATGAGTTTCAGTATGAAGAAACAATTTAAATGTACCAAAAATCATATTAATTTTATTAAAAAGAGTTAAAAACCAGAAAAAAAACTAATATTAACTTTCTAAAATTACATTTTAAAACTTGCTTGGAAAACCCAACAAAAAATTCAAAAGGAATTGAAATTTCCTAAGACGCAAAAATTGTAGAAACAATCCACTCAAAGACTTCAAAACTTTTAGCAATAAGAGCTGATTTTATTAGAATAACTCTTGTATTAGCTTAGCAACTAAGTAATTTCAGTTTTGGCGATAACCAACCTTTCCTCTCTTCTCAAGAATTTTATTAGGACCACCTGAATAAAAGCTTTTCACTGCAACCAACTTCCCTTCCAGGTGGTAATACCTTTACCATAATCACTTTGGCAACTTTTTGTAAACGAAAAATTACACTTTCTTTATTTTGTTGTTCGCGACAATTATTTCGACACACTGTGTTCTTCAGACAAAGAAATGATGACGAAGAAAAGTGTTATCGTATTTCATTTACGAAAAGTTATCAAAGTGATTAAGAATATGAACTTTCAACAACTAACAGCATCAACTATTCAGTTACCTTTACCACATCTTCTAGTTTGTACTCCCTTTTCAGTGTGTTTACTATCGTACATAACTTTCTCAGTCTGTTGTTTTCCACTGCAGCAGCTTTCGCATTTAGGATTTTGTTTCGGAACTCTTCCACTGTTTCATCCCGTGTTTTGTAATAATTACGTTTCGGTTGGTAGGGAGGAGTCCCTTCCATAGAACAAAAAATGGTGAATAACTTGTTGTTTCTTGTACTGCCGTATTATAGACGAATGCAATGTGCAAAATGTAGCTGCACCAGTCAGTTTGTTTGATATTCACAAACTTGCTCTAAAATAGTTTTATTTAGTTTCTTTGTTAGACCATTGCAATTAGGGTCATAAGTCGTAGTAAGGTTACTTCTTATACCCATAAGATTCTGGAGACTTGCAACAATTTCTGATTGAAAAACTTGACCTCTATCTGATAGGATTCTCCTTGGGCATCCATGTCCACAAATGTTATTTTCAAAAATTTGGCCTTTAATACAATGAATAATGTATAATCAACCAAATATTTTTCATTTTGTTCAATTATCATTCGCCATTTATCTTGCAACTTCATAATTCCGAACTCGTAGAATTTCTGGTCCTTTTTAACAAAAAAACTGAGCCATTTGCAAAAATTAAAAAAATTCTGCAAACTTCAGAATAAATGGTAATCCGATGGTGCCAGATCTGGGCTATATGGAAGATATAACATCACTTCCCAACCAAGCTCCAGTAAATGCCAATGAGTGGCCAAAAATGAGTGAGGTCTCGCGTTGTCATGGTGAAACACTACTTCTTTGTGATTTACCAATTCTGGGCGTTTTTTTTTTTGGTTGCTTCGTCTACTTTTGTAAGTTGTTGGCAGTACACATCTGAACTGATCGTTTGGTTCCTTGGAAGTAGATCAAAATATAAAATACCTTTGTAATCTAACCAGATTGACTACATAATTTGTTTCTGATGTAATTCAGCTTTCGATGTGCTTTGAGTTGGTTCGTTTTTCTTAAACCATGATCGTTTTTGGATGATGTTGCTGTATATTACACATTTTTCGTCACCAATGATGACTCTTTTTAGAAAAAGATTGGTTTCTTTACGTTTAAGGTACATATTGCAAATATTGATTTGCTGTATTAAGTGAACATCTTTTAATTCATGTGGTACCCAAATATAACAAGCCCAAGGCGTTTAAAATGTTTTTCTGTCGCAGTAAGCGATACATTTAACCTCTATGCCATCTCAACAGTTATGTGACGATTTTGTTCGACTATGGTTTTGATTTGGTCGTCATCAAGTTTGGTGTGCCGACCAGAACGTTGTTCGTCTTTAAGAGAAAAATCTACAAAACGGAATTTTTCAAACCAATTCTGGCACGTACGCTCCGTTAAGCAATCATCACCATAAACTTCACATATAATTTTGTGAGCTTGAGCAACTTTGTTTTCTTTACTGAAATAAAAAAAGTAAAATCTGTCGAAAATATTCGTTTCACCTTCCAAAAGTCTTACAGATAACAGCAACAAAATAATCACGAATCTAAAGGTTCTAAAGAAAAGTCAATGTGACTGATATCGAATGATGTTGAGAAAAGTACCACTAGCACCACTAACACAGGTCATTCATAAAAATAAAGCAAAGCTATAAATGAGCGATTACCGAAATTACCCAAAAATGTTCATCACTTAAGATCTTAACATTAGTTAAAATTTATGAGCTATCCCCTATAACAAAAACAAAACTCTGATACCCTACTTTGATCCTTTAAATTTTGAAGTTTCATCTTCAAATAAATTTTACATCAAACATAGAGTCAACACTTCTGCTACCATATTTTGATCACCAAGTTTCATCTCTAATATATTACACCCAAAGTTATAATCACGTAGTGTAATATTATCTTGAAGATTCGTAGAATAACTATTTATAGCGTAGACGAGTAATTCAGCAATTTCGTTCAGAGATAAATGTGCGCGTTAAGAAGTGACAAGTGAATAAATCAGAAACAACTTTCCCGACTATTCCAGAAATAACAATAAAACCAACCGCACGAAAATATTTACGGCATTTCTCGACACGCTTTTTTACGTACACAATGTCACAGCAGCTCAATGGCGCGGAATGCGTATTCGTCTCATTCAGGAGCAAATAATATTATGACGGTAAATATTTGAACGTGACAAACAAATTTATCGGCCGGGTCGTATAAGGCAGGAGACGAAGTGAGGCCAATTAACAGACTTGCCATCCGGTCACGACTTTCCCGTCCTAATGCGACCCTGATACGTAATAAACGTTAAATAACAATTTGTGAACTTCCATCGGGAAGTCAAGAAACTTTATTAGAAGAAAAAAAGGAATACACGTGCTCAAAAGTTTGATATAATAGGTAGCGTCATAAACTTAAAATCCTTAAACCAAGAGCATCGAGCTTAACTTAGATGCTGCCAAAATTTTGTTGATTCATGTGGAAGATATAGCTTTCGAAGTGACGCTTCCTCCGAATTTATTTTTACTATAGAAAAAAGTTAATTTGGTGTTTTGATTAAACATAACTGATGGGTAATAATATTCTTGCAACAAATGCATCATGTTTGATGGTTGTAAGGCACATTTGCCATACCTAATTGAATCATTATTGGTTTGCTGAGTTTCGTCATAAACGTACAAGCACAAATGATGCACCACGTTCAATAAGACCAAATGAGGCAGTTATTCCAGAAAACACAATGGTCAAAATATTGCGAAAAACACTGGTTTATTTGGGTTGGAAATTTGAACATTAAACAGAACTAAAACAACTTGATGCTTCAAACACCTATTCAAAATTGCGCACATAATTGAAAACAACAAACAAGAACCACAGTTATGGTCATATAACAAGTTTGAGTACAGATACAAATAAATATATAAAAGATGATTATTGATAGGACACCATGAGTAATAAGGAATGAGTTTGGACTCAACTGGTGTGAAATTATCTTAAAGACATTATTCCATTTAGTAATTTTATCAGCACGGTAATTGTGCATGTCTTACATCGTCAATAAAAACAACAATCTGATGATTACCATATCGAAAACGTAAAAAATATCAAAACCACCTTGTAACTAAAACTTTTTTATCAGTCAATTAGCATTAAGTAAAAGTCAACGATTGTGACGGAACGTCGGGAGTGTGTGTGTAAAATTCTCGGAATTGTGAGTGGCCCTTTAATAAAACGATCGAATGGAGGTATGTACGCGCGAAGAGGTATATTTTTGTCTGAGTGAACTGGATCGAGAAGAACTGGTAGCTCAGACAAGGTCGACGGTGGGCAGTAAAGCGGGCAGCATTGTGTCTGTACAAAACGAGAACAGGTGAATCAAGGTACGTGCAGGTGCCGGCCGTAGTAAACACGAAACGCCCCAGAGGGTACCTGCAGCAATGAGGACGGTGCGTAATTTCACCACTTGTTCCATTTCAATCACCAGAACGAGACGCCCGGCCATTGTTCTGAATCATTTACATAATAATCGGTGCAATGGATAACAAAGGAACGCGTTTCAATTGCAAATTAGAATCGAAAAATTACTAAAATGTAACAAGATATTTTTCCCTCCGATATATAAAATGAAATGCTCATATTGAATGATTGTTACCAAAATTGGTTTGAAAACATTTGATCAAGAATTTTTTATGATAAAGATACACAACGTTTTCGAAGAGCAGTTGAAGCTGGTAAAGACATTTAAAGTTATTAATTGAAACCAATCGGCGAATAAAAGCTGTAGAGTAGACAATGGTACTATTTTGGAGCACATCTTCATTAGAGATGAAGTATGTTATCAATAATGTTAAATGCAAGAAATCATAGAATAAAAAAGTTGAACCAACTTAAAGTACTTCGGAAGCTCTTATTCGTCAAAAAAGGTGATGCATTTCGTACGATTTCTAGGAATCGCTTTTTCTAGTTGGTACTAGAAAACACCACGAACAATTCTAAAGAAGCTGTCATCAGCTATAAATCACGTTACTGCCAGAAAGATGACAAAAAGTGCTAGGTCGAAATGGACAATATATATATATATTAATTAAATTATTTATTCACTATAAAAATGTTTAGCTAACGAAGTGTTGGAGTATTATAGATTGCGACTGCACTGAAACCTACAGTGGCATAAACATAAAGTTAATTAAATAGAATATTAATAGTGTTAAATCTTGATTCTTTTTGGGGATGCATGATGGCCATATGAGGATCAGACGAAGGCGTAGAGAAAATTCCACGTTGTGACGTTCCTCACTTCTTCGTTTGACCTTCATACGGTCATCATGCATAAAACTGTAGGGATTATGGTATGGGGTGCTATAAATTGTGGAAGTAGGTCTCGTTCGGTAATCACTCGAAGTAATATAAATACCCAGAGATGTCTGGCTGAGGTGATAGAACCGCAAATTCTTCCAATTCTTCAGCAGTTGGAGAAATCATTTTTCCGGCCCAAACAATTGCAAGAATTTCTATGGACCGATTTGCAAAGGATAATGTCAATACCTCAATATCTTGCTATGGCAACCCTGACCTTCTAATCTTTCGAGCATTGAACATGCATGGGACAATTTTGGGAGAAGACCACAGAACAGACAGCATCCTCCATAGTCACTGCAAGCTCTTCGGCCCAAATGCCAGTTGTTTAGCATACAGCACCTCAATAGATTCAGCGTTTGAGAGCAACGTGGGACTCAGTTCGTCGAGGATCTTCTGGTGTATCAGAATTCCCCGCCATTGCCACCAGAGGTTGTACAGGATTTCGATCTGGCAGTTTTTGAAGATGAGTTGTGCGGCGACGAGCAGACAGGGGAACTTCGTGTTCACGTTGATGTCCTCGTTGTTGACGGCCAGGGTTTTGTTGTGGTCGACGTTGTTAAGTTCTGGGGAGGCCAGGTAGGTAGGCGTCTCCGTGTCCAATTCTGGGCCAGTGCAGTTGGCCTGCACGAACGTGCACAGGCATGCTATGCCGAATTTGAAGAAGTCCTCGCGCTGCTCCTGGCCCAGACCGTCGAAGTGCGCCTTTAGGCTAACGTTGCAATAGTGATTGGAGCAGAGGGTCTTCCAGTAAGTGGGCTTTGTAACCAAGGAATTGATCTGCTGTGCGGACTCAGTGTTCGCGCAATTGTCGTAGTCGAGCAGCCACGTGCGGGTGGAACCAATATCTATCTCCTTTTCTGCCATCTCAAACTTACACATTTATAAACAACGCAGAAAGCATGTTAACATGTTAACAACGAGGACATCAACGTGAACACGAAGTTCCCCTGTCTGCTCGTCGCCGCACAACTCATCTTCAAGAACTGCCAGATCGAAATCCTGTACAACCTCTGGTGGCAATGGCGGGGGTTCTGATACACCAGAAGATCCTTGAAGAACTGAGTCCCACGTTGCTCTCAAATGCTGATAATTTACAGAAGGAAATTAAGGAATTAAATATAACCTCAATAGATTATCTATCAATGCCATGACAACCCTGATCCTCTGATCTTTCGACCATTGAACATGCATTGAACAATTTTGGGAGAAGACTACAGAACATACACCATCATCCACAGTCACTGCAAGCTGTTCGGCACAAATTACCAGTTGCTTGGCATACAAAACCTCAATAGATTATCTATTAATGCCATGGCAACCCTAATTTTCTGATCTTTCGGCCATTGATCATGTATGGGACAATATTGGACAAAGACTACAGAACTTACAGTATCCCGACCGAAACTGCAAGCTCTTCATCAGCACGAATTACAGGTTACTTGGAATACAATACCTCAATTAATTAACTATCTACTAGCTTGAATCGAAGCCACGAAGAGTAGGGGAGTGTGCAACAAATCAGAGCGGACCAACCCATCATTAATAAAAATACGTTTGTACTATGTTTGGCCAAAAACTTTCTACTCCCTCTTGGTGCTGCTGCTTTTATATCACCGAGTATATTTATATTTTTCATCTCACCTTCTCTAATTATTTCTTATTAACACCAGAACTTATTACTATAGCGATTATAAAATTACATAAATTAACGCAATTTACCTAAAACGCCGGGATATAATTACGAATTGAAAATTCAAAATGTGGATTAAACGAGAACACCGATCCAAAGGCAAAAAGCGCGTATTAAATTGCACCTCCAGTGCAAATCAATTAATTCTAATGGGGACCATAAATAATTCATGGCATTCCGCAGAGAGTCGTTATTGATACAATCAATCGTTCGGCATGCAAAGAATGGAAGTTTCCTCTATGCGTAAACAATATCTCGTAGTTTATTATGTGCGGCAACGGCTTTATATCTGGCACGCAAGGTCGGATTAAAAAAAAATAAATAAAAAATAATAATAAAAATCTAGGCATTCGAGAGCCCGCATTCAGGAAACGAGGTGTAATTTATTGTGAATTAGTGGTACCGCCGGTTGGATAACTCTTCGTTGTGGATTAAAGGCGTAGCGTGTGAATAACGTGCAGGAGTATTATATGCTTTTATAGTGGTCCTTCGTACCGGGTATCGTGTTACTGGAACTAGTTAATTTATGAAGTTATTTATTTATCAATAATGAAAGCTAAATCGTGTTTAAAAAAATCCTAATTTGTAATGGAAAATGATGAAATTTAACAGAAATAATGATTTTAATTTATTCGCAGATACATAACCATTAATATACTAAGAATCTGTACACCAAACTTGTCCATCCAGTGGAATTCGATTTGTTGGACGACTACGTCCAAGGAAAGGTGAACAAGATTGAAGAGATGTTGAAAAAGTAATAGAATTTCTTCCAAAAGTCTCAAAATACGTTGAACCTAAGTTAATAAATAAATGTCAAATTTAGCTAAACTGAAATTAAACCCAATCTATACACCATACATTGAAGTTACCATAATCTTCTGAAGAGATATTATTAACCGAAGCAAAACTCTCCAACACCTACTATTGTGCACTTGCGAAGCATACAAACAAGAACGCAAGGCGAAACTCGAGAAGTTCCTGTAGAACACCTAAGGAATAGAATATCCCCTGGCAGAAACTCCTGGACTTCTTAGAAGATACAGGAGTTCAAAAGGTGTAAAACAGCCAGAGGCGCACAAAAGGACCACGTAGACCGCAGTGCAGGGACGCAGCGACACCACCTCGTGATGTGTGTTTTATGTGTGACATGGGGTTTCAACATGTAATAGCCTCGGCAATCCAGTATCCAAAATTGGTTTTTTCTGTTCAGATCAAAGGCTTCAATATTTGCTTTAAGGGTGTTTTGCAATAATATTTTATTAAAGTCCATAGCAAAATAGCTCTTTACAAATGTCAAATGTGAAATATGATGAGATCTTACTCATGCGTTTGTTGATTACTTTCTAACGAAAGTAATCAAAAACTCGGTGTGTGGTGAAAATAATTAATTGTGAGCAAACGAGTCTTTAAAATAAATGGAATCCAAAGAGATTATGAAACTAAACATACTTATTACTGGGTCTTGAATCGTCATTCACTTTTTTGTCAAATAGGAGTGTATACATTGGCAATTCCATATAAAAACTTAGAGATAAGTAGATGTCTTTAATTTAATTAATTTTAAGCAAAAAACAGAAATGTACGTGCTGCGCTATACTTTTGATGGAACAAGTGTTATGTTACATAGTTTGGTCTTTATTTACAGTTGTCTAACAAGTGTTTCGATAGTACGACGAACAAACTCGTGTCCTAGAATGAAGAAGGAGGTAATAATAGCTTCTAAAGACATCGATAAATCTCTGGAGGAGAATGATGAGGAAAATCAAAGGGTTCAGGAGAAACATATTAATTGTTATGATGCTTTAGACTTAAGGAAAGAGTACAATATGGCCAAAGCGTAGACTGAAAATATCTGGCCGATGCCATATGAGCACTTTCCATCCTTGGAGAACTTAGATGTCAAACCTAGTCCGGCACCATTTAACTTGATACATTAAAAATGCACTTAAGCTTCATTTAATGATATTTTAGATAGATACATGTGGTTTATCAGGTGAATGAGAAGTCTGGTGTCAAGTATGTGAAAGATCAATTGCGGCTATTACATCAACAAGTATTATCTACAAGGCATCGAAGAGAAACGCATGCAATCTGAAATAGAACACTCTTCACTGATGTCACTAGAAATAAGGTTCTATGAGAACAAAATTCTGCTTTGACTGAACAAGTAAAATTACAAAAGAACAACATTGATGAACTAAAGAGAGATATTCACGGTTTTATGAGAGTTGTGCGAAGTTATCACTATAGAGAGATAATGATACGTATAGGAAAGGCGAACATGCTAGAGAAAAATCTCCATTAGATTCAGCTAATTATTGGGAAATAAAGTGTAAAAAACTGGACCCAAATATGTAGAGTGTTAAGAGAAAAACATAAGGATCTGCAAAATGCCTTGAGCCTAAAAAAAGTTATTTTCAAAATATAAACTAAAAATGAAAATTATCGTTACTGATCAAAAGATGTGTCAGGCAGCAGTAAACCAAAACCACACTATGGAACATTACAAGTGTTTTTCTTCACCAAATTTAAGAAAAAATATTAAGAATGTGATTGTATTTGTTGATTTATAGGTTTCTACTATTAGAATTAATTAATTTCCACAATAAAATCGCTTTTAGTTTTATTTTCATTAACATCTACAGTAGAGCTTAATAAAAAAATCAATGAATACCTTTGTTATTTTATTGTAGATTCTATCGAAAGAAATCTGAAGAGTTGTATCTAGTAAAAATAGTTTTGTTTGCAAGCAACGGTTAACAAGTGAAATAAATTTAAAAACAACATACATACTTATATTTAACCGTTGATTGAAATATTGTATAGATGCCTAACCTTATGGGGAAATGCGAGTCACTAAAAGATGCCGAACAACAGATTACGCATGAGTAGTGAAAATATTGACCAACAGACGGCGCATATTTAGTTCTGCGTACTGCAGTTTACTTTAGCTTTGGGTAGTTTTCTATGGTATTGAATTATACGTATTGTAATCAACGTTGAGACGATCGTGCTCGGGAATTTGCGGGCGGTGAAATTCCGACCGCCTCAAATTTCACGGGAACCGAGAACGATGCGACAGGACGCTTACTCATAAATGCGTGCCGGGTCTAGAGTAAATAAACACTTATCAGCACTTTTTTTTATTATAAAGAATATATATATTTTAATCAAATAAACCCGACTAAGATGAAATTTATATTTTTAATAACAATAATATAACAATATATTCATTTTGACTTATTTTTAATATAGATATTTTTTAAAATAACTGCAATTGTATTGTATTGTATTTAAATGAAGGAATAAAAATTCATACATTTTAACAATTTAAAGACACATCGTTTTTGCTTGTAATTATTAGAACATATGAAAGTTATTAGTAGAAAATTTTTCTTTTTATATTCACTTATACTTAATTAATATTAAACAATAATTGAATACTTAATATTTTTCAAAGAATAAAGAGAACAACTGTTTCATAAATTAAAATAATTAATCGACAGTCAATTCTAGACAACACATAGTGTTCGAAATGTACATTTAGTGATAAATAAAATAGTGAAGAAAGAAATTAACTGTGTTTATTTACTTAAATTAATAAACTGATTTGAAAAATTGACAATGTTTTAACTAGAAATAATTAGTGTAAAATCTTGTATTTTCGATTCGATGGAAAATTACATTTTGTTTTTTACTAGATAACAAAAATACATGTTTTTGTGTGATAATAGCAGAAGATAATAATATATATCATAAAAAAGGTTCAAAGTAAAATGTAATATTTTTTTACTTTTTGTTATATGCATCAATAAAAAATATATTATTTTTTATGTTATATGTGTTATATTATGATAATCATTAGTAATAAATTTAATTCAAATAAAGCAGTTAATTAACAAAAGAAATAATATTTATTGAAACTTTAAAATCTGGTTCGAGCTTAATCGTAAACTTTTGGATATTTATTATTATTATTATTATATGTTGTGCTAAATCATCATATTTTGGCCCTAGGAACCTATGGTCATTTCTCATTAAAAAGTAATAATAATAAGTGAATTACGAATTGTGCTCAAAACTAATCACACTATATAAGTATCAATATCTCATTTATGAATGGATATGGATACACAACCTTCAACATCAGCTACAGTATATTCGGTTTCCGAAAAGAGAATGCCCATTGCGACCTACCCTTTGAAAGAAAATATTAGTGCAGGATCAAGTTCATTCAAAGAGTCTGTAGCCCATATTATTAAAAAACGTAGTAGTAGTAGATGTAGTAGTAGTAGCCCAATATCAGTAATTAGTTCGAGAATTATTAATATGGAATCTCCGCAAGTATCGCCCCGCAAAGTGAAGCTAAAAAAAGAGTTTGCGAATTAAGAAAAAAAATATAACGGGTGTCCAACAATTATTGCAGTCCCGGGTGGCGTTAGAATCAAAAACGTAGGTTCATGTGCCAAATAAATGAACTGACATGTTAATTGTCAAACATAACCTAAATGTGCATTAAAAATGTCAGTTCATTTATTTGCAACATGTAAGAATCGACCTACGTTTTTCATTCCAACGCCACCCGGGACTGCAATAATTGTTGGACACCCGTTATATTAAATGTAATATAAATTATAGACTCAAAAAGAAAATGATATCATTTTCAACTAAAAATATTTTAGAAAATTTATTAAAATATCGAGCTCCATCTGTAAAAACTCTCATATACATGCAATGTTTTCATACATATAGAACAGAATGGACAACACAGGAAAAACAGCTATCTTTATCATTATATTATAAAAAAAAAACCTCATTTTATTGGTATTAGATAAGTTGTTTTCTTTGGATATGGTTCCTCGCGTTTTCGTTTGTGATCAAGGAACAAATAATAGAAATGCAATAAGGTTACTTGGCGCAACAATAGATACTCCATTCTAAAAATTAATAGACACGTCATTTTCATTTGCTATGACCCCCCAAATTTACTTAAAAGTCTAAGAAATAATTTTATGAATAGTAGAACAAAAACAATGGTAAATAACTTAGAAGTGTCCTGGAAAGATATAATCGACACTTATAAAATCGACAAGGAAAGTAAAGTTGCAAGAGCAATGGTCAAAATTACCGAAAAACGTATAAATCCCACAACGTTTGAAAAAATGCGTGTGAAATATGCTGCTCAGATATTTAGAAATTCTGTCTCTGCAGCAATTTTAACAGCAAGTGCTACAAAAGAATTAACGAGTCTATCTTCAATAAATACGGCAATATTTTTGAAGAAAATCAATAATATATTTGACTCATTAAACAGTAGAGTCGTTAATGATTCAAACCCCTATAAGTGTGGCCTCTCCGTTAATCGTAAATTACCAGAAGAGAAACTAGAAGAAGCTTTGTCGTACTTTCAAGGTTTAAATTTTTTTGAAAATGGTAAGGAAAGAAAAAATATACATTGCAAGCAAGGTTTTATATGGTCTATAAAATCTATTTTACTTTTGTGGGAATCATTGCAACTTAAAGATATTAAATATATATTAACGTCAAGAATAAATCAAGACCCCATAGAAAACTGTTTTTCCGTACTTAGGCATAGATGTGGTTATAATGCACACACCACTGTAAAAGAATTTCGAATAGCATTGCAACAAAATATGCACATCAGATTGCAGATGCCCGTTGAAGCTGCAAATTGCGAAATCGACGAAGACGAGCAACTGCATACGATATTGATGACGTTTATTTAAAAGAATGTCGTAATAAAAAAATGGTGATGTGGCCATCATAGTACTTTCCCTATATTTTACTCGAAAACTAATGTTAACGCAAAAGGCTATTCTTAATGATTTTTTCAATTTTGAATTCTCTACAATTATTTGTAATAAAAGTTTTACGTAACTCTAATAGTTTATTAGCAATTGTCAAAAAATGTCAACATTTTCATTTTTTATTTTTTTTCTCAAAAGTTAAGAATTTTATAAAAAATATGTTCGAATAAAACTTGTTCAGTTTTTTATTCTCTTTATTTTTTGTTTGAACCGTTTTTTAAACATTTTTATATTTAGAAGAATATCACGAAAAAACAAAAAAACACCTCGAGTAAACATCCACTTCCGGTTTATGAATGTTCACCAAAAGCTTTTCAGTTCCAGTTTTTTTTTTCAGAAATTAGTTTAATGGACTCGGGGGACCTCAAAACGGATATTTCCGCAAAAAAATTTTTTCAAAAAAAAATCACGATCACAATACTTCCCCTATATATACTTCGTATATAGGGAAAGTAAAAATTAAAATTGATAATTTAGAATCACAAGTAATTACCTATGTAGCTGGACATACAATATTTAAATTTTTGAAGAAAAATAAATGCGCCAATTGCGAGAGGGAAGGTAAAAAAGAAGGGAAAATACCCGTCGATAGAAATGAGTTGTTGATAATTAATAGAGATTATGGTGGCAATGACAATACCATTGATTATTTATGCAGGCCAACAAATGCCTTTTCTGAAATAATATGTTTATTGTTCAATCCATCCAAATACCTCCTACAATTCGCTGATGATACTGCCCTAATTACACATGCTCCCACACTACCAAAAGCCCTTCAATCCCTTCAAGAGCTAATTGACTCCCTTCAATGCTGGTTTGCAAAATGGCGCATTAAAATAAATCCTCATAAATCACAACTCCTAATTCCTTATCATCGCACCTATAACTCACCTTACAAAGTCCATATTTCCCAAACTATGATCCCTCCCTCAGTTTCCGTAAAATACCTGGGCATAACCATAGATCAAAAAATAAATTTTAAAAAACATACAGCCATAATGAAAGGCAAAATTACTTCTTGGGCAAAATGCTTTAGAAGTTTAACGTATAAAAATAGAGGAATCAATACAAGAACAGCTGTTAAAATATATAAGATCTGCCGTCCACTACGTGCCTATGGTTGTGTCCTCTATCTCAACCCCACCAACCCAACTTCCCGCAATATCGAAGTTAGCGAGCGAGCATCCCTCCGTACCCTAACCAAACTCCGCAATCCTCTTAATCCTCTATACAAACCTTCTAACCAGCTCCTCTATAATACCACTCTAGTTATCCCCATCCTAGAACGCCTTCGATTCCTATCAGAAAAATTCTCTAAAAATCCTTTCAACTTCCACATACTATCCTTGTATTGGCTTCCTAGAAATCCTAGTATAAACCCTAAATTTAAAATTCCTAATTCCACCTTATTTAACTTCATCTCATCATTTCACCCCATTACGTATTAACGACTCACGCCATATGACTGGACAAAACAAGGCAGAAAGACCTCTGGTCGATAGCCTTTTGACGAACTAACTCATTAACACATCATTCATTATTTAAATGTAATCATGTATAAAGTTTGTCAATAAAAATGTGTATTATTATGTTTATTGCTAAAACGCTTTAATATTCACTATAATTGAACATTTCGGATGGTTAAATAAATCTGACCAATGTTTTAGTCATAGAACCGACATGTTAAACGAATTAATAAAAATCAAATTATTACACATTAAATTTAATTAAAATTAAACTTTTAACAAAAAGAGAAAAGGCCAGTCAAAAATTTACGAAACCTCATAGAAAAACTAAAATACATTCCAAATCCTTTTAAAATATTTTATTCTTATCTTTGCTAAAATAACGTTAATTTTTATAAATACGTGAATGAAAATTTTTTAAATAAAACTTTAGTTTTTTAATTCTTAATTAAAACACTTTGTTATTTCCTTCCTTCACTTTTAATTTTATATGCTTGATGTGCATTTCGAGTACCATGTACATGTTTGTCATTATCAATGACTAATGCTTAAAACTATTTTTACACCGACAGGGATTATCGGGAAAAATTATCAGAGGGAGGGATGGGATCAGCGGGGTTATTGATATTCAGAATGAGGTATAGGAGAGGATTATCTAAGGGGCTCAGGTCACCCGACACCAATTTCCCCTAAAAAATGTAAAATTACTAAAATCAGCCAAAAATAAATTAGACTCGTTGGAAGCAATTGAAATGGATAAAAAAAACAGATTGGTAAATTTTGACCTGAGTCCTTTAGATAAGCCTCTCCGAAACCTCATTCATGAAAATTAGTAGATACGCCGATTCCATCACATTGAATTGAAAACTGAATAAATTATTAAAAATTTTTGCGCAAACCTCATAGTTTTCGAGTAAAATATAGGGAAAGTACTATGATGGCCACATCACCATTTTTTATCATAATGATGGTTGCGACCGTTATGAAATGTTTTTTTTAGATTCAGAGTATTCAAGTTAAAAAGAGCAACACAACTATTTATTAATTTTTTCTAATAATACAAATAAATAATACCAAAAACAACTAAAAATTAAACAAAATAATATTGAAATGTTGATTGATGAGTTACGTGGAGATTAATAATATTAAATAAAATAATAATATGAATGAAAGTTTTTACAAGTATTTTATTTTATTTAAAATGATATTTATAATTAATAAAAATTATCAAGGAGACATATGAAAATTATTTCTAATTTTAAATCATGGTTTCAGGAGCTATGAACAAAAAGTAAATATACAAAGCACCATTTTATTTAATTTTATAATTAATTATTAAACACATTTGAATATTACTAAAACAGGTTGAAAATATGTTCAGCAGATCTGATATGCAACAATCGAGGATTGACAAAAAGTAATCAAATTCATCAAAATTGTTAAGCATTGTCTGCCGCTGAATTTGTAAGCCAAACCAGTCACATTAAAATATGTTTATGTTGTCCGCTATTAAAAATAATACAAAATTATTTTAGGCAACAGTGGCATGTAATTTCCTCTGGGAATAATACTGTATTGTCATTCATTGAATATATCAATCAAAGGTATTATTAAGTTATCAGCTATAAATCTTGACAAAGATAATTTATTTATTTGTAAATGTGTAACAGTTACTGTACCTATGCATATGATGCTAATATTGCAGATATATTTAATTTCCAAATAAACATGTGAAATTCATTTCGGGGTTTTTTATAGCTCCACTCGCACAAATAATGAATCATCGATGTTCCCCGTGCGTATGTATTGAAAGATGGATTGGGTGAATATAAAAAGGGATAGATACATACGATGTCTACAGGTTAGACACTATCAAATCCAACCAGCATGAACCTCGAGTTGTCCCGAATGCACGACAAAATACGATTTTAGCGTGTCGAACTAGTTCAGGTTTAAGCCTTAATTCTATTTAACACCACTGACTGCCACACACATAGGATTTCAAAAAATTATCACCGCAGCAGCACTTTACTGTGAGTGTCGGAATAGGCGGGGAAAAGAGGGATCAGTTTAGAGGTGACTCGATTAAATACATGTGGGTTGGGTATCTATACAATATTTCAATCAACGATTTAACATTGATGAGTCACAAATTTTCTTAATTTTCTTGCCGAAATGATAAAAATTCGCCAAAAAAAATTTGAACTAAAACATGCAAATGTACTTATTTTTTTGGTCTAATATGAACATATTTGTTTTTGTAATTTATCTACTTTTAGCTTGATTTTGATCCCTCCGAATTAAAGAATTCCCTTTTGAAAAAAAATCAACTTTTGCTTTACAGCTTTTTCTACTATTAAAATAATCTTTAATTAACTTCTAATAGAAAAACAGCGTCTCTCAAAACTTAATTATGAAATATATGAAAGTATCATTATATTGTGGATTTATTTAATTTATTGCCTTCTTTTGTTGAAATGATTTTGACAGCAGTTTTAGTCACAGGAAAAAACGCAAATAAATTCGGAGTTTTGTAAACATAGTTTATTGCAAGCAAGCAAACAATTTATTAAAATGGAGAATAGAATCCAAAGAGAGGAAGAGACTAAAAATACTTATATTTAGCATTGACTTGTCAGCCTATTTTCTTGTAAAAAATACATTGATAATAATAAAAATTGTACAGGAAAATTATCTCCAACTTAAAGAGTCTAAAATTTATTTAATTAAATAAAACAGAAAACAATATTTTTTTCTGTTTTTCCAATATGAACGTGATTTTTTGCATGTATATATTATTGATTAACATTCCTCAAAATCAGAAGCTTCAGAGCAAAACATGATGAAGGGTTTTACTAATTGTAGATTCATTTAAATTGATGAATTCGTTTACTAAAATTGATCTAAAAATACTAACAATTAAACAGAATACTTTGTTTTTGTTTATTTTGAATCATTGTGGGAAAATTCAGGTCATTATCAAACAATGTGCTAAATACTTTTATTTTCTAAAACCAAATGTAGCTTTAAAAGAACGCCCTCAATATTCTAATACCCTGAATTTTTGTTTAAAGAAAAAAACAAGAAAAATTGAAGTATCTACAGTAAAAAATTTGACGTAGATATAATTATTTTAGAAAGAACATTGATCGTTCTGCTCTGCATATATTAATTAAAAAATATTAGTATTATCTTTCAATTATTATCATTTAAAACCTTTAAACAGCTGTTATAAAAAAATTCAGGAGAGTTTCTGGTCGATCGATCAATAAACGTCAATGTAATTAACTTCTACTAAACTAGAAACGTTGTAAACGGTAGCTGGGTGCATTAATTATGCAATCGATTTAGTAGTAGCTACACGCATTTACGGAATATTCATTTTCAATCGAACAAGCCTGTGCACTTAAGACCTCTTGATTTATTGATACGAGTGTACGGATCTCATAGCTTAATTCATAATCCTGTATTTTATTATCTTTAAAATAACCTTATAACTATTAATACTAGAAAAAATATTTTTTACTTAAAATCAGCTTCACCATTACGAAGTTGGAAGCAGAGGATTGCGACACATACCTGAAACAAAAAGAAAGGAAAATGTTGTAATTTAAATACGTAATGATAACAATAATTATAATTCAAATGATTAAAAATTAAATTAAATTTAAATACGTAATGATAACAATAATTATAATTCAAATGAGTAAAGATTAAATAAAATGAAGTAGAATTTTATGCACTAACATTTATTTGCGTTTTGAGAAAACACTTTGATTAGAAGGCTAAAATTAAACACTTATTTTTATATTTCTCCGACTAGTTTCGACCGTTGGTTATTCTCAAGGAGATATGTAAAACTTTGTTTTAACACTGTATATTTGAAATTCTGTCTATAGCTTTCTCACACAACCAAATCAAAGATTAATAATCCGTTTGTGGTGGAAATATAGTCACCAATTTCAAAACCAAATATTTCAAAAATGTTTCACTACGGATTAAGTGAGCAATTAATTAAATATATTTTAAATATTTATTAGTAAAACAAATCCTCTCTTAAAAATGTATTTATCTGTTTGATGAAGCCACTTTGTGGTGAAATATGTTGCAGAGAACAACAATAAAATTGAAACCATCCTAACTGTGTTGTTTTATTTCAGTTCAATTTACAATGTTTACTTTGTTTGTATAAATAAACCGTAAGTAAAAGGACTGAACCTTAAATACACCGCAATCTTTAACACCATTACCGTTTATTGTAGTCTTTTCACTTGCGGTTTGAAAATGAAACTATAGTCACCAAATAAAAATATCAGTTATAGAAAGTAAAAAATTATGATTAATTTAATTTATGTTCCAGAATTTTTGTATTAATTTTGTGACCATTTATTTGAAATAAAGTTTGTTTAGGATTATTATTATTATGAAGTAGAAGCCTCCTTCGTAAACGAACGAAGAATTACTTTAGTAGGGGTCTTCTTAAAAAAAAACTAACAATTTCTTGAAGATATAGTATTCTATATTTAAAATTATAATTTCTCTAGGTAATTTTTATAATTTTCTAGCATATTTTCCTTTAAATACTAAGAATTTGCTTTGAGATTTTTAAAATTTATAACTTTCTATAATTATAATTACATATGAATATATGATATAAAATAATCATTAGAAAGTGATAGGAAAATTATAATAGAAATAAAAATCATTCATATGTTTGATTAAGTGCATCAATTAAAAACTTTTTTTGTTATCTTTAGGATTACAATAATCAAATCATCGATACTTCCAACATTATATCCTCAAAGAACAGAAATACCTAGAACGGTGTAGTAAAAGTATAATAGAAGTATAAAACAAAGAGAAAATATGCGGACGAGAGCACTAAGGGATTTGAAAGAGCAAAATGGGGAGTGATATCTCTCGTCGAATGTAAAAGTAATACTTTATACATAAAACTTATATGTAACTTTTGTCATGAAAAGAAAGCAAACTTTTACTAAATACATAAAAACGAATGCGAAACGTATTATTGAGATTATTCAAAAAATATTCTTAAAAACGAATTCGAAGTGTATAATAAACCAACCAATTTTAATTATAACGGGCGTTTCTAAATGAATATCGGGGTTTTAACGCTTTGTAGTACTTATTACGTAAAACTTAAAATCATAATTAATAGATTAAATGAAAGAGCAATTCAAACAGTTGTTTCTTAATAATTCAAAGATTAACTAAAGTCTTATGACAGAACTAGACAAATTTAATGATTAACTTAAACAGAAAAGACCAGAATTGATCAAAAGTTTAGTAACTCGTCCAAAGTTTTTGCCCAGCTCGAATGGAATATACTTCACATTCAATTATATTCTCCAGATCTGGAATTTTCTGATTATTATTTTTGATGGAAAAACTTGATAAAATATCATGAATGAGGTAATCAAAAATAACCTGGATCACTTTTATGCTGGCAAAATTGTATAGGCGTGGAATCATAGCTTAGTTTCATACTTTATTTCATTCAATGTACTTACAAAATATATCAAGTTGATTTAAGGGAATGCCTTTTATATTAGAATTTAGAGCGTACACGAATAGGATAGAATTCACTTGCAAAATAATCGTCCACTCGTACCCTTAGTTTTTCTTTTGTCCATAAAGGCATTCTTATGAGGAAGATTTCCAAAATGTTTTATTTATTTGGCTCCAGAGGGATTACATCCTCAGTGAAAAAATATGTGGTTTTGAATATTGTAGACTGGTTATTCTGTTTATAATCCATTTGAAAATAATGTTGATGCTGCTTTGATCAGTTAAAAAAACTATTATGTCTAGATTTCTAAAACAAAAATAGCATATTTGGTTCTTAATGGTTTTTTTCAAGACTTTTTTTAAATTACTGTAAATTCTTCAAGAATTTCCGAATTGCGAGATAATTCTTCGAGAAACTTTTTTTCCAAATTTCAAGAATTTTCCATTTTTTTTTTTTAATATTTTATTAGCTTCCCTGACAGATTTCTCGAATTTTCCACCATTTTGGTAATAGCTTGTTACAATTTAGTTTGAGAGCTATAAAATTTTAGAGCATTTTTTCTTCTAACTTTCTAAAGCTTTTTTTCTCTAAAAACCAAGAATTTTCTTTGAGGTTTCTAAAATTTTCCATTTATTTTTTCTTCCAGATCTTTAGAAATTTTATTATTTATTTCTTGTTTCATTCTGTCTAGAATTTTGAAACAATGTTTGTAGATTGCTTATTGCGTAGATATTTGTTTTCAGGAATTGTTTTTTATTCTTTTACCCAAAAAAATCTTTATAGTGAACATACCAAGCAGATTCTTTTAGGAATATTTTCTAAATTGCAAAAGTTTTCTTTAAGAATTTTAGAATTTTCCAAATTGTTTTCCGAATTACGAGAATTTTTTTATAATTCCTCCAGATTTTTTTTATAAACTTCTGTTCCAGGTTTATATTTTTACTTCCATACTGTCATAAATTTTTTTAGAGTTCCTGAACTTTACAACAAATTTTCTTTTAGGTATTTTTATGGCATTTTTCGGAAATATTACAGAATATTTTATTATTTCTTGTTTTATTCTACTATATTTTTTCAGGAGTATTAAGGCGTCAAGAATTTTTCAAAAATATTGTAATATTTTCCAAATTGTTTTCCGAATTTCGAGAATTTTTTTATAATTTCTCCAGATTTTTTTATAAACTTCTCTTCCAGGTTTATATTTGTTTCGGCACTTTTACTTCCATACTGTCATATATTTTTTAGAGTTCCTGAACTTTACAACAAATTTTCTTTTAGGTATTTTTATGGCATTTTTTCTTCGGAAATATTACAGAATATTTTATTATTTCTTGTTTTATTCTACCATATTTTTTCAGGAGTATTTAGGCGTCAGGAATTTTTCAAAAATATTGTAATTAGACAATAAAATTTTCAGCAATTTCTTTACCAAATTTTTGAAATTTTGTGGGACATTTTTATTTCCTGATTGACAGAATTTTCTTCAACATCATCAAAACTCTTCATTTTTTCTCTATAAGAATTTTTTTAGATTTTTATAATTTTCAGGAGTTTATTTTTGCTATCATTTTTTCTCCGAGATGTCAAGAGTTTTCTAGCAAGTCGTATTCCAGATTTTAAGTTTTTATATGGCTTATTTTTTAGCAGCTTAGAATATTTCATCAAATTTCCTTTTTTTAATTCTAATTTTTTTTCAGTACATTTTTTCTTAATATCTAAGATTTTTCTTCATGAGTTTTATTAGCAATTTTTTCTTTCTTTCAAGATTTCTGTAGTATTTCGAATTGAGAGATTTTTCTTCGAGAATTCTAGATCATTTTTTCATTTTTATTATATTTTCTTTTCCTATTGTATTTTAAATAATTGTCAGAAGTTTTTACCATTGCGGAAAGGCAGAAAAGAAACTGAAGAAGTTGAACATATTTTCTCTGAGCAATAACACCAGCAAAAACTTGTTTTAAAAGACATTTATTTGAAATATTTTATTAGTTTACTTAACAGATTTCTAGAATTTTTCAGCATTTTCCTGGGAGATTGTTACATTTACTTTGAAAGCTATAAAGAAGTTGATTTCCAGTTTTTCTAAAAATTTTTGGCATACTTACCACTAGATTGTAAGTATTTTCTTTAAGAGTTTGAACATTTTTTGACAATTTTTCTTCAAGATTTCTAGAGTTTTCTGAAATGCCAGATTTTTCTTCAAAATTCTATAACGTTTTTTTCACATTTCTTGAGAAAGTAGATTCCCTTGCTAGATTTTTACAACAATTTGCTGGGACGTTGTTACAATTTCTTTGGAGGCTATAAAATTTTAGAGCATTTTTTCTTCTAGTACTTTCCAAAAATTTATCTTTTAGAATTTTCCACAAGTAAAAGAATTTTCCTTGGGGTTTCTAAAAAAAAATTCCATTCATTTTTCTTCCAGATCTTTACAAGTTCTCCATTATTTCTTGTTTCATTCTTTCTCGTTTTTTTATTTTCTAAAATTTTAATGTGCTTTCAAAATTATAGTTTTTTTAAGATATCCAGAATTACCCAGGATTTCGTGTTTTTTTTTTATTTTTTCCAAAAATTCTTTAATCGAAATTTTGAATCGGTTTTTTGGGTAAAATTTTTAAATAGCGTAAATTTAAATGACTTTTATTTCATTATTGAAAATATTTCAGTAGATTTTTGTATTTTAATAGAATTGTTCAGCATTATCCTTTCAAAATTACCAAAAAAATGTTCTTGAATTTTATAAGTTTTATAGCTTCCTCTAAATTTTTATTATATTTTCTTTCCCTATTGTATTTTAAATAATTGTCAAAAGTTTTTACCATTGCAGAAAGGCAGAAAACAAACTGAAGAAGTTTTCTCTGAGCAATAACACCAGCAAAAACTTATTTTGTAAGCTAAAGACTTACGATCTTTTTGTACGGCTTATTAGTTTAGTGGGAATTGTGATGGTGAAGCTGAAGGTAAATTATAATTTGTTAGATTGTGGTAGAATGGTTGACTCCAAGAGTGTTTTGAAAATTGCAGAAAGGCAGAAAACAAACTGAAGAAGTTAACCGTATTTTCTCTGAGCAATAACACCAGCAAACACTTGTTTTATAAGCCAAAGATTTGCGGTCTTTCTGTGCGGCTTATTAGTTTAGTGAGGATTGTCATGGTGAAGATAAAGGTAAATTATAATTTGATAGATTGGGGTAGAATGGTTGACTCTAGAAGTGTCTTGAAAGTTAGGATTAGAGTGTATACAACGGTTTTCAATAGAAATTCTTTCCTTCATTTGGTAGAGTGGTAAGAGTCCATTGGATAAAGTATTCAAGAGATTATTTTTTGCCTCCGTCTGCTTATTCGTGATTTATATATTAACTTTACAAAAAAAAACTTTAAGAAATTAACAGAGACATTCATACATAAAAATTAAGACACTTCAAAATTTGGTGCAAGATCTATGCAGGAGGGGCGGTGTTCACGGTTTCATGTGTTCTTCCACTCGACCCATTACTTTTATTAGCTGGCGAGGATGTACATCAGGTGATTGTAGCCACTAGGGCAATATTTTAACAATTTCTGGTATATTTAGCTTCAATGTTTGAAGACCTTACTTTATGTAACTAACATGAAAATTTCTTAAAGTTAAATAACAGGGTTTTAGAAAAATGATAGTAACATGGTCTAACAGAGGTTTAAACATCATTTTTAGTTTTTACTGATGAATTTATGAAAACCCATGATTTTTGTAGATCAAATTTTTCCTAACGTTGTTGTATATCTTAATGTTAAAGTTCAGGGAATGGGTTGTAAATAATAATGTCTGAATGTACAAATGAATAATCCATTTTCAGCTAAATTTAAGGTTAATTTTAAAAGAAAGTAAATTCATTTTTTGAATCAAAGAATCCACCGTTGCTTTCTATAACTTTAGGCCATCTCTCTGGCAGCTGATGAATTCCATCTTGGAGAAATGTTATGTCAAGCCATTTTATTGCGTGTTGCTTCGACCAGAATAAATGGTAATTCGATAGTAAATATCCCAGCCAAGATTTATTATGTCTTTTGTATTGTGTTGCCTGACGTTTTCCTGCAACAAATTCACCATTGCCAGTATATGGATGTTTTTGATCCAATTCTTGACTCAAGCAGATTATTTGACGTTGGTAGCATTCCGCTGTAATTGTTTCACCCGGTTGCAAAAAATCATATCCTACCAACTTCTTTTCGAAGTGATTGGATTTTGGCATTGTGAGGATTCGTCCATTAATTTCTGCGTTTCGGATTGTCACAGAGTATTCATTTCTAATCGCCAATAAGTATTTTCTGCAAGAAAAACTTTTGATGCTGTTTATTGCGCAGAGAAAAGCAGGCTGCCACTCATTGATTTTTATTGGTTTCAGTGAGTTTTCGCGGAACCCATTTTCCTTCCTTCTGGATCTTTCTCACCTCATATGGGGATTTGGAAATCAGTTTCTGGGTTACTCCAAGCTGTTATGCAAGCTATTTCTGCGTTAGTGCCAAATTTTTAGCGAAGATCTCCAACTCATCGTTGTCGCATTGTCTATGGGCTCCAGAGTGTTGTTTGCCATTCTGACAGAAATCACCGCTTATAAACCTCTTAAACCAAAATTTCGATTCGCAAGTAAGGTCAGATATGCACCTTATCTGTTGCTATTTTCGACTGTACTAAACTGAATACTTTTGAAGCTTATATTAGGCTTTCAGGCATACCAACAGCCATTAATCACTACATAACCGCATTATGCCGAAACTAGTTTAAAATTAAAGCGATATTTAAGAGTAACAATCTTCATTATAAAACTTTTATTAACATAATGTTTCACCAAGTGATATATCGTAGATAAATTACATCGAGTCAATGCAGGAGTCAAATTTAGATTTATCGAGCCACGGTTGCGTGCAGTCGGCTTCCTAAAATAGAACTGGGTTCATCGTTTCGCACGGTAAATAAATACAAATCTCTCCTTGAACGAGCGCCGTTTATTTTTACAACTAGTAAACGTTAATAGACGCCAAAAACATGGTTTTCGTTATAAAATAATTTGATATTATCAAGCAACACCAAACAACGTTCTCCAGACGCCGCACATCATCTGCCCACGAAGGTTATTGACTATTAACCTTCGAAAACTAACATGGACACGTTTTTTTTTTTTCTTCTCTTCTCTTAAACTTGCATCATGAATAATAGTATAGACACTCACTTAAATTACCGAAAAAAGCGCACGCTTATACAGTGTGGTATTATTAAAAGTTTAAAACGAAACTGTGTGTGTATGCATGTATGGATGTGTGCAAGGGAGGAGTTTCTTCCATCGTGGGATCCCTCGAGGCTCTACCATCAGCCTCATATTGTTAGGTGCATTCACCTTATACGTGTTTTATTATTAGTTGTATGTATGAACTATTAAAACAGGATGGGACGAGGTGATTTATATACACGTACGTACAAGTTTTCGTAATGATGTTGATTGATGCGCTGTAAGGAAGTCGTGTGGAGATCAGATCAGCACAATCAACTGATGTATATTATAAATACAGAGTTTTTCAAATTCATCATCACTTTTTCATTCTTAATGTAAAAACACTTTCATGATTTAAAATAAAAATCATTTCTTCGACTAAACAAAACACAGTGTGGCAACTGTTGAGAAGTGTTTTACTCTAACGTTAAAAAAGGAAGTAAAGACTTTTTATAATTGCAGGAATAATCGATAGCAACCAATTAACCTACATATTAGAAATTGGTCATTATTATTTCTGCACGTTTCTATTGTAGTGGTGATAAATTATTATTTCCTGTCGGACAAATCGATAATGCCCTAGGAGGACGTTGCCGTTTCAACACTAATAATAAATGACACCGGTAGAACTGCATTAATAATTTATCTGCAAAAAACTAAGGATGTTTGAAGCCGTATGCTGGAACAGCCATCGCTGATACGCCAATTTAAATCTCACCGTTCTCGTCGCCCACGACATTCCCAATGACATCGAGGAGATAACTGGGATATTTATTATTTCCGCAGCTCGCAAATTATCTACTTACGGATTCATAAGACCAGGACAAACAATATTATTACAGAATGAAATTTATATTTGTTCGGAAAAAGAAATTTATCTTATGATACCATCCCCAAAAATCAATCTTCTTCCAATTAACACAAGTTTTATCAACAGTGTTTTCAATTAAGTAATTAAGACTGTAGTGCCGAATTCCGAGCCAGCGGCATACAAATACCTCAATTAAAGTTCTCTTTCTCGATACGAATACCGGTGCCAATTTGCATGTCTGAATCAAGTAATTAGCTATCTGGCAGCAGGGAAAACTGCACAGAAATCCGTTCGGGCGGAGGTGGGTGGTTGGACCTGCTTGAATTATCGATTCGAAACAACGCCCATAATAACCGAAGACACCATAAGTAATGAAATTTCGTAGCAGCCAACATAATTACAGCCCGTGTGAGTGGATCGTATATCATCCGATCATAATTAATTGTAAAATAAAAGGAGGCAAAGAGAAAATTATTAATTTTTTTAAACGTCGTCTAAAAATAAACATTTCCGGAAATAGAAATTATTTTTAGATAGGGTATGTATAATAGTATATAAAAATTAGTAATATCAATCATAAAAACTACGATTACATTTCATAGTGTAAACATTTTGTAGCAGAAGCGATTGGTGGTCAAATTCCAAATGACCTATTCAGTTTAAAAATGCAGACTGAGAATATTGCCGCTATTCGACTGGGTATACAAGAGAACTCTAGACAAGCAATTCCCTGAAGTATACAAGAACTCGGGCTTTCGCAAATTCAAACAGAAATTTTGCTACATGACATGTTTCTACAGCTAGACAAGAACATACTTATCTCTTCATGATAACGATTTAAAATTACTATTCATGTAGAAAGCTCAAGCTTATTTTAAATACATTGTATCAAAAACACAGAGGGTCTTAACTGGGTCACAAAACTACATACAGGACTTTTAAGTAAGACATTCCTCAAGGATCAGTTTTAAGGCCGCTATTATTAATATTATACATAATCTGCATCTTTATGCATTAAATATCATTGAGAGAATAAATACATTCCTTTTGCCTGACCGACATTCTCAACAATTATAAATAAGTATTATTTAGAAACATTATGCTTTCAAACTAATTCCAAATTCAAAACAATAACAATGCAATGCAATCACGTATGCAGTAACAACACTAGCTGAATGTATAAAAAATTAAAACTGCGTACCTAGTTCTACATTAATGCATCTACCTGGCTGATTGAAAGGAATTCGGCCTTGAATGAATCACCGCCGATTTATTATTGCTAAAGCCGAATGTTCGGATGCGTCTCACCGCAATAATAACGATGCATTATTCTAGATATAATTACGGTAATTATATTTGCCCTTTGTGAGATACGGCAGACGATTTACATCATTTATGCACACGCCGCTCCGCCAGAAAACCGTGCCCGTAAATCCTTTTCAACTGAATTGCAACAATTACTTTGGAAGATGTATGTAATTTCGCCATTATTATATTATTTATAGCGACGTCGGTGCGGAGATTAACAGATGTAATTCAATGTTTTAAGTACGTTGTGTGTTTAGGTTTCCTGCGGAAATTTTGGCCGTTTTGTTGAACATCAAATTGGTATTATAGTAATTACCAATAATTCCTATTATTATCTCCAAATCGGTCGCTAGAAACTCTTGCAAAATGGAGATAGGCATTGTTTTACTAGACTCCTGAAGAAATGGAAGTGCGTTATATCACCTCTTCTTCATATCGTTGGGTGTTCATATTGCCTGGGATGAATATCAAAAAAAGCCTATTTCTATAAGTTATAGCAACCCATATCATAATCCATACAGTTTGATGCGCAGGGCTGTAAACAAAAAAATCTTGTTGCGACGTTCCCCAAATCTTCATCTGAACCTCATACGGACATCAAGCATCCCAAAAAGAATCAGAATTCATCACTAAACCTCACCTTAAACCACTCTAGATTCCAATGCATTCATGACGTAGTATAGCCAACGTTGTTATAGATATTGAGCCGTTAGTGGTAACACAAGAAGTGGCCGATAGGATTCTAAGCAGAAATTTCTGATTCTGCGGTAAACCGTTCGAAGGATTACAGTATAACCTTGGTTAGTTAACCATTACTTGATCTGGTACTGGAGAATCAGTCTCTTATTACAATAAATCAAAGATGGCTGCCTTTAACCTCATGTATTTTTCTTTGTCCCCTGATTCCTCTTCTGCGACCTTCGTGACTCTCTAATTCATGCCTGATAGTAGCGTATGACGGTGGATTGGTTTCGGTTAAGGCGAACAGCTATTTCTCTAATCGAAAAACCACCTTATCTTAATTAGCAGTAATTTTCACGTTGGCGCACGCTTTCAAAACAAGAGCAGAAACAACAAAGAACCGAACATAATTTCGCAAAATATACACCTGATAAAATTGTTAGCAAAAACTGATAGACCTGCCCAATAAGTTCATTACCACTTGATTCAAATAGACGAAATTTTAATCAATTGCTCTGTTTTAATACTTAAATATTTGTGCCTAGTTTGATCAAAAAATTCCTATACCTACTTAATGTTACGATTTCCAAAACAAATACAATGCCACTTTCATTCCAAAAAAAGTATTCCAATACTGAATACCGTATTTATGAAATACAATCAATTTTTTTCTCTGATGGCATCCAGAATACACATTAAAAGACTGTATTTATGAAATACAATCAATTATTTCCTCTCTTGACATCCAGAATACCCACTAAAAGACCATTTTATAAAGTGTGCAGAAATATGGCGAATCGCCGCGGTGATCTCGGCAATTGACACCTAAAAAGTCCGCCTTATATTTATAGAAGCTCAATAAATTTTAGTGCTCGGTCGGCTCAAGTTCATTAGTGAATTGTGCAGTTAGCCTTGTCGGAGGATATTGCTCCCATCCATTCTCCCAAAGCGCATTACCCACGAGAGCACGACCGCGAGATGTTCACCATCTCTACAGACTAGATATCCGCGGCTTGTAATTTTAATACGCGAGATATATTTATACGCCAGAGCCGGAGAGAAGAGAAAACGGTTGGCAGTTTAAAATTACATGTATGTGTCAAACCTGGTAATCAATTTTAGAGCGGAAAAATATTATATTTATATAATTAGATGGAAATCTAGTGGAGTAACGATGAAACTTTTATGCCCTAGAATAAAGAGCAGCAATTTTCTATTATAGTTCCCAATCATCTTTTATGGGTCGTAATTTCTGAAACAACTCAATATTATCGATGTTATCGCCAAGTGGAAGCGAACATCGCCACTTGCAATCATCTGCAGCGTGACTTTAATGTTTGCTCATGTAATTATCAAACAAACTTTTATAATTCCTCTATTTGACGACTTTTCCAATTCTATTTTTTAGATGATAATGACAGGAAACAGTAGTCTAAGTCAAGGCAGTTGTCTCCTATCATTATGGCTTTTATATCGAGAGAGCAAAGGAATAGAAAATGACATTATACAAACATTACATCTTATTTTGGCTTTTATTATTATTAGAAATAACATGAAATGCCAAATCTGCAACTTTGTAATTAGTTTACTATTATACAGAATAATAAAGCAACATGGGTTTGAATAGATGAATATTTTCGACAATAAACTTTACGCTTCAGAATACACATTAAAATTAAATCCTATTGGATATAACACGAGTCAATAATTTTATTAGAGGTAACATATTCAAGAAGAATAGTTTAGAAATATGTATTTTTTTAATTAACAGTAAATAACTAACCTTTCCTCGCAAAAGTTTAAATTAAAAAAGGAAACAAATTAAAAATCCAGTGATGTAACACACTATACTTGAAGGACAACTAAATAGTTTTCGTCGAAGCTTTAGGCTTTAGGTTTAATTCTTTAAGAGAATATCTGAAAAGCGTTTGATAAAAATTTATGCACCTTGAGTGAGGCAGATAATTGTTTTTCCGAATTTTCTTTAAAAAAGAAAAACAAAAAATTACAAAAAAAATCAAATAAAAGTTATAGATAATGAAAAAACTTTTTTTTTCTCCAAATTTAATTAAGATTTTCAATTTGTTGTAAACTTTTTTAAGTGCTTCTTAAAATGATTTATCTTTTAAAACGTTAACTGTTTCAGTATATCTATAAAATGTTTTTTAAACGTTTTAATTGTTCTAACATGTTCTAATATTTTTTCTGGTAAATTTTAATTCCTTTTTTTTAGAAATAGTTCTCCTATTTCTTTATTAATTATTTCTTCCCAAAAATTTAAAACTATTTTTGTGTTATCAACTCAATTGTTTTTTTAATCCAATCATCTTTAGCTTAAAAGTATTTTTTATAGAATTTTGTTGTTTTTTTTTTTTCAAGCAAAAAAATTATTTTTTTCAATCTATTGACAACATTTCAAGTATTATTTTACCTTTTATTATTTTCATTTTCTTGATAATGGCCTAGTGCCGAAACTAGTCGAATATAAAATAAACAATTTAGTGAAACAAAGTGATTTTTTTCAACAAACTATTATTTTACCTGCCCTTCTTTGATATTTTTTCATCATTTTAATTGTTTGATTGAAAAATTTTATTAGAAACCTTTTAGTGACTTGTTTTTAAGAAGAAATAAAGTTTTAAAATTATCAACAATTTGCAATAAATTTTCTATTCTGATTTTTATAAACCTTTTTCAAGTTTACAATTACATATATATTTTTAAGATTGGCTTTGTTTGAACAATTTCAAGGAGAGTTTAACGTGATTTCCCTTGAAATTTTCTAAATTATATTTATTGATTTTGGTAAATTATCGAAATATTTTCAATTTTAAAACTATATTTCGTTGGTTTTTCTTATAATATATTCAATTGAATTTCAGCTACTTTTGAACAAATTATTTTTTTAGTTATTTTTCTTTGTAAATTGTTTTTTGTTGGAATTTTTCTACTGCTAATTCTTACTTTATTGCTTCTTATTTGACAAAGTGTTCTTTTTAATATTTTTTTTTCTGTTTTTACTATTAACTATCTATATATATTTTAGTTCAATTATTTTGTTTTAAAAAAAGTCAAGCTTATTTAGCTTATCTTTAGAGTATTGTTTGCAAGATTTCTAACACTTTTATAATAAATTTTTAATTTTGTTTTTTTTATAAAACTCAAACTATTTTCAAAGCAAGTTTTTTTAGTAGGCTTTTTTAAACATTTTTTCTTGGGTATGTTAATTATTTGTTTTGAGAAATTAAAAAAAATATATATTTTTTGAACATTTTCAACTTAAAAACTAAATCCTAAATTGTTTTTTCTAAATAAAATGTCAACTGTATTAAAAGAATTAAAAGTTTTTTTTTGGAAAGTTTGAAATTGTTTTTATAATCAATTTTTTTAACAAGTGACTTTTATATCAAATTTTCATCTGTTTTTTGTAGTTGTTTAACAACTAGTTACTTCTTTGCAAAAATTTCCCGTATTGTTTTTTAAGAACTCAAGTTTTTCTTGAAGGATTTTCTCATTCACCTCATTGTTTCAATATTTAAAAATTGTTTTTGTAAAATTTCAGCTGCTTTTTTTTCTTTGATTAATAAACTCTTTCTTTTTTAAGCAAATGACTGTTCTTTTTTAAAGTAAACAAATAGTTTTTTTTTGTGAAATGCTATTTATCTTCAATTAAATTGTTTCTTTCTTTAAAGAATATTTGCTACATGCATAGACGTTTGTTATAAATTTTTATTGTGTTTTTTTTTGTAAAATTCAATATTCTTATGAAAGCTTTCTAGAAAAAGTTTAAAAATACTTTTTCTAAGGTAACTCAGATGTTTCTTATGTTTCAAATAAACTTTAGTCTTTTAATAGATATTCAATTGTTTTCCTCTTTTGTTAAATTTTAACTTCTTTTTTAATAAGTTTATAACCGAGTTTCTTATCAATTTCTTAAAAACTCCCTTTTTTCTTTAAGTATTATTTTTAGAACGTTTACAATATTTTAAAATATTTTTGGTAAAATTTCAGCTATTTTTGAATAAATTATTTTTGTATAAAGTTTTGAGTTGTTTTCTGAAAAATTTAACATTGTTATATTTTGGGAAAGTTTCAAATTAAAATAATTTCCACGTGCTTATCAACTGATTTCAGCAAATTTTTAAGTTTACAACTGATTATCTTTGCAATGGTTCATTTTTTTCTTCTTCAAATATAATTCTTTTTAGAAATTAAGTGTTTTTGAGATATGTAAAATAGTGGTTATAAATAAAAATTATTATTATAGAACATTTTCAATATTTTGCAAAATAAATTATTTTTTCTTTTTTGAACAATTGAACATTGTTATTTGAGAAATTTCTAATTTTTTTATATTTTCCAAATGCTTATTTTTGAAAAAAATAACTGTTTCTTAATAAACAAATGTTTTTTAACTGGAATCTTTTCTTCAAATAGTCAAGGTGGTTTTTATACCCAAACCAAGGAAGCAAGGAAGACTACAGCAATACCAAATCATTCTCACAACGTTTATGATGAAAATCTTGGAGAAGCTTTCCAATCGGTACATAAGAGACCGTATTCTAAAAATGAAATCCACAGACTTATATAACAGGACGCTCAATCGAATCAGCACTCTACTGTGTGACTACCCATATTGAGGAGGCGTTGGTAAATAAAATGTTGGTATTAAGCCTTCTTATAGACGTAGAAGGAGCTTTTGACAACACCTTTTTCAACAGCATAGAACAGGCTCTCTCAATTCTTGGCACTCCAGTCAGATTTTTATGAGTGGATAAAATAGATGCTAAGCAAAAGGGCGGTCCAAATACCAATAGGAAACGAAGGCTCTAAAGCAAGGGTGATTCGAAGCTCTCTCCACAGGAGAGAAGACTGCTATCTCCTCTCCTGTGGAACATCGTGATAGACGACTTGCTAAGAAAACTAAATGAATCTGGCTTGCCAGCCATTGGATTTTATTTATTTTATTTTTATTTTATTACATCTTTGCACTCCTTTCTAATAAAATATCACAAAAAGTATATTTGAAATAAAATTTGAAAATAATACTTAAAATTTTAGCCAAAAGGAGAGCGGACACAGTTCACTTCTTCAAATGATCATCTACTCAAACCCATGAATAGACTTCATACTCTTTCTATTTACTTTTGTTCAATTATTTTGTTCCTTTTTGCAGAGAGTGAAGAGTGGAGAAATGGTGTACAGATAACGCCCTCTCAGTAAATCCAACTATCATCATCAAACCAAGGTACAAAAGATGAGCATGGCGTTCTGGCAGTGTCGGAGAGTCGTTTGGAGATCACCCAGAACCACCAAGTGGCTGTACACCGCCGATGTAAAACCGGCCCTATCATATGCAACAGTTAGGCCTAGGGTTAAACTAAAAACTTCAACAAGTAAGCTACAGCACATTCAAAGTCTAGCATGAGGCAGACCGGACTAAGCATGAGGTAATCCTTAGAAGAACTACTCAGAGAAACCGACCTACCTTTTCGAAAGATAATACACGCTACAAAACTCTTAGGCTCCTGAAGCTACTATACACATATTCAAGGATGGAGCAAACAACAAGAAAGGAACAGGTGCAGGCATATATTGTGTCGAATGAATCTGGAACTAAAAATATCCCTGAAGGAACACTCTACGATCATCCAGACGGAACTCACAGGGACACTGTGCCCAAAATATAAATGAACTGGAGATAAAAGGAGAATAATCTTATACTTTAACAAAAGTGCCCCTATCAAAAAGCAATCTCTCAAACATACTGCAAGACATTACTCTAGAAGCACAGAAAGCAAGGTGCAAGAAAATGATGGTTTGTGGAGGGCAACCAGATGGTCGCAGCACTTCGCAAACCATTAGTTAGCCCTTTGTGCCACCTAGTGAACAAAACTTAAACTTCTTGTAAAATCTAGTAGTTGGCCGTGTAAAGTTTTGCCCAGCTTTGTGGAAAGCGAAAGAACGTCTCCAATTGTGCTCATTCCAGAAACACAATACGAACAGCCAACGCTAAACTTGCCCAATACTATGTTAATCTATCCAGGTCAAACCTAAAATTACTGATTGGTATTTTAAGTGGACAGCCATTTAAAAAAAACCTCTATGTATTAGGAGTCACTGAAGATTCCAATTGCAGATATTTGCATATATTGCAATATATGCAATGTGGAATTGGCGGAGCATATCATGTGCTACTGTCGCACTCTGGCAACATTAAGGAAGATCCTGCTTAGGACATAATGACCAAAACCGGCCGACCTGGAAGACCTGTTTTCCAACAAAAATTTTCAAAGGAGTAATCAATAGCCTGTATACTGTGATTTCGTCGGCCTCCCTTTTATCCTTCTCCATATCTGCAAAGCAATTTGTTTTCAACCAAATTTAAATGCCTTAGCTAGTTTTTTTGCAGGCAATTTTAATTATAATGAACTATTTTTTAGTTCAACTCTTAAATTGCTTTTTTTGATCCAACTATCTTTAGGCGAGTTTTAGAGTATTTTTTTACAAAATTGTAATACATTTTTAATTGTGTTTTGACAAATATAACTTCATTTCTATTTTTTCTAGAACCTAAATTCTTTATGAGCAAAGAAATTTTAGAATATTTTTTTGGATAAATCAATTGTGGTTTTTAGAAAGTAAATTTAAACTTGTTTTTTAGAACGTTTTCAAGTTATAATATTATTAAAAAATAATTTCGAAATTGTAATTTAGTTAACGATTTTAGACAATTTTTGGTTCGAACAATTCCAGCTTTTAATTACCTTTAAAAGATGTTCAGTTTTTTTTTTGTAAATTACCAATTTACATTTTTTCAATTGTTCAATTACTTTTTTGGTAAATGTTCTTAATAGTCATTCTTTGAATATTTTCCCACTGTTCATTATTTTTTAAACAGATTTTCAATTATACAAATGAAATATTGAAATATCTAGTGCAGTGTTAACGATAATAATTAATATTGAGAGTAATAAATCTCTATGAGCATTACTGCACTAATGTTTTACATAATAATGTAAAAACTACAGCTAACAGTTAAAACAACTACTCCCCGTACTAAAGCACCGCCAGGCATTGAATGATATAACTGTTAGCTGTCGTTACATGTCTAAAATTATATTTAGCACGATGTAACAATTTTGTGGTGTTATCGTTTCTCAACCGCGTCTCGAAAAGTGTTATGTAAGACAATCTGCAGACACGTGTTTCGCTGTATCACAGCTCTTCAGTGCAGCTATGTCGTAATTACGTGCGTCCTTCCTGTTGGAAGGCCGCCACGAGAATGAATCAATTCCAGTTAGAATTGAAACATTGCCGATCTTCGAATTTTCGAATGTTAGCTGTAGTTTTTACATTATTATGTAAAACATTAGTGCAGTAATGCTCATAGAGATTTATTACTCTCAAGATTTTCAATTGTTTTTTTTTGGCTACTTTTTAAGGAGTAACGAATTTACTTTGCAATTTTTCAATTGTTTTTGACAAACTTTCTTTATCAAGTGTTTCTTCTTTGAAAATGTTTGTCTGTTCCTAAGTGTAATCTTGTTTAAAAAATTATTCTTTGGTAGTCTTTAGAAAGTTATAAACTGTTTTGAAAATTTATATCTGTCAAATAATTTTTCTCAAGAACATGTTTCCTTTGTTCTTCCCTTTTTAAAGAGATTTTCAATTGTTTTTGTTTCTTTAAGGGTTCGGCTCCTTTTTTCGAGTTTACAACTAATTTACTTCGTAATTTTCAATTGTTTTTGACAAAGTTTCTTAATCAATAGTTTCTTTGAAAAATGTTCCTTTGTTACTAAGTGTAATCTTGTTAAAAAAGGATTGTTTTTGGTAGTCTTTAGAAAGTTTTGAACTGTTTTTTCTTTGAAAATTTAAATCTGTTAAATAGTTTTTCCCAAGAAATGTTGATTTAATGAAATTTTTTAAGTGTTTAATCCTGTTTTGAACATTTTTTTCGTCTGTTCTTCCTTTTGTGAACAGATTTTCAATTGTTTTTTTTTTTTTTTTTTTTTTTAGGGGTTCGGCTCCTTTTTACGAGTTTACAACTAATTTACTTCCTAATTTTTCAATTGTTTTTGACAAAGTTTCTTAATCAATAGTTTCTTCTTTGAAAAATGTTCCTTTGTTACTAAGTGTAATCTTGTTAAAAAAAGATTGTTTTTGGTAGTCTTTAGAAAGTTTTGAACTGTTTTTTCTTTTTTGAAATTTAATCTGTTAAATACTTTTTCCCAAGAAATGTTAATTTAATTAAATTTTTTTAATGTTTATTCCTGTTTTGAAGATTTTTTCGTCTGTTCTTCCTTTTGTGAACAGATTTTCAATTATTTTTGTTTTTTTTAAGGTTTCAGCTCCTTTTTACGAGTTTACAACTAATTTACTTCGTAATTTTTCATTTGCTTTTAGCAAATTTTCTTAATCAATAGTTTCTTCTTTAAAAAATGTTCCTCTGTTTCTAAGTGTAATCGTTTTTAAAAAATTTAATGTTTTTGGTAGTTTTTAGAAAGTTTTGAACTGTGAAAATTTAAATCTGTTAAATAGTTTTTCTCAAGAAATGTTGATTTAATGAAAATTAAGATTTTTAAATGTTTAGTCCTGCTTTGAACATTTTTCCTCTGTTCTTCCTTTTGTGAACAGATTTTCAATTGTTTTTGGTTTTTTTTAGGGGTTCGGCTCCTTTTTACCAGTTTACAACTAATTTACTTCCTAATTTTTCAATTTTTTTTGACAAAGTTTCTTAACCAATAGTTTCTTCTTTGAAAAATGTTCCTTTGTTACTAAGTGTAATCTTGTTAAAAACAGATTTTTTTTGGTAGTCTTTAGAAAGTTATGAACTGTTTTTTCTTCTTTGAAATTTAAACTGTTAAATAGTTTTTCCCAAGAAATGTTGATTTAACTGTTTATTCCTGTTTTGGAGATTTTTTCGTCTGTTCTTCCTTTTGTGAATAGATTTTCAATTGTTTTTTGGTTTTTTTAGGGGTTCGACTACTTTTTAACTAGTTTACAACTAATTTAATTTTTCAATTGTTTTTGGCAAATTTTCTTAATCAATAGTTTCTTCTTTGAAAAATGCTTCTCTGTTCCAAAGGGTAATCTTGTTTAAAAAAATGATTGTTTTTATTAGTTTTTAGAAAGTTTTGAACTCTTTTTTCTATAAAAATTTAAATCTGTTAAATAGTTTTTCTCAAGAAATGTTGATTTAATGAAAATGAAATTTTTTAAATATTTAGTCCTGCTTGGAACATTGTTCCTCTGTTATTCCTTTTGTAAACAGATTTTCAATTATTTTTAATTTTTTGAAGATTTCGGCTCCTTTTTATTTTCTTAATCAATAGTTTCTTCTTTCAAAAATGTTCCTATGTTCCTAAATGTAATCATGTTAAAAAAAATAGTGTTTTTAGTTGATTTTAGAAAGTTTTGAAGTGTTTTTTCTATGAAAATTTAAATCTGTTAAATAGTTTTTCTCAAGAAATGTTGATTTAATGAAAATAATTTTTTTTAATGTTTTTCAGAAAATTGTTGATTTTTTAAGTTTCAATTTATTTTATTGTAAATTTTTAGCAATATTCTTTACAATTGTGGCATTCGGTAAATTTTCTTAATTAGTTCTTTTATAAGAATTTTCCTTTACTCTTTATTTAATGTTTCCTTCTCACTCAAAAATATTTAAAATTCTTTACTTCTAAACAAATCAAATTGTCTAAAAAGTTTTAACTGTTATTTTTTTGAAGGATTTTCAATTTCAAATGTTTTTTCTTATAAATCATCTACTGTTTATTATACAAAAACTAGTTTTTTTGTGAAATACCATTTATTTTCCAGAGAGTTTAAGTTACTTTTCTCAAGCGAATTTTTATAAAAAAAATTCAACTTTTGTTCGAATTTTCCACTATTTCTTAATAATTCTTTCTTTTAACAATTTCTTTCTTAATTTATTTAAATGATTTTTTTATAGTAAATTTAATTATTTATTAACTAATATAGAGAAAAGTCTATGATGGCCACATAGGAATTTTTTAATTTCGGACATATCAAATTATCTTCTAAATACTTTAAAATAAACAAGCAACTTAATTCATAACTATCATACCATTCTGGAGCCAAATTAGTAACTTTAATTGTTTTTTGGAAAACTTGTATTTCACCATTAAAAATCCAAAACGTTTCTGTCTTTCTAGTTTTCGACTTAATACTAATATATTGGATATTGTCTCTTCCTTTTTTGACAGAACCATAATTTCTTTAATAACTCTATGAAAGAACTTTGCCTCACCTAAAAAAATACTAACTTGACTCTTAACATACTTTGAATTAGCTAATACCCAAACATTCTAAAGTTTAAAATTGCCATTTGGTTAGTGTACCACAAAAAGGTAAACACCTTAATGTTACCTATTGCGTTGTACTTAACTTCAATTAGAATAAACACTGAATAAAACACTTACTATGTTTTTAACCACTAATTATAGTGGTTAAAAATATAGTAAGTGTTTTATTCAGTGTTCATTATGAATTACCACATAGTAACGGTCGCAACCATCATTATGATTCAATTAGAATGCTTTATTTTCAGGCAAATAATTACAATGAAATGAATTTTTCCCGCCTTGAGGTGTTCCCCAAGGTTCTTCATCACACCGAAATACTTCTAACGTATATTTATACCATATTGTAACTCTATCCATTGATTCTATTGGATATTAAGTAACTAAAATTACGAAATTTTTAGTATTTTTATATTACTATCATCTCCTATCCTTCCAAAAGTCGTCCAAAATATTGCAACAATTACAATTTTTAAAATTACTAAGTATGAATGATTTCAATTCATACCAAACTAGCAAAGCAGTATGTCTACAGCTATCTTCGTTAACTACTTCAAAAAATAAAAAAAATAAAAGACAGCAGGTCGATAGCCAATGGAAAAAAGAAGAGAATCATCATACTAATGATGTCGAATTATCAAAGGTAACACTATTTTCTATTAAAAATGTTTATCTCTATCTCTAGCAAAGAGCATTAAACTATTTTGAAGGAAAAATTCAAATAAATTTTTGAAAGATTTCAGTTTAGCAATGTAGTCTGACGATCCTTGTGCGTATCTAGCTTCTTTGTCTAGTTCAAAAAGATCCAAAGACAGCATTATACAAGTAAAACTATTTTAGAGGCAAATCTCTGATAAATTTGGTATATATATATGTTTTTGCAGTTTGTCATTTATAGTTTCAACGTTTAATTAACTAAACAATACTATCTGCTGAGAGATAACCCTTATATTTTTTTTCCGCATAGCTTCTATAAATAAACGTATTTACCGCGGCCGGGGAGATAAACAAGCCCGGTGCGATATTGTGCAGACTTTCGCGTTCATATCTCGCGGAGAAAATTGCATATTGCGGCGCATTTGAATTTCCGCCACGTAAACACTACACCGCGGCGACTCGACACTGGTTATTGTAGTCTGTATGCATGGAATTTATATTAAACCGCGATTCGTTCCTGCACTGCATCAGTTAACAAACGTAAATAACACAATGTTAATTGCGACGTGTCCGTATGGTAATTATCCGTCTGCTGTTTGTGGTGATTAATTAGGAGGAAATTGTGTTTGGCAGCAAAGCGTTCGTGACGTTGGTAAGAGATTAGGATGATGGCGGTGGGTAAACCTTTGTTGTCATAATTTGTGATTTGATGTGTTGTAAATTGTGAATATAATTTTCCTAAATAATTGTAATTTTTGTCAAAGTTGGGCGCATACCGATTACAACGTAAGTGAAGCTTTGTTGATCCAAGACAACAATCTGATATCATTTATCATTACAAATACCACTTTTGTTTTGATCGATTGATTATTAATAATTAATAATTCATGTTAGATGATCATTTTAAAGATTTCCAATTTTTTACGATAACTGTTGAGAATGAAAATGATGTATGCCCAGAAAGGACGCAAAAAAAAATCTGAGGAAGCCGCGTCAGCTTCGAAAGCTTCAAAACTGCAAGGCAAAAATAAACGTTTGAAAAAAAAGCCAAGGCGAGATGAGACTGCAAAGCAAAGAAAATCTACAGTCGCTCTTTCATTGGTTTTGTTCCAGTAGAAAGTGCATCCTGAATGCCTCAGGCCATCATCGATAAGAAAAAGGTGTCTTTAAGAAATAGGGGAGATCCTGTGGTGATTTTCAATAATAGCAACGAGGAAAATGATGTGGTGGTTTCATGTTATAGTTTGTAAATATTACAATAAAATTGAAAACAAACCTTACGGCAGTCACTTATGGAAACAAATTAGGTATAGGAACAAGTACATCTAAACATATCTTTACTTGTCCAAAATTGATGTTTGTAGATTCTCAACTGTCTAGAAGTAATTATATTTACTTGTCCAAAATTGATGTTTGTAGATTCTCAACTGTCTAGAAGTAATTATATTTGATTAGTTTAATTTCATTAGCCAACGATTACTCACCTCAATATGAATCTTAACATCTTTAACCATACGATGTAGTAAGTGCCAGTATAGCAGACCTCACAATAACGTAGAAAAGACATTTTTGTTCCAAACATATATTTGAAAACCATACTTTTTTTATATTGCTTCAAAAATAAACTATGAATCACCTGTAAAAATTCAAAAAAGCTTTTAATAAAAAAAAACATACATGACCTGACAATGTTAAATTCCGTATTACACGTTATAAAACACCCCAGTTGTAATAACGTGGTGGTTATTGCTATTCCAAAGATCATAACCTTTATTACCTAATGTTTAATGCACTGCTTCCGAGTACTTTACCACCCGCAAACACGTAAGCCGCATAGATTTTAGTGGCCAGTAAACGTTCCGGCATGCAAACCTTTTTATTAAATTTGATGAACGCAAAACAACAATATTTGCTCTACGTTTGGTATTTTTTCACCCCTATTCCCTGCTCAAAGGCACGTTGACATATCCCTGGATATATTTAGGTACGCGTAAAGAATGGGTAAAATATTTCTCGGGATTTGTCAACATATCTCATATTATGGAAGAAGAATGTTCGGTCTGGTTTACGGCGGCTTTAAAGAGGGAGATTAATAGCCCTGGAGAACTTGCGTTGCGTTAATACCATGCAGCACATGCAATTTAAAATACTGCGTACTATGCTGTTATCTTTTACTTTATTACTTGAAAAATACGTTAATGTAAAAAAAAACTTTGTGCAAGAAATTTTTCATTGCATATTTACTTGCAAAAGGAGATTTTCATTTTACCTTAAAGTCTTTTATTATATTGTTATGAATATTTAGCTGTTTATTCCCCAAATCAATGAAATATTCGTAGGTTTGGGTTCGTTCCTTTCAACACAAAGTTAATTTTACTTTTTGAAATTAATTGTTTCTGATTTCATTAAATTAATTATTTGGATTGAATCAAATTAGGTTAATGTAGTTTCCATTTCATAGAGCTCGTTGCTATTACTAAATTGACAAAAATTAATATCTTGTATTTAAGACCTACCAAAACAGTGCTAAAGCGCAGGAACTTTATTCAAAAAAATCTAAAGCAGTCTTTCAAAATTGTAAACTCTTGATTGATTGTAAGCCAAACAAGTTTTGCATAAATGAAAGTTGGACTCTTGTCGAAAAATTAAATCTATAAACATCCAAAATTCTAATTCAAACTATGGCCAATGGCTTTTCTTGTGATTTCTTGCATCCAATAAATTTTATAAGGAATGGCTTCCAAAAAACTTACAGCAAAGAGGAAGCGTCTTAATTATTAGCAAATAATTGGAATGCGTCCTCTCACTCCCATCAGTACAAAATATCTAAATTAATATTATCTTCATGATTTAGCATTCAAATGTTTAGGTAACGACGAGCGTTCGGCAAAAATCACAACGATCACAAACACAAGTTTAGAGAACTGATTGTCATGTCAGATGCCACCGTTAAGCCATAACCAAAAGTATTTGTCAAATGTAACATAAAAAGTTTAATTTAAGTCCTTTCTTAGAGGAAAAGAAGCCATTTTCGGCAAGATAATGGTGAACCTTCATCATAAAGACCTTCTGTGACAGTAGCTTCATCGATTCATCGAGTGGAAGAACATTTTATTATGCCTTTCCATGTGCAAACAAAATATTTGTAAGGATTTATTGTTATTTTCGGTTTTATTATGTGTGCATAGTGGATAAATATATACTACTACTACTAATACAATCTTGCGTTGTTTGATCTTAGTGCAGACATGACTGGAGAAATCCTACGCCAACTTTATCGTAGGTTATTGATAATTGCTAGCAGCTTAAACTAACCTAGTCAATAATCTAAATCTGCTCAAGATTACGTTGCGTTGTTTAATCTTAGTGCAGACATGACTGGAGAAATCCTACGCCAACTTTATCGTAGGTTATTGATTATTGCTATCAGCTTAAACTGACCTAGTCAATAATCTTAAGCAGTATTACCGAGTTACAAAAGTTATCTGTATTCCAGGTGAATTAAAAAAAAAATATTGAAGAAGGTGCTACATAGACATCTTAAAGTAACCATAAATGCCATTTATACTAAAGGAAATTTTGATAGTGGGCAAAAATTTAATCTTAATTCTAACAGTCAAAAACTATAAGCGTTGCAAAGATTAACCCAAGCATGAGAATATTAAGCCGCGATTCTTATTTAAAAGTGGCTAAGCGTGTTTATTTGCCAAATATAGCTATCATTTCCCCTTCTTGTTTAATTTCTGTTATATAAATAACACATTCAAGAAATTGAAATCTAAGAGAAAAAAACAGCAAAACAAGTTTCTATTGAAACGATTATAAAACTGTAATGTCGCTGAGTAAGGTTCAAGCTAACAGGTCACTCGTATATAAACAATTTTAGCGCGGTGGATATAAATATAATAATATTTTATGATCGCGGGGCCAACGAACGCGAGCGCCATTTGTCCGCATAGGGGTGCCCACTCAATACTTAAGAAACCTTAAAACGGCCGACGTCGTAAGTTAAACATGTAGCTGGCGGTGTTGGAAATTACAGGGAAGTGATTGTTTTTGTTAAGTTTCCAGATACCGAGGCGAACGTATCATCAACGTTAAGTCGGTATTTATAGTAGAACAACCACCATCATAAATACGTAGATAAAAATTTTATAAAAAGAAGAAATACTTCAATTAGTTTGATAATAATAGCTGTAAGTATATAAGAGTCATTAATTTGTAACTAGTAGAACATTCACTGTGACATAAATGTTTGATTTGTTGAAACCGTTACTTTGAGATACATTTCAAGAGATTAAAACATTTTCTGAGTATCACGATTTTTTTCACTTTAGTTTCGTCTTATTCGTAATACTAGAAAAGTGCTTTAATGCCTAACGTACTTCGTTTACCGCTTACTAAACGAATAATTTAAATTAAAATAAGCTCATGGAACTCTCAGACATTTAAGTCTTGTGAATTACAACCTCTGACCATACAGTTCGGTGAATAGTCCTGTAATATTAACGTAAGTGAAATTTTAACGAAAGTTTTCTTACTGTCAGAAATAGTTACCTCTCATAACTATGCACCGCTGAGATGTGCTATACATGCCTGGAAACTTATCAAGAAGGCTTCTTTTATGATAAAGTTCAAAAGCCTCGTCACGTTTCGTTTGATGTCAGAAATATCGTCAAATCCTTTTCGTCGAACTTTATTATCAGAAGTGGTATAAAACATTTTAAACAAACAAATTGGTAGTTCTGGATAGTTTTATTGCAGTTTATAAATGAAATGAAATATGAAATATTTTGATTAAACCAATATTAAATGTGTAATATGAATAAGAAATCTTCTATCTCTGGAAATTCAATGGAAATATTTCTCAAAAGTATGAAGAACTATACTATTATTCCAAATTGTTACGTTAGCAACACACTTTTAAAAAAATATCGGACTTGTCAATTTAACAGAAGTCTTCTTGAAAGGTTAATGGTACTTCTGAACACGTAAAAAGGAATTAAAGAATTCATTCAGATCTGTTAGAACTCGATACTACAATCAAATTCACAAAAAAATAAAATTCGCTAGAGCTGACAAAACCACAAATTAAAAGTAAAATTAATAATACAATTTACAAAGAAAATGTTTAATTAACTATGTCAAAAAACATCAAAAGACTTATTTGATTATACAAACATCAAAAATGGACATTTTATTCGAAATAAATTTTAATTAATATGAAATTAGAACAAGAAAATACTCGTATAATTAGTACTCCTATTAAATATCATTAAATATTTGATAAAACACTTTCAGTTTAGATGTAACATTATATACCATCAGATGGCATCCATTGTTAAAAGTATGGCACTAAATAATGTCACGTCTAAAGTGTTTTTACTGGGCGTTTTTTTAAATAATTTCTGTGTTTTAACGCGTTCTAGTACATATTACATAAAACTTAAAATCATACAATAAATGAAATAGCAACTCAAACAGTTCCGTTTGTTAATACGCGCATGCGCTAGAGGGCGCTAGTAGCATAATGGCGACTAGTAAAGAGAAAACAGACTTAAAGTGCGCATCGGAGGCCCAGATCATACTCACGAGGTTGATCATACTCACGGCGAAAAGTTTATGGGCCTTTTTGTTTGTAGAAACAACTGTAACTGATACTATCTTAATACTTCCGATATTCATTTAGAAACACCCGGTATATATCTTTACTGGATTTATAAAACTTTATAGCTGAGTAAAACAGATAAACAAATGTATCTCAAAAAATGTAATTAAAAACAAAAGCAACAAAAGAACCTATTAATATATTTTTTAAATTATTGATAGCAACCATATCATAAATATCAATAGTAATAAATGTACAGGGTCTATTATGAAAATAATGCCCATGTTATTATTGCGACGCGACTATACACCGCAGTGGGGGAAAACGAATTTTGTGTAGGGTCTGCAGTTCCAAAGCAGCCCATCGCCAGTTTCCTCTAAGAAGTCTGTGTGAAAAACCGTGTCTCCGCGTGAAATATGTTTTTAGACTTTATAGCATTTTATAACCGAAACATTCCAGATGCTTTAAGAGTCCTTCCAGATGCTTCAGTGAGTCAAGTGCGTGAAGTTTTACGTTCCAAGCGTCGATCCAGCAAAACGATGACACCCTAAACATGACCACATTTGCGATACATGGGATAGTGATCAAGGATCTGCAAAAGCACAAGAGTTTCGAGGTGACAACAATTGTTGGACTTGATTCAAAATGAGCCGGACCTTCTTGACTCTGTTATAAATGAAGACGAATCCTGGATGTTTTTCAACAATAACTTAGTTAAAACAAAGAATAGAAAAGAAATTGATTCAAATTTTTATTGTATTAAAAAGAGTAAAGTTTGGCAATTATAAATGAAAAATGATATCAGACAAATGTCAACCACGACCACGCTTACAAATGTCGAGGCTTTCATCAATATTTTAAATCACTTTTTTTGTAAAATTGTTGTTTTATTTCGCTAATCACGTCAATTTTAAGGATGTAATCGATTCGATTGGCTACGTATTGACTCTACAGTCTTTAACATGGCCCCACAAAAAATAATCAAGTGGTGTTAAATCACATGATCGGTCACTAAACAGCTGAATTTCGTGAAATTGTGCGATCGTGAAATTTGGCTTGCAAATAAATTCATTGTTTCGGTGTCTCTGTGACGTATTGTAGCACCATCCTGTTGACACCACACGTCAGTGATATTTGTATCATCAATAATAAGGTCATTTGGTCGTTGTGAATAACCCTAATTGTTGAGAAAGTCGAGGGATTGACAAATTCGGATCTTCTTTACCACTGTGGCTTGCGGTAGTGATGTTTCCATTTGTTTCGAACACGTGTTGGTGTTGGCACTTCATGTACCGAGCCTGTCGACTCAAATTTATCAATCAACTTAATAGCAGTCTCAGAAGGACGATTATGTTGACCGAAAATTTAACAAAATTTATGAAATACACCACTTTCATAGTAGATTTTCATTATTTTAATATGATTTTCGAGCTAAATTGAATGCATTGTAATAATTGCAAAAGCTTCTACTACTGATATGTCAAAAAACTAAATGTTGTTCGGATTTGCCCCTATTGAAAAACCCAATATTTCAGCTGTCCTTGTTGTTTATGTAATATAATGCTCAAGAAAATAAAGAACATCGCCAGTTGTAAAGTTTGGGGTGTGATTAAATTTCTCAACGCAAGAAATGTGCGACCTTGCCAAAAGAATAGTACATTACGAACGGCCCTAATATTTTACAGATATTGTGATTATGAGGAATGTAGAACACATTAAGAAGGTTTAAATTAAAGGGTTTAGTTGGGAACTATTCACAAATGGCCAATGTACATTGATTGAAGGGAAATGATTTGGATGGACTCGTATAGGATTGAGTGAGTTACTGTGATGATTATTTGGATGTGTTATTTTGGTTAAGGTTCGGAGTGATAATTTTTTGGCTACTTGGAAGTAGTACAAAGTAAAAGTAGAAAGGTTTAGCCGTAGTCTAGCAAGGGTCGACTAATTAATTTATATATACCGACTGCCGTTAGAGTTGAAATACCTTGGCTCTTAAAAGTTTGTATCTGAAAGTGCGGGGCCCTTTTCTAACTTCTCCTTTAGCAGTGTGCGATGGTGTGTGTGTGTGTGAGAGAGAGAGAGAGAGAGAGAGAGAGAGAGAAATAAAGAGAGAAAAGAAGAAAGAGAGAAAAGAAGAAAGCGAGAAAGAGAGAGAAATAGAGAGAGAAAATGAGAGAGAGATTTATTGATTTTACTTTATATGACCACTTAAAAAAATATTCTAACAATATAAATTTATAAACTTAACAATTTAGAGCAAGGAATACGGATCTTTGGTCAGTGCGAGTTCGTTAAAACAAGCTTTGGGCAACAAGGAAATATGGGAGAGTGAAACGATGGGCTTGACACGCCCGAAAAAAATCATTTAAATAAAAAATACGGAAAAACTGACAAAACGTAACATCAGAAATAAAAATAATTATAATTCTATTATTTACAAGGACAATATTTAAACAATTATGTGAACAGGAAAATAATACAACTTTTTTTAAGCTGTGAGATCACAAAAAACAATGTCTACCTACATTTTTGCTAAAAAATATATTGAAGGAATTTGCATTCCATACTACACAGTTTTGTAGTTTTCAAATCTCACCAGACCTGGCCCTTGAAAGTAAAATATATATATGTATGTATTCTTAATAATTTTCATATAATCTAAGGATCATAAAGTTTTATAGGTATCATAAAGTTTTGTACTGTATTTAGTGTATGATTAGTGAAGGAAGAATTAGCAGAGCAAAAGCACGTAGTTATTTGTAGTGAGGCACCATTTCTAAATTCATACTTATTTTACAATTTAACACAATCTTTAAAATGACATCAGAGAAGAGAAGAAAAGTTGATATTGAAAATCGTGTTTTTCAAGATAAGTGGACTAACGATTACTTTTTTATTATGCAAAAAAAAACAAGCCTGTATGTTTAATTTGCCTCAAAAGTATATTAGTGGTAAAAGAATTTAATTTAAAACGCCACTTTACATCAAAACATTCTAGTTATAGTCATCTCAATGGGCAACAAAGAAAAGATAAAATAATAAATTTGAAAAAATATAATATCTGCGCAACAGACAAACAAAGTGATTTATGCAATAGTATTGTACGAACAAGTTTTATAATTAGTGAAAAAATTGCAAAGCATTCTAAACCTTATTCTGAAGGTGATTTTGTTGAAGAGTGTCTTAGTGCTGTCGTTAAAGAACTGTATCCTGAGAAGAGAGACGATATAGCAAAAATAAGTCTTTCTCGCTGGACTATAACAAGACGTATCGATGATATGGCCAACGATATCAAATAAAATCTTAAGTTACTTGCGTCGCAGAAGTTTGAGGCAATTTCAATTGCTCTCGATGAGAGCAGAGATCCTACCGATACCGCAATTTCAAGATATTTAAGAATTGAAATGCAAAACCAGCGAGAAGTAAAAATTAAGATTCTATGATCTGATACACGAAACGAATTCTGTAATAAATAATTCTAGAAGTTTTTGGAGAATCATGGCATAATACACCAAACAACAACACCATACACATCAGAGAGAATTAACAGAACAAAAACAAATGTCCGTAGTTTGATCATTTGGTACAATGTCTTAGAACCTTTACAACCATCAGTGAAAGTCATTCATTATGTCGAAATTGGAATGTTTTAAAACACCATCAGAAAAAGTAAAGAACTTTGTTATTATTTAAGCCATTCGACGTTTCAGAATATAGAAATAAACGTAATAAGTTTTGGAATCTAAACGTTTAAAACTACCAGAAGAAATAACAAATTTTGCTCATAACTCATTCTCAAAACTATCAGACAAAAATAATTACGCATATTTTAGGAATTCAACATAACATATCAGAACCTTTAAAGCTATAATTAAAATTAACGAATGAATCGGAAAAGTCACTTTTCAGTTTCAGCCCGTTTAATGATTTTCTTAGCCCTGAGTGGAGTAGTAAACTTGCAAATCGCAATAGTAGAACTTTTCAACAGTTCATCAGCAACTGTAACCGAATATCAAAGCGCCCAATATTCGACCACTTCAAATTTCCGGCCTGATATCATAGATAACGCCGTTTTCTTGATCTGGGACCATGAAATCTGGCCTTCAAACGAACTCAGGTCCGGTCTTTCTGGACCTAACAGTCGGAACGACTAGACCAGCTAGAGAAATTAAATCTACCATCTGGCCTAAACATAAGCTGAAGGTGGAAAATTTAATCATTCCCCTTAATGCCATCAATTCGACGATCAAACTTAAAGCAGCTATCTCTAAGTTCTTCAAGGTCATGCTCTTAGCTTTCAAAGAGTAAACGATTTGAAGGATTTCCTTCTCCGAGCCCCGCAAAATATTTGAGATTCATTCCTCCGCACGGAAGCTAATCAATTCGTTTGCTTGGCGGGATAAAAATTACGCATCCTGAGTATTGAGCAATTGAATCGATGGCTTGGGTCGTTACTGTCTGAAATTTTTCAAAATGCTCAAGAAAGGAGACCTAATAACCAAGTGTTAATTGGAGAGAGGGGGCTCACCTTTTTTATAGCAATTCGTCGACAGCCTAGAGTGACAATTTACTTTAAACTGCATTAACTGAAAGAAGTGCCACACTAGGAGAAAACATATTCGAAGAACTAAAAGCAGTTTTTGATCAATTTGAGAATCTAAGTGGAATTTCTACTGATGATGCTCCAGCTATAGTTGGTTCTAATTTAGGAATTGCCAATAGAATTAAATTGGAACTATGTAGTAAGAATATTGACACTGAAGTTTTGAGTGTATTTCAATGCATTTTACATCAACAAAATGTGTGTGCAAAATTTATACATGTAATGAAAATAGTAGTTTCTTGCATAAATTTCATTAAACCAAGAGCACTTCACCACCCTCAGTTCCAAACATTTTTTTGTAAGAACTGCAGTCTAAATTTGAAGATCTGACATTTTATTGTGACGTGCGTTGGTTAAGTAAAGCAAAAATGTTAAAACGATTTTATGATTTGAAAGATGAGGTATTTGTTTTTATGGATATGAAAGAAAAATCTGTACAAGAGCTAAAGAATACAAATTGGGTCTGCGATCTTTCGTTTCTCGTTGATGTAACAAGTCATATGAATGAATTAAATACAAAGTTGCAAACCCAAGAAAAACTTGTTCATGAACTGTATGGTCACGTCAAGTCATTCCAAAATAAATTAGGAATTTGTGAAAATCAGCTCCGAACAAGAAATACCTACCATTTTCCCACTCTTGCAAATCATAAAGATCATGCTAACTTCGAAACGTTTGCAGACGAGTTACAATTTTTAAGAGATGAATTTAACACCAGATTTAAAGATTTTCGCTGCCAAGAAGCAAGTCTAAAAATTTGTTCCTCCCCATTTGAAGTGGAAATAGAAGAAGCTCCATTTTCATTGCAAATAGAACTCATTGAATTGCAAGAAAAATCTGATTTTAAGGCGATATTTAGAGACACGCCGTTAACTGACATTTATAAAAAATATTTACCAATCGATAAATTTCCAAATCTTGCATCTTTGGCTCAGAAAAAAATGTACATACAAATGTGAGCAGCTATTTTCGAGAGAAAAGTTTGTTAAATCAAAAACACGTTCAAGATTAACAGACTCACATTTGGAGAACACTCTGCGTGTTGCGACATCCGATATTTCACCAAATATTAATTATTTGGTGAAAAATATGAAGTCACAGTCTTCCCATTAAATATGTTCGTACTTGTTCATTTTAATCTATTTTCTGAAAGCCAGTTCTAATAAATGACTACATACATGTACATATTGAGTTGTTATTTTTACATTTTTTTGAAATGTTAAAACGTAATAAATATAATATCATTTCCTTAAATCAAACTCCGTTCCTTATAAATTCAAACAAAAGGTCCGGCCCGCGATTTTAGGTTGAACATTTATCGTAGTAACCCTAATACAACAATTTTTAAATTAAATTTTATCACTTAATAAAGTCAATGTTTTATCAATATAAGTATAAGTTATTACATTAGGATTAGTTTTAAAAGTCTAATATGTCTGACGAGTGTAAAAACTTAATTATTCTAACAAAATAAAGAATCTAATATCTTTTAATATTTTCAGTTAATTGGAAATATAAACAAAAACGCTTACTTTGTTGATATGACACTTTAAATTTTATGTTTCGATCATTAACTGATCATTTTCAACTTATTTTTTTTTAAATTAAAAATAAAAAGTGTGATATCAAAAAAGTAGGCAAGTTGAGACTGTTATTTAGTGTATTTCGTTCGAAAATTAACAAATGAAATGCGCGAACAAACATTAATATCGGTACAAAATAAGCAGAATTTATTTTTTTAAGTAAAGATTATTATTGATGTAATGACTCAATTAAATTGTTTCTAACTTATTAACTCTCTCTATTCAAAATTATCTCGATAAGTATTGCGATATCACGTTTTCTATTTTGCGGAATTTTAATCATGCTAGTTTTATCGAAATCAAAAAGAGTTTTATATGAAAACATATTTGAAATCTTATTCGCATTCAACCTGAACGAAAAAGTACTATTCCAATAAGTTTTTTTAATAATGTAAAGATATATAGTCTGTTCGTTGGATCTTTCGTCGTACGTCACAAATTATCGCTTCGAGAAACGACGCAAAAACATTCAGTCTGATAAAGTGAACCAAATGTGTTAGAAAAAGAACGCACTGTAAAACTTTCGTCGTTTTTTGAAGCGATAGTTTGTGACGTACGACGAAAGATCCAACGAACAGACTATATCTAATTAGTTTACAATTACACTAGTTTCTTAAAACAAATGAAAACCCTGTTACTCCTTGCTTCACTTATTTATTTGCAACGTTAGATGTTCATTTCGTTACAAATAAATAAGTATAATAAAAAGTAATCGTGTTTTATTTAAAAACTATACCGTCTCTTAAAACTTTTCTTCCATTAAATGAAACTTTAGTCATTCTTCTTCATTGGATTAATTAAACCGCTAATTGTGAATTTCGTCTACTAAGTGAACATTTAGCGGTTTAAATAAATAAGTGATGAAAAATAATTACAAATGTTTCATTGAATTAATCTTCACGTAACTCAAAACAAAATGCATTAATATTTATTCTACTAAGTTTTCTACAATTTTAAGTGGTTTTTAAATTAATGTACACAAAAATAATTTCAAATGCATCTTTTTACTAACCACAAACTCAAAAAAAGCAGTTCGTGCATAGCAAAAAAACTTTCTTCATAGTGTGCATCGCAGTTACAAATTATAACAGCGGTGGTTTCTTGCAGTTGAAGGAGATTATTAAGTATAATTACAATTCAAATACGGACGCTAATTATAAGACCACCAATAACGGACAGAGCCGACACCCTAAATGGGTATGCCTACTGATTCATTTCAACAAATAATAATTCAAACACGCATAGGAAATGTTGTACGAAGTAAAACGCTACATAATGTGCCCACACCCTAATTTCCCCGAGAGTTAACACAATATAAAGCGAGCGTATGCATATATGCGGGTAGTGGATTTAATTGGGATCACAATGGGAATCCATTTGCCAGATAATTAGAAGAGGGATTGTTGTACAATTGAGCGTTTTCGAGGCGATCCAGCTAGCGTTTAACGCCGGTGTGCTTTCTGGGCGAATTCGTCTGGCTGATGCTTGGGGCCGTAATAAAAATGGCGGCCGGCCGGCGAGAGCATCCCTGACCCGAGATCGGAGGGCATCAACCCTAGCCGGTATCACACCCACCCGGAATGGATTTTTTTTACAATTTCTATTTATCTTTTTTTTTAATGAGTACTTACCTCATATTTAAGTCCTGCGAGCCTGAGCCAGGTCTCCACCTTCAAGCAGTACGGGGACAGCGAGGGCAACAAAGGCGTACGCGAGAATTGGTACAGATAAACAACATCCTTCTCGAACGCGGATTTGTGCACGACAACTTTAGGGGGCGCGGGCTCCTTGGCGGCAGGCGCGGCGGCTACCGGTGCATCGCCGGCGGCCTCCTGCTGCTTCGCCTCCTCCGCCTTGTTATCAGCCGGCGCCTCTTCTTTGATATCCTTCGTCTCGGCGGCGGGCACGTTATTCTCGACTTCTGTGGCCATATCGACTTATTAACCTTTCTGCAAGGGCCGTAAATGTAGCGAAACACTAAACTAAACACGCGTTCACAAGAATTAAACGGGCAAAGACGATGAACACAACGGATACGATGCGTACTCTGGAAGGTTCGGTGGCGCTTTGTGAGCTGCGGTGGTTCGGTGCCGAAGCGGGATCGGTTCGTCGTGTGACGTCACTCTTCGGGAGACGCTGTCTTTTTGCCCCCACCCCACGCACAATGTTAAGGCCGTGTTGCCATGCCATGCACATGCACATTAGCATGTGCCCAATGTGCTGGAAGTGCCCCACCCTCGTCACCGCCAGTAGCGTAACCGGCGATTATTTCATTACCTGTTTACTTATGAAAATTTTCATAAATCAACACATTTTAGCACTTCATCTCACACTTGAAAACCGCCAGTGCAAATCTTGACACTACAACATATTTCAATTACTCGGACTTCCTACCTACAATACCTACAAATAAAACTAAAACTTAGCGGTTACTGTACATTTGAACAAACCGCCTTTTCACAATTGTTTTAAGCCACTGACGGAGTTCTTTTGGTCATTTAGATTGAAAGTAAACCACTTTGGTTTTTGAGCTATAATAAAACATGTGCTACTAAAAAAATATGATGTGAACATATGTTCTATCCTCAATCATTTTATTTTTCTTCAAAAAACTATGAATATTGTTTTTATTACATTGCTTTTCATATCTGCTAAATTACAATAGATTTCTTCGTATGTTCTAGATCAGGGATGGCGAACCTTTTTTGATGTCCGTGCCATAAAGTCATAAAAATTCTTTTTTAAATAGGTAACGTGCCACAATAAAATTTCATTCGAAATATTAGCGTGGTGAAACTATACGTAAGTATAATTAAATAAACAAATAAAGCAATTCTTCTTTAAACAATGTTTTATTAATCAATGTTTTACAAAAACCAATATGCTAGAAACAAAATTCACGTTAAAAACAATTGTTTTTAATGTGATTTTTGTTGCTGTACGCAAGATGATAAAGATTTAATATCTGGTTCATATTTAGTTAATTTTAACAGTACGCATCCATCATTCTATTCCTATATTTATGTTTTATAAAATTTAATTCTGAAAATAGAGATAAAAATATTGATAAAATTGCCTTTGCTAATATTTTCAAACAATTAAAAGTGTCAGGAATTGAATTCCATGTAGTTAGAATTTCATCCAATTTTTAAATCATTTCTTGAATCAACAAATTTTTGGTTTCATATGGTACTTGACTGATATTCAACTAATTTCATTTCTAATTCATTAAAATTTAACCACTCAAGGACTTTTAAATTTAATTTTTCAAATGGTATTGTATCAGGATATAAAATAAATTTTAAAGTTTCTTCAAATTCTTTAAACTGCGTAAATCTTGCAGAAAATTCGTGAATCAGGGATTTTACCATTGAAAGCTCTTTCGTTGATGACTCTTTATTTGGCTTTTCGTGATATTCACTTTCAGATTTTTTTTTGTATTCGGAAAATATTTATATGAATTTGAAAGAATATCACGATTAAAAATCTTTAATTTGAGTTTGAACGCTTTGATTAAGTCAAACATTAAAATGACTGTTTTATTAACACCTTGTAGTTTTATATTTAATTCCTTTAAGTGAGAGCATAAATCAGTGAAAAAATATAACTTTGCTAGCCATTCTATATCCAAAAATTGATTGTATTGGCCAATAATGGTCTCATTATTTAGAAATAATCTTATTTCCTCCAAAAAATCTACAAATCTTTGCAAAGTAAGCTATTGTACGACAAGTTTACTTCGTTTAACAATTCTTTTAATTATCTTTTATTTAGTGCTCGTGCTGAAATAAATTTGACTAACTCAAAATATCGTCAAACATTTTTAAACCTGTTTTGGAACATAACGCTTGTTGGTGGTGTCCAATACGTTTTGTAAATAAATTTATAAATCAATTTTCCTGCCCAGTTAAGTCAATTGTAACTGACACAATTTTAGAAGGACATATTTCTTTTTTTTCCAATGCATCTATAACTGCATTACAAATGTCTAATCATTTTATTGTTGTTGTTAAAGTTGATAAACTTATTAACTCTTCTTTAATATTGTTTTGAACAAAATAACGTACAAAAATTGCTCAGCGATCAGAGCCTGTTAGGTCGGTAGACTCGTCAAGGCAAATAGATATAAAATCGCCAAACTTTATATGAATCTTTTGTTGAAAATTTACATTTTCCGCCACACCCAAAATTCTCTCTTTCACTGTATTCCTAGCTATCGGCATGTCTTGAATTCTTCAAATAATTTTTTCTTTGTTTTCGAAATCATCGAATAAGTACGGTGCACATTGCAGCCAAGCATCCTTTAAAAATTCGCCTTCATTAAAAGGTTTCGCATATTGAGCAATATTTTCTGAAACTTGATAGCTAGCAGCAGCAATATATTTCATCAAAGTAGTAGTTTGAGCATTTTTATTCTTTAAGGCACGTGATATATACTCCTTTTGCTCTTCTACACTTCGATCGAGAAGAAATTTATGGTTGGTTTCATAATGCCGCTTTACTGAAGATGTTCTACCGACTACAGTTTTAGAACATATAATACAAATTGCTTTACTGTCCTTTTCAATCATACCGTATCATACCAAGCTTGAAATTGTCCATAATAAGAAATTCTAAAAAATGTGTATATTTAATAATACTGTTATAAAATAATTAATTTATTCTGCATTTGTTTGCAAGAACATATTTCGCCAAATATTAAAATACTAAAAATATTACCAACACAAGAAAATAATATATTAATTCAAGGTAATTTTAATAATTATTTCTATATTTTACATTGATTTAATGATAAAATATTTTCTCATAATGTTGGAGCACTGTCCCACCCCCCGGACAACCATCGGTCGCTTTCGGGTACGCCCGCACCACCATCTTTATTTTGTAAATAGTTGTAAATTAGTCTAAGTGGAATAAACACCTTGAAATAGAACTGCAGTATTATTAACGACGAAACCATCCGATAAGCAAACTGGCATCACATCCAGTCCACACAAAACATTTGGTCCTTCGAACCGGATTTTTACAGGCGTCAGAAAAAGGTTGTGTGGGTGATAGATTCTTTGAAGGTATGATAAACTTCAATTTTTTAAAACGCCTTAAGAAGAGACTACAAGAAACAGTTGATTATTATAAAGGTCAGATCACAGATGATGATTTTCAGTATTTACCAGCTAGTAAGCAATTATTCTTCATGTCTGCATTAAAAGTTTTTACAGCATATGGTCTTTGGTTAGTAGAACCAAGATGTCAAGAATCATCTCTTTACTTATCTGGATTACCACCACAGTACGAACCACAACTTCTGAATTTGGTTCTACAATGTAGCAGTACTTCATGGTTGGAATATGTTGACTATAACATGATCAAGGAACAGCAGGCTAAGTCTATAAAAACGTGGAGATCAGCTAATTATAGAGAAAAAAGAATATTAACCAACCCCTGTCAAATCCTGGTGGTGGAATTGAGAGTTCAGATCCTTGGGAGCGAATTGTTCGTAGGCTAGCTTCCTATGATGCACCAAAAAAGGCACCCAATATAAAAGTAACCAAATCAATAATACCTCCTCTGAACATTGGAGATAAAAACACAATGTTTGTCTCTCTGGAAGGATTCTTTAAAACTTTGCAGCAATTTGCTCATAATTATACCTTGAATGTGCACCAACACAAAGCAATTGACTGTAGTTATCAAGAATTAATTCCAAACTCAGTCAGTCATTAATAAAGTAAAAAAAGTTGTACCATGTTCTGGTAGTTCAAAAGGTGCAGATTGTACAGGAGCTGCAACAATTATCTTAGAAATTCAGGAAGGGAGAATTAATGAACATATCGATCATCAAATTCAAATGAACCAAAGAGATTATGAGGCATTTTTATCAAAGATATTACAAGATCCTCCACAATCATTATGTTATGCTTCAGTAACATTACAACAGGTTATTATTATATTACAAAAACAAAAGCTGTTACAACCACAATCTGCTGAGTTGGGAGTAGAGTTATTTTATTACATTCTTTCTTTGATCAATGAAGAAACTTCAAATTATTTACTGATTGTCTGGAGAGGTTAGGTCAAACACACATTCATGGAATCGAATTTGAAACACCAAGACTTCTAAATAAAATTCTTGAAGATCCAGCACATGGGATGTATTTAGCTCCACACTTTTCACCAGCAACAGCTGGTACTGCTAATTTTATTTTAATGTATTCCATGATAACTGAAAGAACAGGCCAACAATATGATTTATTATATTCACTTCTATCAAAATTTGATGTGAACAACTGGTTAATTTTAAAAAATCCAAAACTAAGCCAAAGATCTCAATTCGTAGAATTGGTCATAAAGGCTTTAATATGTTTAGGACAGGAACCTCCACAGGAATCTCTAATGCTGCATGAAATATATCGAAAACATTTAATCTGCGTATTCCAGTTCCAATTTCCAGAGCATTATGGAGAAATCTTCATTCATATACTGAAGTTTAGTAGTGGAGCTGATTTAGATTGCATTTCTCTAAGTGTGTGGATGGATATATTAAACTACTTAGCAATGCCAATTAAATTTTAATTAAATGACCAATTAAGAGACCACCTTCGAATCTATGCCCAAAACCAACAGATGTTACACTACCAAGAATTATTAGATACTGCTGCCTTATTATCAAGACATTATACAACTGAAAGACTACAGTATGGGCTTTATCCAAAAACTAGAAGTTACATTGATGTTATTACTCTATTTCTGGGAATGTCGGGACATAGTTTAATCATTAGTGCTATGAATACACATCAAGGAATTTTAGGTGATAAATTATGTGAAATAGTGTGGCCTTACTTACGTGATATGTTTGCACCTGGATTATGCCTTACCTGACTAATAACCTCTAAGAGAACATGGCTAACTGGATTCAACAACTGACAGATGATAGATCCGTCCTTTTGCCGTGGATACCAGCAAATGCTCCTTTTGCACAAAAAGTTGTTCAAATGTTCTATGAGTGTATTTGTCTATAATTCAAACTTTGCCTGCATCTAATATAATACTTAGCTTTGTTTAGCAATGGTATGTTATGAATTTTGCACACACCACTGTTAAGGACCATGCGCTTAATGTTATACATCATTCATTTATATCACTGCCTTGGCTGAAGTTCTGGCCAACATTAAATGATCTTGAATTAATGATTAAGGTATCAGAACAATATCTACCAGAATGCCATACGTTCCTTGGACATGTATTTATGGAACTTCAATGGAAAGCTTGGATATACAGCTTGTCAGAAAATACTAATATCCAGATAAGAAGCATAATCCATCACTGCTTACTGTGTTTACTAGTCAAATTATCAAATGAACCAAATATTGGTAACAATAATCCGAAAACTCTTCTTGTTCAAGCAGAAAACTTTGATTGGACTCTTTTGGAAGTCACTAGCGTGCAGAAAGCTGTGGACTGGATGTGATGCCAGTTTGCTTATCGGATGGTTTCGTCGTTAATAATACTGCAGTTCTATTTCAAGGTGTTTATTCCACTGGTGGTAGTTTTAGATTAATTTACAACTATTTTCTATTTACAAAATAAAGATGGTGGTGCGGGCGTACCCGAAAGCGACCGATGGTTGTCCGGGGGGTGGGACAGCGCTCCAACACATAATAATAAAATATTTTATTGTTCCAAAATAAGCAAAATAAATTATAAGTTTAGTAACTTTTAATACTTTAAGATTGTTACAGATTAAAACTTCAGTCGTGACGCAATATGTTCTTTCAAACGAATGCAGAATATAAAATTGAATTTCTTGAATTCTCCAACCACTTCTCTTCCATTATTTTTTGATATATTATATTAGAATTTTCTTGTAATTTAGATTTCTAGTACTTTTACAGAATTACAGCCATTTCTGTTTCTATTTTCTGTAGTTTTTATCGCCATTGTTATCAATTTGTTTCCACATTTTTTAGTACATTTTGATGAGACAATAGATATTGTTAGTGCAGAATATAGGTCTCTTATCTCTCTTGTAATTTAAACCCTTTAAAAATATTACAATGAAATAAATTTCTAAAGCAATTAGAATGTACTAAATAATATAGATGCTCACGTGAATAGTTTACGATGGTATCGAAGACAACAACAATATACAGGGTCAATTATAAAAGTAATGCGCATTTTTTGGAAAAAATATATTTATTGATCAAATCGGTACAAATGCTTAAAACTCCTCGTCGGGAAAGTCTCTTATGAACGTTGTAACATGCTTTTAAATATTTTCCACGAACTACCAATGCTTACCTTGCAGCTCTCTCTTCAATCGAGGAAACAAATAAGTTACACGGAGCCAAGTCGGGACTGTAAGGGATTGGGGAACCGCGTGAGTGTTTTTTCGGTCCAGGAAAGTGGTAACAATAAAGGCCCTGTGGCTGAGAGCATTGTTATGGTGGAGACTGGCCGGGTCTTTAATGTGGAATTTCTTTAATTATAACTTATGTTACAAATGAAACTCTCTGTTGCGTGGTTCACCCGAAACTAACTTACTTTATTCATACAAGTATATTACACTATGAATATTTTTAAATATAATTTCAACACCCCCACTATATTTAATAAATATTCAAATCTTACATATTCCTATGTTGTACATACATTTTGAATGTTTTGCCTTACATAAGCCTTTGGTCAACAAATCTGCAGGCATATTTGATGTGGACATATATACAATTTTAATGCTACCATTATTAACAGTATCTTTTAATAAAATGATGCTTAACGTCTATATGCTTAGATCTACCATGAAACATAGGATTCACAGACAACTTCTGCGCACTTTGATTATCGTTATGCAACACTATTGAATCATTCACATTAGTTAAATCGCACAATAAATTCTATAAATATGTACCTTCTCTGGCTGCTTCAGTAAGAGCCATGTATTCCGCTTCTGTACTGGAAAGCGCAATTGTTTTCTGCTTTCTACTTTTTCACGATATAGCTGCATTTGCTAAATTAAAGACATAACCGGTGTATGATCTCCTATCTTGTTTGTCATTTGCCTAATCCGCATCCGTAAAGCCTTGGACTTCTGATCCTGTCCGTTCACAACTTAAACAATGACTTCTAGTACCCTTCAAAAATTCTTTTTGTGCATTTCCAATACGATTCATCATAACAAGCATTAAATTGGCTCAAATAGCTCACGCTATATGAAATATTTGGTAAGCACACTTAAATACATTAAACTACCTATTAGTTGTTGGTAAGGAAAATCTTCATTACATTTTGTATTGCCGGGTTTCAATTGCAAATTGGATTCCATGGGAGTCTTAACTGGTTTACAATCAACCATTTAAAACTTTTTCAGCAATTGATTCACATAGTTTTCTTGATCTAGAGTTATTGTCCCTTCTTTCCAATTCCTTTCTATTCTCATCTCTAAACATTGTTTGCTTCTCCCAATTCTATTAGTTTGAACTTGGAGCCTAAATCTTGTTTTAGGTACTCTAGTTCCGATAAGTCTTTTGAAAAAATAAAGAAATCATCCACATATAGAGCTATTAATGTTAGCTTGTTTTGTTTACACGGTTCCAACGTTGATCTTTCGTAACCTATCTTATTAAGTACACTTTCAACTTTCTTATTCCAAGACCGAGAAGCTTGTTTCAAACCATATATAGCCTTTTTTAACTTGCATACCTTATTTTCATCTACCGCTAAGCCTTCTGGCTGCTCCATATATACTATTTCATCTAGGTCACCATTAAAAAAAGCTGTAGTTACGTCAAGATGTGTTATGGTCAAATCCAATTTGACTGCTAAAGCCATTAACATTCTCAAAGTTGAATGCCTCACAACAGGTGCGAAAGTTTCATCATAGTCAATACCCTCTTTGAGAAAAGCATCTCGCTATGAGTCTCGCTCTATAACGCACTTGGTTTTCACTATCGCACTTGGTCTTTAAGACCCACTTGCAATTCTTTGACTGTTAATGGATCTGAGAGTATAGAATCTCCATCGCAGCACATGTATGTCACAAAATCTTCAAACATCTTGGGTTTAGATGTCGCTTGGATTTTCTAATTGATTTTTGTTCCTCTAAAGAATCACTGTTATTCATACTGCTACTTGATTTTTCTTCAGCTTCATAACTTGTATCTCTCACTGATTCTGCTACTGTTTCTTCTTTAGAACTGGTATTCCCCACTGATTCTGATATTTCTGCATCTTCTTCAGAACTTATATCCTCCACTTTCTCCACTATTTCGGCTTCCTTGCAGTCCTTCACCTGCACTTGGTTTTCTGTAATGTTTACCATTACTACTACATTTCTACTTGTGGTTACAATGTTTCTATTGGCATCGTACAATCTATACCCTTTTGTTATTTCACTGTATCCTTCTAATATCATTTGTATGGACTTCTTTTCATGAAATCACTTACATCTGGTTTGTGACCGTGACAAACTTCATAAGGAGTTTTTCCTTCTAAACCTGATACTATTGATCTGTTTAGCAAGTAAACCGCTGTATGTACAGCCTCAGCCCAAAATTTGGTTTTTAGGTCTGCATCAAATAATAAGCACCTCGCTTTCTCTACAATACTTCTATTCATTCGTTCCTATAGACCATTTTGTTCAAGGATGTAGGGGGTTTGTCTTCTGATGTATGATACCATTTCTTTTGAGTAATGTTTCCATTTCATTATTGTTAAACTCACCACCATTGTCTGATCTTATTTTCTTTATTCTGCAGTCTTTCTGATTTTTCACCATTGATTGGAACTCTTTAAATTTGTTGATAACTTCATCCTTTGTCTTCAGAAAATACACAAATGTCATACGACTGTAATCATCCCCAAACAACACAAAATACCTGGAATCTCCCAAGGACGTAATTTACATTGGATCGCATACATCAATGTGAACAACTTCTAAGATTCTGTCTGCCCTTGTTCCTTTGTGTTTGAAACTACACACTGTTTTTTCTGACTTTCGTTATATTGAATTCCCTTAACCACTCCACCTTGCAACCTTTTAAGATCTGCATAATTGATATGTCCTTATCTGCGATGCCACACTTCACTTGTGACTACTGCTGTACTCAGCAGACTACTTTCACACTTAGACGAACTTGCAATATTTAACTTATAGACATTTTCAATTAAATCAGCTGTTGCAACCAATTCACTTTTTGATTAAAAATTTTGAAACCATCTGCTTCAAACTGCACACTGTTACCATTCTTGATTAGTTGACTAACCGACAGTAAGTTTGTCGTTAGCTCTGGTACACTCATTGCACGTTGAATTGTCACTTTGTCAAAATCTGTACGGTATCTGCTCTTATCCATCAAGCGTTTAAGTTTGAGAAGGGAACGGTGTGGTACAGACTTCATGGTCCTCTTGTAAATATTCTTCTTGGGCCTGTATTGCTTTTTAGCCTTTTTCTAGGACATAGTGAATTCCTTCTTGTCCAGAGCAGCGATAATAACGAGGGATCTTGTGAATCAATCTATTATACCTGCAGACGCTTAAATTGGTGAGGGATTGCTGATCTTGCGCTTCTTGGGCAAGAAATAATGCTGATGATGATGATCCAAACTAAATGAAACGATATTTTCGCTCTCGTACAACAAGTAAAAAAAAGATGTCAGCTATCACAGACGTTACCAGGATTTTCAATCTATTGAGCACCTGTAGGCAAAAGGCTGTGTTCGCAGTTTCTTCTTGAGGAACAAACTCAAAATGGACGATTACTCGGACGTCAAAAAAGACAATGATCATCGTCCGGCTCCGTTTAAATCAAGTCCAACAATTGTTGAAAGAGCGAAACTCGAAGTTCTTTCTGGTCTTTCGACAACATTTTCGACCCAACGTTAGCATAGACCATGCGTAAATGCAATTCCTCGGTCATACTATGTACCGCAAATGTGTATAAATGTTTAGGGTGTCAGCGAATTGCTGGATGCTCAATCGAAGGTCGATTTTGTGCACACGATTAACGTTTTCGTCGTTTCTAGCCGTTTTGGGCCGTTTTTGGCGATTTTCTCCAGGCCCTCCTCGAAAGCTTGATGCCATTTTCCGGACTGTGATTATTAAGGGCTTCTTGAAGCATCTTGAATGTTTCGGTTATAGTATTCCAAGCCGCACACAAAACTTGATTGCGTAATGCTGTTCCAAAGAACACTCGATCTCGTCGTGTTACAAAGTCGAAAAACACACTTTACACGAAGGAACGTCTTTCCAATTAGACCGCTCTGAACAAAATACCGACCGGCTGAATTGGAAGGGCAGACACTTCACTAAATTTCCCGACACGTTTTACCTTGCTGTGATGAACAGTCGCGTCACAATAAAATCCAATTAGACTGCTCTGAACAACTGCATTGGAAGGGCTGACCCTTCACCATATTTCCCGACCCGTTTTACTCCGATGCTATAGATAATCGCGACACAATAAAATCATGCGCATTACTTTCATAACAGACCCTGTATATTCTGATGTACAGTCACTGAACATAGCTTTATCCAGCTTTTAGAAATAGTATGGATACGATTGGGAACCTACTGTATATATACTTCTATCGTAACTAATTACAAATTGGCAATGTTGACTGATGCAGTCAATCAAGAACGAGACATCGTCATCAAATTCATTACGCTTAACTGTTTATACTCTACGGAAATGAGTTCTACCATATTGGTGCTGAAATTCACACCAAGGATGGAAAGGTTATCAAAAACAACGCTTCAACCCAGTATGATTTAACTGAGAACAGCATCACCCCGATAGGTAGTTTCCCCCACTATGTTTAACAATGACTCCATCAAGTGTTGCTGCATGGGACCTAGGATCAAGACCCAAAGTCCAGCTTATTTTGAATAAAATCCAACAATTCTTGACAAAGCGAAACTCGAAGTTCTTTCTGGCCTTCCGTCAACACTTTTGGCACAATATTCGCATATAATTTGCACAATTAGAGATCCTCAAGGGTTGCTTCATGAGACCTAAGAAGAGGATCATCACTCTAAGGAAGTCGCTTCTCGTCCACGCCAAACGTGTTGCTCTCTAGAAGATCAATCTTAAATTCATCGATCCCGCGTCCAAATTCCAGACCCTAGCCGACAAACTGGCGTTCATGGGCATCCTCAAGAAGAACAGGAAGGAGGAAGAGAAGGTTGCCGCCGCCACGACGGCTATTGGTTTGTAATATTTTGTGTTAGATACTTCAATATCTATAAATTTTATATTATGGACAACAATAAATAATTAAGTTATACTGCTTTTGTGCTAATGATCATTGAACTAGACGTGCATGCGACGTTTACAAAAGACATCAATAATTTCAGTGGTACATGGTCTAAACAAACATTATCTTGAGATTCTTCAAAATACCAACGAAGTTTGCCCAAGACCCAAAGTTCGGCTCATTTTGAATCAAATCCAAAAATTATTGACAGAGCGAAACTCGAAGTTCGTTCTGGTCTTCCGTCAACACTTTTAGCACAACATTCGCATAGACCTTGCACAATTGTAGATCCTCAAGGGTTGCTTCATGGGACCTAAGAAGAGTATCATCACTCTGAGGAAGTCGCTCATCAGGCACATCAAACGTGTTGCTTTCGAGAAGATCAATCTTAAATTCATCAACACCGCGTTCAAATTCGGTCACGGTAGGTTCCAGACCCTAGCCGACAAACTGGCGTTCGTGAGCGTCTTCAAAAAGGACATGAAGGAGGCAGAGAAGACGACACAACAGCTACTAGTTCGTAATATGCTGTGTTTGATATTCCAATATCTATAAATTTTATATGGACAACAATTATTAATTATAAGTTATACTGCTTTTGTGGTAATGACAATTGTACTAGACGTGCATGAGGCGATTACAAAAGACATCAATAATTTCTGTGGTATATGGTCTCAAGAAACTTGATATTATTATATTATGCCCAATATTCAAAGTCCGGCTCGTTTTGAATCAAATCCAACAATTATTGACAGAGCGAAACTCGAAGTTCTTTCTGGTCTTCCGTCAACACTTTTAGCACGACATTCGCATAGACCTTGCACAATTGTACATCTTCAAGGGTTGCTTCATGGAACCTAAGAAGAGGGAAGCGCTCCTTATCCACACCAGATATGTTGCTCTCGGTAATCTTAAATCTTAAATTAATCGACACCGTGTCCAAATTCGGTCATGGTAAGTTCCAGGCCCCAGCCGACAAACTGACATTCATGGGCGTCCTCAAGAAGAATAGGAAGAAGGAAGAGAAACTTTTCGCCGTCACGACAGCCAATAGTTCGTAACATATGTTGTCTTAGATATTCCAATATCTATAAATTTTATATTATGGACAAAAATAAATAATTATAAGTTATACTGCTTTTGTGTTAATGACCATTGTACTAGACGCGCATGAGGCGATTACAAAAGACCTCTATCATTTCAGTGGTATATGGTCTGAAGAAACATTAACTTGAGATTCTTCAATATACCAACTAAGTTTGCCCAAGACTCAAACTATGATCTTACAGTGTTTATAAAGTTTATAAAGCATTGGGAATCGACAGCTCTATAAAAATAACTCACACATACAGTTCTTTCCGAAAAAACTTGAAGCAAAATCAGGAACTTCCTGATCACCACATAAGTGTATCGGTTGGTCCAAAAACAAAGATGTTCCAGATGTAAAATTTGCCCGAAATTCACTATATACCTCATAGTATGCAGTGAATTGCTTAATTGTAAATGAGTGACCGATACCATTCGCCATTAGGATATATTTAATGGCGCTTTAGAGGGACGGAAGCGATCCTTTAAACTAGCAAGCTCGTTTACACACACGAATAACACGACGGGAGGACCACTTGGTCGATAGTCGTAGTGTTTCCCTTATGATTACTATGCAGTAAATTATTTAGAGTTAGTTATTGATTTGATTAAAAAAGTAGGTAAGAAAATTAAAAAAAGAAAAACCTCTTATCTCATGGGAACATCTGACATTTTTAAATTAGTTCTTGCACTCGAAATGGATATCACCAACAGTTAAGAAACTTTTTTTAAACTACAAATACGGTCAATATAACAAGGTACAGTAGTCTAAAAGTGCAATTTTCTTCAAAACTATAAATTAGAAAAAAATAGGATTTAATATATTCTTAAAATTTAATTTCTTAACTCCTATTTCGACTTCTTCCCGCAATTAAATTAGTTAAAATCAGCAAATTTCTGTAAAAGAAACGTACCAAAGCAAATGAAAAAAGTATAATAAGGCAAGTGGAATTTTCGGAAAGTGTAGAAAATATACCTTTGACCACTGTAAGATTTCCTTAGTAATTGAGAGAATCCCAATTGATCTTTAAATTATTACAAATAGAAATCCTTAAACTTATCCAATGAATGAAATAGAAGAAAGGTTTAAACAAATTATTACGGTGGTAGACGCTTTGTAAACAGTAGCAACTGATCCTCATATCGAATCCAGAAATTAAGCCGAAGATGATACACGAATTCTCAGAAAATTATGCCTTTTCAAGTTTCCCTCTCACCATATTACTCTGCATCTTAATAAGAACGTAAAAACTAACATCGGTTTTAACAGCAAAGGTTTTTAAAAGACTCTCACGGCCATGGATCCCATTTAAATATATTCGTGCGCAAATAAAGTTAATCGGCAACTGATTGCGACATATCCCAGCGCGCTCAAAATTGATCACTCGATTTCAAAATTTATCCGGACGTATGAAGCCCCACACCTCTGGCTAGAGGTGTGGGTTCAGACCTATTCGAGACTGGAGTGTTTGGTATACAGCCACCTCCTTAGAGATATTTTGTTCCGAAATGTGTCACCATACTACATGGCCATATCTGAACTGAAACTCCTTCGTACATTATGGAAAACTACTGTATCTTATGCTGAATCCTACTTAGATTGTTTGATTCTTGATTCTTGATACCGTAAGTTGGCTTTTGGAATATTTCTTTTTAATTCGTCGTTCAATTAAACTTCTTTCTGAAGATGAGTGCACTTACTGACATTTTTAAGTCTTCTGCTATACAGTGTACCAAGCAATAATCGAACAGATCGCTTTAAAAGGCGATTAAAATTTTAAAAAATCTCTTGGTAAAGTTCGAGTTGTTTTCTGAATCCTATACAGGGCCAATTAAATTACACTTGGTTTGTGTCACAATTTTTCTCTATTTACTAGACTAGTTTGGCTTTTTAAGGTATTATCAAGAGTTTAAACTGTTTCATCAAGTGATAAATGAGAAAGTCATTCAAGAAAAACTATTCAGGGCCTATTATGAAAGTGATTCTCATGATTTTATTGTGACTATCCATCGCAGCGGGGTAAAACGGGTCAGGAAATGTAGTGAAGGAGTGGCGAATGTGAGGACTGATTTTAAAGATACGGCCAGGCTCCACCATGACAATTCCCCCAGCCACACTACCTTCATTGTTACCAATTTCCTAGCCCGGAGCAACACACCGTGGCTCCATGCGACCTTTTTTGTTTCCCCGGCTGAAGAGAGCTGAAAGGAAAGCATTAGAAGTCTGTGGAAACCATCCAAAGCATGTTACAACATTCCTTAGAGACATTCCCGTCGAGGAGTTTCAGGATACCTACCAAGCATGGCAGACATGTTTCCGCAAGTGTATTGTCACTGGAGGAGAGTATTTTGAAGAATTTCAAACAATTGTACCGGTACGATCAATAAATATATTTTTCCCAGAAAATGCGCATTACTTTTATAATGGACCCTGAATAATACGCCGTTGAACTTCTACTACTTCTACAATTTAAGGGAGCATTGCAACTTTAAGAAGCTAAAACGATCGCTGTGGAATAAATATCAATATGCATTTGTTTTATTTGAAGAAAAGACAGTTGAAATCTTATTAAGAAATATATTAAATTTAATTAAAACTATTGTAATATAACTAAAAACAAATAAAATTTTCTCAAACATGTTCAATTTAAACCAGGTACAAATACGTCATTGGGTCGTCCACTTCTCGTAGGTATCAAGTGCAGTTTGGAAAGTTTTCTTAAGATGAACTGTGGTGCCTCCTCTAGTAAGTAGAGCTAAGTCAACTGCGTATTGGCCGATTATTACCAGAACGAGGTTATTAATGCCACTTGTGTAGATGATGTACAGTGTCGGGGACAAAGCAGAGCCCTGCGGAACACCTGCACAGACCTTACGTTCGCTTGATTGCGTGCTGTTTATTTTGCAGCAAAAGTTTCTGTCACGAAGAATAGGAGAAATTAAGATGGATAATTTTATAAATGAGTCCATCCTGCCAAACCATATTGAACGCTTTCGAGATGCCGAAGAAGACTGCGGCAGTATCACGTTTTATCGAGAAGTCCTCTAAGATAAATTCGATCACCCTGGATAGCTAAAGAATGGTGGACATGCCGGCCCGAAAACCAGCTTGCGAATCGGGAATCAATTTTTGGTCTTCAAGGAAAACCGAAATACGACTCAGTAGAATCTTTTCGACCAGTTTGCCCAACAGCTTAGCAAACTCATCCCTTCAGGATGCTGATCACGGCAGAGATCTACCATACCGATTGAAAACATCATATATGCATAGCGGCGTTCGCGATGTTCAGGAGCGCGCAACCACCCTTGCAGGCGAAGTTTTTAACCAACGAGATAGAGATACCGTCGACACCTGGAGCTTTTCAGATCTTGAGCTGCTTTATGAGATCGTTAAACTCTCAGAGCTGGCTGATTGACAAGTCCATCTCCGGTTGTTGGAATTTATTATTTACTTCGGTTTTTAAATTAAGTTATTGCTGAGATTGAGGATGAATTGATACCCAAGAGCATCCGCGAATAACTCAGCTTTGTCAGGTTCGATCTAAACGTGGACTTGAGCACCTAATTACGCTTAGTTGTTATGATTTTCAGGTTTGAGCATCCGAAAAAACTTCTAAACATAGTTTGTTTGATCGTTCATTTACTCAAGATTTCCGCATTTCGTCTCTGACTTTGAGCGCAAGTCTGTTGAATTCAGTACGTAGGGACCTGTCGCGTAAGCTCTACCACCGGCCTCTGGCGATCTTTTTCTCGTTTATTAGAGATGTTAGGTCGGGTGAAATGGCCAGGGGATCTACCTGTGAGGTGATTCCACTGATCGTAGACTCGGTAAGAGCAGCTAGCATATCTGAAGAGAGCTTTTCGACGTCTGCCCCAAGGTCTGCTTTAGATCTGATGATTTAAAGAGGGTAGATGAAGAGCTCCAACTTTCGCTTGTATTTAAGCCAGTTTATTGACTTAACCTGCCTACACTGTTTCTTAATGATTGGAAATTTAAAATCCTCGAAGAAATTTTTCACAGTGAAAATAGAACAACCATTACAAAAAAAATCAATAAAAGCAGAGGGGTTAAAAAGTTCTTGAAAATTGCTTGAAAAGTGAAATAGAATTTATTGAAACAATTAAAACTCCAGAGTATAAAATTCTAGCATCCTTGAAGAACATTTTGATCAAAAATATGAAAGAAACATTTCCAGAAAAAATTCAGAACCCTCGAAATAAATTCTCATAATGTTGAAGGATATAAAATACAACAAAAGTTAGTGCAAAATTTAGATGAGGTAAAACAAAAAAATATTTGAACGTTGGGTAAATTTTAGAAAATAATACTGTTAAACTTTCGAAAAATGGAACTAAAAATTCTAAAAATTAAGAAGTTCTGAATTAATCAATTTTTCTAGTTTGGATATTTAGTTACTGGAAAACTATGAGAAAATATAACTAAAATAAATAGAAAAGGTTGACACGATAAAATAAAGAGAAGTGATAAAATTTAGAAAGAAAAAATGCTATACAATTCTAAAATCGTCGAACAAGTTCTCGTAGTTTGGAAATTTATGAGAAAATAGAACAAAAGGTACTGAAAACTATGAGTTAAAACAAAAAATGCTTAAAAGCTCTTGAGAACAATGGGAAAGTGCTGTGAACAAGTGGAAGAAAAATTTGCTGAAAAAATCTTTGTAGCAAGTACTAAGATTATCGAAGAAAATTCTTGTAGTTTGGAAAAGAAATTCCTTGGAAATTTCTAAAAATCGAAAACACATATTTCTTAACAAATCCAGGACCCTCGGAAAAAGTCACTAAATATTAAAGGAAGTAAAACAAAAAAACATTTGAAGAAAACATATTAGAAAATTCGCGAAATATATAAAAGAAGTGGTTCGAATCTTCGGAGAAAATATTTGAAAGAGCAATTGCTGGCAAAATACGATAAAAGGAAACAATAATAAAAAATTCAGGTAAGGTAAAACAAAAAGTCGTTTAAAGTTTTAGAAAATTTGGTGAAAATACTAAATAAATTCTAAAATAGTTGCAAGAAAATTCTAAAAAAAAACTAGAAGGAAGCATTTTAAAAGGGAAATTCTCGAAAAATCTATAAAAATATTTCTAAAACCATTTAGATTTTAGTTTTTTTTAGAAATTGTTTAACTTTCTTATTTACTTACTAAGAAAAACAGTTAAAAACTCATTGCTAAAGAATATTTGAATTTAGAAAAATATTGCAAAAGAAAACATAGGGACAGCGAAAAAAAGTTAAAACTTTATTAATCTATAGTATATTCAGTTTTTTCAGTATGATTTCTTCTTCCAAGTTTGAAGTAAAACAAAAATACGGAATTACTAAAAGTATCTAAAAATGTAGAGGAAAATCACTAATAATTTCTAGCATTATGCTAAAAAAAACTTACAAAATCTAAAAGAAAAGTTGAAACGGTCTAAACGTTTATATTTAAATGTGTAAAGAAATTAAATAAAGAAGTCAATTTGTTTTTTTTTTGTAATGTCATCAAATAATAATAATAATGAAATACGGCTTTAATTTAAAATATTATAATACAATGTAATCTTCCACAACAATTCATATAATAGAAAATATAGAAACATTGATAACTATTCTCAACATTCCTATTGATGATTCACACCCTCTTGGTGTTCCCTTTTTTTCCATTACCCTCTCCCTCGCTCTCTCTTGCTAGATCCTCGTCACTCTATTATAATTTCAATTGAATTTTATTAGACGTCTCCACTACACACCGCTTATGTAGATGTAGTGGACTATTTATGTCCCTGGCACACGTGAATTTACATTGTGTCCGTAAGTGCTGCTATAAATAAGGACGATTTACTCAGCGCACATTTGTCCTTTGATTTAAGTCATTATCCAAGAATTGCACCGCTATCAATGTCTAAGTCTTATACAATTATATCTTTATTACAGTGAGAATAATCAACAGAAATAAATTAACTATCACTCAGCGATTTTTTTTAAATACACATACAAAGCCATTGAAATATTAACAACTCAATTGTAATCTTCTAATTTATAAGTTTTAATGGTTCTGAAAAGATCATTTTTTTAACTCTGATGATTTTAATTCTTGGATCTTAAAGGCAATCACTTCCTAGTACATTTCGGTAGTAAAAATAAAAAAAAAGACACTTTTACTTTTAGTACTCGAAAATAGACACTGAAAATAAATTTTAAAGTGGTATACAAAAGTAAAAGTGTTTTCTTTATTTTGTTGATTTTGTTTTCTATTTCCTTTTATTACAAAAAAATAATAGTGTCCTGCTAAAATTAATAATGTGAGGCTATTTTCAGATTATTCTTTTACTTAAAGCAGAAATATTAGCAATCGTCAAAATTAGATAGAAAAAAAGAAATTAAAGTATTCAACGATTCTTTACCTTGTTAAAAATCAAAATTTTCATTCAATTATAAAATACAGTACAAAACTGAAATTATAATACTGTAAAATTGATTACACATTGAGTTCATAATTGAAATTCAACAACAACATTGACAAAAAAATCAAATTATTAATAATTAAATGAGTGGTGTATTTATCATTATCCTAATCCATAAATGTATTTTATTGAAAGCGATAAAGTGCTTGTTAAATATCATATAACACACTGATGAAATTACCGTTAATATTTACTCACAGCGTAAACAAGTCTCGTATGTAAAATTCTAAGTAGATCCTAATCAGTGGATCGTGTTTCATTACTGATAAGGTTTTAAACATAAGCAATTTAATCATTTGCGACGATGAACTTTTTTATAATCTGCAGTAAGAGCTTATTTAATATATAAAACTTTATTATTTTTGTTATATTTACAATGATAAGACAGTAATTGTTAAAATAATTAATACTATTACTCTGTACAGTTAAGAGAGAGAATGCCTCTAGGATATTATTCGCCAGCTTCATCATTACTGAGAGAGAGAAAGAGAGATAACAGATAATAGAACAAAAAAAGATTTACCTAGAATTAGAATTTTTTTATAAAAACATCAACCTCAAACCAAATTCAGTCAAAAGTAATAAGTTAAACAAGTTGATCATAACATATTTGATTCTCGACATAAAGAACAGATCAATATTACTCAATACAAATCCAATCTTATCCAAGAGGTATACAGAATCTTTAAAACTAACAAGAGTAGGACAACAACTTTACATCTCTCTGTCTCTGAACATCAAAGAGACTGCTAAGACCTTTCACTGGTTTTTGCTTGCCTATTGACCAGCAGCGCATGGAACCACCGGCGATCATTTTGCCTCGGATGAATACCAAACTAGATCTACTTCCAAACTATCAACAAAGAATTCTATGTTGAGATGTTCCCCACGTCTTCGTCTAACCCTCACATGGTAATCATCTAAACAGAATCTGAATTCATCACTAAAGACCCCTCCATTCCATGCTAGATTCCAGTGCAGTTGCAACCTACACCACTCCCAACAATGATATCGATGTTGAGTCGGTAATAGTAACAGAAATTGTGGCTGATAGGATTGTAATCCAATAGTTCTGAATCTGCTGCAAATCATTATATTCATTGATGAGGCTGTTATACGTTGAAAATTCATATTCACTTGTTTAACTGTTCATCTGAAGAAGCCATAGTGCGGCGAAACAATTGTTGCACATTTAAAGCAATAAAAAGTGTTTTGAAAATGTAAGTGTTGTTTTTACTTTAACAATTAAACAACTGCTATAAACCGTTCGAAACTTTACGGGATTTCGTTTGACAGCTGACAATAGATCCTTTATTGATCTAGTACTTGAGAATCGGTATTTTGTTGCCATGAGTCGAAGGTTTTGTGAATTCTATGTTATGTCGAATTTGAATCTCCAAACCGTTACCTTGACAGAATTTGTTCGCAAATGAAAATTTCTTCCAAACTAACAGAAAGAAATATTAAGAATAGGTCAAATTTTCCGTAGCCTATCGTGTCATGGCCGATTCCGCTATATAAAAATATATATCTTTGAAGTATTTTGTCAAACAAAATCACTACTGGTCCAAATTTTAGTTTATTACTCCACAACTCCTTAATAACATTGCACTTGATATGTTTACAAATACGGTGTACGTATTATTATGTTAAAAAACTACTAAAACTGCTAGAAGAAATCTCTTAGTGTTTGTCTAAACAGAATAGAAATTTAATTTTTCTACAAGTTTTGATAGCGACTCTCCTGAAAACAAGTAGTTAAAGGACTGCAATTAATGTTCTAAATTGGCTTAGAAACGTTTATATTTCCGTAAAACCATTGATTATAATTCATATATACAGGGTCTATTATAAAAGTAATGTGCATTTTCTGCGAAAGATTTATATATATATATATATATATATATATATATATATGTTGGTACGATAGTTTCGCGATGATTATTTTTGTACATTGTCAATGTTCGGCTTTAATCTTCGAATTTGCAAGTTTTGATGGTTCTAAAAAGAACCGATTTGCAACGTTTCGACCAAGTCGCATTGGTCTTCTTCAGGCGGTGTTCGATGGGGAACTGCGATCGTGCTAAGTGGAACTGCGCTATTTATACCTGCGGTGTTGGCGGTTGACGTTTGTAATAGGGCCGGTCGGATTAACCGGGATTACGTTGGTGGTACCTGTGGGGATTGAAATCTGTGGAGCGGGTGAAGAGATACGCATTTTGCATAAAATGGATTTCCAAGTGGGGGGTAGTCGTTGGGCGTCGTCGCGTTTATTGAAATTATCGGTGTGTTTTTCTATTTCAATTGCCTCGCGGATAATCCTCTTCGTGAAATGGTCTAATGCTGCGATGGAAGTCGTGTGGTCGAAATTCATCTTGTGTCCGGTGGATTTGAAATGTTCGGCTAGAGATGAGGATGGTAGATCTTTTTCAACGGCTCTGATATGTTCGTCTCGCCGTACATTCATACGTCTGTTGGTTTGTCCGATATAAACTTTATTACAATCGGCACAGGGAATTTTGTATACTCCTTGATTTTCAAGGGGAATGATGTCTTTTGGGGAATTAAGGAATTGTCCAATTTTACGCGAAGTGGTAAAAATTGTTTTGATATTATGTCTTTTTAATATTTTAGAGATTTTATCTGTCGTACCTCGTATGTACGGAAGAAATGTTATATTTTGTAATTCTTTGGACTCGTCGGTGTCTTTGGGGCTCGGTTTTTGTTTTAGTAAGAGAGTTACAGTACCTGGGGAGAAACCGTTTTGGACAAGAGCTGTCTCGAGGGTGGCTAGTTCATTGTTTAGATTGGACTTGTCTGTTAGTCGGAGAGAGCGAGTTAGGAGAGTTTTTGCCACTGAACGGAGTTGGGCAGGATGATGGTGAGAGGCGGCATTTAGATATCTGTTTGTATGAGTTTCTTTTCTATATACGGTGTGGCCGAGAGTTCCGTCGGAATTTTTATAGATAAGTATGTCGAGGAAAGGCAATTGGTTGTTTTGTTTTAGTTCCATTGTGAATTTAATTTTGGGATGAATATTGTTTAAGTGCTCGAGAAAATTATTGAGCTTGTCTTTACCATGGGGCCAAATGACAAAGGTGTCATCAACATACCGTAACAATAAGGATGGAGTATAAAGGGCAGAATCTAGTGCGATGTTTTCGAAATCCTTCATAAACAGATTGGCGATCACAGGTGAGAGTAGGGATCCCATTGGTGCTCCTTCAATTTGTTTATAGCGGTTTCCGTTAAACATGAAATAGGTATTTCTGAGGCAGTGTTTGATGAGTTCTATCGTTGAGGTAGGTTGTTTATATTTGGATTTTAAAAGTTCAATTGTTTTGTTGATGGGAACTTGGGTGAAGAGAGATTTAACGTCAAAACTGACCAGTATGTCCGTCTTAGAAAGTTTTATCTGTTTGATGAGGTCCAGGAAGTGTGAAGAGTTTTTGACATAGGATTTGGCTTGTTCGGCTGTTGATTGTAATTGTCGGGCTAAGAATTTAGCTAATTTTTGTGTGGGTGAGTCAAAAGAACTGACGATGGGTCGGAGTGGTCTGTCGGGTTTGTGTATTTTTGGTAGGCCGTATAACTTGGGACATTTGGATGACTTCTCGCGTGGAATTAAAGATTGTTTGGTCTCGCTATCTAAAGGTGACAACATGATTTTGGTTTTGGTAGTTTTTTCCAGGTACGTTGTTGGATCAGAATCGATCAATTTATAGCTGGTGTCGGCCAACAAATTGTTCATATTTTGTTGGTATTCTGTCGTGTTTAGGACTACTGTAGCGTTTCCTTTGTCTGCCGGTAAGATGGTGGTGTTTTTGTCTTGTTTTAAGTTTTTCAGCGCCGCAAATTCATTATGTGATAGGTTAAGTTTCGGTGGTCGTGAAGATCTAAGTATATGGGCCACTTCTTGTCGAATAATTGGCACTGTCGGTTTTGTGGAGACTGGATTCGATATTGCATATAATATCTTCTACAGGGATCGTGCGGGGAGCAACAGCAAAATTATTGCCTTTTGATAGGACATCGATTGAGGCTTTGTCTAGAGGTTGATCGGAAAAATTGAAAATAGTTTTGCGGTGCTGAATTCTAGAGGTGTCAGTGGTGGAGACAGGTGGTGCTAGTTGTTTGAATTTATGTTCTAGTTTGTCACCAAAGCACTGTCGACCGATGGTTCTCCATGGGGTACAAACTCAAAATGGACGATTCCTCAGACGTCAAAAAAGACAATGGCATCATTTTCATGCGAGATTTGCTCATTCGCGCTTTCTTAGGGCGTGAGATAATTTTTCGATTCTGGTTCGTACACAAACATCCAGGATTCGCCTCCATACGACAGAGTTAAGCGCGAAACCCGAAGTTCTTTCTGTCTTCCGTCAACAATTTCAACATAAACTTCGCGTAAGCTTTGTGCATTTGCAGATTCTCGGTCACTATCCCATGTATGACAAAAGTGGACATGTTTAAGGTGTCAGCGATTTGCTGGATGGTCAATCGTCGCCTGTAGGGCATTCAGAACGGGGTTCTGGTGGTTGGCTCTCCTTGAATGCCTTGTGCCTTCACCCGGACTGTGAACTTGAAATGCAGTGATCCTTGAAGGCCTCTTGAAGCACATGGAATGTTTCGGTTGCATTTGTAGTTTCCTTAAAAATATATTAACTCTGAATGGATTTTGGAATTTTAATGTATTTCCTATACTGGCTGATTTTTTTTTGAAATTATCGAATTCAATTTAATTTCTTGGAACTTGAGATATGAGGGCTACTCATTAGGTTTTAAATGGTTTTAAGTTTTCTTAAAAATACATTAATAATAGATTTTAAACTGGTTGAGTTTTTATATTTTTCAATTTTTCAAATAGAATTTTATTTCCGGAAATTGAATTTTGAGGGCTGATATTTTATTTTCGGAAGTACATTGTTAGGAAGTTTTTGTAAAAATATAATTATTGTGATTATATTTGTAACTTATCAAGCTATTTCCTAACCTGGTTGATTTTTTTTAATAAATATTCAAATCATCGAATTATTGTTTGTGAAATCGAGTTTTTTAGGCTGCCATTTTGTTTTCGGAAGTAGTGTCAATTATTTCGTAATTTATTTAAAAAAACATTAATTCAATAAGGATTTTGTGAACTTTAAGCCATTAATTCTCTACATTGTTTGTTTTTATAAAGAATTTTAAACGATCGAATGCAATTGTAATGTGTAAAGTGTGAATTATTTTATAGTCTTCTTAAAAATACATTAATTTTGTACAGAATTTGAAACCATTTTTAAGCTAGTTGAATAATTACATATTTTTAAATAGTCAAATGCAACTTATTTTTTTCCAAAACTTTTCTTATACTTTTAATTTTATGTTCTGAAATTTGATTGCCACCTTTTTTCTTTCAAGAATAAAATGTCAATAAAATATATTAGTTCTGAATGGATTTTAAAATTTTGAAGCAATTTCTTAAAATTGTTGTTGAATTTTTACAAACGATGTTAAAGTAACAAAATCGGCGTGCAGACTTGATAATTTTTCTGCCCAATTATTAATTTGTATACAAAACGTTTATTTAGCATACTCAATATTAAATACATAACTTAAATATATACTCTGCTACTCCGATTTAACATCATACCCTGTCCCTGCCCAGCCTTGTGAGCACCTTTATTTATCCACCTACTTCCACTCCTTGTATTACTCTACCAGATGACTCCACCGTCTTCACACAGTACGCATTCTCTGTATCCCTCCCCCACCCATTTTCAAGATCATCATCTCGTCTTTTCCAAAAGTGTCTTCCTCTAGGTATCTCGGCGTCCTCTCATAAAACTTATTATATCCACTCTTCTCCATACATCCTTGCCTCTCCAGCTTCTTAGCCGCCTTATGCACTCATCCAGCCACTCCTTCACGATCCCCTCTGACAAACCTACCGTCTGATATATACTCTTCATCTACCCACTCCTGTGTCTACATTTCCATACCTCCTTCGTCTATTCCTTCCCTATAAACCGCATGCGTCAGCATCTAAACTTTACTCTTTCCAATCACAAATATTTTTTTAGGATAAGTTAGTAATAATAACAACATGCCTTCTTCTAGTACTTACGAAAATTCTTGTAGAAATTAAAAAGACAACCTCATTTGCCTACCATTAAACCTGAAACCCAGATAGTTGAACACTTTCACCCACTTTATTTTAGCTCTCTTATCTTTCCTTCTCTTTCTTTATTCCGAAATCTAATTCATTACCAATATTTACCCTCAAATGTCTGCTGTTCATATATTTCTCCACTCTCGCTAACATCTCTTTTATTCCTTTACCCTCCCCATGTCATCCGCATATGCCAGCATCCAAATCTTACTCCTCTTTTATGTCTTGCATGAATTATCTCTCATCTATATCCTAATTAAGCCTGTAACGCTAGTTTGTACCCGGTGTTTCTCACCATCACTTCCCTATAGTTTCCCATTTCCCCCATGTCACAACCCTTATGTATAAGGTATATTTCTACTTTTCACGACCCTGGGATCTCTTCCCCTCCTCTTCATATTCAATTCAAAATCTCTCGAACCTTTTCTTCCCCTTACTTCCTATTTTTTCTATAATCCGCTTTCAAATTATTGGGCTCCGCTACCTTTTTTTAACTCCTCGAAAGCTCTCCTTTTCCTCCTCTCTAAAGTCACCTCTCCCCTCTCTCCTCCTCTCCCTACCCTACCTGGATTTCCGCTTTCTTACTTACATTTCTTAATCCACTTCTCCAGCTCCGCCTGTCTCTTCCTTCTTCCGCTATTTATCTCTATATTTCCGCCTCTTTTTTTACACGTGATTAGTTCCTCCATCTTTTTTTCTACACCCTATCGTACCTTTTCTTCGCTTCCTATATCCTTCTCTCGTCTCCCCTTTTGCCTCAGCACTCTTTCCTCACCCTCCTCACATCCGCTTTTGCTCTTCTCCACTCTTCATCAAACCACCTGCTACTTCCTCCCCTTTTACTTTTCTCCTCCTGCAAAAACAATGGCTTCCTGGAACTCTTCCGTTGATAATCGGATTGGAATAATCTCTCCCAGATGATGTCCTGTTGTTAAACAATGCTCGGATAATCCTATTGTTGTTTTGCCGTTTTGTAGAAATTTCTTGTATTCTTTGTATCGTTTTTTGAAAGTACGTTCCGTTTGCCCTATGTAATATCCGTCACAGTTTAGTTTAGTTTATTTCCTTTACAAGTCTTACTAAAAAAATGATACAAAATAAAATACACTCACAATAACTTCAAAATTTAAATCGTAAGACTTGAAGGCGGAGTTCACAGTTGTTTTATTTGACTCTATAAAATTTATCATCGAAACGGAAATAATTTTGGGCCAGGCAAACGTCGATTAATCTTGTGAGGAAAGTTTTATTAAGGACTCCTTTATTATATCTCTTAGCTCTTGTATCAGTATCGATGTAAAAAGACTTTTTACGTCAAAAGAAAATAGAATAGCTTTTTTAGTGAATGATGATCTGTCCTGTACTCATGACCAATTCTGTTGTGTTTTTGACTACATTTTCTGTTTTACCTGGCATGAGTTGGGCATTCCATACAGGATTGGTGCTCTTGGATTCATTTCTTTTATGCGGTATTTCTGTTCTTCGAGGATATTATTTGACAATTTAATTGTGGTGACCAATTTTTTCTGGTATTTATTAGTAGGGTGTGAACGGTGGGTGCAGAAGACCTGGTGATTGACTGGCAAAGACACTGCGGTACTCTCTGTTGCGTTGGAGGCGGCACAGGGGACCCTGGCGAGGTTCACCATCGATTAACACCCGCAGGCTTCGATTAAACAGTTTCCCGCACGTGCTACTTACTTGAGATTCCACGCCACGTCAACGTATGGGCACCGGTTAGCTATGAAAAAATAAAAGAACAGTGGAAGAATGTGTAAATTAAACATGGGGCCCGAAGATGAAGAAAATATATTACAAAAGAAAGACACAGAAAATATACAATATATACAAGTTAGTAAGAAGGACAAGAGGCTTGATTCGGCGGAACCGACCAGACTGACCGTCGCTGCTGATGGCAGACGACTTTGATCTGAGCCTGGCTTTATACCGTGATCTTCGGCATCGCGACATTGTTGTTGTGGTCTGGAACAGGTTCGTTCGCCGAAACGTTCAGGTAAACTGAACGCCGGTAACAAGGGTATGTCCAAAGTAGTTTAAATTGGTTCTCTTCTATTAAACTTTGAATCTTATCAATATACTCTGATCTGTTGATAATAATGATCTTGTTACCTTTGTCGGCTTTGCTGATTATTAATTGGTTATCTTCACACTTTTCTTGATTTCTTTAATGATTCTCTTTTCAAGGCTTCTTTAGTGAGTCTGCCTTTTCTTATGTCCTTCCGAATGATATTCATTGTCGGTATTTTGTCGTGAAAGTTGTTGAATCCTGCTCTATTTAATGAAATTTCTGTTGCTTTTGATAGCTCATGGAATTGACGATTGAACGGTGATGGTGTGGGTGAATATTTCAAACCTTTTTCTAATAATTGTGTCTCCTTTTGGCTGAACGGAATGGTAAACAGATTTTGTACTCTTGAGAAGAAACTATGGATGTTATTATCCGGTTTGTTGTTATTTGAAGGCCTTTGTTTTCTCAAAACTTAAATACAGTTTTTTCACTTGGGTGATATAATGCTCCTGTATAATTTCTCTAGATCGTTTAATGGTATCAGAAAGAAAGCAATCCAGTGTTACGTTATCCAGCCTATTTGTTAACTCCATATGTATCACTTTGAGGTGTTCTCCAAGAAAGAATCTTCTTGAATACCATTTTCTAGTTTCTAATTCTAACCAGTGTGTCGTCGCTTTATCTACAGATCTTCTTGCCTCAACTGACTTATCGTTGCATTTGATTTTCATATATTATGTGTTATTCTTAACTTTATATACTCTGTTGAAAAATATATACTTTTAATTTGGTCTTTCTATATAAAGTAACTAGTTTCACTTCACTTATGTTTTTTTTAATAAATTCAATACGTGTTAGGTTACACCCTTGATGGAAAGATATGTATACATTAGAGAAATTTACACATTTGTTCTGCTTCATGTTTTTATTTTTCAGTTACAAGTATTGAAGTTATAAGGAAAGAAAATAAAAGATGACAAGTAAAATGACTAAGGAGAGATAATATATGATAAGATAATAAATAAGAGATGGAAGAAATCAGATGACAGATGAGACATTATAGATGACAGTGGACATTTGAACAGAAATAACAGTTTATAGGTAACAGATGATTGGCGACAGATGACGCATAACAAATAGCATTTGTCATATGGCAAATAACAGATGACCGCTGATAAATGACAGATCAGATAGCAGATCATAAATACTGAAGTGATGTGACAAATTAGAGATAAAATATATGAGAAAACATTTGACAAGATTCCATTATTCTCAAGTTGTCCTACATTTAATTTGATTATTTATTTTGTTTTGACAAAAAACTAAAGTTGAGATGAACGGTAAGTGAGACGACAAAACAAATTGTATATACAATATGACGGATACAATTGATAGATGATATATTGCAAAAGAAACATATGTCATATTAGATATAACAGTCCACAGATCTCTGGTGATTTATAACATATGATAGATTATTCATGAAAGATGATTAGATGACAAGAGAAATAATGACAAAGCAGATGGCAGCAAGAAGAAAAGAGTACCAGACATCAGATAAGCTCATAAGAAGACATTACATATCAATTCCTTTTAAACCTTAGGTAAATTCCAATTTTAAACTAAATCATGTTATTAACGACTCGCTTAAAATGAATTGCAGCTTCATTTTATAATAACGACCGTCTGTGGCGATAAACTGCGTGCATCTGAATGCGACACCAATTTTCGATGTTTCGTAGTAAACGAATGGGGGAGTTCGTCAGACGGCGTTCTCTCAATTAATATTGATAAAGTTAATGTTTGTCGAGCAGTCAAAGAATAGTTGTCGGCCCATTTAAAAGGCGAATTAAGCGTAATTTGTGGCTAAGCCGAGCGTTCCGAGGCGGACGAGGGATGGGTCAACGTCCACGCTCTCACCGAAGACGCGAACAGACAGTGGCGGCGTTAAAACACGCATTTTCTCACATTTATAAACATCGAGGCAAATTAACCAAATTGCAATGCATTGTGCTGACAATTGGTGTTTGTAGTAGCAAAAATTGGTACGTAATTTAACAAATGACCTTGAAAATTGTTAAGAAATTAGAATTGATATAAAATTAAAGGGAGGAAGACCAAAGCTCGATAGTCATTTGATACACGAAAATTGTAATTGCGATCATATAATCATTATTATTATTAAGTTCCCATTTTTCAATAAAGATGTGTATATATACAACTTTCGTTAATATTTCATCTGCGTTAATGTTACAGGAGTATTCACCGAACTTTATTGTCAGTGGTTTTAAAACATCATTTAAGTTATTATGCTCATCATTAATTGACAAGAAGTATAAAAAATAGTAGAATCACAATATAAGGACTAGATAAATAAATGTTTTTATGAAATGCAAATTATATTTTCATCATCCTAATTGGCAATTATAAATTTTTGGTCAGGATCTCCTTTAATAATATTATTTAGTACAGAAATACACGTTAAACAATTTTGTGTGTAATTACCCAAAATTAAATCTCGCGTCATTGAGCGTTTCGTCGCGTCTTTGATGTTTAATTTTATAGCCTGTTAAGAATTAATTTTCTTTTTATTAATATTTTCCCTGTAAGTAAAACGTTTATTAAAATGAAAACAGCTTTATGCAATTAAAACTCCAATCAAGCTGTCATATAAAAAACTTGAATCACATCCAGCTGTTTCATATGAAGTATTGTTGTGAAATGTTTGATTCAAATAATTGATATTATAATTTTATAATTAATACTACATCAAGAGTTTAAACAACATGCTATTTTTTGTCTCAATTATGTAGATATATGTAATAAACAGAATAATATGTATTATACGAAAATTTAAGAGCTGTACCCTTAATTTTCGAGTAAATCATATTTCTGTTAGTACTAATTTAACACTTTTAGGGAGTTTTTTAATATAATGAAAGATTGCAACTTAAATGTATTCATACACACGTATAGAAGCAATTAACCGTAGATTTTAATTCTCGAAATAAAATTATGCTTTCGTTATAAATGTATTTATGTTTTTAAAATTAACTATAATAGATGTTATTATTTAAAAATTAATATATTAAAGTGAAAGCTCGATACATGATGTTGATGTCGTCTGCGTACACCGCTAATTGTACCGACTTGTTTGTCAGTATGTTCGCTCTCTCAATGTCTGCTTGTTAACTTGCTACTTGTGCTGTGGTAATTGTCATTATGGTTTGTATTATTCTTACCTCTATCTATCGAGTCATATGCTTGCTTGAAATCTACAAAGATGTTGTACACATCGACATGGTGTTCCCGGGCCTTTTGTAGTACCTGTTTTACCACAAACAGCTGATCTGTTGTTGATCTTCCTGGCCTGAAGCCGGCCTGGTACTCACCAATTATATTCTTTGTCATTCGTTTTAATCAGTTATTTTTAATATTAGAGAGGTTTTTGTAGGCGTACTTGACAGTGATATGCCTATTTGCATTAGTTTATCGCTTTTCTTGTAGATTGGACATATAATGCTCATTTTCCATTCCTTAAGTTTACTTTCTTCGCCCCAGATTTAAAATATTAGAGCGTGGAGGCGTGCAGCTAATCTTTCCCTTCCGTATTTCAATACCTCGGCGTTCATATTATCTATCCCTGGAGCCTTATTGTCTTTTAATTGCCCTGGGGCTTTATTTTCTTCTTCTAATACTGGTATGGCGCTGGCTAAGGTATTTTCGGTTGCGCTCTCTGAAAACCTTCTTCCGTCTTGTTAAGTTAAAGTTTTTTGCCTCTTCTATTTTCTTTTGATCGCTACTTATTATTCCTGTCTTACCTCTACAGAATATTGTGGGTGGTTTAAACCCTTACCTTGTTTGTTTAAGATTTTTGAACCCATTCTTAATGTTGTTTGTCTGGAAATCTGTCTCCATCTGGGCTGCTTGATCATCTTCACATTCCCGTTTCATTACTCTGCAGCTTTTGTTTGCTTCTCTCCTTGCTTGTTTGAATACTTAATAATATCTCTTGTATCGATCTGGAGACATTTCTTGTGTACTTCGTTTCTTTTGTTAATAGCTGCTTTGCATTTCTCATCAAACCATTCTGGCACATTTTCTTTTTTGGATGATCTTAGTACTTTATACGCTGTTTAATTTAGTGTGGATTTCAATTTAGTCCACATTACATCCATACACTCATTCTCAATAGGGTTCTCCAATCTAGCCGAGATATCTTAAACTAGCTTTTGGCGAATTTTTGGTTTTTTAATTTCATTGATGGTTAGCTTATCTACCTTCTTGTAGCTTCCTTGCATTTATTTGTTTTTTTTTTTTTATCCTCACGAGGTGGTGTTGCTTAGCGTCCCTGCACTGCGGTCTCCGTGGTCCTTTTGTGCGCCTCTGGCTGTTTTACTCCTTTTGAACTCCTGTATCTTCTAAGAAGTCCAGGAGTTTCTGCCAGGGGATATTCTTTAGCTGTTCTGCAGGAAGCATGGGCTTCCCGAGTTTCGCCTTGCGTTCTTGTTTGTATGTTTCGCAAGTGCACAGTAGGTGTTCGGGAGTTTCCTCTTCTTCCAGACACCCACGGCATAGGGGGCTTTTCTTAATGCCCATCCTATGTTTGTGCTTGTTCAGGTCACAGTGTCCAGTGACTAGTCCTGTGATTTTTCTTAGTTTCAGTCTGCTCAGTCTAGACAGCTTCAACATGCTGTCAGGTACCGGACCATCTAGGAATAGTCTTGTATGCCTCATTCCATTTTGGTTTTGCCATGCCTTTTTGTGCTCCTCTGCTAACTTGCGTCGGATTATTTCCTTTCCGGTTTCATGGGGTATACCGAAAGCGGGTTCAGGTCCTATGAATTCACCTGTTGCTCCTTGTTTAGCCAGCAAGTCGGCCCCCAAGTGTCCAATAATTTTTTGGTCCTTGGGTACCCATACTAGCTGTGTTTCTCTTGTTGTCGCCAGTGCGTCCAGTCTGTTTATGCAAGTCATGACCAGCCTGGACTGCACTATCGGTGAGGCTAGCGCTTTTATGGCTGCCTGGCTATCTGTCATAATGGTAATTGGTCCTTTTTTAAGTCCCGATTCCATTAAGTGATGAGCACACCAGTCAATGGCGGCTATTTCGGCCTGGAAGATAGAGGCATGCTTCCCCAGAGCAATCGCGAATTGTTTGCTCAGGTTGCAGCCTCCATAGATACCAGCCCCTGTTCCTTTAGTATTTTTGGCCCCTTCTGTGTACCAGATGGTTCCTTTACTCGTTCCCGGGTATGTTCCATTTGTCCATTCACTCCGCTGTGGTATGATCGTTTTAAATCTGCGGGATGGGTGTACGATTTTGGTGAAACCTCATTGTTAGTGTCTCTTCTTCTTGTAGTACTTTAAATGTTGCCGGTCTTGAAGGCCCCATATTTAAAGTTTGTTCATTTATGTGCATCCTATAGGCTGCCTGTCTAGCTTCCATCATTACAAATAAATGTAGTGGTGGTAGCGATAATATGTGTTCCATGGCTGCCGTGGGCGTTGTCCTCATTGCCCCAGTGATTAGCAGACACGCCTGTCTTTGCACTCTTTCGAGTTTTACTGCTGCACTTTTGGTTTGGGTCTTTTCTCCCCAAACGAGCGCCGCGTATGTCACTATAGGTCTTATGACCACAGTGTATAGCCATTTGGTCATACTGGGTCTCAGTCCCCATGTGCGTCCTACCATTTTTCGGGTCGCAAAAAGTCCTCTCATGGCCTTTTTGCTGATGCTCTCTAGGTGGAAGTTGAAGTTCAATCTGGTATCAAGTATGACCCCTAAATATTTTACTTCATTTTTGATTGGAACTTCCATTTCATACATACGTAGTGATTTTATGTCATTGGTTTTTCGTCGCCTAGTAAAAGGGACGATCGCCGTTTTGACCGGGTTTACAGTTAACCCTTCGTTCCTGCACCATCTTTCTACGGTATTTAGTGCCTTCTGCATCAAGTTTGATACAGTGGTCCCAAACTTCCCGCTTACTAGAATGGTCAGATCATCTGCATACCCCAGTGCATATATGCCCTGGCTTTCGAGTAGCAGCAGAAGGTCGTCCATGACGAGGCACCATAGGAGCGGCGGGAGAACACCTCCCTGCGGGCACCCGCCAGCGACTAACGCTTCTGCTGTTTTTCCATATAGGGTAGTTTTCACAGTCCGACTTCTGAGCATCTTGTTTACCCATTGTCGGACTTGCGGGTTAATTCCTCTTTTCTCCATTGCTGTTGCTATGGAGTTGAAGGTTGTGTTGTCAAACGCCCCTTCAATATCCAGAAAGGCCCCTAACGCAACGTCTTTGCATTGTAGGGTCCTTTCGCATCTGCTCACTAGCTGGTGGATTGCTAGCTCGCATGACTTTTCCGCTTGGTAGGCATATTGTTGACGGTGTAGTGGCGAGTCCTTTAAAACTCCTTCCCGTATGTGCCTGTCTACTAGTTTTTCTAGTAGTTTTAGCATAAATGATGACAAGCTGATCGGTCTGTAAGATTTAGCCTGGGCATATGAATCACGCCCTGGCTTAGGTATGAATACCACCTTTACAGTCCGCCAGCTGCTTGGGATGTATGAAAGGGCAAGGCTTGCTCTGAGGATATCACATAGTGGTTTCCTCAGCGTTGCTATCCCCTTTTGTAGCATGATAGGATATATCCTGTCAGGACCTGGTGATTTGAATGGTTTGAACGTGTTAATTCCCCACTCAACGTCACCTGGTCTAATTATCATTTTCGCTGTTTCCCAGTCCCGTTTTGAAGCCCCTTCGTTGGGCTCGCTTAGGTCCTCGGAAACAGGATTGTCAAGTATTGCAGAACCCGGGAAGTGCGTCTGCAGTAATACCTGCAGGGTCTCTTCTACCGAGTCTGTGTACTTTCCATTTTTGGTCTGCAGTGAGCCGATGTTCCCAGCATGGTCTTTGCTGAGCGTCTTGAGTAGACGAGAGCTTGTGGGTTCACTTTCTATGTCCCCTCAGAATTTTTGCCAAGATTCCCTCTTGGCTTTTTTAATGGCATTGTTATATGCCGTGAGGGCCGTTTTGTACTGCGCCCATTCACCGTTTCTCTTGGCTGTAATAAACAGTCTTCTGGTGCGTGCCTTAGCCCTATCAAGATCCTTGTTCCACTAGGTGACCCTGGTTGAGGTAGGTTTGGTAGTTCTTGGGCAGCTTGCTTCAAACGCAGTACTGATAGAGTCTGTGATGCTTTGCACCATGAGCTCTAACTCATGCGTTGTTCTCGCTACTGTTGGACAGTCCCCGATTCGGCTGGCTAGTACCTCTTTGTATAGGTCCCTGTCAGTTCTCCTCGGGTTTCTGTTTTGGATTTCAGATGCTTCTTCTGATTCGATATCGAATCGTATATATCGATGATCTGAGATGGTTCCTCAGATACATGCCAGTGTTTTACCATTTCACTTGCCTTGCGAGAGGCAAGTGTTATGTCAATTACTTCGCTTCGCACCGCGTTTACGAACGTGGGTACATTTCCAATATTTACTATTTCAATGTCATTCTCTAAGATAAAATCTAATAGTTTCTCACCTCTTGGATTGATGTCCGTGCTCCCCCATATAATGTGGTGCGCGTTGGCATCGCATCCAAGGATCAGCGGTATTCCCTTGTGGCTCCCGCTGTTTATCAGCCGCTGAATCTCGTCTGGCGGCGGTGGTCCTGGTTGGTCGTAGGGAAGGTAACCGGATCCGAGTATAAACTCCCTCCGCGTTCCCCTTTCCACTACTTCCAGCCGTGCTGCCACTAGGTCTCTGCAACATAAGTCCCATAATGGCATTAAATTCAGTCCATGTTTTGCTATTATACATGTGCGTGGGTTGCACATTGGTTCGGCGACAATCAGTCGCCTGCCCTGTATGTTTAACCCCTTTACTATTCCCTTGTGAAGCCATGGCTCTTGTACAAGCGCAATGTCAATATTTTCTCTTAGGATATATGCACTGAGGGCAGCAGATGCCGCCTTACAGTGGTGTATATTAATCTGTAGTAATTTGAACATTACTTACCCTTCGGCGATTCGGGCAACGGACTGTCGTCCATTGCTCCCTCTCCGGGCACTGGAATTCCTTCCATTGCTACCTCTTCGGTCTCCTCAGGTCTGCCGACGGTTTTTGCCGCCAGCGCCCTGAGGGTGATGGTTGAAAGGCCGAAGTGCAACTTCTTCCCTTCGCTCACCTTCCCCCAAGAGACTTTGTCCATCAGTATGACGTACTGAGTTCCCTTGGGGTCCGGTTTTTGGTTGACTACTCTCCAGGTATCGGTGCTTACGTTGTTCTGCACCGATATTCTTTTGAGGAAGGTGGTGGCCTCTATTGGTGGTCCTGGAGCCCACGTTAGTACTCTCCTGGGTTCCGGTAGGTCCTTCAAATCAATGATCTGAAGTTCCTTTTCGTTCCCCAGGAAATTCTTCTCCTTGGCTATGCTCTCGAGCCATGTCCTGGTTGGAAGGTCGGAGCATACTATTCTCAGGAATCCCCCTTTATGGGTACATTCCTGAAATTTCGGTGAGGCTTGTTCTTTCTCCGTAGCATCAATGCTTTGGATTATCGAGACTTTGATAGCCTCGGCTTCCTCTGCATTTATGCTCGTCTCTGGGTATCCTTTCGGTATTATAGCGAGCGCTATTCCCGTCAGTATGTCACTGAAGGTTCTCTTTGCCGGAGACCCTTCGCCCCCTCTCGGGGTTTTTGTCGGTCTCTTTTGGAGTCCCGGAGGTGTGCTGTCGCTCGACAGGTTTCGCTTTTGCGTCCCTGACTAGCCGGGTGCTGACGCTAGTCCAGGGCGTCGCGGGCGCGACCCCTCCCCTAACGCTTGCTCTCCCTGAGGTAGGTTACGCTTAGGCGTCCCTGCCCTCTGGTCGAGTTTCTCTCTCCTCAGACGTCGTCTAGCCGCCCCTGAACGCTGCTTAGGTCGTTCAGGTTCAGCCGTGGCGGCACCAGGGGAGGTAGGGTTCTCCGAAGAGCCCCCTATGGTAGTTTTTGTTTTTGTATTTTTTTGGTGGTCCATTATTGTTCCCACGAGTACGGAGGAAATAAGTGGTCGCTGTGCGCAGTGCCCCGATACGCACAGAAGGCTCAACTACGTTGGGAGGTCGCCCGGTGTCCCAACGGAATCGTTCGCGACACTTAACCCTGTGCCATGCAGCCCTAGGTACGATGTCTGTACGCCGTAGCTTGGGGGAGTTGGTTCGCGGCAGCTGGTTTAGGCCGGTCATGCGGGGGTGGCCCACCTGCCCGACCCTATGCCAGCTACTGGCCGATTTCTCGGTCACGCTCCTATCCACCACCCGGAGACGCGCTCGGCAGCCTCTGCCTGCAGCTGTCGGCCGACTCCATTGCTGGTGCCGACCGATTTTCCGAGATTTATTTGTTAATCTGGCATTGATGTCGTACCCGTACCAAGAAATAATCGGAGCCGCAGCATACTCCTCTTTGGGTACTAACATCTAGAATGTTTGTTACCCATCTCCTATTAATGATTACATAATCAATCTGGTTTTTAGTTGTACCATCTGAAGATGCCCAGTTGGCTTGATGCATGTTTCGATGGTGAAAGAGAATTGAGCTGATTATTAAGTCACTGCTTGCTTCAAAATGAATTCCCCCAGGATCTCTTCAGTCAAAATTATAAGTATATATTTTTATCTATCCTTTTGTAATCAATTTATTTATTGTACAAAGCAATAAATACAAATACAAATACAAATTAGTTATCCATTATTATTTGTTGTGGTGTGTAGGCTATATTTGTCTATTGTACCCTAGTGCTCTCTCTCTCTCCCTATCTTGGCATTCATGTCCCCTAAAATTAGTTTAGTGTCATTATAAGGTATATTATCACACATATTCTAATTGTTGGTAAAAACTTATTTTGATTTCTTCTTCTTGTTCCTCCGTGGGGCAGTGAATGTTTATAATTGTGGTGTTGGTAAACTTTGCGTGTATCCTTAAGATACATATCCGTTCACTGATGGATTAGAATTCGTTAATTGAGGACTTAATTCCTTTGTTTATAACAAATGCGGCTCCAAATTCTTTACTACTTTCTGGTTTACCATTGTAACAGATAGTAAACTTCTTCGTCCCTTGAATTCCGCTGCCAAGTCTCTTGTATCGCATTGATGTCTAGTTTAAACTTGTGTAATTGTTCTATGAGATCGTTCTGTCCCTCCTGATCTGTTCAACGTACGTACGTTCCATGTGCCAAAAGAGAATGCCATGTTCTTGCGCCGTTGGTCGGTTTTGAGGTTATGATGTTCCGAGGCTTAATTTTGGGTTCTGTATTAAGTTTATTTTTACTGGGGCAGTTTACTAGCCCACCGAAGACATTAAATATAAACTCCTCGCATATCTTACATAAATATATTATTATTTTCTATATTTTCGACGAATCGGCTTCGCAGAAATCCAGAAACCCCATGAGTGGTCTATACTGAGCGTGCTGGAACATGTGGCGTACTACTACACGTGCTTCGATAGTGGTGAATTATTACTGATCGACTTTATAACTGCGCCAGCAGAGGTAACATGGGGCACAACCGATTGATCAAGCCATCTGGCCTATACAAAAACACATTTGATGAGATAACGTAAAGTGTTTATTATCGTTGGAGCGCTTGTTCCTCCGGCTATATTCTCGCCGTATACCGCTTGGGAGTGGCTCGTTTCTGTGCGAAGTTGACATTTCTAAAATTCAAAAATATGGGGCAGAACCGATTGCTGATTTGGAACGGATGTTCTGATAAATGGCATTTTTAATGTTCGAATCGATTGAAATGTTTATTTTGAGTAGGAAAATTAAAAAAAAAATGAATTCGGGCTTAAAACTAACAAATGAATATGGAATTGAGGAAATGAATCTGCTAATCATAATCACCATCCAATTACAAAGGCACTTTTTTCGTATGTCCACCACCACCTTGGTAAGACATCCAAGGTAGTTGGTGTTTCAACCGCAGCAGGTCCAATACTACGTGTTTTGGCTGCGGCTGACACTTCTTCAACCAAGTCTTTACTGCGAAGTTTCGCCACCATTTCATGAGTAGTCAATGTTTGTGTTTTACTACGTCTGAGGGCTCCGTGTACTACTCTCTTTCCGTGGTGGTGCTTTCGAAAATGGCAGAACTTCTTGGATGGTTTCGTCAAAATTTCACCCACTTCAATTGAGTTGACACCATCTATTTCACTTTGCGGCATTTAATAATAATAATTCGTCTTTATAGTTCCAGATTTTTGCTTTTAGGCACAAGAGTTATAGTAGTAATTTTCCAAGCATTCGGAAAAACGGACATCTCCAGATAACAATTTGATTTCGTCTTCAACGAAGCATTCTGCACGAATATCCATCTCAGTTGCGCTTAGAATTGAAGGACGTTCGGTAGAGGTAGATGGTGTGAAATTACTGTCCATGAGAATGTACGATTTTGAAGGGTAGACGCCAGTGGAGCTAAAGCTTTTTCAATATTCGGATGAATTGCTCTTTTAAAATTTCCGCCATATTGTGGATGGTTATGTTCGAAGCATAGCGGCGCATTAAATCATCGCATAACATAGTAATAGTCTTCTTAAATGGCCCAAAAACTCTGGGGTACAATGGCTGCTTACTGTGCGGGCAGTGTGGTGGAAATGACACCGTATGTCATAGTATTGTCGATGCAAAACTGCATTGCTTTGCTCAAAATATGCGATTCATGATTGTCCTACAATAGAAGAGTTTGGTACTGGGGGATGGATGGGTAGTTACCTGGAAATGGTTCCAAAAACTCATCAATTCTTCGTCATCCACCCAAAACCATTCGCAACTGCTCGAGAACCATTCGGTGCACCATGCAAAAAATCCGGATTCATTCGAACACGTGGCAAAATAATATCTTATTTCCCGTGGCAGACACTGCAACCGCAATTATAATCGAAGTTCCACGTTCACCTGATGTCATTTTAGTCACTTGCTTGGCGACAACTCCGCCGGAATGATACACTGTAAATAAGCCAGTTTCATCAATGTTCAAAACATTTGTCCCTTCGAAATGCACCAGATTCAAGTTTCGGAAGAATGATTCCACATTGTATAGATTAAATGCTGATGCTCGGGCTAAGATCGTAGCCTGTGACTTGCGCAGTGACACATTTGGATGGAAGATTGAAGCCAATCGATTCCAGTCATCTCTTTTTCGTTCCACTTTTTTTTCAAAACCAAAAACAAAAAAATATTTCAGCTAACTGCAGCAAATATTTCACAAATGCAGCTTCTTGTTCTTTTTCAAAGATTTGTAAAAAAGTATTGAAAACGTATGAATAAATAAAAACAATAGAATAACGATGATGCCAACTTTGCTTCTTTGTTTGATTGATGCACAATTTTACTCTCTCTCGCGGAAGAACGCAGTGTTTGGTAACTTAAATTGAATTATAGGTGATAAATAAAACTTCCGTTTTAAGAAGGTACATAGTTCAATGTTGATGCACTGCGACAATTGTTTCGCCACAAAGTGGCTTCATCAGGCAGATGATTAATTCAGTGGATCGACATTAAACTGTGTAAATTCTCAAAACCGAAGAGTTTTATTTAGCAATTATATAATGGAATTTCACCAAGTAAAAGCCAAAGCAATATCAAATTGAATTGTTGTTTGACTATTTTTCAAAAACTAATATTTTGTACTTTTGAATGATGGAATTTCACATAACGTACAATACTCGTATTCGGCAAGAAATTTTAGTTCGGAATACACTTAACGGATCAATTTATCTCAATCATTAACCAAATTATAGCACAACCAAGAAAATCGTGTTCGGTAACAGTGATGTTTATTTCATTAATCTACCTTCACCATGGAATATTATATTTGATTTCGAATGATAAGCCGAGACGATTGTTCGTTTGAGTTATAATACAGCTTCCTGATGATCCACGAACCATTATCTTCGGCGATCTATACATAAGCCACACTTCTATCAGTTTTTCGACTACCAAGAAATAAAGAACGATTGTTTGCTTCTGTCATAATCCCATTTCCTGAAAAGCCACGAGCCATCTTCGGCGACCTAAACATAAGCACACTTATTGATTTTTCTTTTTCCTAGGTAAACAATTCAAATGGGTAACCATCATAAGTAACCACACTCCCTGTGTCGATCGCTAACGAAATCAGTATCATCACTTTCGTCTCATAAGAACCAACTATGGCAACGAAGATTGGCAATTCTCATCTTATTTTGCGCTCCATTCAAGAAATCAAAGATACCTTCGCCACATTATCTGGCCTTTTCATTTCTGCTGCAAACGCTGCCACTTCAGTTAATAGAATTCAAATCTACTGCCTTCCACTTCCTCCTTATATCCCTCAGCTTAATCTAAACAACGGATTATTATTATTAGACCAGGTGCTCCCTGAGGAGCATAGAGCATCTTCTCAGATGCCTCTTCAGCTAGTTTGTAGGCAAGGTTCTAAACATTAGATAATTTTCAAAAATTGAAACGCCATAGGCTACTCCGTCACAAAAATCTTAACATCAGGAAATTTATAACATTAACCGGCAAAATGAAACGTTGTTTGTTTTCGACAGACATTGGACGACAGCAACAGACTCCTGATCTTCTCCACAAAATCTTCGATTCAACTATTTCCACTTCTACTCTATCGACGACTACTCCCTGATTCTCCCTAATACCGTTTCCATAGAACCTGAATATAATGACAGACTAATGTCAACTATATCTCCCAAAAAAGGGACAAAAAAGCATATTTTCTCAAATATATTACAAAAGAAGAATTCAGAAGTTGTCAACATGTTTTACTGGACAGTGGATGGATGTGGGTCTGAGTGGAAGATCATTGGAAACCAGTGAACTCCGCCCATGATTCTTGTTGCTTAAATTTGAGTACGTGGTTCATTAATTTATGTATTATTTTGTGAATGTTTTATAAGCAAGAATAACAAAGTTGTAGAGAATAAAGAATAAGAACCTATCACCACCAGACGAGGAGCTGACAACAATCATCTCACTAACTGTGAAGAGGTACTCACTGCCCTTTAGATACTGTCTTGTATATTATCAAAAAATAATAAGAAGAATACTACTAGGGAGACAAATATAACATACCAATACTCAAAATTTAGAAAAAAAAGAGCTAAATTCAGAATTATAAACCAAAATAAAAATTATCAAACAGAATTCAATAAGGGGTCAGACTCTTGTCGGAAATTTTTTCAGTTAATGAGTAGCTTATGGAGATTTTTTTAAAGGCAAAAGGTACGAATTAATCTGACGACAAAAATTACCACCAGAACCTTACCACGAATTGTATAATGCTAGACAATACAAAGAATTATTCATAATAAACAGTCGCGGTTCGTTGTGTAATTTTTTGTAGTAACCGTTTCACTTCGAAAAAACAATCAATTTTAATAAGTGAAAAATTCTTGTTGCAAATTAACTTTGACTTTTACATCGAAGGTTTAAAAATTTAACATTGGCTGATATTGACGAAGCCATAAAATCGCAATTTTCCAAAAACACCAGGCGGTCTTTGAATTTTGAAATGGTTGACAGCAGAACCAGCATGTAATGTCACTGTAAGGAAATGAACTTTATTTTCCTATCAGTTTAATCACTTTTGATTGGTTTAGAATGTCAGAATAGAACTATTTGATTGAAGGATATATAATAAGTTGGATTGTTAATTAAATAAAAGATATACATAGAAGTTTAATAGAATTCGAAAAGCCTTTTGTTGTAATAAGAAACAATGAATTCTGCAGATATCCAAATATGAGATGTTTTGGAAAAACTTTCGATTACTTTTTTCAAATTCAACATAGGCATGTTTCAGAAAGTTTTTATGCAGATCAAAAATATGATCTTTTTTTGGTTACGGCTTAATGATGCTTCATGTGCTTTTTTTAAAGTAATTTATCTTCTTCTTAAAATTAAATTTTTACTTTAACCTAAGGTAAAATTTTTACATCACTTAAAAAATGTTAAATTTTAGAAAAAAAAATATCTTTTAGCTTTACTGATAATATGTTTTGATAATGCTTTCTTTTTCTATTTTCTTTTTTTTTCATTCCAAAGACGATTCAGAGAGACGTAAGTAAGTGGAAGTCATTTCAAATGAAGTAAGAACTTATAAACTTTCATGGGAAGTACGTATTTTTAGTAAAAATATTTGGCTTTATGAATTTTAAATTAATTAAATACACTTGATGTAATTCACAAATGGTGAGATATATTATTATAGATTTATAGACTTTATTGCATAGAAACAGGTTTTGAAATTTTACGAGGGCCATCTGAAAAGTAGTGCTAGTTTAGGAATATTAAATAAAGAAAGTAGTATATGTAACGTCTTATTTTATTTGTTAACTTTAAATTAATTTTCTTCATAGTCACCTTACAAAACTAAACATTTGTCATAACTTGTGTCGCTTTTTTTTAATATTTGCCGCCAGTGTCTCGTTTCTCCGGTTAAAAAAGTTCTTGAATTTTATAATCGGTGGCAGGTACCGAATTTATGAATTGAGTATGCTTAACTGTAAAAATTTAATTATTTTATCATTGAAAGCCCTAAATTCTACCTCCGGTTAGAGTTTTCTATTTGAATTAACCCACATGTGGGTTCACTAAATTAGATGTTCCAGTTTTCGTTCTTAAGACCGCCATTTATCCCTATTTATATATTTTTTATCACAACAGTTTACACCGGGTTTTTATTATTTTTCGCAGAACTTGAAGATTATGTTCCGCACGACTTAAATAAGCCATTTTAATGTTTTAGAGACAATGTTATTTAACTGAGGGTTATTTACTTTGGATGATCATTCTTCAAACAACAAAAATGGTACAAAATTAACGTTTTTTCCTACTGTAAAATATGTTATAACTAGATTTTATATTATATCTTAATAATATGTATTATATAGGCAACCTAATATATTTTCAATTTGAAAACATAAAAAACTGGTATCGTCAATGTATTGTTTATGCTAGATATATTTAAAATTATACACTATTATACATACACATAATTTTATAATAGGTTTATTTAATTTAGCAACGATTTTAACCAATACATTTATTGGTTAAAAGCAAATTACTTACTTTTATGGTTTGTTAGTAGCTAATAAAGTTGCCTATGTTAAAGACAACCTATATGTTGAAAATCATGTTAAAATTATTTTCAATAATAACAATAATAACTCCAAAACTTTAGCTTTTATTTATATGAACTAAATCTTGACAAATAAAAAAATATGTGTATGATTGGAATTTATAAATACCTACAATACTATTAAGGGTTTGTTTATAGAAAGGTACTTGGTTTCACAATTATTTACGATTTATTCCGACTAGTTTCGATTTTTACATCATTATCTAGGAATGGTATAAACAACCCTTAATATTAAAAATGTTTCACCCCGTAATAAACAAGAATCAAATTCAACAAATCTACAATACTTACCAAAGCTACAACATAATAAAAACCTTGATGTAATTGTATATTAATTTTGGTTATAGATTTTGAAGAAACTCAGTTATATTCCTTTCTTCACATTTTATGTGTTAGCTACATGTACATTTACTTTATTTCAGTTAAGCAAATAAACTTGCAAAGAAAGTAATATTAACTGTTTTACATTAATAATAAATATAGTATTTAAATAGATGGTCTAAATTGACTAATCCAAAATCATTCAAAACTAAATCAGAATAGTTTTTTGTTACATAAAACCTTCTCTCCAATACGCTTAATAATCAACATCTACATACATATTATTATATTTATAAAATTAAACACGTGTTTAATTTAAGTACATCGTGTAGGAGCATTTATAAGGGGGCGCATGTAAATGACATTCAAATTAATTCCCTTAATTAATTTATGCTTGTATTATTACTCCATTCTGAATGTATAGGGGTGCTATTAATTTCGAATAGAGTAATAAAATACGAGTGCGGTATTATCATTCAATTATTAAGAAATTGGCCATAAAATATGTAAGAAGGAATTCAATTGAATTAATTTCCCATGACTTAAAGTTTTATTACTTCTTTAATATAACCATATTATATTTAAAAGAAATAGTAGGCGTGGAAAACATGTTTTTAAATAATTCTATTTGCTAAGACTTTTCCACTATTAATTATATAATAAAAATTTTACAAGATTGTTTAATTAAAATTTCACAGATCAAGTAATAGTGATAAACTTGTCATGACTGAATAGTTAACACCTAAGTCAAAAAAAATAATAGTGCTCTATTTGTTTTTAAAAATAAATGTTTATTAATTATATTTTTTCATTTGTTAATGCATAATATATTCAGTAATACTTTCCGCAAAAATTGTTCGAATGCACACAATTTTCGGAAAAATGTATTTATAGAAAGAGAAAAACTTATTTTGTGATTCTGGGAGTATTTCTGTTTTTTATATCTGAAACAAAAATATTAATAAGTAAAATATACATAAATACCGAAAACTTTTTTTGTAAGGAAACAAGAATTTTTGTATAAATAAAAACACTTTGTAACTTTGTTTGTATAACACTATTTATTTTCTGTTGAGATGCCGAAACTATAGTAAACAGAAAATAAATAGTGTTATACAAACAATGTTACAAAGTGTTTTTATTTATACTCAAACATGTATAACGAAGAAAAAGCCGCAAAGATTAAGAATTTTTGTAGTGCATATATGGAAACTTATTAATAAACGAATTACCTCAGCTTAAACCTCACTATCTTTATAAACCTGCAACATAAGAAAAACGCGGTTTGTAAAAATCAGAATAGACATTTATTAACAAAAAAAATGTACAAATAAACCTCAGGTAATATTAAATTATTACAATAAATATATACAAAACGCGTCTAAAATATGGTTGGTTTGGATGTGGTAAATTTTGTCGTTTCATGCCGATTTTACACGAAACTGTACACTGTAAAACAAATGTAGATTTGTAAACACTTTTGCTCGCTTATAAAATGTACACTTTCGGTAGTTTTAGTCCTTATTGTAGACTTGTATCACACTCTTGTCCTCCCCGACTCGCCAGCCAGTCTGTCAACTACCTAGAACATTGACACATAATATAAATGATATTAACGAATTGCGATTTTGTTATTTACTAAACGAACTAAAAAAAATAAACATAAAATTAGTTGTATAAAATTATATTAAAATATTAATTATTATTTAATTACAAAGTTTAATTAATATAAAAAAGTGATACCAACAAAGATAATAGTTTTATAGAGAGAGACAACATCTTTGGACAAACAAAAATACATTTAGAACAAAAATATTTTAATAAAATGTATTAAAATCCTTTAGTTCGTTGTAGAAAATTAAATAATAAATTTAAAAATACGAAAACATTTCGTGAATCTACAACAATGAGTCTTACTAAGACTACAAAACAAATTAATTTGAAACAACTACTTCTCTAGCTAATACTTCGACAGACATTGAATAATACAAATTAATTTGCGTGTTACAAATAGTACAACTATCAAAGCAACACTAATTTGAATGAAATTATTTCTGTTGAACAAACTAATAAATGATAAAATGTAAACAATCTAAAGTACATTTTATCATTTATTAGTTTGTTCAACAGAAATAATTTCATTCAAATTAGTGTTGCTTTGATAGTTGTACTATTTGTAACACGCAAATTAATTTGTATTATTCAATGTCTGTCGAAGTATTAGCTAGAGAAGTAGTTGTTTCAAATTAATTTGTTTTGTAGTCTTAGTAAGACTCATTGTTGTAGATTCACGAAATGTTTTCGTATTTTTAAATTTATTAAAAATATTTTAATTTAAAATAAGGGTTAGCCCGTCCGTTTGGGCTATCGACCTTCGATCTTTCTGCCCTTAATAGTTTTATTTATTTTGAATTATCAAAATGTATCACAATCCTCCACAATTATTTATTTAATTTTTCTGTTTATATTTAAAAAAAAATATAAAAGTGAAAATCAATTAAAACAATATGAAACACAATTTGAAAGTGTCAATCTGGTGATTACATACCAACATATGTATTGAAATAAAATAAAATTTTAAATCAAGTACATTATTTACTTCATACATCATACAATTATTATTTACGAGGGATGGTAAGAAAGTAGTACTCGTGCGGAGCGCTGGCGAATAGAGTAGCCGTCGGATGTATGCTAACATGTTCAGTTGCATTTCAGCTGTCTGTGTACAAAGTAACGTCTTGCTGGTATTGACTGTGCTATTTATATGAGTGCTTATAACGTTCAAGAAAATAAAGAATGAAGGTAGGGCTATAATTAGATTTCTCATTGTAAGAAATGTGCGACCTTGCAATATTCATCGTCAATTGAAGGATTTGTATTGAGAAAATGTTATCTGTTCGGCGTTGATGTCGTAACTTCAACTTGATGGCGAGCGTTCGAGCCGGCCGTCAGTCGTACTACTTTCCGGAAGACCCTCGTACATTAATTTAACAGCAGTGAAGTACAATAATGAATTTTTAAACTAATATCCATTTGACTACTGGAATATTGCTAATAAAAAAGCAGCATATGGCACAAGGAAGATAAACCGCTGATTAAACTAGAATAATAAAGACACACAAACGAATTTATGGCCATATGTTCCCGATATTCGTATGTGGGTTGAGTTTTCGTTATTGGGGCACATGTGTTTCTGATATTAAGCATGAGAACTGCTTAAATGGTTCGAATTGTTTATAGCATTAGCACTTCTGAAAAGTACTAAAATTCTTAGATTTACTTCCAGCGCGCTTATTTTATAGCCACTTTGACAAAAACATATATTTTTAATGTAGACTGCCATTAACTACAGCGGATATTAGAAACTATAATGTAGTGTACAAAATGTACAAAATTGAGAAGTATTTGCAATGCTTGGTTTATATAAGTTACAATATAAAATTGGGTGAATTTATAGAGATTTAAGCTGCTTATTAATCAGAAGTCTTTCGATTATGTTTTGATATAATAAAATATATTTAGGTGTTTGTAGAACATGAACTAATAATTTAAAAAAATATGAAAGCTTGTAGATTTACGAAAAATAGTGTCAAAACAGTAATAATTTAAAAAATACATTTAAATTATTACTGTTTTGACACTATTTTTCCATATTTCCATATTTACAATGCTATAAAGAAAGTATTGTTGATTAAAGATAATTTAAATTAAAAATAGTAGTACAAACAAATTAGAAAGGGTTTATTATATTGCTATTATTATTTTTTTCTAATTATTATTATTATCTTAGCATTATTATGATTACCATCATACTTTATAATGTATTGTAATATAAATCTTTTTGTTATACAGACTGAATGAATGTAGAGTTTTTCTACTTTTTAAGAAATCGACACTTTAATAAATGAATTATTGTGTAATTTTTTTATGCTTATCAATTTGAATAATCATGGAAAATAAACAAATACGTTTAAACAGTGTATCCTCTTCTAAGCCCATATTTGCCTAAATATGACAAATACGTTTACTCTGTAAATCTTATCATTTTAAACTTCCTGTGTGGAGTTTTGGGATGACTTTCTATTTTTTTTTTTGGTATTCTTATATTGTTAAAATAATAAAATATATATAATTGCAAAAAAAGAGTATTTTTTGCATACATTATGCATTTTGTTTAGACTCCTTTTGTTCTCTCTAAATTTCCATAACGATGTTTGTGCTTTAATTTAATATTTACAATTTGTTATTCAATTTTCTTGTATCAAAAAATACTCTACTAATTAAAATAGAAACTGCTTGTTTAATGAGCGACCGTTACCTTTCGCCATTGAGATAAAATTAATTGTGCTATACACACTAAAAAAAAACATTAAATATTACTTAAAACAATTGAAATTATAAAAAATGTATAAGTACATAAAAAGAACAATTAAAAGTAGCAGAGAAATATTTCAAGCAGAAATAGTTCTTGAAAACCTGTTAAACAAAAACAAGAACATTTTCTAGATAACAATAAAAAACAAAACAGAAATTTTTTCGAGGAAAAATAAAAATTAAAAATGAAGAATTTTAAAATTTACAGAAAAAAACAATTTTAAATCTATCAAGAAATTCTTAAATTTCAAGAAAACACTCTTAAATATGCTTAAGAATAGTATCGCTACCTACTTTAAACGTTCTAAATTTACAAGTATACTTATTCTAAAATAAAAAATACTTGAATTAAAACAATTGAAATTTGAAATCACAAAAACTTCAAATTTAAAACTTACGGTATTATTATTAATTTATATGTTTCAGTTTCAAAAAAGTTAAAATTTAAAATTAAAAGTTAAAATTTATAAATTAAAGCATTAAACTTTTCAAAAGAAGCAGAAAAAAAACATTTGAAATTAAAAACCAATTGATAACTTAAAAACATTTGAATTTTGAAGTCTCAATTTCAATCTCGTATGCTTTAAATCGCAGAAATTGCAAATGAAATAACTGTTTATAAAAAATACAAAAAGACAAATTTGCTCTAAAGGTGGTTGATAATTTTAAAATAGAAAAATTATACAGAAAGAAAACACTTGAAATTTAAAAATACTTCATAACCTGCTAAAACAGCTTCAAAATAGTTGAAATCAAAAGAAACAGATTACTAACAAGAAACAAGAAATTTTGGTAAAAAACAGTAAAAAAGGAAATGGTAAATTTACTCAAAGTAAATAAAACTAAATAAAATTTGTTTGAGTTGAAAACAATCTTGAAATTTGAAACCAGCTTTAAAATTGATGGAATTAAAAAAACAAATGAATGTAACAGAGAAAATGATCCCAAAGAAATAATGCACAAAAACAGGAAAATTAGCCAACAATAGAAAAATCAAACAAAACAGTTATAATTTAAAATTAAAAAATTCAACATTTCAAAACAATTAAAATTTGTTAAATAAATTTGCTTAAAAGTAGTTAAAATACTATCAAAAATAATGCCCTGTATCAAAAGAGATCTTGAAAATTCTGTTCTAAATATGAAGATTGAAAAAATAAAGAAATCACTACCAGATTTAAGTTTTCAAAGTACATTTAGCAAAAACTACTTCATTTAAAACAGTTTTAGGTGAAATATATATATTTAAAATCAGTTGATAACGTTAAAAACATCTTTAGTATAGTTGATTAAAAATTCACTTGGTTCGTTTCACTTTATTTTTTATTTAAAAAAATAAAGTGTAACCAAGTTCAATAAACAATATTTTCAATAAACTATCTAATATTAATAAACTGTTGTACCAAGTGATTAATGAAAAACAAATACAATCAATTTTTAGTACAGTTGGCATTAAAACAAATGTTTTTGTTAAAGTAGCAGTAGAAAAAAATTTGCTAAATAAAATCAGTTAAAATTGAAATTTTACTGAAATAATTTATTAATAAATCTCCTCATAAGCTAATCAAGATTTCACTGACTGAAAAAATATAAAAATGATTGCTACTTTCTTAATTTACTAAAATAAATAAATATATCCTGCAAGTGATATTAAAAAAAAAGTCCTTTAAATTTCCACAAATATTGCTCTAAAAAGGTATTAAATGCCCTCAAAAACAAAATACAATGAGAAAATAAAATATTAAAATTTCTAACGAAGCTTAATTATTCTTAAGTGTTAAATTTTAGAAAAAAAAAAATTGAAATTTGAAAACGGCTTTAAAATAAATAAAATTAAAAATAATTCAAAGTAGCAGTGAAAACTTTCCCAAAGAAACAATGCATAAACAGTAGTTAAATGAAAACAAGAAAATTGCTAACAATGCAAAAATTAAACAAAAAAATTGCCAAAGAAAAAAAATTCAAATTAGAAAATTGAACATTTTTAGAAAAACAATTAAAATGTTTTGCTTTAAAAAATGGCCTTGAAAATTCAAGATTTCATTGATTAAAATAATGTTGAAAAAATGGCTATCAAATTTAAACTTTTAAAACTTACTAAAAGTACATTTATTAATAATTATAATAACTTCATTTACAATAAAAACATTTAAAATTTAACAGTTGATAATTTTAAAAACATCTTTAACATAGTTGGAATTAAAAAAAACAGTTAAAAAAGCAGTGGAAAACTTCTCAAAGAAAAAAATAATAAAAATGAGTTAAGCGAAAATATGAAAATTTGCTAAGAATCAATTCAAATTGAAAATTTACTGGAAAAACAATTGAAATTTGTTAAAAAAAATGTCTCATTATAAGCTAAGCTAGATTTCAAAATTCAAATTAAAAAAATTGAACATTTCCAGAAAAACAATTAAAATTTGTTTTGCTTAAAAAAAAATGTACTGTAAATAAGTATCAGAAAAAGTTCTTCGAATTTCAAGAAAATTCGCTTTAAAAAAAGGCCTTGAAAATTTAAAAAAATATTGCAAGAATCGCTATCAAATTTAAACTTTTAAAATTTACTAAAAGAACATTTTTCTTAATAAACTTCATTCACAATAAAAACATTTAAAAACAGTTGATAATTTTTAAAACATCTTTAACATAGTTGCAATAAAAAAAACAGTTAAAGTAGCAGTGGAAAACTTCTCAAGGAAACAATTAATACAAATTAATTAAACAAAAATAAGAAAATTTGCTAAAAACCAATTAAAATAGAAAATTTGCTGGAAAAACAATTAAAATTTGTTAAAAAATGTCTCCTTATAAGCTAAGCAAGATTTCACCGACTGAAAAATATATAAGAAGGATTGCTACCAAGTTTTTAATTTACTATTAAAATATATTTACGATTATGATAAATAATATTTTAAAAAGTCCTCTAAATTCCAATCAAATTTGCTCTAAAAAGTCATTTAATGTCCTTGAAATCAAAACAAAAACAAATACAATTTTGTTTTGAGAAGATTAAAATTTGTAAAGGAGCCTTAATTTTTCTAAAGCAGTAAAAATTTAAATTTGAAAACAACTAATAAGTTTTCAAGCTTTAAAACAGAGAAGATTTAAAAAAAAACAATTGAAAGTAGCAGAGAAATTTTTTCCAAATAAAAAACAGTTAAATTTGCTAACAATACAAAACTACCAACTTTAAACTGTCTTTATTTATTATAATTCTTTAGTCCTCTTTAAAAGTTTCAAAATTCTTTTGAAACTTGCAACTGATATTAGTGATATTTATATTTTTTGATACTGTTAACTTACTTTTATTTTTAACTATAATATTTTAATAATATTCATTATGACATTTTGCTAATTTACGTTATATTTTTCATTACATTTTAAAGGTATCATTTGATCTGATTTAAAAATACTTCCAATTACTATTCATATGCATAACTAAATTAATTATTGGGAAAGGTCAGGAGCACGCAAGGACAATGAGTAATTTATTGGCCTAGGTCAAGAGTACGCCGGGGCAATGAATAATTGGTTGGGATAGGTCAAAACTACGCTACAACAATGGATAATCTACTAGCCTACGTTGAAAGTACGCTAAATTAATGAATAATTTATTGGCCTAGATCAAGAGTACGATATGGTAATGAAAAATATATTGGGTTAGGTCAAGATTACGCTAGGATAATGAATAATTTATTGAAATAAAACAACACAGTTGAGAGGGTTTCACTTTTATAATTGAACACTACAACATGTTTCAGAATACAGTATTCATACAAGTACATATACAGTGTCTTACAGTGTTCAACAATAAGAGTGAAACCCTCACAACTGTGTTGTTTTATTTTAATGTATTATGAGGTTTCATCATGTATCCATCTCATCAATTCTATGCGAATAATTTATTAGCCTATGTCAAGAGTACGGTAACACAATGAATTATTAATTGGGGTAGTAAATAATTTATTAGTCTACATTAAGAGTACGCCAAAATAATGAATAATTTATTAGAATAGGTCAAGAGTAAGTAATATGAATGAATAATTTATTCGCCTTAATGAAGAATTTCCACTCCCTTTACTCATTATACACTCTAACCACATTTTCATACCTTATCTTTCACTCTATTCTCCACTTCGATTTCCCTATACCTATGCCCATTCTCCACACTTTGTTTGCAAGTTTCTCTGTTCATTGTCTTTTTCTAACTTTGTTTGTTTCATGAAACAGTATTTACCTGGGATTAATCTTTCCACGTTTAGTGTAGGCTTCATAAACCACGTCTTCTCTCTCTATGCACTCGCATACACTTGTTCTCCACCTTCTACTACACTATACATTAGAATCAGTCTCGAAAATGCATCCTACAAATTACATGGCGATTGTAAAGATCACAATGATGGCCAAGTAGATTTTGCGTCTAAAAAGTTGTTATTTGTAAGATAGGTCACAATTTGAACTAATTTTAGAAAAGTTAATAAATCCAAGACAGCAAAACTAAAATCGGAACTGAAAAGCTATAACATTGAAAGAAAAACAGACATTAACTGGAAGAAAAATACTAACACAAATGAAAATAGATTGAAATATGAGAGGATAAAAATATCCAAAGAAAAGGAAAGGAATGAGCGATTGGTTGCAATAGAGTTTTTTTTTTTTACACTGGTAATATACAGGGTTTATTGTGAAAGTAATGTGCATGATTTTATTGCAACGCTACTATCCATCGAGGTAAGACGGGTAGGGAAATGTGTTGAAGTCTAGAAGAAAATCTTTAATGATGAAACTAAATTGAAGAAAAGGTAAAATAAGAAGATATATTAATATAATATAATATTCCTCAAAACCGTTAGCACGAGATGGAACACCACATCCGCAAATCTCGATGTGAGGTCAGAAAGAAGATAAACAAAAGGAGTCTTTTTACAATATGTATTGTATTCATATATACAGGGTGACTGACGAAAAACCTTTGGTGCTGTATCTCGCTTATTTTTTATCCGATTTTAATAAATAAAACATCAAATTAAACCATTTTTAAAAGACTTTAATAGGATCTGAACTGTTATTTTTTCTCGCACCCAGTTTTTGACAAAATACAATCAACATTTTTTTTTAAATTGCACTGTATATATATTTTTATTGATTCGCAAGGAGATTTTTTTTTCTGAATATAAAATTGTAGACAAATTTATCCATACATCAAACTTAAGTCGAGAAATTGAGGATTAAAAAAATAAATAAAAAGTCAAGTATCCATTGTAAACAATATACAGACCCTATTTTAAATGTCAAAAGTGACAGTGACAGCCATTGATACAATACTGCAACGTTTTTTAATTATTTCATAATTAAAATGTTGCAATATTTCAAACACTGTACTAGAATTTTGTGCTTCTACAGAAATCGTTTATCAGTTTTTGAAATCTTGCAACATTTTTAATATGAAATTATAAAAAATCATTGCAGTATTGTACCAATGACTGACACTGTCACTTTTGACATTTGGAATAGGCTCTGTATATTGTTTACTATGGGTATTTGATTTTTAATTTTTTTTTTAATCCTCAATTTCTCGACTTTGGTTTGAAGAATGGATAAAATCGTTTACAAATTTAGATTCAGAAAAAAATCTCCTTGCGGATCAGTACAATATACAGGGTGAGTTTTTTTCGATGTTCTCTATGGGGATCTCGGAAACTATAAGAGATAGAGAAACGGTTAAATGGGGAAAGAAGTGTAGATTTACGAGACGAATAAAATTCCACTTTCAAAGTTTTAAAAAAAGTCAAGGATAACTAGATATTTTGAAAAAAGTAAAAAGTGTCAATTTTTTCAAATCAATATATCTCGGTTTTTATAACAGATAGAAAAAAACTGTAAAAGACAAAGTTTTAGATAATTTTATGTAGATTAATAAAAAATAATCAGAAAATTTTTATCGCCATTATTTTCCGAGATATGATGCAAACTTACATTTTTTTTAATGGAAACCATAGTTGGCTATGGCCTCATTTAAAAGGTAATTTTTTTCTCTTTAATCCAATATGACATACAACATTGTTATTTCAAAAAATAAGTGAGTTATAGTCATTTTAAATTTTATTATAAATAAAAACGGGTAGCCATGAAAAAGAGAAAAGTAAAACAATTGCAGTTGTTTATAATAATAGCAATATTGTAATTATTAGTTCTACAAAGTTAAATAAAAATGAAAAACCATCATAAGAATAATAATTTTGTAATTATCAAATGGCCTTCTGTATGTGGTATATACCCCAGGATTATAAGTTTCTTACAAAAATATTATGAACAGATGAATTCACTAATTGTAGTATTTTTAATCGCCACAATAAACATAGATGAACTGAAGAGAATCCACGAGAAGTTTCACAGAGAAAACTACAAATTAAATTTGGGTTTAATACATGGTGCGTTTGGATTAATAATTCTCGGTCCATATATTTTTGAAAGCTCACAAAGTGAAACTGATTACTTTCATTTTCTTCAGAAACATTTGAAGATACGCTCGATTGTTTAAATTTATCATTACAAGCAAGATTAAAATGGTTCTAATATGACGGTGCTCCACCTCATAACATGTTGGCTTTACAAATTATTTAAATGATGCTTTTCCTAACTCATAAGTGGGAAGAAATAAACCAATCCCAGGGCCACCTAGATCTCCCGATCTGCGCGTTTTAGATTTTTTTCTGTGGGGTTATGTAAAAAACAAAGTATATGAAAAATCATATCAATCTGTAGAGGATCATAAACTAGTTCTTATTGAAACATTCAATTCAATTTACATGAGAATAGTCAAAATGCCATAAATTCAATTTTAAAAAGATATAATTTATGTCATAATAGTATTAATAGTGGATTCTTTGACCATATTTTTTTAATATTAAAATTTCTCTCCCATTGATATATTGATAATTAGAGAATTACTTTATGCAGTTGTTTCATTTTACATCTCTGTAAAACTAATAATTACAATATTGCTAATATTATAAACAACTGCAATTGTTTTACTTTCATCTTTTTCATGGCTACCCATTTTTTATTTATAATAAAATTTAAAATGACTATAACTCACTCATTTTTAGAAATAACTATGTCATATGCCATATTGGATTAAAGAGAAAAAAATTACCTTTTGAATGCGGTCACAGCCAACTATGGTTTCCATTTAAAAAAATGTAAGTTTGCGTCATATCTCGGAAAATAATGGCGATAAAAATTTTCTGATTATTTTTTATTAATCTACATAAAATTATCTAAAACTTTGTCTTTTACAGTTTTTTTCTATCTGTTATAATAACCGAGATATATTGATTTGAAAAAATTGACACTTTTTACTTTTTTCAAAATATCTAGTTACCCTTGACTTTTTTGAAAACTTTGAAATTGGAATTTTATTCGTCTCGTAAATCTACACTTCTTTCCCCATTTAACCGTTTCTCTATCTCTTATAGTTTCCGAGATCCCCATAGAGAACATCGAAAAAAACTCACCCTGTATATACAGTGCAATTTGAAAAAAAAAGTTGATCGTCTTTTGTCAAAAACTAGATGCAAGAAAAAATATCAGTACAGTTCATATTAAAGTCTTTTAAAAACCATTTAATTTGACGTTTTATTTATTCAAATCGGATCAAAAATAAGCGAGATACAGCACCAAAGGTTTTTCGTCAGTCACCCTGTATATGTAAATAAATCTATTATTTCTAAGAAAAAAAACGGGCCGTACTCTTGACCTACGCCAATAGTCTACATGTTGATCAAGCGTACTCTTGACCTATTGCAATACTCTAGACAACACGTGGGCCGGCTGAGGATAAATCCAGAAATCGGAGGTGCCACACGCTAGTTTATTTAGTGTTGTAATTACCCGCGGCCACAACTCGGACGGGATGTTACTATTAACGCACGTAAGAGTAAATGCAAATGACAAACCATGAAATTAAATAAGTGCAAGTGTAAAGAAATCACCACACACGTAAATTTGTATTGTTTTGTTATAGTTATAAATAATGAATTATAAAAGTGTGTGCAAAAATGAACAACTAAAAATAAATCGACGCAATAATTTTATACCCAATTAAACTCACGAAAAAACATTGCCATACCTTAGAGCGGAACAAGTGTATAAACATATTTATTTATTTATCGTTTGCTTTGTTTCTCGTCACAAATTAATCAAAAATCATATATAAATATTTATTAAGAATATGCATGTGCATGCACTTGTACACAAAAATCCTCCTATCGGAATATTCTACCTATTGAACAGGAAATTCTGCAATTGATATAATTGTATCAAACTTTTTTTATTTACTGGTTAATTATGCTTGGCAGCTATACGTGTAAAATTGATATATTTATTTCTATATATTTATCATTTTATTCTTATTAACCTAATTATTGTTAAAAGTAACATAATTTCTTCCTGTTTTCAATTAGATTTTTTTAGAGATGTAACAATGCAATATTTCTTGCTGAAATTTCTTCCAGTTTTCAATTAGATTTTTTTGGATATGTAACAATGCAACATTTCTAGCTGGAATCATTCACTGGTAAAGCCTTTGTTAAAAAATTGCGACCAATGTATTTTACATGGAGACACTCCGTCCAAAGGTGACCTGTTCGTGATGGTATTCAATGTAAATAATGTTGATTCTAGCATAATAATAATACATTGTTAAATATAGTTTTTTTTTAAATTCATTTGGCCATTTAGTTAAATATAGTTAATTACAACAAAAGATGCATAAAAATATCATTGATTCTATAAATATTTACTTTAAAATCCATACTTCAATAAATATGTTTTTTTTTTTAGATGTTTAAAGCATTTTATTTCATCCTTCTTATGTTAAGCTTTAAAAATAAGTTTTAACATATATATTATTGATTAATGCATAATAATATATTGTACAAATCATATTCTACATTTGGTTGGTCAAAAATTGTTTTTAATTATTGCCTAGAGCTTTAAAATGACCAATTTAAAGTCCTAAGACTATAAGATTAAAATTATGTTTATTCATGTTTGTAAAATAGAAGAAAACACAAATAACGATACATGCAAAAACACACTATTTTTGAAACAAATTACTCACCCCACTAATTCCTGGCATATTTAATAATGTTCCAATAATTGGAACCCTCCTCAGGAAATTTATCGCTACTGGGAAAAATCCACTGCAAAAGAGTAAAGTTATAACAGATTACAAAATATTTATACATACATATATCAAAAGCTTCCACATGACAATTTTTTTATCTTATTTTAAATCGACAAAAATAATTTTCTTAGACAGTTTTTAACAAAACAAAAAACCATAATTCTGAATTACCTAGGCAAGACGCCAGGAGAGTCAGAGTAAAAAATATATGTAAATCCAGAATTGATTGTAGATAAAATAAGTTTATTAAATAATTTCTGTTAAAAATTTGGTGCACAAGTAATTAACCACTTGCGCTATAAAGACGTGCCACACACGTCAATGTTACCACATGTTATATTGTAGATCGCGGCACGACTATCGAAAGTTAAATCGTAGAGCAAGTGGTTAATACTGTATAAGCTTCACACTAAATAAAAGTTAATGTTAATATAGACTATTCACTTAAAAGTTATACTATTTTCAAATAATAAAAAGATATTAAAATAATTTGTGTGAATTATTTGTTGTGAATAATATGATTGCATATAAAAGTTTGCGCAATTTTTGTTAGAAAATTAAACATAAAAAATATTATTGCTTTTAAAAAATATTGCCAAATATTGTACAAAAATACAATTTTTACAATCCAAGACCTTAGTTAAAATAAAAAAATATGTTTTATGGTCTTAGGGTATTGTAGATTTAATTAAAAATATTAAGGACTCTTATTATCAAAAAGATTAATGTATCTGTTAATATTTTGTAACATTTTCCATACCTAAATAATAATACGAAACCGTAGGTCTCCAGAAGCATACCGACCAAGGGCCACCCGAACAACACAATGCAAATACCACCGAAGAATGCCGTCGATGCTTTAACCTTATGCCGCTGGAAAAAGAATCTAAACGTCCTCTCCAATCCAATCACACACGCTAAACCACATATAAACAAAATCTGAAACGAATAAATTAGTAAGTACATAAAATAACTGACTATAAAATCACTTACATTCCCTAACGCTAGTAAACTTTTATCAAACAACAACAGCACACCCAGGAAGAGGAAGAATATCCCGAATCCAGCCAATCCAACCCCGATCTCTGTTATCACAATTAATAAATTAATCTGTGTTTAGATGTTTAAAAAAATGCAACTCACTCTGTGTATCTGTTACTTCAAACATGTTTATCCTTAATTAATTACGGAATTTAAATGAACAGCCCATGCATAACCTCGCCGGATAGTTCCACGTCACTAGTGCTTGTTATTAAGTGGCTTCAACTGCTTTTCATGTGGCGGTTAGGAGTATCGATTGTGCTTAATTAAAACGGTAGGCCGGCAACGCGATTTTCATTCACGAAGTGAGAAATTCGCTCGGGAACCGCTCACCCCAGCCAGATTTGTGTTTATATTTGACACCTGACAGTTACAAAAAATAGTTATCCGGAGCGTTATCTTTGCTGAATAACGATTTATTTTTAATATCACTCATAGATGGCGTTTGGTTGTTAGTGTTAGGCAATACAATTTGCAATAGAATTAGCGACATCTTTAATACAGAAATGAAAATTTCATCTTCTCTGCGTGATAAACTTGGAATCTGTAAATTGTTCATTAATTTAAATAAAGAAAACAGAAAGGATTATTTAAAAGTAAATGTTATAATAAACTAAATAAAAATTACTTACTTCACTTATTTAATGTATTACAAGATTTTTAACTAAAAACACACAAGTATAAATATGAATACAAATAATTAGTAAATTTAAAATTTAAATTTAAAACCTTGCTGAAATAAAAAAAAGTGTGTAAATAAGAAAATACTTTTAGTGTAGGCGATAGGCATTATAAAATGCAGTGTAAATAGCTTTAATTCTAGTTTAAATTTTTTGATTGTGCCATCTTTTGTCAAGAATAGTAATTAAGTTGAACTTATCGAAACTGCAGTCGCAACATAAACATATTTGTGTGATATATATAATGTTTCAATTTTATCAAAATTATTAAAAAATATCACGAAATAAAAGCCTCTACAATCAAGTATTTAAAAATAGTAATCTTTTTCTGCGTGATTAAATGTGGAAACTGTAAATAGTTCGTTCATTTAGGTAAAGATGGCGGAAATTATCAATGTGCAGTGAATACTTCACAATTTATAGTATATTTTGCAGTATATATTTAACCGCATACACATATTGACAGCTAAGAGTGTGTGTAAATAATAATTTAATTTTAGTGTGGATGAGTAACAGTATATATATACAGCGTCATATTTGGTTTACGACTTTTAATGTGCCATCTGTTGACAAAAATAATAATCATTGTCGAAATTTAAATTGAAAACTGTAAATAGTTCACTAATATGTGTGAAGATGGCTGAAGGGATAAATTTGCAGTAACTTTAATGTATGTAGTGTAACCATAGAAAATATATTTAACGTGAAAAATTGGTAATTTAGGTTGTAGCGCCAATGTCTGAAATAAACTCCGTATGAGTGAACATACCCTGAGTGTAACTTGCAAAAAGTAAAATACAAATAGTGAATTATTTTCATAGTATTTAAGAAGTATAACAAGCAAATGAAAAATAAATTGCGAAAAATACATTACTTCGAAAGGTTTAATTTTCCCACTGTGCTTTTTTTTGCATCATTATGCATTAATTATTTGTGTTCACCAATAGAGTCCTTTATTTTCCTTTTAATTAACTTATTTTAACATTTCTTTTAGTTCTTATTAATAATTGAAAATGTACTAACGAGGAAGTGGATACCTCTAAAATTCAAGAGTCTCATAATTCTATAAGCATATTGTTTTAATTAGTGTCATATTAACAAATTAAGTCTCATTTATGTATTTTTTACTTTCATCTATGTAGAAAAAATTATATATTTAATTTAGGATATAAATATAAAAAACAGTTTCCTTATTATATTTGAACAAAGATTAAAGCCGTTTAAAAAAACTACAATTTTAATCTTTTGGCACGGTTTCAAGAGCTCAGTAATCATAGCGAAAGGATTCCTCTTGGAATATCACGTTCGCGCCTGAATAGTCGCTTTAGAATTAGCAAAAACACCACTGCCAATCCATAAAGGGAACGCCTTTATGAATAACTACGCCCGAGGATGCCAAATATAAAGAGCGGCACAAAGAAGGAAATAATCACCACTTTGAAAGAGTGTTCACTGTCCGAATTAATTTTTCATAGGGACTACACATTGTCTTTTCCAAATAAAAAAATTCGAAAGGCTTGTTGGATAATGATTTAAATAACACTATATCATACAATAGTTTTAAATTAATAAGGAAAATCAGTGCAACTTGTAGATAGATAATCTACCCTTAACAGGTGCTAATTCTTAATTGATAGTCTAGGATACTTAACTTATTTAAAAGGCTTCGCAACAGGTAATTTTATTGCCAGCAATTTATGAATATTGTCACTATATAATCTGTTATGATGTTAACATTTTCCTCTTGATCTTCTTAATAGTGTTTTTGTTGTTCCATATAGTATGCCTATTAGATCTATCGTAGTTTTGGTGGAGTGCTATTGCTTGTATATTACAGTAATTTCTTCATGGTTAGTGTTCTGTGGCGAACTTCTAAAATTTCGTATTTTAGATATATTTGAAGCTTTCTAGTTTTTAAGGAATGTTGTTCAATACCTCAGTACCGTGAAGCCTTTTTCTAAAAACTTCTAAGAATTTGTGGTGTTCTCCTCAATGGTTGTTTACATTTATTCCTTTTTGCGGATAGACTTGTCGTCGCCCTTGTTGCTTGTTCTTTGATGTATAGGTTCGAGGGTGGCAGGTAAACTATAGCTTCCATTGCTCGAAAACGTTCAAAAGAGAACTTTGAAGATGATGTAAAAACCATATTACTAATGCAAATGCCTCTATATGCTCGCACAATTGCCATGTAGAACCATCTTTAGAGATGTTCTACATGTTTCTCTATCGTTTAAATGAATCCAAAACGCAGATAATTATTCTTGGCACGCGTGTAATGGGACCTCATTTTAAGGAAAGAAAAGGAAAGCTTCTAGGTATCAGCTTTGAACCAACCCTCACGTGGTTCAGTCAGTGTGATGAACTTGCAAAAAAATGGTATCTCTAATCTATTTATTTAGAAATATAGACGCATGCGATACAGTATTGATTAATGTTTATCACGCCCTATTTCATTCCAAAATGAGCTACGGCATAATAATATGGGGCAATTCCGCTCATGCAGACAGAATTTTTGGATTACAGAGAAAAATTATCAGGATAATTACTGGGGTCCACTATAGAAAAGACACTAAAGACATTTTTCGAAGATTAAAGATTCTAACATTACCTGGTGTATATACCTTACAAACTCTGCTGTACGTAAAACAGAATCTGCATAAATACGAATCAGTAAGTGATTTTCATAACCATACGATAAGAACTGGACACAATCTACATATCCCCTTTACTAGACTGAATCGAACTCGTTGCGGTGTCAATTATTACGGATTAAAGTTTTACAACTGTCTTCCCTTAGAAATACGAAATCTTAATAGTATTAAGTATAATATGTACCTAAAAAAGCTATTATTAGATAGATGCCCATTTAGCATAGATGAATTTTTTAATTATACATTTTATACCCTGTCGTTAGTTTAAGTTTGGACGAATGTAAATATTTTGTAAATATCGAGCACAATAAATTATTACTATTACTGTTACTAAAACCTCATGCTCGATAAGTTCGAAATTTCCAAGCATTTATTAAAATTCAGTTCGCTATTTTAGAAAATGCAGAAAGTTTGTACTTCAATTATTCACCTTGAAGGCTTGAAGTCCTTTTGTCTGTTCTTCATAAAAAGTATTAGCTGGTTCTATGGACAATTATTAGTATCCACACTAAGAGCGTAGATGTACGGTTGGTTAACATACATGTTGATTTAATGGAGAGTATAATTGTGATACCTGCGAAGAAGTCTTGTTCATTCAGTGGTTCCAAGAATAACAATGTTCATTAATAAAAGGGACAGCACTGCTACCCCTTATTATTATGTTTGTGATTCTTTATAGCAGTGTATTATTTTAAAACCATTGAAACTCCCTTTTATTTAGGAAGAATATCCTATGAAAGACTTCTCTATTACCTAATATATCGCAAAGGTAAAAGCTTTTTTCTTCGAAGGTTCAGTTAATTCTGCACTCCACCGTATGGAAAAATGTGTCAGCACATCATCATCAAATCATGATTATTTTGCGGAAATGTTTTTTTTCATTTTCAGATGAATAAAACAACTTAATTGTTGGGACCGATTTATCTGCTTACAAGAAGAAACGGCACCTCCACTTTAAATATGAATCTTGATCTTGTAGTACATAAACTCCGAGTTCACTTTTTCGTATTTAATAACTATGCACCCTTGCATGGTACACTAACTACAAAATTATATCCATAGGCTATCTAGTATTCTCAGAGAAATTGAAAGTTGTCTGTGGTTAAGTCCAAGCAACCTTACTTTAGTTTTGTTTCCTTGGGACATGTGGAGTTGGAAACTTCTAAAAATTTCTACGAAAATGTACTTGCTCCATTATACAAGATTTTTATCACTGGGACATACCTCGGCAAGCACTTCATTACTCAGTTTACTCTTTCTTTTGTAACGAGTAAGCATCCCAGATCTCAATCGTATTTGGCTCGAGACGCTACTGATGCATTACGTTACAGAAATCAGTCATCATTAATAATTCATCTATGTTTTAAATAAGCTTACAGATATGCCATCATCCATTTTAAGGATCGTAAGTTTTGGTAATTGGTTGTTGGAGAAGGCTTGTTTTAGCCGTTAGGTCTCCGGGGCGCTTCCTACTTCCACAGCCTCTAGACTTCTCACTTAGCTTGACTTACCAATTTTCATAAGTACGCAATCATTTTCTTAGTTATTTCATTTAAAATCAATTTATCCATGGCTCTGTTACTATTGAGTTTTTAGTTCATCAAGTTCTGTGCACTATCACTTGTTTATTGTTGCTTCATCTTCTCTAGTTTTAGGAAGAGGTACTTCCTTGTACGTTAACATAATGTCCTGGAATTATTCACAATTTTAGATTTTGATCTCTAATTTCAATCCCTGAGGGTATAAATTTTAATGTAATGTTGAAAGACCTTCCTTGTGGATGCTCCTTGTAAATGGCATGCCGATAGGTTGCATTAAAACCTCTGCAAGCAATTGATTTTCACCACTTTCTCAGTTACTTTTATTTTTTTTCTACAAGTACTAATTTGAAAGTTATTTAATCTAAGTTTTTAAAATGATTGTGGCTTCCTACTTTTACATATACATAGGTTATCTCGACCTGCATGGGAGTATTGGACATATATCTTTGTAAGTAGTAAAGAAGTCGTTTTACGTTGATTTCGTTGTATAGGAAGACTATTTGCCTAAAAACTGTAGTCGATATACTCAGCTATCAAAGGAATTTTTCGGATGAGGCGCCCACTATGGTCTTTAGACAATCAAGTATCTTTTCGCCATTGTGACTCGGAGGATTTCTCCTACTAGATAGATTCCGTTAAAATTTAGATATGTTTGTTCAGAGACTAGATTTAACTTTCCGCGATTTCATTACAGATCTTGCCCATAGGATTAACTAGGTCTATCAGAGCAAATCATAGCAACTAATCTAAGTTAGTTACGGCCTGCTTGTACGTTTTCTTGAGACCTTCTCTTATACGTAAGCCTCGCTTGGTTTAAGTTTTTGCTACCTTCTTCCCAGGGTTTGGCTTTCCCCTCTTCCTATAATCAGGGAAGTTTCTAAAAGATCTCTTGTGCGTTGGCCTTTTATTGTATCTGTGACCTATGCTTTCTTGTAAGTGACACGTACAGGCTTTCGAGCCTTTCTACTTTTAGGATTTTCGGTGGAGGTCTTTTTCTTGCTGTTACATATCATCTGATTATTATTGGGCATCCAAGGATGTCCCCGAACTATAACTTGTGCTCTCAGGAAAGCCCTCCTAATTCTAATTTCTCTCTTGAAGATGTATTTTGATTATTCACTCTGCGTTATCTTAAATTGAACCCACGAAAATGGGCATTGTGAACGCGAGGGTAGATGAACCTCTTTATAGAGAGTGGTGCACTTTCTAGTATTCATCGAGCTAAAGGCTTTTAAAAGAGATAACTCTTCCGTTATCCCAACAAACATGAATTAATTTAATAAAAATTGAATATAACAAGGCAAAACAGTATAGGAACACAATTGGATCGATCATTTAATAAAACCACTAAGGCTTCAAAATATTTTTTTATTGTTCTACAACAATTGTTTCGCCATGCTTCATCAGATATATGACAAAAAACCTTATACTGCGTCAGTGTTTTATTAAGTGAAATCATAGAACACGTTGAATTTAGCTCAAATTTCGGCGGTGGTGAGAGTCGTGTGATTTTTCAAATGATGGAGCACTGAGTATAACACTTTTCCCGGCAGGAATAATCTCTTTGTAGATCATTTCTTTTGCAAAAGAAAAACGATAAGCATGCGTTTTACGCGTAATTTTCTCATGCGAGCTTTCTTGGGCTTTGGAGATAAGAGAGTGTGCCACTAGATCCTTTAACGTTTCATCACAAGTAAACACTTTATTTAAAAGAATGAGATCGTCCTGAAAACGTTTAACCATTCTTCAGAAATAATCAGGCGTCGTGCCTTCCGTTCATCCGTCAGACTAATCACTTTTATAAATCATCTATATATCCCCTGTTACTAAATTTTAGTAGTCTGGATTCAATTTCAATTAATCGGTAATAATAAACACTGTAATGACAGTCCGTGATTGATAGTTCAGACACTTTCAGATAATCAGCTCGATTATCATATTCAACGTCCTTGTGGCCATTATGGAACCTTTTCTGTCGCATGAAAACTATTGCACGTGACATAACTTCCTGATATGTCTTTTGAAAACGAAAATACGAAAATTTTCTGTCACTCTTACAATTTCTAACGCTACTCCAAAGGATGCTACATACTTCATTCAACAAATTTCCGAGGGGACTCAAAGGCGCGTACTCACTCCACTAGAGATTTTTGCACTCCAACGTCTTCACAATTTTAATTTTGCACAGAAACTTTTTTGAAGAAGGCCTAATTTAGAATTTAGCTTTTCGAGACGTTCTCTGTTCCTGAACATAAAATTATCCAAAGCAGAAAATCCTCTAGAACTAATTAATAATAAGAGGCTGATTTTCAAATTTTTATTTAACTCACTACAATTGTTTCGCCCCCCTGTAGATTCTTCAGGTGAAGAATACAGACAATGGGGTTTTCGTCAACCAGTTCATCCTCTAGAGCTTTAGATTTATCAGTTTTTTTATAATCACGCTGTATAAATAAAATAGTTTTTTCATTAGGATTAATTTTGCATGTTTATCGCTGTTTTGTTTTATTTTAATTTTGGGGAAATTCGTAGATGTATGTACTAGGAAGCGTAAGTAAGTTTTGCAATTTTGTTATATCTGCTTACAATATCTAAGTTTTTACTCAGTACAAAGTCATCCAACAATTGATTTCTGCTGTTTCTTTTTTGGCTTACTCATACTTGGTTATTTGGGTTGGAGCCACACTCTACTAAAAAAAATATTTCTATCCTGTCAGAGTATTCAAGTAGTGCCTCTGTTAAGTGATCGGATAAAATCGAGTCTAAGTGGGTTTCGACACTAGTGTCACCAACTGAACGGTTTGAGGTTGTTCATAAAAAAATCGGAGTCTAGGTTTATGTACTTTATATTCGACCAACGTTACAACAAGTGTTTACCCAGCTGTATCTAAGCGTCTAATGCCTTTTCCTTTGCTTGTTCACAATTTCTATTTATTACAACTTTGAAAAGGTTTCCTAATTTATGATAGAAACCAAACCACAAACAGCATCCGCTTTTATAACCGCCTGAAAGCATTTCTCTAAATTTTGGACCGTTCGCCATATCCTCCACCATAATCTAGAAGATTGAAGCAGTTTGGGCAGCGTGCCATTAATTACCTGTAGAGGGTACGATTGTGTGTTCCCTAAATTGAAGAGGACGCATTTAGCGATTGCCATCTTAGCAGCGAGCGGTCCAGAATTTAGGTAACACGAAATCGTACCCTCTACAGAGGCGTACTTAGTGGCAAACGGCCCAAACAGCTTCAATCTTCTAGATTATGGTGGAGTAAATGCTCTTTATAGTAGTTACGCTTACCCAACCCTTTTTCGCATTTTTTAAACTATATTCTCACTTGATAGATGTTGCATAAAGCGGAGGTAATATCAAGCAGCTTAGCTTCTTTTGAAATTTCAGTGCATAGAACACTGCCTGGTTTATTTAGTTCGTGAAACATTTTTTGTAATTGTTCAATGTTGCTGGTACAATGTGGAAGTTGTAAGTTGCATTTAATGATCTTTTAAAGTTTTCTTTTTCTTTTAGTAGTAAACCCAGATTGAAGGTTAATTTATCTCGCCAGAATTTTAAATTTACTTGGCAGTCCCAACCTCAGGCATTATATCCATTTCCTGGGTTGCCTCTATTTTCATTCGAAGTATCACATATATATGTACCAGTGTGTGTGTGTAATTTCTTCATGTCGCTAAACATGTATTTCATCTTCATAGAATACACAGATTTACTGTGGCAATTAGATTTAGAGTGTTCTGGAGTTTGTCAAAGAGAAATTTACACAGAAAATTAGATGAAAGCCCTCCTTCCGGAATAATATTTCCAAAATATGTTGTTATTGCTGATATAGAACGTCGAAGGGCTCTTACGATTTTAATGAACCTAATTCCCTCCTTAAATCGTTAAGATACCGTAATTCGTTCGGTGAAGCTGCTCCTTTCGAGGAGAGTATCAGATCTGACAAGAAAAGACCTTTGGTCCTGGACTAGTCACAACAGCGACCACAGAGGAGATTTAAACCAGATGTTATATGCCTGTCTGAAACTTGGGTTTTGTGATAATCGAGAGGATGGTAGAGGTTTAGTTGCAATTTTGGTGAAAAGTTTTATTCCATGTGCCTATGTTGACATTACAGATATTCAGCTCCCTCAACAATTCCTTCTTATCAAATTCGATTCTTTTGACCTATTAACAGGGTTTAAAAATATAAAGTTTCCTGTACAAATTTTGGAGAAGCTATACCAAAAATGCCAAGCTTCAGCAGTCATTGTTGACAATTTTTACTGCCACCTGAAATCCGTGAATGGCTTCTATTCAAACAGAAATGGTTCAATATTGGAGGGGTTTATCGGCCAAAAGGAATCAGTGTTCTCAATGATTTGAAACTCACAATATTTAACAGGTTTGCTAATTTTAAGAGCATAATTGATCTTTGTATGACATCTCCGGATTTGGTGGATTATTGTGGCTGTCTTACACTCGAAGATTCATATGGTAGCGACCACTTCCCTCTCTTATGCGAACTCTTCTTAAGGGCTAATCCATCCTTATACAGTTCCGAACCCATTTTACGATTCAACTACAAAAAAACAGACTGGGCAGCTGTCAGTGAAAACTTATAGAGAGGAGAGTGGGTCACCAATAGTGTCGATGGCTTTGAAAGATTCGTCTCTTCCTTTATAAGCCTCTTGAATGATCACTCTCCCACAGTCTCACAAGTTTCACCTCGTAGAAAAAATGTATGGTGGCATAGTAGTTGTCAAAGGGCCAAAGAGGAAAGAATTAAGGAATTGGAAGAATTTAGGTATGGTACAGAACTCTACTTCATTATGGTAAAAGCTGCCATTGCAAAGGCCAAAAAAACATTTAAAAAAAAGGACTCTATTAAGCAATTTTGGGAACGAATATCTAGGGATACTCCGATCGCAGAGATTTGGAACACCATCAGACTATACATACGGGCATATATTATATTATACCAAGAACGATTTCTGTTAACCCGATTTTCTCAGTTGAACTTTTTTTCTCTCCGACTCCGTGTTTTGTCGCACCTCAGTTCGATCTCACTTTTTATGACACAGAGGCATCAGAATATTTTACGGAAGCTTTTTCTTATAAAGAATTACAGCTAGTGCTACAGAAAGTCAGAGGGGTTGATGGCATTCGGGAGTAATCCCACCATATTTGAGGAACCAGATTGTTTGTCCTATCCCCAAGCACAATTCGAATTCATTAAGACGTGTGGTATTGACCTCTTGCCTTCGTAAATCTTTCGAACACCTGATTAAGAATAGAATTCAGTGGTGGGTCGAAAAAGAGGAGATCTTATCTGCATCCCAATACGGCTCTAGGAAGAGCACAGGGTGTTGGCGAATCTCACCAGCGAAATTCGGAACTCTTTTGCAAAAGGAGAATACACAGTTGCAGTTTTCTTGGATATTGCCAAAGAATATGATTCAGTTATTTCTGCCTTATTAATTGATAAATTAAAGAAATTAAAGGTACCTTTTCAGATAACTAGATGTATTTGGGACCTCATCAGTCAAAAAAGACTGGGTCTCGCTAAAGTAGCCTAATTGCCATGGCCACGAAGGGAGAATTGTTAGAAGAAGAAAAAGAAGAAAGACAAGTGATATTTGTTGTATTGTTGTATTGTTTGTATTATTTTCTGTATAACGTTTATAGGCCCACGGACTTTGAGACCTATTTCTTTTATATTTCAAGGTTTCATTTGCTCATTCTCATGGAGACCAACGGTCGAAACTAGTCGTAGAGAAAATAAAAATAGTAAAACAAAACCAAGTGTTTAAATTTGGGCCTTTACGACAAAAAATTTAATTTTCTAACTAGATCTCCAATATTAAAAATCATTAAGATAATCCCAAAATCTTTCATCACGGATTAAGTGAGAAATAATTCAAACAAGTGTAATTAATTATATTTGCAAGTAGTAGACGAATTATTCATGTGGTAATTAATTATTTTTAATTTAATCCACCATGTAAGATATAAACAAATCAGAAAAACTGACTCACGATGTTGCATCAATGTGGTCACTAAAAATCATAGAAAAATACTTTACCTCCTAAAAATGAGTGAACAATATTTATTTAATTTTCTCGTTGAGTGCTGAGTGTATGCAAAAACAGTTTACTACGGATTGATTAAGTTGCAACACCTAATATCGCGTTAAACGCTCGGTTAAATCCCGTTTTTTACCAGAGCAGCAGAACATCAGAGGAGGTAGGACGTCGGTTCGTACAGAGAGTCGAGGCTACTTTCCACTGTAAAGGCATAGCACAGACAATTCGCAATCGAACGCACCGTTTTCGCTTCATGCTCTCCTGATACGAAAAGACGTTTTGAGCAACGTTTGCTTCTCTACGATGTCCACGTTACAACCGGGTTCACGATATGTGCAAACGGCTCACCACGTTTTTTTTGTCCGTACATCGACAGAGCAATGCTGTTGACGCACTGAAGTACCAGAATAGCATGAAGTTGAAGAGCCAGCTGTTGTGTGGGGAGTGTTTGTGATAGCTAGCCACCGACGGTTGCGAGCGTGTGGCGAATAAAATCGATTGTAGCAAGTAGCTCTTGCGTTTCCTTGCAGCCGGATTCGATTAGGTTAGACGGGACTATCGTTTAGTCCAAAAGCGTACCAAATAATTATAAAAATTATATATTTCGATATGTGTGTGTGTGTGTGTGATTTAAAATATATTAATTAATTACCACCGATAAGAAGGATTGAAACTACTAAATAAAAACAGCACATTACAAAAAGAAAAAGGTTCGGATAACATGGCGTAAAGTATAAAGTTTCCAGGATTATTAATGTAAAAACATAAGATAAAGAAGAAATTTTGAAATATTCTCAAAGAATTGGAGAAAATCTGGAAGGAAAATTTCTGCAAAACTCTTTAACTCTCGTAGAATAAATATTCTTGGACTATTCTAAAAATTTAAAGAAAAGGATTGATGGAAAAAATAAAATATAACAAGTATTGATGGAAAAAATAATTTAATGAGTTGAAACAATTTTGTAAGTTTGCAAAAATTATAATAAATTAAATTAAATAAGTGCTTGTCCTCCATGGGCTGAAAATACAATCAACCCAGATTAATATTCAAACAGAATAAATTTTCTAAGGAATCTGGCATTACTTGGATGTAATATTAAAAAAATTGAAATATGAAAAAATGTTGATAATTGTATTACTCTTCAGCCCTTGAAAAAATTCTCAGAATTTGGAAGCAAATCTTCTGAATATTCTAATAGATTAAAACAAGAATTGTTAGAGAGTTATGATAAGATGAAGCCATAAATGATGGATAAGTATGGAAGAAATCAGGAACATTTGTTATAAGGAAGTAGAATTTCTGAAAAGAAGTCCCAGATACTGGCCAATTTTTAGATATCTTGAAGAAAAGTGGATATAAAATTCCGAGATGTCAAGCAGAACGTATTCTGGACCGTCGAGCAAAAAGTAACAGAAAATCAAAGGTTGCAAAAATGAAATTAACTCAAATAGGTGCTTATCATGTTCATGGGAAAAAAATAGAATTATCCTAGATTGATATTCAAACATTCTGAATGAATTATCTACAATCTCAGTGTGCTTATTTAGAACATGTATAGAATCTAGAAGAAAAAAGTTTATAGTATATACTCTAGCACTACCGTAGTGCCACTACGTAGATATAAGATAAAACTAAAAATTGTGGAATTTTTTAAACGATGAAAATGTGCAAGATAATTTTAAAACTTTGCAAGTATAATTTTTGGAAAGAAAATCAGAAAATTCTATCGTATTATAATAAAATAAAACAAGAATTATTGATGAAACAATAAATGGTCGAAAATAAAATTTTTGAAGAGAAGATAAATGAAATAAGATAATAGATTCCAAAAAGGTTTAGATGTTTCGAAGAAAAGTGTTCAAAAAATTCTGAGAGATAAAGCAGAAAGTATACGGAAGCATCGAATAATAAAATAACAGAAAATCAAAGTATCATGTGTTTCTAAATGAATATCGGGGTTTTGATGCTTTGTAATTTTTATAACGTAAAACTTAAAATCATAATTAATACGTGAAATGAAGTACTATCTTAAATTCGTACAAGTGGTCACTGTGAACACTTTTCGGCCCATATCAAGTTCTTCCCAAATTTTGTAAAGTGTTTGTGGTGTAATTTTTGCAAAAGCTGCATCCATGTATCTTAGGTTTGCGTTGGTCGTCCTGCACTCTTTCCCTTGTAAAAGCAGCCAGAATTTTTAAACTGATGATACCATCTACAGATGTTATTATCACTTGGAGGATCACATCTGAACTTTATCCGGAACGCACGTTGCACAGTAACTTCAGATTCGGTTAGAACACAAAAAGCTTTCTGTTCACTAGTCGCCAATTTGGCTACTATCGCCCTCTAGCATATATGGGTATCGACTAACAGAACTATTTGAGTTGCTTTTTTTTCATATATTAATTATGATTTTAAATTTTACGTAATAAATTCTACAAAGTGTTAAATCCTCGATATTGATTTAGAAACACCTGGTACAGTTGCAAAAATTAAATTAAATTCAATAGGTGGGTACCCTGTACACGGTATAAATATACAGTATAAATTGATGAACTCAGAAAATGGGTTGAAAATAAAATCACCTTAGGGTAATGTTTAAACTTTCTGAATACATTTTCTAAGGCAATCAGAAGTTACTTTATCAGAATATAGACTGAATATAGAAGAGATGACTGTATTAACTCTTGTATTACATAGATTTAAAATAAAGCAAGAAATTGTGGAAAATAAAAAAGAAAATCAGAAAATTCTATTATAATAAAATAATACAATAATTATTGATGAAATAATAAATGGTCGAAAATAGAATTTTTGAAGAGAAGACAAATGAAATAAGATAATAGATTCAAAAAAGGTTTAGATGTTTTGAGGAAAAGTGTTCAAAAAATTCTGAGAGATAAAGCAGAAAGTATACGGAAGCATCGAATAATAAAATAACAGAAAAAATTATGTGTTTCTAAATGAATATCGGGGTTTTAACGCTTTGTAATTTTTATAACGTAAATCTTAAAATCATAATTAATACATGAAATGAAAAAGCAACTCAAATACGTAGAAGTGGTCAAAGTGAACACCTTTCGGCATATATCAAGTTCTTTGAAAATTTTGTATAGTGTATGTGTTCCGTAAAACTTTCCAAACAGTCTTCACCGGAATTGCTAATTCTGATTTCGGCTATGCGTGATTGCCTGCTCTACACTCTCTTCAGAAACATTTTGTCGTCCTGCACTCTTTCCGTTGTAAAAACAGCCAGAATTTTTAAACTGATGTTACTATATACAGATGTTATTATCACTTGGAGGATCACATCTGAACTTAATCCGGAACGCACGTTTCACAGTAACTACAGATTCGGTTAGAACACAAAAAGCTTTCTGTTCACTAGTCGCCAATTTGGCTACTATCGCCCTCTAGCATATATGGGTATCGACTAACAGAACTATTTGAGTTGCTTTTTTTTCATATATTAATTATGATTTTAAATTTTACGTAATAAATTCTACAAAGCGTTAAAACCTCGATATTGATTTAGAAACACCTGGTACAGTTGCAAAAATTAAATTAAATTCAATAGGTGGGTACCCTGTACACGGTATAAATATACAGTCTAAATTGATGAACTCAGAAAATGGGTTGAAAATACAATCACCTTAGGGTAATGTTTAAACTTTCTGAATACATTTTCTAACGCAATCAGAAGTTACTTTATCAGAATATAGACTGAATATAGAAGAGATAACTGTATTAACTCTTGTATTACATAGATTTAAAATAAAGCAAGAAATTGTGGAAAATAAAAAAGAAATAAAGAAAAAACTCTACATAATTGTAGTAATCTGAAAAACTATTTAAACCTCAAAGAAAATCCTCAGAATTTGGAAGAAAATATTCCAAATATTGTAATAGAATAACACATAAATTCCTGGGAAATTCTGCTAAGGCAAAGAAACCAATGGAAAATTCTCAAAAAAGAGGTAATGCAGTGAATACTGTAGCGTTTTCTTCTATATCCCTTTCAATTTCTGATGAAATAGTCTGAAATTTCCCTAGAAATTTACTCCGGAACATTAACCTGGGGATGATTTACATGAAATGAAAATACAATCACCCTCAGGTTAATATTTTAAGTTCCTGATTTATTTTTTTCAGGATAATCTCAGATTGTTTCATCAGAAATTGGAAGGAATGTAGAAAAACATGCCACAGTATTGACTTTAGCACTACGCAAATATTTTACATATACCATTTATGGTCACTTAGTAGAAAAGGAGTTTAAGATTGAAACCGAAAAACACTACACTTATAAGTCAAGGTCATGTTTCAGAAAAGAAATTAAAACATCGTAGATCCCTGGAAATTATTCGACCTGACGTTATAAAAACCACCAAATCTTAGATTGAAGAAAATTTATGATAGACAACAGCAACTTATAGAAGATGTAACAAAAGATTAATTGATAATTAAAATGGATAAAAGTTTAGAAATAAATGATAAAAATGAAAATGTGAATGGTTATGAATATGAAATCATATTTCTAAGACAAGTTTTAGTAGAGGATTGGTAAACATTCCAAAGAAAATATAGGTCTAAGAATAAACTAAATGATGATGATATATTTTAGTGTACAGAACATTCTTTATTGCAGATAATATCTTACATTCCACTACCTTTTCGTTAAAAGTAAAACAAAGGAACTTTTCAATTATAATAATTCCTAACATTTTAGCACTTTAAGAACAAATGTTATTAATATGCTTAATAATTTAATTTCTTTATTTAATTTCTTTCATCACACCCATGTGTTAAAAAAAATAAATAAAACGCTGTATTGTTTATTGAACACACATTAGTTTTAAAAAAAAAACGAGGTAAAAATTACAAATACACTACTCTAGGTATGCTGCTACACTCTACTGAGTAGAGCCTACTCTAATGCTGCCAACATAACTCCTGCCAACCAAATAATGTACTCATATATTTCAACCACCCCAACTATATCGGTATATTATGATTGCCTAGCACCTATACATTCCAGAAACTTATAATGTTTAACACTACTTAACCCTTTTGTTAATACCTCAGCAGGCATCTCTGCTGTCGGTAGGTATTCGACCTTGATCAGATTATACGCCACTGCTTGTCGAAAAAAGTGATGTCTTATATCAATGTGTTTTGACCTTTTATCAAACACGAGATTTCTAGTAAGCTTTTGCTCGATCTGATTGTCATTATACAGTTTCATACATTCCAAATATCCTGTTAATTAACCCATTCGATTCCGTAAATACAGAGCTTTCTTCGCAGCCTTTGATATATCCAAATTTTCCGCCCCCGTGCTCGTTACGGCTAAAGTCTTTTGCTTTCTGCTCTCCTAACTTATTACAATCTTTCTTAAATTCTGGACGGTAATATTTAGTACCCTGCAGGTATATTAGTACTCTTTTAGCACACTTTAAGTGGATTTCATCATGGCAATTACTAAACTGACTTAGATAGCTTATTACATACATTAAGTCCCCGTTTAACTCTTCGTACTTATTATTTACTTTAACATCATTAACATTTATATAAAAATTAAATAGACTCTATAGGAGTTTAAACATGACAGCAGTACTGCAAATTAAATTTCTTAAGTAATCGATTAATGTATTTCTATTGATCTACTGTTATACCATTAACTTCTTTACAAATTTTTATTCCTAAACATCGTTTAATTTACCCAAAATCTTATATTTTACATAATTCAATTTGGTTTTTAAGTAACTTGATTCCGTTTCATAATTAGAAAAAATTAAAAAATCATCTATATACAATGCGACAATTGTAAACAAACCATTTTTATTTTTATATGAACACAAGACTCAGATTTCTTATAATTTAATTAAGCAAGTACATCATATACCCTTTGGTTCCAAATTCTTGATGACTGCTTTAAGCCATGTATGGCTTTCTTCAGTTTGAGCATCTTCTGGTTGTTAATATTTGACATATTATACTCTTGAGGGATGGCCATCAAAACATTTTCATTCAGTTAACCATTTAAAAATGCTGTGGTTACATTTATGTGGTGCACTTAAATTTAATTGAACTGATAACGCTATTAGCAATCTAATGGTTGAGTGATACACCCCGAAATCTTGTGTATCGTAGATTCTGTACTCCTAATATTATCATCGTAACCGACAAAAACCATCTTCTCTAATTTCTTGTACAATTTTAACCTCTTTTATTTATGTACCTGCACCATCACAATGCTTTCAAATATTCGCAGGTTTTTAATATTTGGTTAGATAGATAGATGCGCTTGTGTCACCCATTGACACCCATAATGGGTGGCACAAGCGCCTGTTCTACCGCGACCTTTTCAGATATATTGCGGTTCCCTACTTATTTCAGGTGACCATCTCTAGTTTTGTCTCTTTGATTAGTTCTACTAGCCCTGCCAGTGGGGCTGGGTATAGCTCTCCGCGCTTGGTTTTGTAGTCCCCAGCTTTTGATGTTTAATCCTTGTTAGGCCCTCGCCAAGGCATAGGATGTGGAACAAGTTCTCTTCTTCCTTCCTATAGGCAGAATCTGAATTGTGCTTCATTCACCAGGCCTATTTTGCTCATATGTTTGTTGAGCTTGCAGTGTCCTGTCATCAGACTTACTATTGTTTTGATCATTTTCCTGTCTTGGTTCAGAAGTTCGATCGATCGTGAATTTTGGCGATTGTTTCTTAAGGAACTGTTTCGCCTGTCTCTGTCCTGTTGAGTTCGTCCACCAGGTTTGGGCCTGATGCCGCATGAGGGTTCCGGCTCAATTACTGCGTTTGACAAATCCTACAGCACGTGCATTCCTGACTACCAACTTCATTCCATTCCACTTATGATTGTTATTACCAATATTTGAATAAAGCACCCATCGGTTTTCTTGACATCAAAAAGGCTGTTGGCAAATGTTTCCTCTTAAATATTCCTTAGAATGTTGTTAATTTAATGTTTTAATTTTTGTAGTATCTTATCATCCTGCCCAGTAAAAATTCTCACCAATCCATCTTGGGTAAGGCGTCCACTACTTTACAATCGATATTCTCATGACATATTTAATACCGATCCTACTCACTTTAATCCTACCACATTTTCTATCCCTTTTTCAGGTGATACTGCCCTAATTGCACGTGCCGAACGCACTATAAACCTATCTCCAATCACAACAAAACTGTTACTTTAAATGGCGTAAATTCTTCCTTTCCCTCTCAGAAAATATCATCTCTTAACATAAAAATCCATCACACCTAAATTTCTCCATCACACATCTGTAAATATCTTGGAATTATATTTGACTCAAAACAAATTTTTAAATCTCGTGTCCAATTCATTAAAGAAAAGGTCAAAAATGTAATGCTTCGATTGCACAATTTCTTCGGACATCCAATTTTTCAATTGGTGGTGAGCTGCAAATACTTGTGTTTTAATTGGTGTGTTGACATATCTGTTCTTCCTCCATGGAGAGCCTGAAATATTGTTTGTAGGTTGTAATTCACACCTATAATTCCACTGGTGGTGTCTAGTCTTAAATAGTTCTCCTTGGTAACATTCAAAGCCGTACTAATTAATTCCATCAATTCAAATGGCGTTATATTGATGACAGGAAAGTATCCTACTACGACTAGTGGGCCTGTAGCTCCTCTATTTCGAAGAATATTAATAGGTCATTTTTATTCCCTGTTTTGGTAATCAAGCATATTAATGAAGATGGTTCTGTCTCATTTTCGCTTTTCCATCCAAACTCTGTTTCCTGTAGTAAATATTAATTTCATTTTTCCATACCACTTTTTTTCCATAATGTCATTCCCAGAAGAATGCCAATTTTCCTTGGGTATCCGCAAGGTCAAATGAGTTAAATTTTAATCAGGTATTAATCATATCTTCACGTAACTCAAAAACAAATTTCTGTATGAGTTAACTGGTTGGTGATGATGTCCGGTGCTGACTGGTAACTTTTGGCAGGACGTAGTTTAAATTACTCAGAGTTTTTTGCTATCAGCACTGTTTGAATTCAGGACGCTTTAATCCGTTGATTGTGTTTTGCAACTTTTCTCTGGATAACCCTAAGACTTGCGTTGCTTGCTTAGTGAGCTTTGGTCGAAGAGCACACATTCTGTGATTTTGATTCCTTCGCTAGTATCTTCACTAGCGCGGTTGGTAAAATATCTTTACTTTCTATTACTTCAATGAACTGTACATTGCTAAATCGTTGCTGATGATTGGGCTGATTTTGCCTGTATTGGATTGTTTGTGTGCGACGTGGATCTCCTTGGGGTTGTTGTTCTGAATGTAATTGAGTATGATGATATCCCTTACATACGATGATTAGCAATATTTATTTTCTTGTGTGTTAAGCGCCAATAATGTAGGGCAGCTCAGGATATCGTCATGTACACTTTGGCACATCTCACATGTTCTTCTTTACGTTTCTAAGATCCGTGTAGGTTCCAAGAATAAAGTCTCTTTTCGATGAACATTAGGATGGTTTCCAACCCGGGTATCAGTGATCAGTTTGAGGTATTGGTCGAATATATTGTTTTTTTCGTTGTCCTATTTGCGGGTAACAATGCGGCCTACCGTTGGGTATGAAACTGATTCTGTTTCATACCCGGGTTTGTTGATATATTTTCGAGTGGTATCGCTGATCCATAATAAACTTGTGCACTAGTTGAGCACTGAGGAAAGTTTTGTGGTCTTACCGATGTTTAAGAGTTTCCTATGCAGTTGTACAATTGGAGCCTTGGTTTATAAATTGTGCTGTTTCACTACGTAGGCATCCTTTTAGGTACTCTAATTTTTCCATTGAAGATATAGCGCTGTTGTTATAATTCGGTATATTTTTGGCTGGGACGATAGGATTTGATCTAGCGGTTTCGAAGTTTTGTGTAGTAGTCTTCTTTGTTGTACTGTTTCTGCCTTTGTTATTTCGGTTAGTACTCTGACCAAGTCTTTACCTAATGCTGCTTTAATTCGGGCGTAAATCAGAATCATTTCGACGGATCTAATGGAGCTCGTCTTCGATGTGTCGTGGAAGTTGGTTATTGTTAAGTTTCATGAAGCTTCTGTTTTGACTCGGGCCAAATCAAGCCCGCCGCTAGCCGCAGCAGCGCCCGTGTGCGAAACTGATAGGGCCGCCCCTCCTCTATCCTATTTTTCGCGAATTTCAATTTGGTTAGGTAGCTATGGGAGTGTATAAAAACAGCTATAATAATCAAACAATTTATTTTAAAGTCTACAATAAGACTTAATTGTACAGGCAAGTATATATAAAAATTTAACTTTTCTTGCTTTTACACTTACGAAATCAGCTATTAATTGTCTAATATCTAAACTATCTAATAATTCAGATTCTATCGAAATAATGGATAAATTACACAGTCTTGGTTGATGCATACTAGACCTTAAAAAATGCTTAATCAATTTTAACTTAGAAAAAGATCTTTCTCCAGATGCAACTGTAACTGGTAGAGTAAGAAATATTTTTAATGCTATTGATGTGTTTGGATAAGTTGATATTAAATTATTTGTGTAAAGATATTGCAAAATTGTATGTGGATGTGGTAGAGTTAATTTCATTGTACAAATCAATACCGTTAATGTCAGCTTCAATTCTTGAATCGTCTTTGAGTTTCAGTTATAAATCTATACAATGTTTCATCAATTCTTCATTAAATAATAAACTAAACTAAACCTTCTTGTAGACAATGAAAATAAAACATAGATATCTTGAATTATGTGAAAAAAAATGATAATTTGGTGCGTAATATTTATTGCATCATTAACTACTAAATTTAGACTATGAGCTGAGCATAGAACGTAAAATGCACGATGATTGATTTCTAAAAAATTTTCTGCAAGCCATTGTGTTTTCCATGTATGTTAAAACCATTATTATAAAATGAAAATATTTTTTTTATTCCATAAATAAATAAAATATAATTCTATTATTTTTAAATATAAACAAAATAATATCACACCTGAAATAAATATAGCACATATAAAATCATAATAAAATATTTTGTAAAATTTGAAACAGATTTTTGTAACTAAATTTATTTAAAAAAAACGATTTTATTTGCTTTTTAACAATATTAATATCAATATTAATATCCATATATCAATGAATATGTAATACAGCTAACTCGGTTAGACTTTCTTGAGACATAGTAGCTCGCAGCCACGATTTGAATCTTTTCAGTGCAGAAAAACTTCTTTCTGCAGAAGCAACGCTAACAGGAAGAGTACATTTAGAGTACAATTATTTTTATGTTCATTAAATATTCGGGTCATATTTTCTGTATACATCTAAAGCATTTTCTGGTAATTGTTCTTTGATTTTATTTTTCTTTTGCCATTGTAATTTCCAAAATGCCAATTCAGACTTAATTGCTATTGCACATGTTACGTTTTCAGGTAAAATTTTATTTAAATATGTTGCAACAGATTTTGAAGTGACATCTAAATCTTCGCCAGTTTGTTATCAATAAAACACTAGGTATTGTTGTGTTAAATTTGAACAAATTCAACGTGTCTTTATTGAATCTGTATTGCAGATCTGTAATAATATTATTCAGGAGAGGTAAATATATATTAATTCGATAATAATCCTCTGTGCAGTTCAGAGGAACTTAAAACAGCGAACCACGTACATGCAAAAGTCCATAAAAAGTAAATAAGTAGTGTTAAAATATATAAAACTAAAAGGAAGTGGGAAATAAAGAAACAAATGAGTACAAAAAGAGAAAGAGATATCGACAGCCCTAATTATGGATTCCAAGGATTCCAAATGAGCAATGGAGAATAGAAAAAGATAGAAAAACGAAGCAGTGAAACAAAACGTTGTAATAACAATAGGGTACAAAAATAAAACAAAGGAAGATGAAAACAGAAAAAAAAAACTCACGGAGAAGGAAAATCTAAATATATCTAAGAACGATGTGATAATGGAGGAATTAAGAGAGCGAGCAAAAAAGATACAGGGGAAAGTATGGAGATGAGACCAGAAACGAAAATGGAAAAACAATTATAGAATTATGTATAGCAAACAACCTCATTGTGACAAACACAAAATTCAAATACATACATACTAGAGAAGTTAGACCAAGAATAGAGAAATAAAAGACTAGTCCTTAATAGACGCAGAAGAATGGAAAAGGTGAAAGATGTTAAGAATAGAAGCTGAAAACTTGAAGTATACGAAGTCGAAAACAATATTAAAAAAAACACATAAAGCCAAAAATTGAAAAGAAAGAAACTGGGAATGAATACCAATCAAAAATAGAGAAAAAGACAAACAAAATAGAAGGAGAAAAGAAAAAGATCAAAGAAATCATAAGTGAAGCAGTCCAAGAAAGCTGTGAAACAATCACTATATCAAACAAACAGAGGAAGAAAAACAGGTGATAGTCAGAAGAGGTAAAACAATTTGTAAAAATAAAAGAAGAGAATTGGAAAACTTACATAAAAACAAGGAAAGAATAAGATTATAGAAGACATATAATAACAAATAAAAAAGTGGAACAAAAATTCAAAATAGCAAAAAAGCAATCCTGGGAGTAGTTCGTTAAGAAACTGAAAGAAACGTTCACAGAAAACAAAAAGATGTTTAACAGCACTATTAAACAAATGAGAAATTAAAATACATTAACCCAGCCAAGTATAAAAGATAAAAACGTAAATATAATAACAGAAGAAAAGAAGATATTAGAAAGATGATGAAAGAATTTTTTAATGAAATAACCAAAACAAACCAGCACGGAGGTATAGAAGGTGAAACAAATGAAGGAATCAACGAAATAAGAATCGAAGAACTGGAGGCAGCAATCAAAAAAAATAAAACTAGGAAAATCTCCAGGTATAGATGACATCACAGCCGAAATGATGAAATATATGGGGAAAGGGGAAGGACGAATTCTTGGAAATAGTAAATGACATTATCAAAAATCACAAGATACCCGAGGAATGGAACAAGGGAATTATAATATCCATACACAAAAAAGGAGACACAAAAATATGTGATTACTACATATGTATTACACTCACAATCAAACCAGGGAAAATTTTTACTAGGTTAATAGAAGCAAGAATAAAAGCAAAATTAGATCAACAGCTGGGAGAAGAACAACCCGGATTCAGAAAAATAGAAGCAAACAAGACTTAATATACATAATGAGATAATTAACAGAAAAGATGATTAAAAAGGGAAAAGATTTACACATATGCTTCATCAACCTAAAAAAGCGTATTACAGGGTAAGAAGAGAGGACATATGGCATATACTCGAGACAAGAAGGATAAAAAAGCATTATAAATATAATAAAGAAATAACAAAAATAAAGTAAGAATAGGAAATAAATAATCAGAGGAGTTCAAGACCAAAACAGGACTGAGACAAGGATGTATATTAACCCCGTTACTATTTGCATCACTTAATGACGAAGCAATAAGAAATAGCAAACAAAGAGCCGAAAGCACAAAGATAGGGTATAGAAATATTAAAAACTATTAAAAATGCAAATATGTATTAATGTTTGCCGACGACATAACAACAAAAAACAGAAGTACAAAAAGACATTAACTGCTATATAGTAGTGAATCGTGAGTAACCACAGAGAGTAATAACAGGAAAACCAATGCAATGGATATGAGATACCTAAGAAAGATAGAGGGAATTAGAAAGACCAAGGAAGGGTTGGAACGAGCAAGTACATCAAGCAGCGGAATGAAAAGGAATAGAATGGAAATAAGTAAGAAAATAGCACAAGCTATGCAACAGTGGTAAAGAAGTGTAAAATAAATTAACTGAGAAATATTGTAGAGCATAAGTCTGACACCCATAATGGATAAAAGGGGAAAAGATAAATAAAAATAATCTGCTATAATAGGTTGATCCAGGTTTGGTCTATTCCTCTGGCATTTAGTAATTCGCGGTTTTGTCATTTCAATTTGTAATTCGTTTAAAATATTGACTGCATCATTATAAATTGTTTGTGGCAGTATTTTTCCCCTTGTTGGATAAAAAATTAATAGTGTTATTTATAAAGTTATTAGAGCAAGATTCATTTTATTTATTCTATTTACTCAAAGTCACTGTATTTCTAAAATTATATGACAAAGAGCATAGGGTAACTGTGAAAATTGGGGTACAAATCGAATCAATTAGCAATTTAGCTTTATTAGAAGATTATCTTCCCATTATATAATATTGTCAGATTAATTCCAATAACTCCACAATGTTTAAAAAACATGTTTATCACATGGTATCTTTTGGACGAGGCTTTAAAAAATAAAATGACTTCTTTAATGGTACCAATGGCATTGCGGGCAGCCTGTACATACATTTTGATATGGACAAAATTAAAGCATGGTTGAAATATAGTGTTTTAAAAACATTGGACAAGGTTGACTGCAATATACATACAGCACCCTTCAATTCTTCCATCATAACGGAACATCCATCTGTTCCAATTCAAGTATAGGCTCATGAGTAACATCATTATAATTATCATATTTCAAGAGACATTTGTGAAATATGTTTACCGGATTTTCAAATGATTTTTTTAAAGTTGTCACCAGATGCATTTCGAAATGTAGAATTTCACAAAAATTGCCCTCGTTTGTATTAGATTTTGTATTTAAGAGAGAACGATGACCTCGTAAGGGAATAGTTTGTTTCCTATAAATATAATACTTTTGATTATTGGTTTTAATCTATGTCTATTTTCTTCAATTTGCGAAGTCTTTCCATATTTAATTTATTTCTTATATCTCGTGATTTTATAAAACAATTTAACACAACATTTTTACCTGATAATTTAGAATATTGAGATACTGTCCGAGATTCTTATTTTTGCAATGGCACTTGTTGGTGCAAACCACCAAATTTTGTAGAAAAGAAGCAATATTTGCAAAAGAATCTGTTTAAATGATTAAAAAACATTAACCAATTAAATTGTCTAAAATGTTTTCCAGACAAGTAATATTTAACATCCTTCCTCCTTTTTATGTACAGAATAGGGTAACACAAAAGTATCATTTGGTTTTCTTTTACAATTTAAAATTTGAAATTTCTCAATTTCATTAACATTACTAAATTTAACTATATGAATGTAAATTTCAACATTACTCTATGTACATGTTGTATGCTCCTTTTCCTCTTTCTGGGAACAACCTAGTGAAGATTCTACTGTATTCGCTAAATGCCAATGAAGATATAGATGGATGATTTAAATTGACTGTTGACATAGATCGATCTTTATTTGTTGAAGAATCGTCAGTTTTTTTTAATTACCCAATTATCCCCCCCTGAAACTGCCCCTGCGAGACGATAAGGAATTAAAGTTTGTATGAATATGTAGGGTGGGTGGGTGGCCTCTATCCCACCCTCCAATCTGTAAAACATCATCCAAAATTATTTGAAAACTTTGTATGAATGAATGTTGTAATTTTTACTTTTTTGAAAATATCTAGTTACCCAAGACTTTTTTAAAAACCTAGAAAGTGCAATTTTATTCGTCTTGTAAAACTACACTTTTTTCCTCATTTATCGGTTTTTCTATCTCTTATAGCTCATACACTATAGTGAATATTTAAAAAACTCACTCTGTATAGCAAAAAATTGACATTCTAGGGTTTACGCTTTTGATTTGAATATTGAGAAAAATTGTTTTGCTTAATATCAATAATAACAAGTCCAATTGGATATACATACCGTGAATGTGTATTATATTAACATTGAGTTGATCCGTATAATTATTATCTGTGTAAGTAATTATGAAACAAATCCGAACAAGCCGGTGTTTGTTGTTGATATTTGGGGTCAGATGGCGGGCAAATTTTTCCAATTACATAACCCGCTCCGGAGGCGCGCGGAGCAAGTGGTCGCGTTGTGCAACGGCGAAGGACGTCGACGGGTGTCGAGCGAGTCCTCTCCCTCTTTGTCGGCCCATCGAGTCAATACTACAATAGAGTTTCCGCGCCTGCCGGTTTGCTAGCTTGTGCCGTAACCGTTCAGTCGTTCCCATCGTCGATGCTTTGACCAGTTCAGTTCGCGCCGCGTCACAAACCGGTGTTGCTGTTAAGAACGTTGTTTTTGTTGTTGTTGTTGTTGGATGATGGCGGCCGCCCGTTACACGCACGCCGTCGTGTGCAGGATACCGTTGTCCTTAAGGACACGGGGCGAGATCGAGCTGGAGGAGGCGAAGAAACAGCACGAGGCTTACGTCAGGCTGCTCCGGGAGATCGGACTCGACGTCATCGAGCTTCCTCCGGACGAGAACCTTCCGGAGTGCGTCTTCGTCGAAGACACCGCCGTCGTCTGCAACGGTACCGCGCTGATCACCAGGCCGGGCGCTCCCCACAGGGAAAAAGAGGTAAATAAACGAATTAAATATGTATGAGCGGTCGGCATGAATTTTTTACGCCGGTTTCGAGCTACAGGTGTATTATATTTTACTTACCAGTAGGCAGCTTGTTGAAATGATAAAATATTTAAAAGGAACTGGCCGGCGTAGCTGAATTATGCGAACCTTGAAACTTTTAACATTGTCACCGAATGATAACTACGCGCCCGATGCAAATTCTTAAGTAATTATTTCTATTTTTAGAGATTATTTTTCCTGGAACGAAAATGAAACATTGCCTTTAGGCATGGAACTAGTTTATTTCCTAGTTTAAAAAAAAACTGTTAACTTAAATACTTGTTTGTAGAGGCTTTTACTTCGTGATACAATTATTTTTAATAATTAGTTACAGTTATACAAACAAAGTTAAAAAGTGTTTCATTTATAGTTGCAATTCTATTGGAATTACTTGTAACTTAATTTTATATTATAATGACGTGAAATTATTATTGTATTACCAAGGATATATTTTTATGCAGATAATGTTTTACTTTTTCTGCTGTTAAAATTTATGGTATTTACTTATATTTATTTACTACTGTATGATTTACTCCTTAGGTAGGTAATAATAATAATAATCAGTTGGGTGATTTCATTATGAGAATGGTTACGATGTTAGTACATGATAATGTGAATTTAAATATAGTACGTTGTTTTCATCTGTGTTTAATTATGTGATTATTGGTTGCTTACCCTTTCGAAATTATAGACCATAACATGTAATCAACGATGATGACTAAATATTAAGCATACATAATTATAATACCTCTTGGGCCAATGAGGAACATATACAAACTACTGAAAATTTCGAAACGGAAAAAAAATTATACTCGTATTATCCTCAAAGAAAGAAAAAAAGTGAGTTGTCACAGCCAGTATTTGAATTTTGGACATTTAAAGGAATATCTAATCTATTCCATTAGGAAGCTGATTATTAATACTATATTTTAATTTTTTTAAATTTTTCAACACTTTTTTCCCATAGTAAATTTGAATATTTAACTATTGTATCGTTTTAACTGTTAATTTTTAGCAAAACTTAAATTGAGTTTTGGCAAGTTAAAAAAATAAATGATAAAATTTGCGCCCTTCTTTTGGGCTGAGTTATTTTGTTTTTTACAATAATAATCAAAAGCTATATTTTTGTAAAAAGAAATCATTTTATTCGTTTATGTATTGACCATTTTTTTCGATGACCTTTTACAATCTTTCGGCTAACATCATGATGCCGCGCTCAAAGAACTTCTGGCCTTTCTCAGCAAAAAAATGAAGCAAGTGCTATTTGACGCCATTGTCTAAGTTGAATTGTTTACCATTCAAAGAGTTTTGCAAAGATCAAAACAAATAATACTTGGACGGCACAAGGTGTGGTGAGTATGGTGGATGGTCATCAAATCCCATCCAAGCTCCACTAACTTCTGGCTAGTCACTAAACTTGAGTGTGGTCTCGCGTTGTTATGATGGAACACAATTTCCTTATGATTTGCCAATTCAAGTCGTATTTCGTTGATGTCTTCATTCAATTTGTCCATTTGGCGACAATACACAGCCTTTTTTATGGTTTTTATTTTTTTGAAGAAAAATATTCAACGTCTTATAGGTCTCATATGTTTGAAGCTAAAATATCTGAATATTTGAAAACTGCTAAGATAATTTGATTTCCGTATCTAAAAATAATATTATTACATCAAGTTGAACTTTCTCGATCTCATTTCGTCTTTTATAGTTTGTTTCCATTTTGGGTGGTAATCCAATGGAAGTCCTGTCGTGAATTTTATTTAAACATGATTCGCACAAATTCATTTGATACATTTTGATGGGAATTTGCGACAACTTTCTTGTTATTTTAAAATTTTTATGATTAATGTGCGCGTGGAATAAAATACCGCTCTATTTTATTGCCTGGTGAATAAAAAATTAAATGAATGTACCAGTAATATTTCTGGCACGCTTTAAAGTAGGTCATCGATTTGAAAATAACAAAGCTACATTTATAACATACAATTTTCATTTATGCGAACAAGATGGATTGCATTTCTCAGAACGCATCACCTACCTTCGCCAAAGTCGAATCTATAAATCGATTTTAACTGAATCGTCGTCATTTATTCATGACTAGTTGGAAAGCAATTAAGGTAATACAACGTGAATGCAGTGTTGGGTTAAAAGTTGCGACGTAATTTATATAAAATTATTATTACTTTTCCTATACGGAAGTACATGTTGAACGTGATTTTTTTTTAGAATCTAAAATATAATATTGGGTTGGGTCTTAAGTCATTTAGGTTTTTTTACTATAAGAAAGAAAGGCAAAAGCAAAAAATAAGCAAGTGCTGTTTGACACCATTACCTGAAATGAATAGTTTACCATTCAAGAAGTTTTGCAAAAATTGATACAGAAAGTACTCGGATAGGATTTGGATCGCCACAAATCTCATCCAAGCTATTCAACTTTTGACGAAACACAAAACCCTTACGTTTTACCATTTCTAACCGTCTTTCGTTATTGGCTGTATTCATTTTGATCAATTGGCAATTGATGGTTTAGTTCTGTGGCAGCAGCTCAAAATACACGACGCCTTTGTAATTTCACCAAATTAAGAGCATAACTTTCTTTTGATGGATATTTACTGTTGAAGTAGTTGCAGACTGTTCACCGGGGAGCTATCATCATGCTCCATTTCTCATCATCAATGTCAATACGATTGAGAAATGGATCATTTACTTTTTATTTTTTTGTTAAATGAATTTTTTTGAGTTCATATGGAACCCAAATATCGAGTTTCCTAACATATCTCAGCTTGTGGACAGTCATTTGAGAAATGTTTACTGTTTCTGCGACCTCTCGACTCATGTAACCACAGTTTGTTTCGATTATTGCCTTTATATTATCATCTTCGGCTCCAACTGGCCTTCCTGAACCTGACGCATCTTGACATTGAAATTACCCGAACGGAATTTGGTAAATCAATTCTGGTACTGGTCATCTGTTAAGCAATCTTTGCCTTACACAGCTCATAACTTTTTATGGGCTTGCATTTCTGGGGAAGGGATTTTAATCAGGATATTAATCCTGCGGAATCTCTAAAACCGCAGTCAAACGATCCATAAAAAAATGGGTGCAGACACAGGCCCATACCTGGTGGACGAACTCACCAGGACACAGTTTCTTAAAAAACAATCTGAACCAAGACAGAAAAATGGTCAAAACAATAGTAGGTCTGATAACAGGACACTCCAAGCTCAACAAACATAAGAGCAAAATAGGCCTGGTGGAAGAAGCACCATGCAGATTCTGCCTAGAGGAAGAAGAAGACTCGTTCCACATCCTATACCACTGCGAGGGTCTAGCAAGGATTAGATATCAAAAGCTGGGCACTACAAACCCAAGCGCGGAGACCTATACTCAAGCCCCTCTAGCAGGGCTAATAGGACTAATCAACGAGGCAAAGCTAGAGCTGGTCATCTGAGATAAACAGGGACCCACAATAGATCTGAAAAGGTCGCGGTGGAATAGGCGCTGGTGCCACCCAAATAACATCTATCTATCTATCTACCCTCTTTAGAAATTGATTCTCTAAGAAACATTTCACTATGATCAGTATCCGGAGACTTTAATTCTTGAACCAATTAAATTTTATAGGGGTTCAATTTAAGGTCTTTGTGCATAATACTGTGTAATGACGATCTAGGCACATTTAAAGTGTCTGCGCGCTTCCTAATCGACAGGTTCATACTGGTTAACACTACCCACACTGTCTGCCATTATTGATAATCTTGGTCGATTCTTTTTTTCGTTTTTCCAATGTTGTACCGATCTCTTTCAACTTCTTCACTCATTTTCGAATGAAAGGTATACTTGGCGCCTTATTTAAATTATATTATTATATATTTTATTGTGTAAACCTCGTATATTGCAGTGACCGAATCACGGTTTTCTTAAAAAACAATCGCGTTCTGCTCCCGAGAAACGTTTCATAGTGACTAAATTCTCAAGAGCCAAACCACCGATTGACATACGCTCCTCGGGTTCTTTGCGTTCACACGAAAAGCTAAAGAAATATAAACTTTTTGGGACAGCCTGTATAATACACGATAACTTTACTGAACATTCACCTTTATTATAAGGAAAAATTCTTTATAAAGTTCTCAACTGCCTTGTAATAACGTTTAATTTCGTCTATTTTTAAACAGAATTTAAGTTTTTAAAGCGTTTTCTTGGCAAAAATTTAAATTTTATTTTCAGAAAACTTTTTTAAAAATAAATTGTATTAAATCTTCAATTTTATTTATTTTAAATGAAATCCCAGCTATTTAAAAAAATCTTATTAGGTTTTAATTACTTGTAAAATTTATGCAGCGTTTAACTAATTTTAAATTGTATTTTATAAACGTTTTCAGCTATTTGGTGCAAGAATGATTTCTCACTTCTTTTTAAAAATGGTTACTGGTTCAAAATGTTTACTCGTTTTTTTCTATACAATTTCTGTGCATTTTAAGTGAATTTAAATATATTTATTTTTTATATTTATATTCCAAATGTTTTAGTAGTAATTTTCTACAACAAAGCAGTGATTAAAATTTTCTTGAAAAAACTCAGCTTAAAATTAGATAAAAATACTTATTTTACTTAGCAAATCTTAATATATATACAACATCTCTATTAACAAACACAAATACAACTAATATAATACATTAATGATAAAATTGGCGTTAGTATGTTAGTTTGCTAAATGGCTATCGACCAGCGGTCTTTCAGCCTGGATTTGTCCTTGTCGGCATGTTTCGTCAGTCTGTCTCTAATGATGGTGATGGATGATGTGATGCGATGAATTCTAATGTTGTGAATGAAGGGGTTTTGTATTTTGGGATTTTGTTAGGATTTCTGCGCAAGCAGTAAAGGGAAAGGATGTGATGGTTAAAGGGATTTTTGGAGAATTTTTCACTGAGGTATAGAAGGCGTTCATTAATGGGAATAACAAAGGTAGAGTCATATAGGAGTTGGTTAGAGGGATTATGCAGATGATTATTAGGGTGGCGGATTTTGGTAAGGATTCTTAAGGAGGATCGCTCGCTAACTTGGATATTGTGGAGAGTAGGATTGGAGGAGTGGGAGAAAAGGACATTACCATAGTCGAGTAAATCATTTTATAGATTTTAACAGCTGATTTGGTGGAAATTCCTTTGTTTTTGTAGGTTAAATTTCTGAATAATTTGGCCCTGGTGATGATTTTCGTTTTGTTTAGAGCTGTGTGATTTTTGAAATTGACTTTTTGATCTATGGTAATGCCTAGGTATTTTATGGATGTAGAAGGGGAAACAGTTGTGTGGGAAATATGAATATTGTGAGCAGGATTATTGTTACGGTGATAGGGAATTAGAAGCTGGGATTTATGGGGATTGATTTTAATTTGATTTGATTTGATTTGAAGGGCTTTAGGTGCAGAGGGTGCATGGGAAATTAGGGCTGTGTCGTCTGCAAATTGAAGGAGGTATTTAGAGGGATTAAAGTACAGAGGATCCGGGTTATAGATATCAAAGCAGAAGATGTTGTAGAGTAGAGGAGATAGAGGGGATTCTTGGGGTAGACCTTGTACAGGAGTAAAGGGAGTAGGAGTTGTTGATTTTGACTTTAAGGGATCTGTTGGAAAGGAACAAATCTTAATATTTTTTTCGATTTCAACTATTTTTTTAGGAAACTTTTCTTCAGGCTTTAAACTTGTTTTTAAATCAAAATATTTAATTGTTTTCATATTTTCTGTGAAAATCTCAATTTCTGCCGTTTCAAACTTTTTTTTTACATTTCAATTTCAATTGTTTTTTTATTAATAAATTGTAAATATAAAAGTCATTTTGACATAACATATAAGATTAGACCTTATCTTATATGTCAGAAATGGCGAAAATAATGTTGCTTGTTGCGTGATAGATACTGTTTTATCACATTTGAAATTGTTGAAAATTTACAAATCGATTCATATTTATTATCAAAATCAGTTTAAAAACAAATTTTTCTCATTAAATCTCAATTGTTTTGTTTTGGAAAATATTTAACTAATTTAAGCATATATAATATACAGGGTGTCCCACCTAAACCGCACATCAAAAGTTTATGGATTTATATATTCGGACGCAGAATTTAATTGTGCTTTGATCTATACTTTGACATATCTTTACAAACATGTGAATAACTTTAAAAGTAAAGAAGATAGGTACAGGGATCGCTAGTAATCTAAAAAAGCACAATTAAATTCCAAATATGTAATGTTTCATTTAAGAAAAACGATATATATTGGTTTAAATTTGACCAAATGTGGTTTGAAATTTTGAACACCCTGTATATTACTTTTTCCAAAAGTAACTTATCATTAGATACCGCCAGGTATTGACTATGTGTAGCCAAAATTACAATCCTTCAATTTTATTTTAGTCGGAGATATGTATTTTTAAAGTGAACTTTGAATTTTTAAAAATATCAATTATCTCGAAAACGCTTAAACTTGGACGTTATGTTACTTAATAATTTTTTTCAAAGAATTTTATGTTGAATCTAAATACGTTTTAAATAATATAGTATTCCATTTGAAATAAGGAAGTTGGAGTTGACTTCCGGTATAATGAGAAGTCGTAAAATCTTGAAAATAATTTATTTAAATAGAGCACACTTGATTACATAAGTCATGAAAATTTCATAAAAATACTTTCACTAGAAGTCCATAAACTTTTGATGTACGGTTTCGGTGGGACACACTGTATATATACAACATCTTTATTACAGACACTTAAATTTGTTTAACAATAATGCATAAATACATCAATATATACAATAATAAGAAGGGTTAGTATGTACCTGTCGGGCTATCGACCTTAGGTCTTTCTGCCTCGTCACTACAGATAAAAAACAAAACTAACAGTTTAACTAACTGTCTTGATGATACGAACAAATGATTTGATGTAGTGTGTATGTTGGATTATGGTATTTAGGTAGGATGTTGGGATTGCGAAGAGTACAGTATTTATTGAGAAGGTTGTAATTATAGGGTTTAGTGGAAAACTTTTCAGCAATGACGAATATACGGGATGATTTGGGTTTCTTCATAGGGGATTGTAGAGTGGATTATTAGGATGTCGGAATTTGTGTAAAGTGCAGATCTTTCTGCGACTTGGAGATGATGGAGAGTTGAGGGACAACATTGGGCGAATATGATAGCACTATAATCAAGCAAGGGACGGCAAATCGCTTTGTATATATTGACGGCTGTTTGTTTTGAAACTCTTTGATTTTTATACGTTATGGAACGGAAATGCCGCGCCCTTGCTTTTAGTTTCGATTTAATGAAATTTGAATGATAATTTGGGGTCAAATATTATACCAAGGTATTTGCAAGTTCGGACGTGCGAATTTTGATTTTAGGCGAGGAAGGAGTAATTTTGTGGAAAGGGATGAAAAGTTTGGATTTGAAGGGTTCAATACGCCATTTGGAAAATCATGCTTCGAGAGAATTTAGAGATGCCTGCAGAGATGAGAGTGCTGATTGTAGTGTAGTGATACTAAGGCAGTATCGTGGGCGAATAGGAGTGGGTATAAGTTTGGATTAAAGAAATCAGGATCGGTGTTGAAAATGTATGAGCAGTATATATTGTACAGGATGGGTGAAAGGGGGAGCCTTGAGGAACACCTTGTTGAATTTCAAATAGATGTTTAAGCATATATTTAATAGAAAGTTTTAACAGTTTATTTTCAAAATGGAATTGTTAAAAATTGGAATATTTTAAACTCTTTCATTTTTGGTAATATTTTAAACTTTTCATTTTTTGTAATATTTTTTTTCGAGGAATTCCAACGTTTTTAAAACTGGTTTAAACGTTTTTGTTTAATGAATTTTAGTTTTTTTTTTGCTAAAATTCCAAATTTGTTTGTCTTTTTTAATGCAAAATATAAATAATGGTTTTACTCATCAAAATTGAATTGAATTTTGACAGTGTAGTTAAATTAAATTTTAATAGTTTTTTCATTTTATTTTTTATAAAAACCTTTTTTATTTTAAAAATTTCAATATTTTTTTTGTAAAGCGTCTGTGGTTTTTAATAAAATTTTATTTTTAATTGTTTCTTTAAAAAAATCATTTCTTTTAAGTTTAAGCTAATTTAGAAATGTATTTTATGAAATTTTTCTACTGTTTTCAGGAATTTTGTTACAATTAAATATTTTAAAGCTAATTTTTAATTATTTTTAAGAATTTTTTAAGAATATATCAACTTTCTAAGATTATGGTTAAAAGTAAGGTTTTTAAGCAAACATTTAAAGTTTTTCTTAGGAACACTTTCAACGGTGTGTATTTCTGCTTTAATTTGCACCGATTGAAACTTTACAATGAAAATCTATTCATATTTATTATGAAAAATCAATTTTAAATTTGCTTACAAACTAATTTTTCTTAGCAAACCTTAATTGTTGCCATATCCATGACTCCTAAATCATCTCTGTATTTCTCGTAATTTTAATATACCACCCAAAACTTTGTCATTTATCATACCATTTCATAATTTCATCTTGAATCAAAAGACTGTCAAAGACATTTACTAATGAACAATAACGAGCTGAAAGACCACCGGTCGGAAGCCAATGAAAACAAGTAAGAGAAGCAACAAAGTAATTATTGCTGTATTATCAAATGTACCACTATTTTCAATAAATATGTTTATCTTTCTTTCAATTATTTTTTTCTAAAATAAAATTTTAACTACAATAAGATGTTTTGCTCTCTTAAAAGTGGATTTTGTTTGAAATAATTTTAACTATTTAATCTGAAATATTCCATGTTTTATATTTTTCTTACTTCAGGTAATCCAACACTTTTAAATTTAAAGTAATTTTTAAACGTTTTTGTTTAGTTGTTCAGTGGTTTTTATTTTGCTAATATTCCAAATTTTCAACAGTGTTTTTATTTGTGAAAATCAATTTTATAATAAAGCTGTACTGAAGACATCGAATGATCGAAACACGTGTCTACAGATGATTATAAACTTGAATGCTAGATTATTTAATTGCCTTTGCTAGTTTATTTGTTTTTCATTTGCCAAATTTCATTTTTGTGTAATATCAAATGTTTTTAAGGAAGTTTAATAATGTATTCAGCTGTTTACTGTTCGTAAGTATGTTTTAAATTTCAACTCCTTAGAAAAATTCAAGTTTTGCTAAACTTTTAAATCTTTAAAGAATTTTTTAGTGTTGCTTTTCAAATTGTTTTTTTTGCAATGTATCATTTATTTTTTTAATCATTTGTTTCTTCTTTCAGTTGTTTAAAAAATGATGTTTTGTTAAAATTCCATCTAAATTGTTCTTTTTGAAAAATTATAATATTTTTTTCTTTGCAGTATTTCAATGGGTTATTTGTTAAAATTCTGCGGGGTGGGCGGCTTTAAACGAATTTAAAAATTAATTTTTCTGAAAGCTAATAACGCTGTTTTTTTTAACAGATTTTTATTTTCCGATATTTTGAAAATGTTTTTTCTCAATAATTTGTTCTCTAAAAAATTTTCTATTGTCGTTTTCTAGGAAAAGAAAAAAAGAAAGTTAGTTGTCATCTATTGCCTAAACTATCTCTATGAGTTGATAACCACCGACTATTATCTTTTATAATGTCGTAATCAATGGTTAACCCGGAGAATTAAATACTCCATTGAAAAACTCGATTCCCTGTCCTCAACTGCGTCATGCTGATGAGATCCAAAATAGATCGAAACCGGTCCGTGGCTCTTGGTGACAAGAAAAAATAATCAAGTTTTTTTTCTTAGCAAATATATTTTATTTAAAAAATTCGAGCTTAAACATGTCTTTTTTTTGGATAAAATAAAATAAAATAAAAACTGTTTTATCGCAATTATTGCACCTTTTAACGAATAACATTAATTTGGACGAGTTTTTCAGTAGTAGTGGTATTGATTGGGTATCATCCACTGTGTGGACCAAAAATTAAAGAACGAGAAGAATAAAATAATGGCGGTAAATTAAATTTATCCTTATAATTCTTTCAGCTTTGAAGGTTGAATGTGGTAATGTACAATAAAATATAATTATGTCTTAATCATGGCAGGACTTAAAACTAGGCCGACTTTTTTTATATTTATTTAATCGACGTAATAAATTGTTTAATGAAAGAAACAGTTTCTACAATGTAAATGAATAATAATCTGGTAGCCTATATTTCATCATAGTATGAAAAAAATATGCTTAGCAGTAGTATTTTTTTTGCATTTAACATTAACTTTATTTTTCGTACTCACGGTAACACATTAATTCTATATATCTTATGTTTATGAGCGGGCATCTCTCAATATACAAAAAAACTTAAATTCTTTAGCACTTATTTGTGTGCGCTAACTATTATAATACACTGCATTCCCTATCTCAGTTCTTTACTTCTAGCCCGCTGTTTTTCAGGGTTTTCTTCATACTAGGGAATGTAGGCATCTTGCAGTAAACCCACATTTTAAAAGTTTATTTTAATTTATTGCATTTTTCTCATTTAAGGATCTATGTTTCAATGCTTTTAAGTACTTCATTGTGTAGATCCGTGTTAAGTTTTAACTCCAACTGCATAGAAGTTTTCTCTTTCAAGAAAGTCTCCCTGGTTTGGATTACTTGCGCTAGACTGTTGTACAAGTATACCTTAATGATGCAATTTGCACTAGATCCTTCCTACCTAATGTGCTATTTGCAATCCATTCTTATTAACTGATTGTCACTGTTTTGTTTTTATCCACATAGGTTTGCAGTTTTAATTCATTTCTTCCTGGATCGTGGTCAGTAGTTGATGCAGTTCTGTCACATTTACTCATATTATTTATTACCTTGTCATCAAAAAATCGTGTTTTATTCCTTCATTTGCGTTGAGCTTATTAATTCCTTTATTTATTTCTTTCAGATCTTTAAAATATACATCTGAGTACAGGAATGAGGATGCGCCCTTATCAAATTCTTAGTTTGGCCAGAATTTTATTTATTTCTCCGTTCGCTGCTTCAAGTGTAGCATATTGGCTCCAGTACGAATTCTGTATTATTTAAAGGTCTTTGAAATCCAATCATCTTTAACTTCTCCTATAATTTTTACATGATTCGACGTAGCAGATCCGGAATTTCTACTTTATTACAAATTGGGTTTCGACGGTGTTTTAAAGAGATTCTTTACAATGCGATTTTTTAAAATTTCTAATTAGTTTGTTGCTCACAAAAGGTGACATTTGTTTTCTTTAGACTTGACATGTCTTGAATAACTTTCTTACTTATCTCTTGGTGAAATATTATGAAGTATTAGGTAAAGAACTTTACCAAATATAAAATTTGATAGTCCTGTTATTTCTTCTTAGATCTGTCATCAAAAAACTTAGTGATGATTTCCTTCTAAGTTTTAGTAATTTTGTGACTTGCTAGTAATACATAGCTGAATATTTTTTTGGAGTTTTTAATACGTTATTGCAGTTAATATTAGGTTCCAATCAAACTTTTCAATTTCCATACAGTTTTCCTTTGACCTTGAATTTGTAAGTATTTGATTTTGTGTACGTTTTAAAGGTTAAAAGATTTTATTTCAAAACAATATATATATTCAATAAATACTGCAGTTATAATATTTTTGTTTCGTCTTATTTATGTTATTTTCATTTAAAATTATATTAATAGTGGGTTATAACCACGGATATGTGTATAGGGGATATAAATTATTTCATGATATTAAAAATTAAAAGCAATTTTTTTATTATTCTGAAACAATGGACCAAAATAATCAAAAGATAAGTAAACGTACGTGGGAATAATTCAATTGTGTTTACGATAAGCTCTGACAAGCGTATAGTATTGTTTGTTAATTAATTTCTCAATCGATTTAAATATTGTGGAACGATTTACAAAAACCTATTTGCAAAGCTGATAAACTCGATATTGTTTCCAACTCGACAGCAAGGGAAATCATAGTAAAAATTAAGAACAAGGTTACAAAAGATATTTAAAATGTTCTGTTTTAATTACTAAGTTTAGGATTTTAAGGTTGTTTTAAGTTTTTCTAAAATTCTTCGTCTTAAGATGCCACAGTGTGGCGAAACAATTGTTGCGAGTCAAAGCAAGAAACGTAGTTTGAAAATGATAAAGTGTTTTTACTTTAATATTTAACATTTTTAACAAATAACTGCTTCATCTATTTTTATATTTCAATCCAGCCCTTTTTTATTTGGAAGTTTTGATTAGCTCTTACCTGCAGCTTCTGAAGGTTATTTAGACTAGTATCATAGACTAATGTTGTTAAGTATCCATCAAAGAAAGAAATTTAAAACCCTCCAAATCAGACGATTTTGCAAAACGTAAATTATAGTCTTGTTCTAAAAAACTTTTGAACTTTGTTTGTATAACACTGACTCTATTTAGTGACTATAGTTTCGACAATTTTAACTTGTCATTATCAAACTAGAAGACTTCTATAATAGTTTGATAATGGCAAGTTAAAATTGTCGAAACTAAATAAAGTCAGTGTTATACAAAGTGATTTTTTTTTATTTGTGAATAATAATGTGTAACGAAGTAGAAACCTCTACCGTTAACAGTTTAATCTATATTTACTCAATGACGCTGGCAAGGATTTGTAAGCAGTTTTGGCTAGTTATCACTTGTAACACCTCGAGATTTGTTTGTGAAACATCTATAAAAAGAGACAATTAGAGGGTTTAATTCTGACAATTTTACAGACCATATAAAATGCCAGTCTGGATCTACCCGTCTATTTGAAGAAGTTGGTCGACATGTTCTTTAAAGCAACAGAAAAATTAGATGAAGCATCATCATATTTTTTCTCTCCAGTCCAAAAAATTACACGTTATGTTTTGCACAATCAGTTTGGTGACATAACAACCTGTCGCTAACAATACCCATCAAAATGTTCAATGAAATGTACCGGACGTTCTATTTCTATTTAAGTATGAAAATTTTCGTTGGCCTAAATTAGCTTATTATAAAAATAAACAACTTCAAACTTGCTGCAACAATCTATGATTTTTCAATATTCTTATGTAGTAACTAGTGTTCAAAACATGTTCTTAATAATATAGATTTAAGGGTTGTAATATTTGTACAAACGTCTATTTATTAAGAACTTTTTTTATTATTTTTAAATTATGCGGTACTTATACTAGAACTTCTTATTCTGCTCTAAAAGTAGATACAGCATTTAGCGAGCCAGAAAGATAACAATGTTTAAAACTAACCAATACCATTGTTCCTAGTTACTATACACTATTACTGTAGACAAAATCTTAATTATAGCAAATTTCTACTTTAGCAACAAAGCCTAGAAGTTTCAAACGAAGTCTGTAGTTCTTGACTTCGCCACATTATGAAAAAAGTTTTGCAAGTCCCCAACAAAGTCTGTAGATCTTGACTTCCACAATACCCACACTTATTAGCATCTATTTAAGAGAGCAAACATTCCTCTCTGGTAAATTGTTTCAAGTAAGCTTCTACCTAAAGATATTTCGCTCAGGTGTAGAAGTATACAATTTATTCTACCATTTTTAAGCCTAAAAACGGTATTTGTATTGGTTCAATAGTTTTTTTTTTCAAAATTTTGTTACGAAAGGATGTCCTAATATTTAAAAAATATGTTTCTTATGGCATTGCCTTATACATTCAGCGTTTATCGATTTTCTGATGTTAGCATTCACTGGGTTAAATCAATGCCGTCGCCTTTTCAGTCGTTACTTTGTAGCCAGAATCCCAGGAATCGCTTTGATGATCCGCTCCGCGGCGCGACGCCACATTCTATTCAAATGTTTTTCGCATAAAAACCGTGGAAAAGTCGCGCGAGGAAACGTACACGCTCTTTTATTTATGAGCCGGCATGCGAAGCTCGCATAATTCATATTTTGTGTTACGAATTAGTTTCCAGCTTGTATTTTTATTAATTGATAATATCAAATGTAGCCTGTAATTCGAATTGTATTAGATGAAATATTTACGGTGATTTGTAGTTAATGTCGTGGTGGTTATATAGTTTATTAATCCTAAAAAGTGTTGTTGGGAAGTCTAAAGGAAACAAAAGAAGAACACTTATTTTCAAACTAAACATATAAATCAAAAACCTTTATTTATAAATCAATTAACATATATTAAGCATTTCGTATTCAAAATCATCAGAGTTGTCTTTTTTTTAGTGATTTTTGGAATGTGGATTTAAGTTATATTATGAATAAAAAAATCCATTTACCTACCAAACTAATAAAAAAGGAAAAATGCCCATTGAAGAATAGCCCCGTTCCCGTTGATCTTCAACTGTTCTAAGCGAGGACAATATCGGCACAGTCTGTAATCTGATCAATGAAGATTTTTATGTAGGACAATCGCCCGTCTAGAACACTACCGTGAATTATGCCAGATTCAGTACCCTCGGATTTCTTCATGTTTCTGAAGATGAAGAGAGGCTTAAAAGGGAAACGTTTTTTGATGAAAACGCAAAACGAAATGTCACGAAGGTGCTAGCAGATATATGGTAGAAGAAGACGTATTTAAAAGGTACTTCCAAAACTGGAATACACGCTTAAAGTATACGAAATTGTAATATTCACTATGTTTTACAAAATAACTTTCAAACATGCTTTTGCACCCAGAAAACAGCTTTAAATCATTTTGTCCCGTATACGACAACGTTCAGGGTTTTTTGCTATGACCTAGCGTACTTTTGACCTACAACAAAGTTAACTTACGGTTTATTAGTATAGGTCAGGATAACGCTAGGTCAATAAAATGTATATTGTAGTACTGGTACTATAAGTCGTCTCGTATAAATGAGCTAAAATAAGGCAGTAATAATCGAAATATTGCCTAAAGGTCTAGTATCTCCAATGGATAAGGATGCCATCCTCTGCTATTATGGGCCTGAATTAATCTAATTATTATCATCAATATTTAACATGAAGGCTTTTTGATCTTTTGCGCATACATGTAATTGTGTTCTAGAGTTTGTATGGTAGCCGATTTTGTAAATTTTCTTTATCTACGCTTGAAATTCAATATACTCTTCCTTTATTATGATACAACGATATGATATCTATGAATTTTCCTTCAATGTTGACATTTAAAAATAAAAAAGATTGCGTTGGTATGATATGGTCCTAATCCACGTATCATCGTAGAGAGAATTTCCTATGGACACCAAATACCTATATAACGCAGTTGGAATTAAGTCTATCAGCATAATGTGAGCTGTGAAAACAACGAACAAATTTTTGCTGTTTCGAATAGTCATTATAAAAAAAACAGTGAAACACTTTACAGGAGATTATTTGAAGGTTTTAAAAAGAAAACTCTCTTCCTTCCTTGCGGCCAGTTTTTTTATTTGTTTCTAGTGGCAAGTATTAATCATAATTCAGTTTGTTTGAATAATCTTGGATTGTACGTTACTACATTTCTAGAAAATACTACCCTATTACGATAATTATAGGTTAAACTCGTTGATAATGTTATTACGGAATCAAAGGTAATATTTAGCTCAGGATAATAAGGTAAATAAAATATACGTGTTCTAATAAGAGTTCGAACAGTTTGGCCGTCTAATCTTAAGGAATTCTCTTCCTTATTCATAATCTTCCTACCGCAGTGAGCTGTACGTACAAATAAAAAATTAATCTACTATTCGCTCTTTTGAATAATCATCAACATATTTTTACCCTACTTTCGTTTTAGAGTCAAATCATTTTTGGACTGCAAAAAACGTTGTTTTCTTCTTTCTAACCAGCTCTATGACATTGTTCTGTATTCAGTGGTGGATTTATTTGTTGGATCGATCTTGGATTGTATCTGGTACATATAGGTACTTGGTAAAAATAATATATCTCGTTTCACAGAATTGAATCTAGATTAGATTTATGTGCGGGCTAATTTTGTTGGTACCTTCATCAATTGTACTCAGGTGTGAATCCTCTTATCTATTTAGAAAGCTCTTCATCCCGTGTGTGAATATACTTTACGAGGGTTACTTGTCCTTGTCGATTACGAAATTAAAGTAATGTGCATATTTGAAGTAATAAAGACGAATCTACGTTATCAAAAGTACTATTCCTTAGGCATCTCCTGCGAAAGATATCCATGTTAACCATTACCTTACTTTCGCAATTGATACGACAAATAATCCATCCTCTTCATTGAACGATATCGAAATATTAGCTGATGCACTGGTTGAAGCCGTATTTAGTAACAACCCACAACGATTATCTATTCCTAGATTAGTTTTTAATTTGAAAATGTTTTCTTATGCTTCTTTCATTCTATCAACATAGCTTTGCTCAGCTAGTCTTCACTGGTAAAAAGTTTTGCTGCTTGGGCAGCTTTTGGTTTTTGAGTTATTGAAGGGTATGTGTGATAAGTTTTTCAATGGGGTTTCTTAAAACAGATTCTTTATTTGAAGTATACTATTGCTAAATTCTTCACTCATTATTGTGGATTCATTGCAATTGACTTTTTCAGGTAGAGCTGGTAGGTTATTTAAAAGACAACTGGCTTCAAAGTCTGCATCATTGAAAATTAAACGATTCTCTGGCTTTGAAAGAACTGGTTGTATTAGTCACCGTGGCATACTTACAATATGCTCTAGATATTAAAAGAGCAACATCATACTATCTAATACATTGTTTTGTATTGCATATCTAAATCAATGTTCTACTAAGTTTGCATAGGATCAAAATAACCTACATCCAGTGGTTGCAATATGTGTGTGGTGTGACCTGGTAATTGTAACAACATGACTCCATTCGCTACTGCTAATTGCAAAGTATCTAAATTTGTACAATATGATGTGTGATCGTCGAGTAATAAAATAATCTTTTTTCCAATGTTAGTTTTACGTAGTCAATAAAATGATGAATTCACAAAAAAGCTTACTTGATGTAACCACTATCGGAAATTTCAACTAAACACCCTAGACGACTTGTTTGCATAAGTGTGGACTAAATCGCTTCCTTGTAGAAATAAGCACAGGAAGCAAAAATAAACCTGATGCATTGGTGCAACATACTAAAGTTGTATTCAAACCACATCTCGCCACCCACTACTCTGCCAATACTTTTTTTCCTTTTGTGCATTATTTTACTACATTTTGTTTGGACTGTAGAAAATCCTCACTTATCCATATTGAATATTCTTTTACTACAATATCAATATTATGTAATTTTACGTTTTCTTCAAGTGGATCAAAAAATTGGTCACCTGATTGTCTGTTAAACCCTCTTGTTCGAGCTATTGAAGTATTTTTAGGCTGCCGTGCAGACATATCATGATTTCTTTTAATTTTAACGAATAAACCTTCTTTCCTTTGTAATGATCCAAGGGGGGGCATACCTAAATTATTTTTTTGAATTATATAAAGACCCGAAAATGATCTAAATTAGAATAAAATAGGTACAACGGATTATAATAAACTAAATTTCATTATCCGCGTAAAGGGAAAAAATTATAAAATATGTAGACTAGACACGCGGAATTGGGGCGCCGGTGATAGGCAGAAATGAAGATAAAGGGGTGAGTTTCGGGTGAAATAAAACAGACTCCGCGCGGTAATAGGGGGTGGATGGTCGCGAGACGTTTCGAGAGGGACACGTGCACACTTGAGGTGCAGGTGTAGGAACCGATAACATAAACACTTATATTAGCCAGGTGACGAAAACAAGGAATGTGAAATCGTGGGAAGGGTGTGCAAGAAAGGCGTATAAAAGGGTTAGGAGGATTACGAACGGGGTCAGTCTACGATCACAATCCCGATCGTTGATTCTGACAATAATAATCCACCACTGACATTGTTGCAACAAATTACATCGGTACTGATGTTCGACAAATTATTATTCCCCAAACTGACTTAAACAAATTCTCCATCCATTAAAAGTACTTCTCGACTGACAATCCTGATAAATTTCATATAATAGAATGTAGAACGTTCGTGGCAATCCGGACCTTTTTAAGGCACACGGCCCGTAGCGAATGGACACATTGTTGTAAAATTCATCGATTCCGATGATTGACGAATTAATACTTCATACACCAAAATAAATAAATTTCATCTAATAAAATGTAGAACGTTCGTGGCAATCCGGACCTTTTTAAGGCACACGGCCCGTAGCGAATGGACACATTGTTGTAAAATTCATCGATTCCGATGATTGACGAATTAATACTTCATACACCAAAATAAATAAATTTCATCTAATAAAATGTAGAACGTTCGTGGCAATCCGGACCTTTTTAAGGCACACGGCCCGTAGCGAATGGACACATTGTTGTAAATTTCATCGATTCCGATGATTGACGAATTAATACTTCATACACCAAAATAAATAAATTTCATCTAATAAAATGTAGAACGTTCGTGGCAATCCGGACCTTTTTAAGGCACACGGCCCGTAGCGAATGGACACATTGTTGTAAATTTCATCGATTCCGATGATTGACGAATTAATACTTCATACACCAAAATAAATAAACTTCATCTAATAAAATGTAGAACGTTCGTGGCAATCCGGACCTTTTTAAGGCACACGGCCCGTAGCGAATGGACACATTGTTGTAAATTTCATCGATTCCGATGATTGACGAATTAATACTTCATACACCAAAATAAATAAATTTCATCTAATAGAATGTAGAACGTTCGTGGCAATCCGAACCTTTTTAAGGCACACGGCCCGTAGCGAATGGACACATTGTTGTAAATTTCATCGATTCCGATGATTGACGAGTTAATACTTCACACACAGATAAATAAATCTCATCTAATAGAATGTAGAACATTCGTGGCAATCCGGACCTTTTTAAGGCACACGGCCCGTAGCGAATGGACACATTGTAGTAATCAATTTCATCGATTCCGATGTTGGACGAATAAATTTCACACACAGATAAATAAATCTCATCTAATAGAATGTAGAACATTCGTGGCAATCCGGACCTTTTTAAGGCACACGGCCCGTAGCGAATGGACACATTGTTGTAAATTTCATCGATTCCGATGATTGACGAATTAATACTTCATACACCAAAATAAATAAATTTCATCTAATAGAATGTAGAACGTTCGTGGCAATCCGGACCTTTTTAAGGCACACGGCCCGTAGCGAATGGACACATTGTTGTAAAATTCATCGATTCCGATGATTGACGAATTAATACTTCATACACCAAAATAAATAAACTTCATCTAATAAAATGTAGAACGTTCGTGGCAATCCGGACCTTTTTAAGGCACACGGCCCGTAGCGAATGGACACATTGTTGTAAATTTCATCGATTCCGATGATTGATGAATTAATACTTCATACACCAAAATAAATAAATTTCATCTAATAGAATGTAGAACGTTCGTGGCAATCCGAACCTTTTTAAGGCACACGGCCCGTAGCGAATGGACACATTGTTGTAAAATTCATCGATTCCGATGATTGACGAATTAATACTTCATACACCAAAATAAATAAATTTCATCTAATAGAATGTAGAACGTTCGCGGCAATCCGGACCTTGAAGGTTTCCGGCCGGACCTTAAAGGCACACGGCCCGTAGCGAATGGACACATTGTAGTAATCAATTTCATCGATTCCGATGTTGGACGAATAAATTTCACACACAGATAAATAAATCTCATCTAATAGAATGTAGAACATTCGCGGCAATCCGGACCTTTTTAAGGAACACGGCCCGTAGCGGATGGACACATTATAAGTGACAAATAAAGGGAAGTGTATTCTTAACTAATCACCGACGAACGAAACGAATTATTTTTTTGTTTTTTTTTTGAGTATTAACAAATGCAAAACTATTATAAAATAAATCAACTTTTTCTGGTCACGGCATTACAATAAGCAGTCAAAAGAAAATGAATTTGTAACTTGTATGTAAGATTTCATTTCATTTTGCATTAATCTTGAATAAACTGACCATTCGTTAAACTCATTCCTTTGTTTTATTGTGTGTTTTCAATCACTACCTTCCCTAAGATCCCTACTACTCTCTAAACAAAACCAAAGTAAATCGTGATAATTAAACTGTCCTAGATAATTCAATAATCACTTCAATAAGAAAGAATAATGCATAGTAATGATGATCCATATTAACATTCGTAACGAACCTGTTAAATAATTAAGGGTTACTACAATACACAACACAACACAACGTATAAATAAAATATGAATTTCAAATTCATATAAGACCGGGGTTAGAACCATTACATTGGTGCCGTGACCAGGATACGAATGATTACAATCAATGTGTGTCATATAATAATACCAAAGCATTGTTTTTGGAAGTGGTTATGTGATTACAGGATTGACCATTTCAATTCAGATGGATGATCTCGGCTGTTGGCTAGGGGTTTTCCACGTTAGGGGCGACCGGGTTAGGGGCAATCCACGGTAGAGGCGATCCAGGATCCAGGCTAGGACGATCAGGTTAAGGACGACCAGGTTAGGGGCAACCCAGGACCCAGGCCAGGGGCGATCAGGTTAAGGACGACCAGGTTAGGGGCAACCCAGGACCCAGGCCAGGGGCGATCAGGTTAGGGGCAACCAATGTAGAAACGGCCCAAGTCAAGGAAGGACCCAGGTTAGGAGCGACTCGACTTCGAGATGAACTAGGCTAGGGGCGACGCAGGTCCACCAAAGATAACTAAAGGGGTTGAGATTTAATCAGAATTATCAGGGTTTTAAAATTTAAAAAAAATCAATCATTTATTTTCGAATTTTAAAAGGGGCGAATGTAATGATCCAAGGGGGGGCATACCTAAATTATTTTTTTGAATTATATAAAGACCCGAAAATGATCTAAATTAGAATAAAATAGGTACAACGGATTATAATAAACTAAATTTCATTATCCGCGTAAAGGGAAAAAATTATAAAATATGTAGACTAGACACGCGGAATTGGGGCGCCGGTGATAGGCAGAAATGAAGATAAAGGGGTGAGTTTCGGGTGAAATAAAACAGACTCCGCGCGGTAATAGGGGGTGGATGGTCGCGAGACGTTTCGAGAGGGACACGTGCACACTTGAGGTGCAGGTGTAGGAACCGATAACATAAACACTTATATTAGCCAGGTGACGAAAACAAGGAATGTGAAATCGTGGGAAGGGTGTGCAAGAAAGGCGTATAAAAGGGTTAGGAGGATTACGAACGGGGTCAGTCTACGATCACAATCCCGATCGTTGATTCTGACAATAATAATCCACCACTGACATTGTTGCAACAAATTACATCGGTACTGATGTTCGACAAATTATTATTCCCCAAACTGACTTAAACAAATTCTCCATCCATTAAAAGTACTTCTCGACTGACAATCCTGATAAATTTCATATAATAGAATGTAGAACGTTCGTGGCAATCCGGACCTTTTTAAGGCACACGGCCCGTAGCGAATGGACACATTGTTGTAAAATTCATCGATTCCGATGATTGACGAATTAATACTTCATACACCAAAATAAATAAATTTCATCTAATAAAATGTAGAACGTTCGTGGCAATCCGGACCTTTTTAAGGCACACGGCCCGTAGCGAATGGACACATTGTTGTAAAATTCATCGATTCCGATGATTGACGAATTAATACTTCATACACCAAAATAAATAAATTTCATCTAATAAAATGTAGAACGTTCGTGGCAATCCGGACCTTTTTAAGGCACACGGCCCGTAGCGAATGGACACATTGTTGTAAATTTCATCGATTCCGATGATTGACGAATTAATACTTCATACACCAAAATAAATAAATTTCATCTAATAAAATGTAGAACGTTCGTGGCAATCCGGACCTTTTTAAGGCACACGGCCCGTAGCGAATGGACACATTGTTGTAAATTTCATCGATTCCGATGATTGACGAATTAATACTTCATACACCAAAATAAATAAACTTCATCTAATAAAATGTAGAACGTTCGTGGCAATCCGGACCTTTTTAAGGCACACGGCCCGTAGCGAATGGACACATTGTTGTAAATTTCATCGATTCCGATGATTGACGAATTAATACTTCATACACCAAAATAAATAAATTTCATCTAATAGAATGTAGAACGTTCGTGGCAATCCGAACCTTTTTAAGGCACACGGCCCGTAGCGAATGGACACATTGTTGTAAATTTCATCGATTCCGATGATTGACGAGTTAATACTTCACACACAGATAAATAAATCTCATCTAATAGAATGTAGAACATTCGTGGCAATCCGGACCTTTTTAAGGCACACGGCCCGTAGCGAATGGACACATTGTAGTAATCAATTTCATCGATTCCGATGTTGGACGAATAAATTTCACACACAGATAAATAAATCTCATCTAATAGAATGTAGAACATTCGTGGCAATCCGGACCTTTTTAAGGCACACGGCCCGTAGCGAATGGACACATTGTTGTAAATTTCATCGATTCCGATGATTGACGAATTAATACTTCATACACCAAAATAAATAAATTTCATCTAATAGAATGTAGAACGTTCGTGGCAATCCGGACCTTTTTAAGGCACACGGCCCGTAGCGAATGGACACATTGTTGTAAAATTCATCGATTCCGATGATTGACGAATTAATACTTCATACACCAAAATAAATAAACTTCATCTAATAAAATGTAGAACGTTCGTGGCAATCCGGACCTTTTTAAGGCACACGGCCCGTAGCGAATGGACACATTGTTGTAAATTTCATCGATTCCGATGATTGATGAATTAATACTTCATACACCAAAATAAATAAATTTCATCTAATAGAATGTAGAACGTTCGTGGCAATCCGAACCTTTTTAAGGCACACGGCCCGTAGCGAATGGACACATTGTTGTAAAATTCATCGATTCCGATGATTGACGAATTAATACTTCATACACCAAAATAAATAAATTTCATCTAATAGAATGTAGAACGTTCGCGGCAATCCGGACCTTGAAGGTTTCCGGCCGGACCTTAAAGGCACACGGCCCGTAGCGAATGGACACATTGTAGTAATCAATTTCATCGATTCCGATGTTGGACGAATAAATTTCACACACAGATAAATAAATCTCATCTAATAGAATGTAGAACATTCGCGGCAATCCGGACCTTTTTAAGGAACACGGCCCGTAGCGGATGGACACATTATAAGTGACAAATAAAGGGAAGTGTATTCTTAACTAATCACCGACGAACGAAACGAATTATTTTTTTGTTTTTTTTTTGAGTATTAACAAATGCAAAACTATTATAAAATAAATCAACTTTTTCTGGTCACGGCATTACAATAAGCAGTCAAAAGAAAATGAATTTGTAACTTGTATGTAAGATTTCATTTCATTTTGCATTAATCTTGAATAAACTGACCATTCGTTAAACTCATTCCTTTGTTTTATTGTGTGTTTTCAATCACTACCTTCCCTAAGATCCCTACTACTCTCTAAACAAAACCAAAGTAAATCGTGATAATTAAACTGTCCTAGATAATTCAATAATCACTTCAATAAGAAAGAATAATGCATAGTAATGATGATCCATATTAACATTCGTAACGAACCTGTTAAATAATTAAGGGTTACTACAATACACAACACAACACAACGTATAAATAAAATATGAATTTCAAATTCATATAAGACCGGGGTTAGAACCATTACACCTTCCAACCTTACACTCTTAATAGATTTATACGGTAGATTATTTTTTTCTCCAATATTAAATGCTAACCGCCTTACATTTCTGATGCACATTTAAATGTTGAGAATATATTTAACTAATGCTTCAACATTTTGAGGAAGTCAAAGAACCGTTTTTTAACGATGATGAAGATGCCTTTTTAATGCAGACTTAAGTAATTTACATCGTCTTCACCATTCATTGAAACCATATTTCTTGTTCCTATAAGTAATTTAGGAGACCAGTACGATATTGGCAACTTCTCCTATGTTACCTTGATTATCTTTGGCTAAATAAACTACGTGCCAAAAATTATTCCACATCGAATAAATTAAAAAGTCATAAAGATGAAATTAACGAAATATTTGTTTACGTTTTTGTCGCTGTTAACAAATAACATAAAGATACGTGAAGAATGGTATATTTTTGTATATTTTTTCGCCATGAAACTGAATATTTTAAGAGAGTTAACCGTATCAAAAATTTGCATGGTTTGTGTGATGAGGAATATATTCAAGATCATCGTCTTAGGTGCTGAATGAAACAACGAATTTTAAAAGAATTAAAAATAGCATATAGTTACTACGGATGAAGAACTATAAGAAGTAGTTTGGTGTTTTAGGAAGTAATATAGAAAGTTATATTTATTGCAGAGATTATTTTTTTATTATAGTATCTAGATCATTTTTCTGCTTTTGTCCCTGATACTAGATAGCGCCATCGTAATAATTTATTAGCACCATTAAACCAGGTTACCATGGTTCACAAGTCGCGGAGGTCAGTTTTGGTTATTCTTCTTAATAAAAATAAACAAATACCTTCTAAAAATGATTTGAAAAAAACAGTTTATGATAAATGTTTTGCTTCGCTTTCTGTTGGTAATTGAAGTTTCGTGTTATGTTCCAATTTAATCATATTTCTTTTCAAATAGTGGTCGATCTTCAAATCAACGACATTGGGGAGATTTGAAGAAATTGGAATTTTAATAATCGATCAAAATTTCGACGGTTAAACCGTATCATAAATAATGACAAGTCTTTCAAGTTTATGTTCGACATTATTGAAAATCCAAAAACGTGTGTACACTATTGAATTGAAACAAAATTCGGTTGCAATCGAGCGATGATTAATTTGATCGCAAATTTTAAGTGGGCAGGTTAAGCACGTTTGGTCAGACAGTAATCCGCATTTGATGAACCAGTGTCCCAACAAATTAATATTTCTTTGAAATCATGGTTTGGATCTTTCTACAATTTGGTATTTTGATGTTTCGTATCATAGCAATTTAAAATTCATAAATATTTTCGGAAACTTCATTTTGCAATGTATTTTAATTCGGTTGTTATAATTATATACTTTGATACTTTGTGGTCTTATAATTTAAAGTTTTAAAATTTTGGTAGTTTAAAACTTTACAATCTTTGTGTTTTGGTATTTTGAAATTTTAACACTTTAGCATTATAGAATTTTGATACATTATTTTTGTATTGTTTGAATTGTTGTTTCAAACTAATGACATTTTGATACTTAATTTTAAAAGTTAGAATTCGGAAGTATTATGAAATTTCGTTTGGAAATTTCGTTAACCTGTTGTTTAAACTTTAAAACTTTATGGTAATTTGAACATTGTAGAACTTTAAAATTGAGAAATGTATACGAACAATTCATTTTGTAATATCTTCAAACGCTGTTGATTTATTTTTATGATACTCTCATATTTTGTGGTCTAAATTAAAACATTACAAATTATGCTATTTATTATTTTAATATTTTGAAGTTTTTCCAATATTTTAACATTTAATAAGGCAAATACTACGAAAATCCAAATTTTCAGCCTACTACTTGATTTCAACAAGACGGAGCATAAATGGATACGTTGGAGAGTTTTAATTTAACTCCACTCGACTTTTTTTGTGGGATATTTCAAAAATCGGGTTTATATTAACAGTCCAATATATTTGGAAGAGTTGTAAGAACAAATGAGGAACGACATCTCAGAATTCCACCAAATATACTAATTGATTCATTGCAAAATTTCGTTCAAAGTAAATATTATTACAAAAAAGTAAATGAAAACCTGTAATTTTTCTCAGTTTTTTTTTCAAAATATATTGATTGATATTTATATAATATAAATGAATAAAATCACTAAAATGTTTGAAAAATTGGTCATATATATAATCGATGGATCGAAATTCTTTAAGATTTGACTTAAAGCTATACGTTCTAATATCTGCACTAGTTCTATAAATTTATATTACCATTTCTTTTTGAGATTCAAAGCCAACTGATTTTTTCGGTGGTACTGTAACCAATTTCGGAATTTTTTATTCAATACTTAGGTATTCTACCTTTAAAAAATTTAAAAAGAAATTTTAATAAAAAAGTATTTTTTTGGAAAAGAAAACTATAAAACAAAGTTTATATTCAAATAGCTTCAAGCATGATTGCTATTTATAGAACTAGTGAAGGTATTAGAACGTATAGCTTTAAGTCAAATCTTAAAGAATTAGATTAATACCTGCTTTCATTCATAAAATTAAACATTATTTACAGCAGCTATAATTTACTTAAAGATTTGGACATACCAGTTAAGAGTTAATACCTGAAATTTCCCGTTTAGGAAGTAACATTAAAAACTAGTGGCTATCGCCCAGGTGGTTCTTCGGCAGTGCTATCTGTATATTAATATGTATATAAATGACTATATCATTATCTTCATGGAAACTTTTTCGGGCATGATTACGTAAAATGTATTGCTATAGTAAAAAAAACGCTTAATGAAGGAATCTTTCAGTCTATTGAAAGGGAAGAAGGCCAGGACCTATTTGCATAAAAACATGCTGCTAAAAAGGCCCATTTCCCTTTCGATGCGATAAGACGGATCGTGCCGATATCGATTCCGGATGTTTATAGTGTGTACGCCTTTTCTTATAAGGAGTAGGAAAAGAGTGAGAACGCGTTGATCCGCATAAAGATTACTCAATGAGGAAAGCACATTTGCGCAGTAATAAAATTCTTTCGGCGGCAATAAAACCCTGGATCTCCCGTGGATGAAATTCAGAAAAAATGTACTTAACATAATAAAATAGTATCCAGAATACCATTCTTTCTTATTAATATGTTTGGTATATTGACATAAAGATTTTTTGTTATTATATAAAAATGTTATTGAAGATCGTAATTCGAAATTGATTAAGATTAAATCCAACTTTATTCCATCGAAATCTTTTGTTGGAAAAATATTAAACCTTTTAATAGCAAATAAAATTAATGAAGTTACTGAAATATATCAACTATTATTCCAATAAAATTGTAACTTTCTAAGTATCGCACAAAAATGAATTTAATAGAAATGATTAAACAATGCATCATGAAGGTAATCCTCTAGAATCAAGTATTCAACTATTATTTAAAAAAATACTATGTAGACTATTAAAAATATTCATGTCAAGCCTTTAAATGTAAGCTCGGATAAATATTTATGACTTGTTTACCACTAAAATAGTATGCCAAAATTGGAGATCGTCTCTTTGCCTAACAAATGTGGATAGGATAGATAACTCCCCAGATTCCGACTCTGAGGGCTATTAAAATACTTCATCTACATGGTGCCAGTTATTGTATGCATCAAGTTATATAATTGCAATCAACATTTTATTTAATGTATTTATTTATTTACGGAAGGCCATTCCAACATAAGGATACAAATGTACAATATCATTAAAATATTTAAAAATGTACCAAACTAAAAATAACAATAATATAACATTTACAGGCTACGGCTTATTGATTTGTTTTCTTTTTATATTTTTCTGAAAAAAATTAACCGTATTGAATGTCATCTTTAATTTTTCTATTAAATTCTCCCCAGGTGGTGATTTTGTAGTACTGAGAGGGATTAACGCTCACGGAGTACTTTCATAGGCCCGAAGCCAATTGTCACGAATATTACTGTTCACCATTCAATCCAAAATCCGTACTCACAATTGTTTTCACCGTCCACCTGGCACCTTTTTGGGAGAGACTAATAATATTTTCGGTTAGTAGACAGCTGCAAAAGCTAACTAGTGACCACCTGTAGTAGAACAGGCTAACTATCGACGTTTGTAATAGTTCGGTTAAAAGTTTATTTTTAATACAGCAGAAATTCGCTGTTTAGTGATATTTTTAAGAAAACACAATTTTATAAACAAAAAATATTTTTGAACAAACAAAATGGACACATTACATTTATTAATGATTTGATTCCGTTAATTCTAGGAATTTTTTTATAATATATTATTTGTTTACTTTAATTTCTACGTTTCATTTATATTTTAGGATTTTTACTATTTTAGAATGTGATTTGTGTTTTGTTTTGGGAATTGTTTTTCTCTGTTTTCAACGATTTTTGATAATAGTTAATAGATAATAATTTACATACGTTCTAAAGTACAGTTTACTATTATAATATTAAAATTTTAATAGTAACTATAATTCAATTGTTTTGGCTTTTTTAGGGTATAAAAGTATAACAACATTTGAATTATTTAAAATTTGTTTATGATGAAAATTACTAAAAACAATAAGATATGAATAAATAAAAGACAAAGAAATAAACGAATCAGATTTTTTCAAATGACCTTATTTATATAAAAATGATTTACTATAAAAATGATGATTTCAATTAGTAAATAAACAAAAACGTTTACTTTATTTCTCAAGTGACTCGAGTTTCGATCATTCAAACATAAATTTGTAAATGATTAGTTAATGATGAAAACTCGAAAAATAAGTGCGATATCAACCAAGTAAACGTTTTTGTTTAATTTTCCAACATGTATCACGAAGTTAATGCCTTAACCATTCAGTCAATTAGTAATAACTAATTTGATCTTCGCCAATTTGATAAGAGCATTTCATTGAACAAAAATACTAAAATATTAAATTTAATCGTCTATTTTTTATCCCTAATTAGTTAATATAGTTAGTAGCTGACTATATGACCAAAAAAGAAAATCGTCTATTTTTTATATTGTAACTTGTTGAGAATTATAGTAACTTCTACAATGAAAAAGGAATACATGATTTTTATTATATTAGCTAACAGGAATCTATTTTGTTATTTTCGGTTTTAAAAGTTATAATGAAAAATACAAATTTAGAATTTTAAGATTCCGCTCTATTTTCGATGATTGTTTCGTTATTGTATTCTGTAATAACAAATTGTTACTAAATAGGTATAAAACTATGTGTGTCTTATTTAAACCAAATCAGCCTTTATAGGGAAGGTGTTATGGTTTGCGTGTGCTTTCCAGAAAAAAAAAACAATAAAAGTATAGCAAGAACATTTTATTATGCAAACTTTTATTCACACCTGCAATATGGTATAATGTTTTGGGATAATGAAAGCAGAAGCAATATTCTTAGTGCAGAAACGTGCCATTCGAATAATGCTTCAATTAAAACCCAATGATGCTGCAAAGGATTCAATCAATATCTCAGCAGGTTGCAGTTTTACAATTGTCCAAACAGTTTAAGAAATATTGAGTAATTTTTATTCTTTACAACACAAGTTTATATAGCCACCATTTTGTTTTCACAAATCAGATATAGTAATTGTTTTTCCGCGAAATCGAAAATATGTTTAATTTAATAATAAAAGTGTATTAAAATCCTTTACGTTGTAGTAAATTATGCAATAAATAGAAAAAAAAACTGGAAAACATTTCGTAAATCTACAACAAATGAGTCTACAAAAACAAATCACTTATTGAAAACAACTACTTCTCTGGCTAATATCACCTCGACTGATATTGAATGTTCCAAAAGTAATTTGCGTGTTACATGTTTAATTTAGATGAGTTTGTTTATTTTCTAATAAATTCCTGTGTCGATTGCCCTTTCATAATTGTCCAAGTGTTTCAATAATTTCGCTTCCACCCAACACAAATTTAGGTGGACGCCATTTTGTTTTCATTACTAAAATATCAATTGTTTTTACAGGATATCATAAAAATAATCTCTTCACGATTAAGTCCAATATTTTCTAATAGAATATTTAGAAGGTTGCAGTTTTACAATTGTCTGAATAGTTTAATCAATTTTTATTCTATTCAACGCAAATTTAGATGGCTGTCACTTTGTTTTTACATTAGATATAGCAACCGTTTATACAGGAAATCAAAAGCAGGATTAATTAATTTATTTTTCTAACTAATTCCTTGAGATGTTGCAATTTTAAAGTTATCCAAACAGTAAAATTTGCTTCCATCCAACGAAAGTTTAGATGGTCGCAATTTTGTTTTAACCTCAGATTTAGCAATTGTTTTTACGGAAAATCCAAAAACATGTTCTCGATAGAATAATTCGGTCATTCTCTAATTAATTTCCGAACAGGTTGCACTTTCACAGTTTGTCAAACAATTTGCAAAATTTCGCTTCTATCTAAGACACGTTTAACTTGTCGCCATTTTGCTTTCACCTATAATATAACAATTGTTTTTACGAAGAGTCAAAAACGTATTCTTTTAAATTAAATTAAATTTTTAATCTATTTCTCATCATTTTTCAGTTTTCAGCTGTCCAAACAATTTGAGTAGTTTTCCTTCTGCCCAACATAAGTTTAGATGGCCGACATATGGGTTTTACCTCAGATTTCGCAATTGTTTATACGCCAAATCAAAAGCATGTTCTTGTTAGATTAATTCTGTAATTCTCTATTATATTTTTAACAGGTTGTAGTTTCACAATTATCCAAACAGTTTGAAAAATTGTACTTCTATATTATTATATAAGAAAAATTTAGGTTGTCGCCATTTTGGTTTTACCCCAGATATAGCAATTGTTTTTACGGAAAATCAAAAACATGTTCTCGATAGATTAATTCTGTAATTCTCTAATTAATTTCTTCACAGGTTGCACTTTCACCGTTTTTTCATCTATTAGGGCTTGTTTATAGAAAGGCACTTGGTTGGTTTGATTGATTGATTGTGAAACCAACCAAGTGCCTTTCTATAAAAAACCCTTAATATTAAAAATGTTTCACCACGTGATAAACGAGAATCAAATTCAACAAATTTTTCATCTAGTTTGAAAATTTTTGCTTCTATCCAAGACAAGTTTAACTTGTCGTCATTTTGTTTTCACTTATATAATAGCAATTGTTTTTACAAAAAGTCAAAAACGTATTCTTAAAAATTTAATTCAGGCAATTTTTAATCAATTTTTCATAAAGTTGCAGTTTTTAACAGTTGTCCAAGCAATTTGAATAGTTTTCAAGAAGAGTTTAAACAAGAGTTTAGATGGTCGCCATTTTGTTTTTACCTCGAATTTAGCAATTGTTTTTACGGAAAACCAAAAACATGTTCTTGTTAGATTAATTCTGTAATTCTCTATTTAATTTCTTAACAGGTTTCAGTTTCACAATTGTTCAAGCTCGTTGAAAAATTTCGCTTCTAAACAAGACAAGTTTAGGTTGTCGCAATTTTGGTTTTACCTCAGACATGGCAATTGTTTTTACAGATAATCAAAAACATCTCGTTAGATTAATTCTGTAATTATATAATTAATTTCTAAACAGGTTGCAGTTTCACAATTCTTCAAACAGTTTTAAATATTTCACTTCTATCCAAGACAAGTTCAACTTGTCGCCATTTTGTTTTCACTTATTATGTAGCAAAAAGGAATGAACAAATATATAACTACCCACTGCATAGATCAGGAATGTGTGAAAAGGCTCCTTACTATAGTGCAGTAAAATTATTTAATAAACTTGCCAAATACATTCAACTAATGATGTACTCAAAAAGTACTTTGTTCATAAAGAACTTTATTCTATAAAGGATTGGTAATAAGTAGTTTATTGTATGTGCATGTAATGAATTGAGTAATTGTATATTTAAGTATGATTGTGTATTCATGTGTGTATATATGTATATCTAATTAACTATTATTATAGATATGTGACGTTTTCATTTTAGTCTTGTGTTTAGCCATTCTCAAAGTATTTCGCAATTTTTTAAATAAAGTTGAATTTGAATTTGATTTTTATTTGAAAATGGATATCAATACGATCGGAATACAAATAAGGAACTAGGTGGATAAGGTTATGGATATTTTGTGTATAAAATAATACATCGGGGGTGGTAGCTTGTCAGTCGTACATAATAAGGTGGGAGGAGTTGAAATGCGTATAAAGTTCTAGTTCGAAATGATTTGGATTTATTTATATTAAAATCGCCTCTAATAATGGTGTTATCGAACACGGTTGATTTTATAAATATTGAGTTATGAACTGAGAAATGAGGATGTATATATATTAGAGACAAGTTAATTTATTATTATTAGCGAAATGTTAAAGTAAAATTTTAACAATTTCAATGGAAGAATAAACTGCTGCTATTACAAAAAAGCTAGTTTTGCGGGGTCAAATATTTTTTTAGGAACTATGATAAATAAAACAAATAAAATTGTTGGATAACTTAAAAGCCAACACTTTCATTATTAAATTACGATCGTGTAATATTGACTGTAAATTGAGTTTATTAACTATTCAAATTAATGTTTCCCTGTCAATATATATTCTTTATAAAAATTAATTATTTTAAGTTAGTTTTATTGCTGGCAACGCTTAAGTGGTTTCGTGCCTAAAAGTTGCTTCGTATAAGAAACTGCTAATTTAATATAAGCACCAGAGTGCGCGGAGAACTTGCGGCGGATATTAAATTATAACTTCGTTTGTGTTAGATGCAAGATTACACGTGCCCTCGCATTGCGAAGTTTGTTTACCCAGTGCTCGGCTTCATCAAGCTAAAAGCACCTAATTTGATCGCGCACAATAGGAAGACCGGAATTAAATATATTACACGACACGACTCGATAAAATTGCTGATCGAATCGATACAATGGAGAAACAGAGATTTGTTACAATGACTTAGGTAATTATATAAGAATGTTATCTATTTTACTAGTTACATTATAATGCAAGTTGATTTTTTTAATATAATTATTTCTAATGTTAAATAAACTGAAATAATGAATAAAATTAGCAACAACAACCCCGAACGAGGGTGGCTAAAGTAGTAATATAGTCAACAAGTTATTTTTTAATATTTGGCTTGTGAGTGCAAATCATACGTTAATGTATTAAAGCTATTGATCACCGAATATAAAACAAAAAAGTATGTTTTATTCTTTAAGTATATATAAACTAACTTGTTGACTGAAAAGCTTCTACTATGTTATACATACTTAATCAAGAATTAAACATACTTTTTTGTTTTATATTCGGTGATCAATAGCTTTAATACATTAACATATGATTTTCAAACCAGAATTTTGTACGAGATCAAGTGTATAGGGTGGTGCACTACATTCGCGTCGGTTTATATACGCCAAATGGTAAAATGTTTTTGTTGAAGGCTATGTAGTTTCATTAAAAGCACGTTTTAAATTTACATACCGGGGAATTCAACAAAATGTTACACACTAAAGTTATTTAAACAAAGGCAACTTAGGTATAAGAAACATAACAGTCTTATACCTGACTCCAGCCGTTTTTAAGATATTTGACAATTCTTGCAAATATTGACCAAAATTAAAGATATCTGTCTGTCTTTTAAACTGTATTTATCTATTAGTCTAAGCATTAGACTAGACCAGGGGTCGGCAACCTTTTAGCTGTGGTGTGCCAAGCCACTCTACCAATATGATTCAGGGTGCCGCCTTAATTCTAAATTATATAATGGGGTTCTAGAGAAGAAGAATTTTATACCAAATTTATCTTTTAAACATATTTATTAAAAAAATAACATAAATTAAAAATTTTTAATGCGAACCTTGTCCCTGCACATTTTTGCTTAATATTTCAATATCAGGGGTATAATTTGTGACTTTTAATTTCACACAAGATTCTGAATGTTCAGTTGTTAAACGACTTCTTTGTGGACTCAAAATATGTTTCATGTGAGAAAAAAATTGTTCAGAGAGATATGTGGAACCAAAAGCGGAAAGGAGAGCACATGCAATTTTCTTTAAACAATTAAATCTTTCCGGCAATGACATCCAACAATTTAATATAGAAGTCGATTTTTCCATAGAGTCACCATCAAGATTTTTTCGTAATTCCTTAAATTTTGTTTTCCATAATTCTGAAGATATTAGTTCGATAAGTTCCATTTCAAAATTATCAACATTCATCCACTCAAAAATTGAAAAATCAAACGGTATTATTAATGGATCTATTAAATCTGATTTTACGAGGAAGGAAAATATAGGCACATAAGCTTCAAAGTCTTTGCATCTTCTGGAAAATTCATCTTTAAGTGCTTCAACGTAGGCTTTAAGTTCATCTTTGTCTATGGTCGATTTATTTGCAAGCGCTTTAACATTTGGAAAGTATTTGTAGGTACTAGTATTAATATCACATAAAAATATATTAAATTTTGTAGCAAATCCTGTCCAATATTCAAAAAGTTCGAGCACAGTTTGGCGCTTTCCTTGCAATCTTAAGTTTAGCTCATTGAGATGTTTAGTTATATCAGTCAGAAACATCAATTTGCATAACCATTCTTTATCGTTCAATTCGGGGAAATGTTGTTCCTTTTCATTAAGAAAAACTTTAATGTGTTCCAGACATGACAAAAACTTATTCAAGACATTACCTCGACTAAGCCAGAACATTATTTTAAGTGGACATGTAAAGAAAAATAAAGAAATAAATAAATAAATAAAGAACATGGCTGTATAAGGGAAGGTCAACATATTCACTTTCCATTTCTTCTAAAAGAGATTTAAATTGCCTGTGTGTCAATGAAGAGCGAGACACTATGAAATTATCTATTTTAACAACATTGTTCATTACAGGAATTAAGCGCTGTGACGAAATTTTGGCAACTAAACTTTCCTGGTGTATTATACAATGGAAGTTCAATATTTTATGTCCAATATGATTTTCAAGAAGTTTGACAAATCCTCTATCCTTGCCAATCATTGCAGGTGCGCCGTCAGTAGTTACACAAAATATTTTTTTGATTTATTAATGTTCTTGCTGTCAAAATAATCTATGAATGAAGCAAGAATATCCTGCCCCTTTAGTTGTCCCAGACAGAGGAATCAAATTGCAAAATTCTTCATAAACTTGACCTTTATCACAATACCGTGCAAATACTGCAAGCCGCGCAATATCATTTACATCGGTACTTTCATCAACAACGACATTGTTACATTGTCTGCCATTTCAGTTATTCTTCTTTCAATTGTTCGCGCAGAAGCCGGTATTTCTCGAATTCGGGATAATATAGTTTGTTGGTTAGGTAAATCGCTAAACAACTTTTCAGCACATATTATAAAGATTTCCTTTATATATTCCCCATCTGTAAAGGGTTTGCCTTTGGCAGCTATGCAATGAGCAATTGCGAAGCTGCATTCTGTCGCTTTAGCCTTCGTTTCAGTTATTCCACAAAAAAAGTTACTTGTTTCTTATAACCAGAAACAGCTCTCTTTATAGTTTCACATTTCTCATCGTTACTATTAAATGTGGACTGATGTTTGGTTTGGAAATGTCTTTGTACACTTGACGTGCGGCATTCTACACTTTCGCAGCATATCGCACATACAGCACGATCCTTTTGTTGTATAAATCCATATTCATTCGTCCAATAGTCTTGAAAACCGCGAACATTTAGTTTTTGTTTCTTACCCTCCATTTGATTAAATATGGATGAATTATAACAAATATTAAACCAATAAGATACAAGTCTTCACAAAAAAGTTAGAACGGAAAGTAACGACCAGTATTAAACGAAATGCAAGTTTAACTGGTATTACAGGCAAATGGTGCGCAGTAGCAAAACGAGAAAGAAAGGGGCGAATGTCATTCCAGCTTGAACATTCGTGAAGTCCGCTTCGATAACTAGTCGGCGCTGCGCATGTTTCATCCCTTTTACTCCGAATGCGCTCTCACTCACCCTTCGCGCAGATTTTCGTGACATTAGCGAGCCACGTTAGATAAATAATTGTAATTAAACATTTTCTCTTATTTAAAAATCACTTCGTCTCGATAATTTCGCGATTTCCCTGATTACTTTGTAGAGTGCCATTCAGAACCCCTTCGCGTGCCAAGCCTGGCACGCGTGCCATAGGTTGCCGACGCCTGGACTAGACGATAAAATAAAAATGATCCTTAAATATTATACAGGATGGATAAAAATTAATATATTTGTTATTGACTATCATTAACGTCAAATAACTTTCTTATTTTAAATGAAACACCCTATATTTGTTATGGTTTTTAGATTCTAATTTTAATATTTTAAAATTGTATTAAGGTTTCCAATACCTATCTCTTATATCTTTCTAGCAATTTGGCATTTTCAAATTCAAACATTGATTTGTTGATATTTATTTTTCAAAAGTAAGCTTTGGCGGATCTGACGCTATTATTCAATATAATCAAACATTATTTGATAGTGGCAGTACTTGTTAGTTAAGCTATCATTGTTGTTCAAGGTTGTTTTGGTTTTTTTTTCATGCTAATCAGACAAAATAATAATTATAAACATAAAAACCATACTTTATTAAGCGGATAACAAATTTTAATGTAAAATAAACTAATATTCAAAATAATAAAATCAATGCATAGATAAACTCTTTCTTCAAACGATTGTTTCACTTTAATCAAAATTCCTGACGCTACAGCACGAAATCCTGCTCTTATTCTTTCTTTCATAATTTTGGGTGTGGTTGGCGGTATATCATAAACAGTATTTTTTATATATCCCTTTAAGAAAAAGTCTATGCTCGGTCTGGGCACCATGCTGGCAAATTCTGTGAACCTCCGCGTCCTATCCACCTATTGGGATATTATCTATCTAATTAATTTCTAATGTTTACTTGGAAGTGCGCAGGAGTACCGTCTAATTGCATCTACATTCTTTCTCGAATTCAATTATTCCACCCCATACATTAACAGTCCATTTGTTGTAATGATCGAGGGTTCTAAAGAAATTGGAATTTTCTTCACTGTAATAATGCGAATTATGTCTATTAACTAATCCGTTGTCATGGAAAGTACTCATCTGAAAAAAGTACACAATTGAAGAAATGTTCATCATCTCCAAACTTTTCTCGAACCCATAAACAAAATTCGAGGCGTATGCCGTTATCTGCTTCACAAGTTCCTGATGAAGTTGTATATGATACGGGAAAAAATGTGTTTCTTTATGATTCTTCCGATGCTCCGTCTACGTATTCCAATAGTTTCCTTCATTTTTCGCTGACTTGTATGTGGAATTTCAATTAAAGATCCCATAACTAAGAATTCATTTTCTTCATTTCCATTAATTGGCTTTTGTCGCTCTGTTTTTTATAAGATACAGTTCCTGTTGTTTTAAATACTTGCAGCCATTTTTTTAATGAACGCTTGTCAGGATGACGATTTTTTGAAAATTTTTGAGCGTAAAATTTAGATAACAAGCAATATTCTTCACAGTCCCCAATTACTAAAATAATACTAATTCTTACTTCTCGGGAACAAGTTCTCATTTCAAATAAAATGTTTTTCTTTAAACAACCTCGAACAATAATGATGTTAACCAAGAAGTACGGTCACTGTCAAATAACTCTTATTTATGATGAATAATAGGGTATCTTCTACAAATATAACTATTCTGACCTCACAAAGGCAAAAAGCAAAAGTTTAGCTTAATGTCGTGGTAACGGTTTATTTGATTAGATTCTTTTAACCCGACAACAACTCGTGATGATCTGTTCACTGAGAGTGTTGATATTACTTTGATGATTGCTGATGCGTTCCCTTATATTAGGAACGGTTCTGGTTGCGGCATCCCCTTCTTCTCGCGTCGTACCATGATGTAGATGATTGCGTTGATTTGACGTTGGCGCAAGCGGAGCGCTTTAGTACTAAGGGTGTTTTCTCACATGCCCTTACATCTCTCTCCCTCAGGATCCTTAAGACGTCTCGGTAGAGTGTCCTGGATTTTTCCTTGCTCTGCCCCTCTTCGTAATGGGATAGGTGGAAACGTCTCATTATTCTTCTGTGACCGCCATAGAGCAGAATAGTGATATGTTGCCAGCGGGGTGGATGGATCTTACATGGATGGATAGTGGTGAGTTGGGCGGGTAGAGGGGTGGGCAGGGCGGCGCATCTGGAGGGGTAAGTCCCAAGTTTGTTTCCCCCTCTAGTCAGTTGGCATCATGCTCTGGTCTAGAAAGCAGTGGGCATTCGCCGTCGAGAGATTCTTTTCTAACGGTCGCTCACTTGTTGGTACGCAACGTGTCTTCCGTGCTCGCTTTGAAATTCCTCCTGACAGACTCGTTCCTGGCCGTAATTCGATTCTGTCGTGGGTTCACGCATTTCAGGAGTGTGGAAGTGTCGGACCACCAGAACTCCGGAAATTGTCGAAAGAGTGAAGCAGTCAATTCTGCGTTCTTCCCGGCGTTCGGCTCACACACATGCAGCTGCTCTGGGAATTTCTGGTACCACTGTTCGAAGAATTCTCCATGAAGACCTTTAACTTCATCCCTATAAATTGTTTGTTGTGCAAGAATTAACTGAACGCGATTTTGTTGCCCGTCAAAATGCATGTGAAGTGCTGCTTGACAACCTGCCTCAAGTCGCGGTCGTTTTTACGAGACTCACTTTCACATTTCCGGCTCCGTCAACAAGCAAAACATGTGAGTAGCAGCAGTTTCCGTGAATGCAGGAACATGATCGAGGAATTTTTTTACCGATTGATATGCTGCGAAGAGTGGAGATGAACTTCAAAAATCGACTTAATCAGTGCATGCACAGTGGGGGTCGCCATTTAACCGATGTAATTTTCAAAACTATATGAAAAAAAAAACTTGGGATATTGTATTCTGAAATAAAAAAATAATTAAAACAATAATTGAAGTACTTTTGTTTTTGTTGACCTTTCAAATAAGTAAGTTTCTTTGGCGCACCCTGTATGTCCCATCTCTCTTAGGGATAAACTTGAAAGTCTTTTTTGTCGGCATTGCTGAGTATATTTGATGTAATTCACAGTAGATCTCTTGATAGATATGACCCACAAGGTTGACTTTTTTTTGTGTACGTCTACCTCTTATCCTGTGGTTTCTTATGATACTCTTTAGCCATATAAAACGCGTTAATCATTTTTCGAAGTTTTGAAGAGATGTCAGGTATGTGTAGTGTAGTGTTTTCATCACTTTTCGTAGGTCGTGTTCTACTGAGTGCGTAGTTCTCGTTTAAAGGTGAGGTAAGCCGGTGTAACTCCTGTAGAAATGCAGATGGAGGAATTTATGGTGAACCCTATCGATGGTAGTTTCTTTGATCAATCCGTATGCGTTTCTTCAATTTGTATAGCGAGTTGCACTTTCAAGTACCTGTTCTTTCTTTCTTTCTACTGGATTTGCAGATGAGTGATAAATCGGTAAGAAGTGGTGGTCTATTTGTAGCCAGTGTATGATTTGTTGCATTACTGGGCATACAAATTGCATGGCGTTGTTACTAAGTATCCTTCTGAGTAGTCAATATCGTAAGAATATTTCTTTGTGTGGTCGCAGTGGCCACTTGAAGTTCGAATAATTCTACCCATCTGGAAGCAATATCCTCTTCTATGAAACTCCATTTTTCTCGACCTGACCGTTCTGGGAGTGGCCCGAATAAATCGATTGACAGGACTTTGAATCGTCAGTTCATCTTAGGGGTTTGTAACAAATCCGGTGGTTTGTGGTTTGTTGCCTTATATTTCTGACACTCCTGGCACCATCGGACATTATAAGCCAGTAATATTATTGTGAAATCGGTTCAACAGTTCTTCCTTTTGCGCTTTGAGGATAACGAGCTGGAGGTCTTCTCTATCATCATCTTGTGGATATCAGTACTCATTGGTTCATTATTGAACGCTTTTTTATATCCATTGAGCTGTTTCTTCGAGGCGACCGGCCTCGAAGGTGTTCATTATCTTTTTAATTTCTTCGTCAGTACCTAGTTCGAAGCTCCGTCAGAGATTTTACGAGTAAGTCACTGTTGACGTGCTTCAGGTTCGGAAGGCAGTGATAGTAAATTGGCTGTTACGTTTGTTTTTCTAAGAGCGAATTCAATTATCTAGCTGAATACCTGAAGTGCCCGTCGGGGGAGGTCTTAAGGGTTGGTGGACCGTAAGTAGGCGGAACTGGCCTTGATGTACCTGCGGAGTTTCGGTACTCGTTACACTGCTGCGAGCGCCTTTATGGTGCTTTAGTTCATTTTTGATAATAATAATAGTCGGCTTGCGTAATCGATTGGTCCCCCTGCATCAAAGTAGCTCCTAAGGCGAAAGCACTAGCGTCGGTGCCTAGGACGAAAGGTTTGCTGTGGTCTGCCTGCCGAATGATTCGTGGAGTGGTGAGAGCTTGTTTTAATTGTTAATACGCTGCCTGTTACGGTGGGCCACGAGGCGTCTTTTTTCGTTAATTGCTTAGTGGCTTTACTATGCAAGCGAAAACTTGAATAAATTACCGCTAATAGCTGCAGACTTGCAGCACATTTGCAGCTGTTTAGTATTTTTGGGCGCGGTTGTGAGGGCTATAGCTAACACCTTCTATGGGTTCGCCCGAAGTCCTTCTTGGCTTATTTTGTGGCCCAAATATTTTATTGCATCTGAATTTGCTCTCGGTCTAGTCTCGGTTTAGTTTATCCGGAGTTTGAATTTTCTCGACAGGTTTATGAGATCATCCAAATATGCCAGTATCCTAGTGGGTTCTATACTTTCTTGACTAGGTCCATTAATCTTTGGAAGGTTTGGAAGTGGGTCCAAAAACCATATAGATGTTTGGGTATAACCCCAATGATGTGATGGATGCTGTTTTATTCCTGCCTAGCATCTGGTGGTATCCGGACTATGTTGAGTAAAGAATGTCATCAATTCTGGGAAGGGGATATGTTATCTTGTTAAATCCCCTGTAATCGATACATACCTTCTGGTTTTAGGTCTGGTACTGCTCTGGCTCATTATGCGCTCTCGCATTCTTCAACGATTCAGCCCTCTAGAAGTTGATTTCTTTCAGTTTTTAAGATGTCTGCCGGTTGTGGGAATAGCGAAATGGGCAACTGATTTTCCGTGTTAATAGTATATTCCACAGCATCTGTATGGACTCCGACTTTTTTTAATGTCTTTGTGCTCCCCAAGGAAGTATTTACTGCATTTTTTCGTGTTGATTGAATTTTTGGGCTTCTTCATCGGGCCGAAGTTTGATTTCCTCAAATTGAAGCTTACTGAGGCGAGAATTACGTGACGAAACCACTTCACGTTGATTTTCATAACCGCATCTTCAAACATGTATTGGAACTTGTCCTTCTCAGGATTGAATATTGAGTGGGGTGACCAATATTTTCTTTTTCCGGGTTGCAGCATCCCCTTCTTCTCGCGTCGTACCGTGAGGAAGATTCGTACGTTGTTGCGACGTTAGCGGAGAGGGTCGTGTGGGTGTTTCATGTTATAATTTTGATCAGTCTAAGCGAACAAGACTCAATGTTGTAGATTTTCGAAATGCTTTCGTATTTTTAAATTTTTGAGTTTCTCATTGATTTTTTTCACATTTCAATTTTTCACGCTATTTTTTAAAGAAATTTCCAATTGTTTGTTTTTTTTACCTATAAATTTCAAATGTTGTTTTTTTAAAGAACTAAAAAATAAAGAAACCCTTTGAAAATGAAAATATACAATTATTTTCATTGAAATTCTATACTTTTTAGCCAGGACGATTAAAGATTTTAATAAAATCATGCTATACTAGGACATTATTTATTTCCATAATAAAAAAAAAATATATAATTAAAGTTATAAAAATAAAATAATAAAATTATAAAAGATATATTACAAGGTAGAATCCTCTAACATAAACAATGTATCCATTTTGGTTGCAACATGCCAATTAGTGATTATTTAATTTTATTACTGTTCTTGTATTTTTATAACAGTGATTATTAGTAGATTATTAGTAATAAATTTAAAAACATAGTCATTGAATCATTCTTAAAGCTCTTTTTCTCTCCCAAAATATATTTCACTTTTCTCACATTCCCCCAAAGCCCATGCCATAATACTGTATAAAAAAACGTTCCACCCTCTGATATATCTACAGGTCAAATCCAGAGAATGCGATATTTATCATTATAAATGTCCCAAATCTATTTCCCCGTTCCTATAATGACTATGTCTACAAAAATCACAATTTATCTCCGCCGTATATACTTTGGAACATCGATAACGACTTCTCCAGCTGCAGAAGTTTAAATTGAGTTCATTCGCTGGTTTATTATTGGATTTGTTGAGATAGTTGGTAAACGCATCGACGAAATTAATTTAGTTATTTCATTTCTGTCAATTATGATATTTATTATAGGCATAGTATATAGATCCTAATTGAAATTAATCTTAGATTAGTAATAAATCAAATCAATATTTGATTTATTAGTTAAGAAACGTCTTTGTTAGAATTAAACTCAAAATATTAATTATATAATAATTGTCATAACTTTAAATAATTTAATAATAAAATTAGATATTGCTTTGTAGGATATTAATAAGTGAATTAACAAAATCCAAAATAACTAAACTCATAAAAATCCTCTATTCAAAATGTATCAGATCATTCCTCAGAAATTTTTTTAAAAATATAAAAATTCTAATGATTTAATTATTACAAAAGTAGATAATTGATTATGATTATGATTATTTATTCTTTATCATACTTGCTTAAAAGTAGGTATTACAAATTAGATAAAAATATTGGAAACATAAAAATAAGATTTTGACAGCAAGTTGAAGGGTGGAGTTCATCTTGTAAAATGTACTTCCACTCAAATTCATGGATGTCCCATTCCTCCACTAATTCATAAAACTGGAAATTAGTTTCAAAGGTACTTTTAATGCATTAAAATGCTTGTATAAAAGTAATTCAGTAGTAATTCTTAACCTTTAAGTAAATTCTGAATAGAAATATTACATATATAATTCTTACGTCTGAATGATGATGATATTTAGTCATTTCTGAACATCTTTCTTATACAGGGGATTTTCTTATTAAATTTTTAATTAATATATAAGGTATTATATTTTCTCTCTGGTTTGTGGCGTTTAATTTTTTACATATCATTGTTTGTTTGTTATTGTTTCTCCTTCTGTTAACGTTAAATATTATAATGTATTTTTATATAATTATTAAACGTCTTTTATAATGAAATTTATGGTCTCATTTTGTTTCAGGTAAATTGAATCTCCCAAGTTGGAAGCGTGATCGATAAAGCGGCGAAATTAGCCAAGGGTGCTGTGAGAGGTAGTGTAGACACAATAAGGGCAAATAGCTTAGGGTAAGCCATTAATTAATAAATTGGTTAATTAATTGTGAAGCAAATACGGGCCGGGCAATTTCGCCCTATGTTATTAATATCATAATGAATACACTTAAATCGCCACCAAAATCGCTAATAATAAATTGCCTAATTATAAAGATATATGTAATAGTGTAGAATTTGAAGTTAACTACTTTTAACAGAGTTTTTGAGAACCTGACTAAACAACGCTATTAACTTTATAGAAAATAACTTTACAATTGAGCTGCTGATGGCAATAAGAAACTTTTATCAAATGAAACGAATAAAAAAAATACTTTTACTTAGTTATTTTCATTAAATTAAAATGTATCACGAAGTAAGTGCTTACAATATCAATCAGTTTGATTTTTGTGAGTTACGAGATGATTAAAAAGACTTGATTAATTGCAATTAACTAATTAATTCCTATTTAATATTTGATTCGACTTTCTTTAATCCACTTTAAGATATGTAATATTTCATCATATAAAAAAAATGAAATTTTATAGAAGCGCATTATACACAAACATACTTTTTCTTTCATAATGGATGTAAAGGACTTAGTAACATAGAGTGTAATTATGGCATGATAAAGTGCACTTCCCATCTCGCTTTATTTCTCTCTCTCTCTCTTTCTGTGTGCGGCTTTTAACGAATTTTCGCAGTTACCCAATTTTCCGCAATTTAGTTCAACTGGTGAAGTATTTACGGCGACGTTTAGAGGAAATCGATTTCCGCACTTTAGCAAAACTTCTGCCGGAGGGGGGCATGTGCATTTGGAAAGTACACGCTTTACATTTATCAAGTGTCCCTTTTATTTCGAGCATTTCCTGCGAGGGAAATTTCCTCACGTAGACGGGGCCGCTTTTCATCAATAATCCATTCTATCAACAGACGTTTACGCCTGGCTAATCCAATCCTTCACGCGGATTTTCTCACGCCTGGCACTTTTGACTTCGTCGGACGGTAATACAGTTATAAATCAATCTCGAAACAGACGTGATTTTTTTATTTAGAAATATATAGTAGTTTAAAACTCATGCGGAAAATTACAATTACGTAAAACTTGCAATGTACATAATTTTTAATACAGTAGATACTTTGTTAACTGCACTCTTAATGAAACGAAATTATAAAATTACGTTTTTTATATTGGTCGATATAGATAAATATTTGACTATGGCATTCTTTTACATAAAGCTAAATATATGTTAATATTGATGGACAAATACAGCATTCTTCGACGTCGGCATTGCTATTTGATGATTAGAATTCAGAACCAGAGTCCCAAATGAATAGATTCCCTAGGCTATTAAGGACCAAAGAATGTTGTTTTATTTAAGTTATTCATTGCTGGCATTATTTACAAAATTTTTCATTATAATTTCAAGGAAAACCTCGATTGCTATTATGTAAAATATTCATTAGATAACAATAAATAAGAGATGCTGATAACTTCGCAGAATACTGAATTGATGAGGTTTTTTTTGCAATTAACTGACGAAGCCACTGTCTGGTGAAACATTGTCGTAGAATAATAAAAACGTTTTTGAAACCATATACTGTGTCAGTATTTTATTAAGAAACTTGCAGAATATGTCTTGTATTAAAAGATCGAATTAATAAATTTATATAGAGCTGAAAGAACATAGGTCGATAGCCAATGGAAAAAGAAAAAATTGTCGTTTTATTAAATGTAACACTCAATAAAATTGTTTATCTCTCTCTAAATTTATATATTTTAGTTATAGCAACTGAAATTTTGAATAAATTAATACATGAGGTCTGTTAAAAAAATACACAGATTAACCTCACAAAATTGATTAAATAAAGCATTATTTGCTTCATTCGAAGGTTAATTAAACACTTGTTTTCACTATTTTTATATTTCACCAAAAAATGAAACAAAATCAAGTGTTGAATTAACCTTCTAATTAACATAAAAATGTTTCACCACCGGTTAAGTGAGAACTTAATTCACCGTATTATTTCCTTCTCTTAAAGTCAATGTCGAAATAAACGATGATAATTCGTGATAAGGTAGATGTTGTAATATTTTTGGAAGAAGGCGTTTATTGAACATTATTTGAATACGGCACATTACGCATATATCAATAGCGCTTTTTATAATTTTTTATCAATGTATAAATATGCAAATATGATGAAACTAGACAGATAGATATGCGTGTGTTAAAAGAGATGGCATATTACTGTAGTTCAAATAGCAGTAAAACATATGTCTAGAGATAAAAATTGTTATTAATGTACTTGCGACTTGCTATAAATAAATTAGTTTTGCTAAATGAGTATGCAAGTACACTTTAATGTGTTACATCTATTATGAGCCATATTTTTATGGTCTTAGACTTATTTAGAGTGTAGAATTGATCTAAGAACCATATGCATTTCCATGTTAAATTAGTAATGTTTAAATATTGGCTCCATTTCAGTGAAAAGGTGTAGAATTTTTTTTTTTTCATAGATAAAAATGAAATGTGAACCAATTTCTACAGTTCAGTTCTCATGATAAAGCATTGAAAGCAAAATCATCATATGTCTTGCATCTTTAATGTTTCATTTTCCCCTTTGTTTTCCCTTTGTTTCTGTAGATACGATGTTTTATTTAAATTATTTCTATGTCTTTTAAAATTGATAATTGAAAATCTCCTATGTAATTTTGTTGATGATTACGCACACTTATGTTCTCACTTCATACAAAACCCAAAAGCCTGTGTGCAAGAAAATCTGTTGTCTATATTAAAATCCTTACCTAACCATATACACGTCCATATCCTTAATATCCTCAACCTCATTTACCAACACCAATATTTCCCTTCCGAATGGAAACTTGGAATAATCATCTGCATCCCAAAACGTAACCATCCTCCATCTCTCACTCACTAATCACTCCTTAAAAACAAAATACTATCCCACATCCAAGACCGCATCCCGAACTACCAATTTGGTTTCCTTCCAAAACGTTCCACTACCCGCCCTCTTACCATCCTTACCTCAAACATCCAAACAATTCACCTTGAAGGAAAGTTATCAGCCATCCTACTACTAGACATCCAAAAAGCCTTTGATTCTGTCTGGCATCAATGTCTGTTGTACAAATGTTACCTCCTCAAAATTCCTTCCCATATTATTTCCATTATTAAGCTTTTTACTCCTGTACAAGGGCTACCCCAAGGATCCCCTCTATCTCCACTACTTTACAACATTTTCTGCTTCGACATCTACAACCCTGATCCTCTTCACTTTAATCCTTCTAAATATCTCCTTCAATTTGCAGATGATACAGCCCTAATTTCCCATGCACCCTCCGTACCTAAAGCTCTCGAATCCCTTCAGCAGCTTATTGACAACCTGCAACTCTGGTTTGCTAAATGGCGAATTAAAATCAATCCCCACAAATTCCAGCTTCTAATTCCCTATCACCGTAACAATAATCCTGCACACAATATTCATATCTCCATCACATCCATAAAATACTTAGGCATTACCATAGACCGAAATGTCAATTTTAAACACCATACAGATTTAAACAAAACAAAAATCATAGTTAGAGCCAAAATGTTTAGAAACTTAACATACAAAAAGAACGACATATCTATAAAAACAGCGGTTAAAATTTATAAAATGATCTGCCGTCCTCTACTCGATTATGGTAATGTCCTTTTCTTTAACTCCTGCAGTCCTACTATCTACAATATCCAAGTTAGCGAGCGATCCTCCCTAAGAACTTTAACCAAAATCCGCCACCCCAGTAATCTTCTATACAATCCCTCTAACCAACTCCTATATGACTCTACTTTTGTTATCCCCATCAAGGAACACCTTCTATACTTAAGCGAAAAAATTTCCAAAAATCCCTTCAACTATCACATCCTTACTCTCTACTGCTCGCGCAGAAATCCTAACCTGATCCCAAAATTCAAAACCCCTCCATTCACTACTTTCGAATTCATCGCATCACATCATCCATCATCATCATCAGAGATAGACTGACGTGACACATCGACAATCAGGGCTGAAAGACCGCCGGTCAATAGCCATTTAACAGACTAACCTCCTAACACTTATATCATCATAAATGTATTATATATGTGTTATCTGTATTTTTGTTTGTTAATAAAGATGTTGTCTTTTATCAGCACAGCACAGACTTTCTTGTACTTACCCAGCCTTTAGGTATTCCAAAAAATACATTAATTTTATTTAAAGCTTCTTCTTTTCATTTTTCTTTTTAATTTCTTTTAAAGTTTTATTTATTAGTTCATGGGTAATTTTCTTTGCCTAATAATCAATAGGCTTCGAAAGTCCATAAAATCACATAGTGTAGTTTCTCTAGACTTTGATCTTCTGGTTGTTATAATATAAACCTAAACCCTGTAACTGTTATCATAATAAAACGAAATTACTTCAACCAAAAATTAAATAATGCTTCGAATAAACAAAAGGACTTTTGGAATTGAGTGAGGGAGAGAATAAACGCGAATGTATAGAAATTATAAACGACCTCGGCCAAACAAAAATATATTTCTCGACTGTTTCAGAAATAAAAATTAAGTATCACCTAGGAAATAGCTTATCACAAAACTGTACAACGTCAAAGAATATGGCACAATCAAAATATTTGCTACCCGCCACGAAGACCGAAATTTACAGTGCTGATTAATGCGAGAACCAATGCAAAACCAGGACAGGATGGAATACCTGCTAAAATACTAAAACCTTTTCACGGGGAATGCGCTATAACTGGCGTTTATGTTTTTGACCGTGCTGAGAAAATCCTGAAACATCCAAGGTGGTGAACTTTACTATCGACAAAATCCGTGGCATGATGGACAAGAATAGGAATATCCGTAATATGTCTGTCATTTCTCACTGACCACGGAAAATCCACACTCACAGACTCCCTAGTCTCCAAATTCGGTATCATGGCAGAGTCCAAAGCTGGAGAGACTCGATTCAAGATCAATCTGGCAATCACCCCAGGAGTATTTCCTAAAAAACTTGTGTAAATTTATGAAAAGGAGTTAAAGACTGACAAGAAAATTACTGACCGGTTGCCATATCAAATGCTTTCTCGAAAGTATTTGAGAACATATTGGTACATAATAATAAATGAAGCCCAACACAGATTCTCCACTTTTCTCGAGCATTTGATACTATCTAGGTGAAATGTGTGCTCGATAAACTGTCTTTGCTAGGCATTCGGAGAAACGCGTTAAGACTTATTGAGTAATTTCTAAGTGATCGTGTGTTATATTGTGCAGATCAGACAAACAACATCAAACAAATGTTATTTAAACAAAGGCATCGTACAAGGTTCTAATCTAGATTCAGTTCTGTTCGTTCTCTTCACTAACGACCTAAGTAATTTTATAAGTGATGGCTACATGATCAATTTATTTATTTATTTATCTTTGGACTCCTTTCTTAAAAATTACAATACAACAAAACAATTAAAAAAACATACTTCAAATTTTGGACGAAAGAAGCACGGGTGGTATTCTTCCAGTCAAACCCATCATTGTCCACTGATTTATTTATAAATGCTTTAATTTCTTTTTTTTGTCCCCTTTTAGAAGAGGCCTTTTTTTAGCTGTTAATGTCAGCATGACAGGGGAAAAAATGCCGATGATACCGCGATCATCTTAACAGCTAGCAACCAAGAAGAACTAATTAATAAAATCAGTAATGGCAGTAAGAGAATATTCGACTGATGCAAAAAGAATAATCTTATATTAAATGCTGATAAAACAATCAAAGTTCAATTTTACAATAGAAAGCCTAATGAGAATCTTGTTGAAAATAACACACATGTAGTTAAAAACCTTGGGAGCTATATTGACGGCAGAATTAAGCGGGACAACCAAATCGATCATGTAGTGTCTAAACTATGCTATATTAAAATTAAAAACAAAATTTGGAATTACTGCATTAATTGACATGTACTATGGCGCTTGGCCATACATACTTGGCTTACAATATTATAATCTGGGGTAAGGGTGACATTATCAGAATATTTACTACCTAGAAAAGAATACTTAGCTTATATCTGACCTAAAGAAAATCTAGAAATATATTTATTCAAAATAAAATACTAACGATAGCTAAGGTGAATATTTACAAGTGCGCGGTATATGTATAATTTTTTTTCAAAAACAACACGAATCCAATATAAGAACGACCACACCCAAGACTACTATGTATGAAAAATCAGCGATTTAGGCTTATACGGAAATAATAAATTCACTACCACAACACATCGAAGATTGTTATAAGCTGCCAAGCTTCAAAAAATAGGTTAGAAAATTTCTCGTCTAAAATTGTTATTATACATACAAGGAATATATTGCTGATTCTTCCATTTATGTGATAGAAAATATGATTTTCTTATAAATGTCTTAAACACACTAGCCTACTTTATTTATTTTAATCATCATCATCACCAAGCCCTTTAATCTTGAAAGGATTATGAGTTCGCTTTAGCGTATTTATAAATCCATTTTCTGAGGTGGATTATTCTTCTTCTACCTCTCTTGCTGTCTTCATAAGTTTTCGTGTGTTTTGACTGCGTTGGTTATTTCTTTCCACTCTATTTTTTTCTCTATTAATGTTTCCAGTTTCTAATTCGCATTGCCAGTGTGTCTTCTTCTATTACCCTCTTCTAGTTTTTCCTAGGCTTTTCTCTTCTTTTTTTTACCTTTTTTTGTGTTATTGGTTTCATAAAATCGGTGTTTTCTTCCTCGTTATGTGGCCTGCCCATTTTAGTTGTTTTTCTATTTCTTTATTTGTCTTCATTCGTTTTTCTCCTGTGTGTGTTATGATTCATGTTTATCCATTTAATTCTGGCTTTATTTTTTATTATCCTAGCTTCTTCGCACTTTTTATCATTCCAATCTTTGTTCTTATATTCTCTATCCTCTCTACTTAATATTTCTTCTGCCTTAGTTATTATATTGTTTTTCGTACGTTTTTCTCTTTCTGGTTCATTTAGTTGTTCTTTATATTTTGAGTGATATATTTTCGTGGTATATTTTGTATTGTTGTTTGTATTTATCACTAAATAGTTGTCTGTCTACGTTTGCGCCCTTCTATAGGTTCTAGTATCAGTTGTTCTCTTATTTATTTCCTTCGTGACAGCTATGTGTCAATTTGTTTGATTGCTTCTAGCCAGGTGTCTTCATCTAATTTTATGTTTTATTTGGGTGTTCGAATTTAGGTGTTAGTAGCTTCATTTTTACTGCCCCAGCTAATTGGCAAAATTTGTGTCCATTATCGTTTGTTTTTGTATGGATTGTGCATCTTTCATTTCCTACCACTTCTTTTAGGTACAACTCTTTTCCTATTTGTGCATTTGTATCTCCCAGTAATATTATTTCTCCTTTGGATATTTCTGTGTGCGCATAGATGTTTATTTACTTTATTATTACAATATAGTGCTTGAGTTGTAAGCTAAGAGTAGCCATTCTACCATATATCCGCGTGAACTGTATTATGTTGTCTTTTAGATTTTTTGTCACATAAAATCCCACTCCGTTCTCGCCTCTCATTTCCTCTCCACTGTATAGGAGTATACATATAGACTATCAATTTTCTAAAAGGAGCGAAGGTAAGATCAAACACAGAATTCTGTTAAAGTTATAATAAGGTACACTACTAATGATCAGCAAAAATAATAAAAAACAAAATCGAAAATTAACATTGCTGAATAACTGAATGAAACCTTTGGAGACAAATGAACATTTAGAACAGATTCATTAAACATTTATCAGATATGGAAAATGTAGAAAACAATTTGTTTCAAGATTATCCCAAATTTTAAAGATGAAATTTAATAAACAAAATAAATAAAATCACTAAGTTCGAAACACTTTACGTTCTTCAAATGCATTTTAAATGTAGTCAAAGACCAAATCTTCAGTTCAAATTGGACTGCATCCGTATCCAATCAATCCATCTCTTCACATCTCCCCGCAGATATTGTATCCATACCGATACTAGCAATATTTTCACCACCAATAAATAATTTATATTTGATTTAATCTTAGGTAAAATTGATATTACCTATGATGTTCTTGAACGAATTTATTGGGCAATGAAGTAAATTATTATTATTCGAATATTCTGTTTATTAACAAAACCATAGAAATAAAAGTCCAGTATAATTATGTTTATGGTCTGGAGGCTTTAGCCACTGAGTGTTTTGAAGGTTAAAGAGTTTGATGAGAATTCACTTGCAACCCATAATCCAGAAGACTTGGTATATGTTCAAAATTTAGGTTATGACGTAAAAATTCCAGAATATTTGAAGTGATAATAATTCATGATAACTATGTGCGATAACGTTTTATAAATTTGAATCAAGAAAGCAAAGATTTTGGTTTGAAAAATTTAAAAGTTTTCAGGTAGGATTTAAAAACAGCCCATCGAAAGTACCTTTACTTCAAAAGGTATAAATTTCGTTTACATACAGATTGTTTAATTGTGGATTTATTCAAAGTTGCTGAACTTGAGGGTAAGGAATATCAAAGATGGTGTTTAGTCATGATGGTAGGTATTCTAAAAACTAAAATGAGCATGAGCTAACAATTAACAATTGTTGAAGGTGAAGGCTTTTCTGTATAGTCTCTTGTAAGGAATTTATTTCAGGAAATAAAAAATAATCTCTTCTTAAAGATGTTGCAAAGCTCTTGTATAATTTAGTCCTTCAGAAAAAAAAAACAAATTTAGAAAAAAATACAAAAGAATTCACGACTATGTTTTACCACATTATTTATTTTTAGTCATCGTGTGTCCTTCTTTATTATATTCAAAATGTACCACAAAGTAAACACCTCCGCAATTAAAAAAAGGAATGATAATAATTTGTGATAGGTTTATGTTAGTTATACGAATTTTAGGTGTTTGCAAAAAAAGATTTCGATTTTTTTAACTCTGAATTACGTTTTTAGGTTTCCAAAAATGGCCATCTATGATATCAATTTATTCCAAAAAGAAAATAAGGCTTAAGATATCTAATAGGTTCTGATTTCATTGCTTTGCAGATTGTTTTAGTTATGGGTTGTTTTAGAAGATGATTTGAAGGTTAATAAGTTGTTTTTGATTGTTTGTTTTCAATCAACCAGTTTAATTTAATTTCTTAACGGAATCAAAATAAATAAAAATAATATTACAAGAATAGTTACAAAAAATATTTATTTTACAAGTAGACAAAAATTCTTTAATATTAAAAAAATAACACATAAAATGTATGGCCACTAAAGGTGCTTAATGCTACTCTCGGTAATTTCGAAAACTTTAATTTTAAAAAACAATAGCGAATGCACAAAATAAATAAATACGCAAATAAATAAATTTTATATGAATGTGAACCAATTTCTACAGTTGAACTCATAAATTCATTCAATTTTTGAGAATTATAATGTGTTGATGTTCCTCAACTCGCATTAAAATTTCAACCCATAATTCATACCAGAGAAGACCCTTTGTATGTCCATAATTTTTTCCATAAATTAGACAGGCTTTTCTTTATCCCAAAATTGAAAATTCTTTTTATTAACAAAACCTTCAAAATGAAAATTATTGAAGATCATTTTTAACAGAAATTGCATTTTCCTAATTGTTCAATTGTTACAAATGACTCCGTGTTCACGTATCTCGGGTCTTACTACAATTTTATTTTTCACTTTCAAGCCATTTATACTAGAGAAGACCAATTGTAAGTTCATAATTTGTCCCATGAATTATACATGGTTTTATTTGTTCCAATTTCTAAAATTCCGTTTATTAAACAGAAAAGAATCCAAATAAAAATTAGAAAAGTTAATCTTTAATAGAAATTGCCTTTAATTGTTTGTTTTCCAGCAACCAGTTAGCTGAGTATGTTTGTGGTTTGAAGTTTTACTTAATAAGTTATTTGAAGGTTAAAGACTTTGATTTTAAAAAAATCATCAAAAATTGGTTCTGCTGATATTTTATTTCATGTTAAAATGAGAAAGGAAATAAACCTCTTAAATCTTATTAAAGGCGTCAATATCAAGGGATTGTACATAATCTTCAAAGTTCTAGATTTCCTCAACCAACAATTCGATGGAAACCTTCTCGTCCTAACATGATCTGCAACTTGTTGATGTCATAATCGACAGGCACAAATTTCGACACGCCCCAGAGGAGCTCGTCTATCTGGATGGTCCTGATGGTCTTCTCCATCTCCTTCATGTCGGTCTCGTCATTTCAAGGTTTCAAGTCAAGCACGATGCTTCTCTTGGCAATTAAAGCTGCTTTCTTGGTCCTCTTTTGAGCTTAAGCTTTCAACCTCTCCTCGCGGACCTTCGCCGATTCCGCCTCTTCTCATCGTCGTCGTCCTTCGCCGGAGGCTTTCCTGGGGTTGAAGGTTTGTACATCAGCTTGTGTAGGTACATAACCACTCTTGTTCTCGAGGAAGGCATTCAGTTCCTTAAGTCCTTGTTCGGTTTTCACGTCTGCGAAAGCCATTTTATGGAATTTGATCGATTTTTGACGAACTCAATAACACACGACCGACTGCTATGAAGCGCTCTTGAATTCTTACTGCTTTGTTTTTTTATTTTTCACCTTTATAATCCGTACCAAAGAATATCATTTGTAGATCCATCATTTCTTTTATGAATTAGACCAAATTTTGGTTCTTTCAAATTCGATCACATAATTCATACCAGAGAAGATCCTTCGTAGGTTCTTTTTTTTTTCTATAAATTAGACATGGTGTTCATTATCCCATATTTGGAAATTTTGTTAATTCTATTAAAAAAACCATCAATATAAAAATCAGTAGAGATAATGTTTAATAAAAATTGGGTATTATTGTTTGTTTTCCATCATCCGGTTATCAAATTATGTCCATGGTATAGTGACTTCAACTCTTGAGTTTAAAATTTTGATGAAAATTCATTACACATTAGTATTATTTATTGGTTTTGATATGCTTACACAATATTTTAAAATTCTATGTAAAATCCAATAATACCCTCTACAATCCCTCTAACACCCTACTATACGAAAAAACACAGGTAATCCCAATAGAACAACGACTCGTACACCTAGCAGCCAAATTTGCCACTAATCCCCACATTCGTGACGTCCTAAATCATCTCTGTATTCCTCGTAATCCTAATACACCTCCTAAATCCAAACACCCTAGCACCACCATTTATCAATTCATTTCATCATTTCATCTTGATTCATAAGACTGACAACGACATTCACTGACGAACGAAAACGGGCTGAAAGACCACCGGTTGATAGCCATGACACGGAAGAAGACAACAACAGAATTTATTTTATTTTATTTTATTTTATTGTATACATTACATGTATTATTTCCTTCTGTGAATAAAGATGTTTAGTAGTAGTCCAATAATATTAACAAAAATTTCAGTCACATATTCAAAGGGCAGCGTTCACAATATAGCGTTTTTCCTCGCGTACCAACATATTCTACCATGAGAAAGTTTCTTATTGAAGCTCATCTCAAAATATTTCATTTTTGTTTTGGCTATATGCGGCATATTATATCCTCAAAAGGAACTTACACAAATATGTGACATATGTCGTCTTGGCATTGGCTCCATCATTTGTTAAATATGATTTTTTTAGTATTTCCCTTCATAATCCATAATAAGAAGATCCTTTGAAGATCCATCATTTTCTTTATGAATTAGACAAGGTTTTTGATTTTCCAAATTCGATCATTCTGTTTATTAACAAACAATTCATTGAGAAATGAAAATTCATCGGAAATTGGTTCTGTTAATTGTTCAATTTTTGAGAATGTGTTTTTGTGTATGAACTCTCACTGATTTTATTTCTCACCTTCAACTCACAATCCATAGCAAAGGATACCTTTTGTAGGTTATCAAATTTTGCAAGAATTAGGTAAAGCTTTCATTGTCCAAAATATCAGTAAAGATAATGTTTAATTAAAATTGTCTTTGAATGTTAGTTTGCCATCACCCAGTTTACAAAATTTATCTATGATCCTGAGGCTCAACCTTCTAAGTGATTTTAATGTAAAGATTTTAATGAGAATTCATTACTCTAAATACTAATTTTGCTTATTGTTCATTATTCAGCTTATTAGAATGGCAATGTGTTTGCCTGATCTCTCGCCGAATAAAATTATTTATACCTTCAACCCATAATCCATACCTAAGAAAACCCTTTGGATGTGCATCGTGGATTTTCATTGTTTCAAATTCGATAATTTTGTTTTTTAACGAAACTACCTAAATAAAAATCGGTGAAGAAAATATTTTTAAAAAATGTCTGATTTATTATATTAAATTCGACATTCTAAATTAAAATCAACAGAAATACATGTTTAAAAGCAATTGTATTTGTTTTCCACCATCCAGTAAGCAATTTAGCAAATTAGGTCAGTAAAGGCTTCAACGCCTGAGTGATTTAAGTTCTTTATTTATATATTTATATCTTTGTATAATGATAATAATTCATTGCAAACTGATTTTATTAATTGTATGATTGATTACAGATCATTGATTCTGATTTTTGATTCTCACCTTCCATAATTCATACCAAAAAAGACGTTTTGTAGGTTATCAAATTTTGCATGAATTATACAAGGTTTTCTTGGCCCAAAATTTTTTTAACCATTTAAACTAAAATCAGTAGAGATGATTTTTAAAAGAAATTGTCTTTGATTGTTTGTTTTCCATAAACCAGTTAGCAAATTAGGTCTATCGTCTTGAGCTCCAGAGTAATTTAAAGGTTAAGCATTTGATGAGAATTTATTACAAATTGTGTTTTATATTGTTCAATTGTTATGAATAACATTGTCTTAATTTTCATTAATTCTCTTTTAAATCTATATTATTTTCCCTTTCAATTATTCGTAAAGATAATGTCTAAAGAAAATCTTTCTTTGATTATTTTGTTTGTTTTCCATCACCCTCCTCCTTCTCCGATTGATTTCAAGAGGAAACATTTTAATGATAATTCATGATGTTTAAAAGAAATTGTTTTTGATTGTTTCTTTTTGCATGGCCTAATTAGCAAATTGTGTCCGTGGTGTTGATGCTTCAACCCTTAAATAGGTTAAAGGTTTTTTTATTTTTCATTTTCAAGCAATAGAAGGCCTTTTATAGATTCATATTTTTTTCCAAAGTTTTCATTATTCTAAACTGGATAATTGTTTATTAATAAAATCATACAAATAAATCTCAGTAGAGGTAATGTTAAATATATTTTTTTAAGAATTAAACAAGGTTTCATTGTTTCAATTCGATAGCTTTGTGTAATAACAAAATCATCCAATTAAAAATAAGTTTCACTCTTAAATATGATCTCTAAATATGATTAATTAATTTCTCACTTAACCCATGGTGAAACATTTTTATGTTAATAAAAGGATTAATTAAGCACTTGGTTATGTTTCACTATTTTTATATTTCTCCAACTAGTTTCGACCGTTGGTCATTCTCAACGGTCGAAACTAGTCGGAGAAATATAAAAATAGTGAAACATAACCAAGTGCTTAATTAATCCTTTTATTATAATATCTAAAAGTTGACTGTTTTCTTCACTTAGTTAACAAATTATCCATGGTCTCGTAACTTAAGCTCCTGAGTAGTTTATAGTTATGAGAATTTATTGCAAACAGATTCAGTTAATTGTTAAATTGTTGAGAAACTTTATATTTCCTTACATAATCTCTAAATCACAAATAAGTACAAGTTGAAAATAATACTAATGACCTAAATACACTTTACGTAAATAGTTCAAGGCCAATTAATATTATATACGTTAATTGTTATCACTCTATAAAAATATGTCGCCTTATTGTTACTGCTTCGTTATTATAATAATTTCTGAAGTGGGATACTTAAATTAATCCTGGGTTATAAAAGTGGTCGTCAACGTGCTCAACCCACGGGGCGCCATTTTGTAAATACGTCCCTCATTAGAAACGTGATAAAATTTGTTTGAAAGGAACACTCATTACAAATTTACACGTAATGAACTTTCCACTTGAAAATTTCCGGAGCAAGATGATGTTGTAAATTTTAACGATGGAAACGAGAGAGCAAGGGATTATCTTAAAATTTCCGCAGAAAGAACACAAATTTTAATAAGACTCTTCATTATTAAATTTCTTGTATGACATACAGAGTGACTGAATATAAGCACTGGATTTTATTATCCATCATAGAGATTTAGATTATTTCTCAATCGGTTAAATTTGAACTGTTACACTTATTGTTTTCCATATTAATATATTCAGTTTCCTGACACGTGTTTCGGTATATTTCATTCATCATTCAAAGGAGATTACAAGAAGTATTCATTATAATCTCCTTTGAGAATGGTTGAAACATATCGAAACACATGTCAAGAAACTTAATATATCAACATGTGTGTTGTTTCAAAAATGTCTATTATACCTTTCTATCACGTGTACAGCAGAACACTTTCTTAACAACTTTATATAAAATATATATATATATATATTTTTAAACCTAAGCTTAACAATAACTACATCATCATCAGTTAGTTAACAAAGGCATACAATTGCATGTTTGCATCAATTATGTATAGTAATATTTGCATAATAATAATCCAGCACCTCGTGGTCAATAAGTCAAACCTGAAATGAACGAATTAACTCAATAATAATAATAATAAGAGGCATTAATAACTTCAATTCACCCTCATTAAAATAACTAATATGAGAATAATTACTGTGTAAATAAAAAATTAACCCATTTTCTTAGACATGTGAAGTGGTTCAGATAAAAACTCCTTCAATGCCAATCCGTAGTTCAATTCGAGAGTTCGATGTTGTATAAGAGAGATTAACTAATACTATTCATGACAATCTCAGAACTTTAGAAATAATTCACTTACATGGATGAATACACTATATAGTTTAGTACCAATTTGACAATCTTTGATTTATAATCAAGGAGAAAACGTTTGAGGCTGAATGCCAGTGAATCTTATCCATGTGAATATAATCCTACTATACATTTCGTAGATAAGACGCTCTATGAACTTCCCCTGATTTATTTGGAGTTCCAAAGTTAAGAATCTAACTGAGGCGTATGCCGATTTCACCCTCCGTATGAATAACTTCTTATCAAAGCAGTAGTCTCTGTAATGCGATTTAACTGAAACGAAGGGTAAATGTCCCTGGTAGCTACTCCCCAATTTCAGGAACACGCATTTCTCCAGCATCATTACGCGCCATCGATCCCTGCTTTTATTGCCACTTAAATGCACCCTTCTACGTCAAGCGGAAAGTTTGATTCCTTATTAAGTTAAGAAATATTTCGCCCATCATCATCCTGATCGTTTTCTAAGTATTACTTCAATTTCTAGATGTAAATAAAATATCTGATAACGAACTGATTGAACGGCACTTGATTGAAAATTCATATTATATCTAATTAATAATAAGTGGTCGATTGAATGTATATTGTTCACCTGAAGAAGCCACAGTATAGTAAAACAATTGCAGTAAGTTAAATAAAAATCTCTGATAATGTTAATTTCCGTAGTCGTAAAACTTGCATAGTGTATTATTATTAGTGTCTAATTGTTGTATAATTGCTTGTTATATTATATACATTTTCAAATCTTGATAGAAATTATTAATGATAAATATGATTGAGAAAAAAGAAAACGCTTAATCTGCAAGCAATTCATTCAATAGAACATTATTAATGATTTAATTTATTTTTAGTCTCTCTAGTACTTAAATAAGAAGTACAGATAATAAGGACTAGGAAAGCTCTACTGATGAGATGTAATACACTGAAACACTTGTATACATATGCGAGAAGAAAATGACATATGTTAAATCAGGAACAAATTATGTCACCTCTTCTGGAGATCAATTTGCCAGTGTGTGAATTTTATAGGGATGCAGCTTTAATTGCATAAAACGATGTAATAACGATCTATGCAATGTATTATTATACTTCGTTATTATCACACACATTTTTTTTTCAACCTTTACAAGGTCATCAATCACATTATCCGCTTTGAACGTGTTTGTCTTCCCTTCTGTCGGCGTACGTAATTTGTGTTAATTAAGCGATTCTTTGTGCGAGGATAATGGTGACAATTTTTTTCGTTCGAAAATCCTGCCTAATCGAATTACGTTGAATGGCCTGGACACGCATTATCCATTAAATCAGGCGCATCGGGGTCACGCACAAAGGTCAGTTCAATTACCGGCGGGTTCTTTAATTTTCCAGGGGGCTCATTGGACGTAATTGAGTAACCGCGCTGCGCCAGGATAGGTTAAGTCGGCAGGAATTTATATTGCTCCTTAATGAATTGTCTTGTCTACCTTTAGCGCGAATTGCGACCTAAAGATATCTATTTGTAAAATTACCTTAGACTTTTATTATTGTTTTAAAAATGATAATGGAGTACTTTTCACTGAGAGAAAAATGCAAGTTACTTAAGCAGCAAGCATAAAACATAATACTTTACTATTTCAAACTAAAATTAAAATTAAATTAATACGTGTTGATATCTACAACGTAAGTCAAGAAAGAAATTTTTACAAAGTTCATAGAAAATAGAACGATTTTTTTAGAAAATTCCACTAAACGTAGAAGAATATATCGAAATTGGTGACAGACATGAAGAAACGTGGCTTAAAGTCGATATTGGAGTCCTATAACAAGAATGTACAACTTTCAAAATATCCGTTTATGAACAAGATTTAAAACTAAAGTAAAATCATCGCATTATATGGAGTTCTTCTTTAGGTGCCTATTCGTTCCGAACATTAGCGACCATCCTGTTATGATTACTATGTTAACGGCTGCTCTGAATAGTTCGGTGGTAGTTTTTGAGAACTATGTTTTTAAGTTTTTAAGCCATGACATTCTTCTTCTTCCTGGAACTCTTTTACAATAGATTTTCCTTTGGAAAACAGATTTTGGAAGGCAATATTTGGTCTTGTTTCTCATAATATCTCCAAGGTATTCTAGTTTGCTTCTTTTGATAGTTTCCACTACTTCCAAGTCCTTCTTCATTCGTTCCATCACTTCATTGTTGGTCACTCGGTCTACCCAAGATATCCACAATATTCTCCTGTAGAGCTACATTTCGAAAACCTTGAGTCTTTTTTTGTGTTGCTTCGGTTATTGTCAATGACTCCATACCATAGAAAAGTATCGAGAAAATATAGCATCGAAGAAGTCTGTTTTTGATATTGATGCTGAGACTGTTAACAGTTTAGCCATTTGGTTAATTGTAGTTCTTGCTTTCTCAATTCTGCTCCAAATCTCCTATGAATGGTCCCAATTCTCATCGGTCATGTTCCTAAGTAGGAAAACTGTGATACCCTCTCTATTTGTCTTTTGTTGATCATTAGGTCATACCTTTAATTTACTATTATCATGAATTTAGTTTACTAATTTTAATTTCTAGACCATAGCGAGTGCCGACATCTTTTACTCTGTTTATTAGTTCTTGTAAACTGTTCATTCTGTCGGTGAATATTACAGTATCATCCGTGTACCGAATGTTGTTTAATCGCTCTCCATTCAGCAGAATTCCTATGTCGGTGTTCTCAATGACTTCTCTGAAGATTTCTTCGGAATAAAGATTAAATACGTGCGGCGACAGAATGCAACTTTGCTTAAAGCTTCGAAGGATACTGACTGAATGGTTTTGTTATTCGAATTTATATTGATAGCAGCTTACTGATTCCTGTATAGGTTCTGGATGATCCTAAGATCTTTATCATCTCCATTTTATGGAGTTAATTACAAATTAAAATACGTACAACACAACGATTACTGAAAATACAAAGTACACCCTAAGATTCACACTAGTTTATAACAAAGCAGATGAATATTTTTATAAAGAGAAACTAAATTTACAAGTGGTGTTCAAATGGAAAGATACTAAATGACACTGTGGGTGAAAATGGAGTCTTTACTCAAAGAATATACTCTAGCCCTGAGCATAACCCTTCAATTGATTCATGCTGAAGGAATATATTCCACTCTTGTGGTCACAGCTCTCTCACTAGACTGCTTAGCAAGAAGTCTCATAGCCTATTGAGCTCGAAAGGTAGTAGACTATAAGTTACCGTTTGCAAGGTGGCGATAGCCGAAGAAGCTGACTTTTTTTGCGATGTTATAGTGTCACCAGCCGCAGCATAGGAGGGACAGAATTGACTAGTTATATATTTCATCCTACAGTCCCGGCACTTCAACTCAGACGATGAACTTAAGGACTCTGTGAAGGACTAGGTTTCGTTACGTCTACAGGAATTCTTAAAACACGGAATGATTCGGCTGGTTAATCAATGGAATTGTTTCGCTCAGGCTTATGGTGTATACTTTTAATAAAGACTTCATTTATATCCAAAGTATTGTTTTGTACCTTTTAATTTCAACAATTTTTGTAGTAAAGAAATGAATAAAACTTGGCATTTATCCACGTAACATTATAGAAGAAGTAGTTAATGTTCTCCATAAATGGTCTCCACATGACTAGACCAGTCTGCATTTAGAATGGAAGCAAAATAGATATTGAAGAAGATGAGGATAAAAATAACACCATCACTAAGAAACAGAAAGAAGAACATGAATGTTTAAAATTCAGCTCTTACGCCTCACTAAAAGCGAGATAAGACTGGTTACAGAACATTGCCAACTGAAGTACTATTTTCACAAGATAGGTATAGTGGACAACACCACTTCTGGACTAAGTGGATTGGCGGAGGAAAAGGGCCAAGCACATCCTAATCCCAGAGCAGATCAAGGGCATGCCCTGATCTAGGAAGTTAATTAATCTTACCAAGGAAATTAAATTTCTGGGAACATACTAGTAGTAGGGTATTAATAATACAAAAGATCTAAACAGGTCGTTTACACCATTTAATCTAATATATCTAATTGTTTTTGTAATGAAGTGAGTTTATGAAAATGATTTCATCAAACTAATAGAGCCAGATTCATACAAAAAATTAGATAAAATCCCTCTGAATATAAATACAACAAAAAATAAGTGAATGTTTTAAATCAACAAAAACAGTAACTACTAAAGAATCAAGTTACAAATTAAAATCTAAAAAAGTACCTAATCTCTACTGCTTCTGAATGGTCCATAAAGAATGGAAAAACATAAGGCCTACTATCTTTAAAATGTAAGGAAACATTCACTTCAAAGAACATATGGACCACCTAAAAGCTTTTAATAAAGGAAAATCAGTATTATACAAATTTAGCCTAACTTTACAAATGGCTTTCATATTTAGAACAAAAACAAATCGGAAGAACCAAAAAGGGTTTACTTGAGACCCAATTTCCTCGAACTACATGACACTAAAAGTTCAGTAAAATCTGAAATTCTATGAAAACAACTAAGTTCAGTGTACTAACCAGGCCATCAGAAAGTTTTTCTTTGATAAGAGGAGAGGAAATCCATAATGGACACTCTTTCGCGATCGCTGGTGTGACTAGTCTAGAACCAATAGGTCTTTTCTAGGGGGATCTCAAGCGATGGAACGCCAATATTTTGATCCCATCAGTGTCACCGCTCGGATTACGGTGGTTCTGGGTTTTGGGGTGCTAATTGAGCGCCAATTTGCATCATACGTCGCCTTTGATGTTTGCAGTCAGCAGTGACATCGTATTTTGGAAATTTCACAGTGAGCTCTTTGATGTCTTTGTGTCACAATGAATCGGCGAGTCACGCATATAAAATGGAGCGTTCAGTGTGCGCTATCAAAAAGTGTAGTCTTTCTTGTACGCATTAATATTTTTTTAGATAACCATCTATTTTCAGTGTGCTAGAACTAATTAGACCTAATCAGAAGAAGCAATTCTATTGATATAATAATTTGTTAGAATAAATGATTCCTAATACGAAAACATGAGTAAAATATTTATTAAAACAATATTTCTGTTCTAATTGTTAGATAATTAACCAATCTATTAGTAGCTGAATAAAAATTTCTTGTATATGGGAGACTAATGTGCTTGAAGTACCTCAAAACCTGAAATTCCGGAAGGTTATATTAATTGTTTCTTATATAAATTGGTATCTTTTTGGATATATGTTTAGGGTACTAATTAGGCAATCACAACGAAGCAATTTCTGACTCTGTTTTTTATGACATTGTGGGTAGTAACCTATTAATATTATTACATATTTTAGAGAAGGTAAGAAACAGGAAACAAGAAATAGAAGATAATAGTTTAATGAACTGAACTATTTTGTAATGTTTAAAGTTGTAAGAAATTGTACAGAAAAATATTAGATTTTTTTTAAATGTTTTATTCCAGAATAGGAAGGAACACACAGAAATCAATTTTGATTTTAGCTCATGTATAGAAAATCTATATAGAAAATCTAAAATTAGTTTAGTGTATGGATTTTCAACAAGAGCCTCATCATTTAGATTAAATAAAAGTGCCAAAGTGTTGTGAAAAAATCAATATTTTGGAATATGTAGTCTCAGGGGTAATTTTATAGATAAAATTAATAGAGAGAACCGCAGAAGAAAGGTAGACGAGAAAAAGCGGACATGAAACAGAAAATTAATAATTTAAACCTTTCTTGAATTAATTAAGCGTTAATTGCAACATACAGACGATTTTTCTTTTCAGGTACTATTTCTTACACATCTTTAGTTATTCCATATAATTTTTCCAATTGTATCACTGTTGCATCTGTTTTAACTTTGTCACCTAATTTTAATAATTTTGTTTTATTGGACATACAATCCGTGTCGGTTTCGGGGTGGTTTTAACTGCACATTACTGTATTTCACAAAAGGCAAGAGAGTGAACGTTTATAGTAATTCCATTCATATAAAATGATCTTTCGAGCATAAATCTGTGTCTTAATTTGTTTAAAATATCGAATTGTAGATAATTTAAGCACTTTTACATTACTGGGTTTTCCATTTGATCGAATAAAAAGAGTTTTCTGTCAATGAGAGCGTAAATTTTCCATTAACAACTGTTTATATATTTAAGACTATATTATTTTACTATTTTTCTGATGATTAACAAGCTACTAACCACTCCTTTTTGGATTACATTCTTCACATTTTTTTTGTATTAACCTAGCGTACTCTTGACCTACCGCAACACAATTCATATTGGCCTGCCGTGAGTTAACTTATGGTTCGTTGAGGTAGGTCAGGGTAACGCCAGGTCAATAAACCCACGATCCGAAAGCCCTAAAATAATACAAAAGAGATTGAGGTAGGTCAAGGCGATGTTAAATACAAAATACGACAAAAACTAATATGAAATTTATTAGTTATTAACAAAATTGTTGTAAAAGTTAACAAAACGCAATATTTAAAAAATGTTTCTTAATTTGAATTATCTATTATTGTAGTTTTATTTCTACCCATGATATCTTAATTATTTATCAGTATTAACAAATGAACAATATTTTTAGATAAATTTCTTCTACAAATCTTAAATTACAATTTTAATTCGTTCCTTAAAAACTTCGGTTTTTATTGATTTATTTCTATCCATGATGTACCATTTATTATCGATATCTATAAACGAGCTGCAATTTTAAATTTGTTGAATCTGAAATTATTTCTTAGTTAACCGCAGAGAGAAGGTGGGGCACAAGAAAATCAGTCAGAAAACAGAAGATATAAGAAAGAAGGCATACGTTTTTAAAGTCAGTAGATAAAATATAATGAATAGAAGTAAATAATTAAGAAAAGGCGATAGAGTAACAAGTACATTGCAGAGAAAAAATAGAAGATACAAGATAGCAGCCAGAAAGCAGAGGACTTCAATATTAAAGATATTTTTAGTCGGAAGTTATAAGGCAAACAGGTAGAAAATTGAAGACTAATAATCAAAATTTGTAGACAAAAATTAATAGCTAGTAAATGGAAGACCAAAACAGACACGAAACAGTAATAGGTCAGTAAGTTAGAAGTCAGAAAACAAAAAGTTGAAGACATCAAAGAAAGCAGGGTGACAGCAGTAAACTAAAAAAGACGGTAGATAAAAGATAGGAGATTGAAAACAGGGGATTAAATAAATTCAATATTTAGGATACTTCTAAGCCGGATGATAAAATTCATAAGGAGATAAATAATTGAAAATTCAAGAAATCAGTAACCAGGTAATAAAATACAGAGAAAAGGTGAGAAACAATAGAAACGGACAACAAACAGAAAACGGAAGACGGCAGTTAATAAAAGTCAGAAGACGAAATGTTGGAGATAAAATATAGAAAATAAAAGATTGAAGAGAGAAGGAAAAGTTAAAGGCAGAAAATTGATACGAAGACAATAACATAAAATAATTGCATATTGTAGAGATTTATTCATTCAAAGTTTTCAAATAATTTTTGATGATGTTTTACTAATTGGAGGGTGGGATAGAGGACACCCACCCACCCTACATATACTCACTAATGTCAAATGTAACTAACTGTCCACTGTTGTTTAAAAGTAATTATTGCAGATAAAATGAAGTGTGATTTAAAGGTATTTTAATATGGAGATTGTCTAGGAGTTAAAATAGTTATTCATTTCGTTGAGGTTTTTATAATAATGTGGGTTTTTGACGATTTTTAGGGAAATGTGTTTCTAATGTTCTTCAATTTTTGTTAACTATATATATTAGATGGATTATGGATAGGCTGGAGAGGATAAATAATTTGAGTAGGTGATGATCATTTAGATACCTGCATTTTAGGTAGTGTGGAATAGAATAGCAGAGTAATCCCAAGAAGAGGACAACAGATAATCTTATAGCTCTTTTGATGGGAAATTCATATAAAATGACCAAAAATAAGCTAGTAATAGCCAAAATATTGCCCAAAAGGCTAAAATATATTGCTGATGAGAATACCATCATCCAGTAATAGGGGTAAGAGTGGAAGAACACTACGTGAACTCCGCCCGAATGTTCCTTGCTCTAAATTGTGAAGTATATTGTAAATTTATATTAATTGTTAGAAAATAGTTTAAAGTGAACATGTAAAGTTAAATCAATAAATCAATAAAGTGCGGTGTCCCTACTTTAAGGTTTTAGGTATGAATTTTACATGTTAAGTTAGGAACAAATGTTAATCCAAGGTATTTGCAGTTATATCTTGTTGGAAGTTCTGAGGATGTAGAAATGGAATGAAGAGTTAGAATTTGTTTGTTTGTAGTAAGGCTTTTCTTTAGGGTTGGTACTTGTACTATTAACGCAGTATAAATTGCATATAGCAATGGATAGGCATAGAAATTACGGTGAAGATGATTAGAATTATAAATAATTTTCGTGAACGTAATTCTTATAAATGAGGAACAAATAAGTGTTTCGGACTTTAACCTAGAAGAGTCTAGATAGAAGAAGATGATGAATTATGTTAAGAAAATGTAGTGAAATTTTTAACAAATTCACTTGAAACATCAAACGTTGATGCTTTGTGGATATCTAGGATCGGCGTTCTTGGATTTAGTTTTTAGGATGGTTTAACTGTTAAGTTAAGGAACTTTAAATGAAAATACACTTCGTTGATATCACACACAGGATTTATTACGTGACTATAGTTTCAACCTTTAAAAGGCCATTATCAAACGTACAATAAATTACAAACTTAACTTAGGCGGTATTTATACAAAAACAAGGCGGATTAAAAAGGGGGGTACATGGTTGAAACTATAGTCACGTAATAAATCCTGTGTGTGATATCAACGAAGTGTATTTTCATTTAAAGTTCCTGATTCAAGATGTATCACAAAGTGATGGCTTCAAGCATTAAACATGTTAAGTTAAGGTTAAGTTAACTGAAGGCTTTAGACTAGAGTGTCTTGTCTAGATTTTCGTATGCATGTGATTATACCCTGCCTCTGCTTCGGTGGTATAATTTAGGACTGGTAAATGTGGTTCATTATTTACCTTTATAGAAGCTCGTGAAATTGGGGTTGGAATGTTTTAAAAGATATAGCAATAGTTGTTACTAAGCTGGTTTATAGTTAAATTTAATGCAATTTAAGATTTCATATTTTTTTTTACTTCAAAAAAATTAATCAGGAGGAAGTAAATTAAAGATTCAATTTATGACCTTGTCGATGTGTTTGTTGTTTGAGTTTTATACCAACAACGTCGTTTGAAAGGCGATTTAATCAATTTTTATCGACGTCGTAAATATATTTCGAGCAAAACGAACGCAATCCCTTCAACAAAGGGCGGGACGGACACCTTTCCACAGGCCGGGTACTAAGTAGTTGTGTGCAAACTCCCCCCGCGATTAATTCACTCGATGAGCATGCTCTTTGTCCTGGTCGGGAAACAAAAGGGTTCTCGTACGTCGGAGTGTCACTTATCCCTCGTCCCCCCTTTTCGTGGGCAAGTGGACACGAACAAGTGCCCTTTTCCGCGTCGAAGGCGGCGACAGGGGGTCGTCCGAAATGTTCATTCAAAAACTACACATGTTTGGGGTAACGACCCGCGACGAAAAGAGGTCACGTCACCGGCGATAGGGAAAATGTAAATGTTCACGATAAAATATTATGGGCGGTAAAAGAGGATATAAAAATTATATTAACGTTGCAATGTATTTTTACTTTAACTGCCTTAATAATTACACACAGAATCATAAAAATATGTAATTTTAATATTGATAAATATTACATAAAGAAAACAAATTTGATAACGTTGAAGAGTTATTATCTCACTACCAGTTACTTGGATACAATATCAGGATCACTTCTTGCATTGAAAATTTTTCATTTTTCTAAAAATCTATTTGACATAAGTGAATAACATAGTGATTATGTCTTGTATGTTGTTTGAATTTTACTGAGAATCGTAAAAACTTCACATTAAAACCAAGAATAAACGGTTCCAACAAGATGTTTTGGCTTTGGTGTAGAGGCATATAGCCAATAAAACCTTCTCGCCCTTCCTAGAATCAGCAAGGAGGTAAATGAGAAGGAAAATGGGTAGGGAGGATGTAGGGAATACGGGTTAAAAGGGAGATGAGGATGAGGAGGGAAAAGATGGAGAGTGAGGTGTAGATGTTGAAGTAGGGCGAGGATGTGTTATTTTGTAAAGCAAAAAAGTGGGATGAGATATAACTCAATTAAGTTTACAGCACGGATAATCAAGCAATTAAGTTTTATGTTAAGAGTAATAAAAATTAATTATTTTGTTAATTAAAAATAAAGGTTCAGTAGACAGTTATACTCCTTTTACATTGTGTTAAGACAAACGTGGTTTAATATAAATAAATGTTATTATTTAAATGAAATATGTTACAATTATAACATGCATTAAAAATAAATATATTTGTACAAAAAATATATAATACAAATACATACATGTTATTAAATTTATACAATTTTAATTTTATATTCCAATTATGAATCTGAATATAAAATATGAGCTGACCATATAATAGAAGCAAAGTCTAAAACATCTTAATTAAATTTAATTTCTTGTTTCGTGAAAAAGATGGACCTTCAAAAATTAGATAGATATTTAGATAGCCTACTATATTATTTAGTAGGAGATCATGTACAAAATTTATATTGTAAATTTTAATGTCATTAGATTCTAAAAGTACAATAGACTGAAGAGTAGATTCTCTTAATCATTAATAGTCATTAATAAAAATTGTAAATAACGTTGCGAAACACCATATATGTATTGAATAAATTGTTGTCGATTGTAAAGGTATTGAAGGTATCATTAAAGCTAGTAAAACTCAGTTTCCTAGCAATAATACTATGATAAACTGTATATAATACCCTTTTGAAGTAAAAAATTGTTCAAACAGCGATAATTAGAAATATCTCATTGTCACCACTTATAAAGATCGTTGTAACCTTACATATTTTCCCTAAATTAGGAATGGTGTTATAGTCACCAATTAAATTAAATATGGTTGTAATGGTGTCTTTGGGCTCTGTTTTAATGTTAAATCTCGTATTATAAGTTTTTTATGTAGTCCTTGAAGGTTTTTCATATGAAAAATTGTTCTGTCATAATCTTGTTCCTACTATAGATGCTTTTCTTCATTGGAAAAGATCAACTTACCAGTGGTGACTTTTAAGATCTGTTACCGGCAATCCAACCGGGATTGCCGAAACACCGTTAAATTAAGGCTAATAAAGCGCCATTCGCGAATCGGATCGTTTATTCAAATCATTTTCAATATTTTACATTCACACTTATTATTATCTCTTAATTCAACTTTCACTTTAGATTCAAAATGCGTAAAGTTCGTACGATTATATGATCAACCCTGTATATATTTTTAATATTCGTTTTAGCCTCACAACTTTCACAATTTACATTCTTATTACGGACAACAAAAATAAATAGTATTGTAGGTAATAAACTGAACCACCCCTAAATATTTCGAACAATTTTATGACTGCAAGTAAATTCTGGTGATCATAAAACATTCCAGCAATTTGTGAACGTGCCGATCCCATGTTACGCCGGATTACCAGCTAATCCTCAGGCAAAGGGTCGGGTGTCCGAAAATGCGCCCGCCAGGTCATAAAGACGAACTCGTTTCGATTCCGAATTTAGTTATATGTATGAATCAAATTATATATTTTTTACATAGTTATCAATCTATCAAAATTATTATGACTGATCAAAACGGATACAAAGTAGATATATGACTTAAGCGCGCAAGTTGAATCAGCTTGCGCGCCACAACACATATGCGCACACCCCCTCAGCCTAAGCACATTAATGACACACATAGTTCGTCATGTGTATGTATATATGCAGGTGTATATATGTAGATATAGTGTAAATAATGTAAATAATCACCCTAGTAATAAGTATAAATATTAAGGCAAATAATATCCCGCACATCAGACCGCATACGCCATCTCTCGGTCAAAACCATGACAACTCACCCCTTCCTTCAACAAAGTCATGGAGGGGTGGTTGTTAGAAGGTGATGACGAGAGAAGATTCAAGGGATGAAGTCAGTACTTATCTCGTGGTTACCAGTATCGTGTAGTTATTATCAACAGTTATCTCGCAGTCGTCATCGAGTTATTATCAAGTTCACAGTCATAATCATCAGTCAGTCATTCAAAGTGTTCGCGTGGTCAGTTTACGGTTTCAAACAGTCAAATATTCAAAATCTCAAGTAGCCAATCAAAGCCTCAAACAATCAATCATTACCATTTACCGTCCGTAAATTTAAATATTGTTAGTTGTTAATTATTTTGTTTTCTTGTAACTTCGTTTTCATTGTTTGTTTTGTTATTTGTTTTTTTGTTTATTAAATTCAAAATACGATCAAATCAGTTTTTTTCATTTAACGACTACATTAATTGTGTTTCCCGCAAGAATAGTGAAGATCCAGCCCTCATCAAAGCAGAGTGTAAGGTAAGTGAATTTAACATTTTTTTTATTTTTTTTTTATTGTGGATTAGATTTGGTAATCTGATAGTCAGTTCTCCTGCTCTGCACGTCAAAGCTAGTCGTAAATTATCGGTGGAGGTAAAATCTACATTCACAAGCATCCTCCCGCAGTCCATCGATAATAGATCAAGCATTGAGTAGATAAAAGATCAAGTTGAAAAACCCACTGGTCGATAGCTATTTGACAAATGTACTTCAGATTTGTAATTGTATAGGGGGAGCCATGGGAAACAGATGTTTTTGGGATAAGTAGTACTAAACTGGAAGGGGTGGGAGATGGGAACCAGGCTATCGGCGCCCTCCCCTGACCTTGCAGACTGTGAATGGTTAATGTTTTCGTTTTTGCCCTTCGTGTTGGAGACAGTTTAATAAAGAAGAAGCCACCGGGACCACGCCGCACAATTCAAACTCTGGGGACTGTGCAACCTGTAAGGCACTCTATGTTACGTAGTCCAATGCGTTCAGCTTGTCCGCATTCTGCAACACTACGAATATCCGATACTTCAGTATATAGAATTCTCCACCCCTATAAAATGTGCACCAGTTGAAGGAGGCCGACTATCCACAAAGTGCAGCTTTTGCAGAAGCTCAAGTTACGGTGTGGTGCGGCATCGGGAAGTTTGTTGTCATAAGTCCCTACTTTTCGAGGAAAACGGGAACACTGTGAGCTGATCGTTACGTGAATATGCTGAATAACTTCTTGAGCCCGGAGGACGGCAAATCAATATGCGAAATGTTTTGGTTCCAACAGGATAGAGCTACGGCCCACACCTCCTGAGTGTTGATCGCGAAGTGTTCCCTAATCGCATTATCTCCAGATTCAGTGATTTTCATTGGCCCCCACACTCTCCAGACCTTTGAATGCTTGATTTTTTCTTTTGGGATGTATTTAAAGCCTCGCGTGTAACCAAACCTCGTACACCGGCCGAACTGCATCAAGCGATTGAGGAAAACATCGCTCAGATCGATCGAGTGGAAGCTAACCTCAGAGAGCGTCTCCACAATTGTCAACGTGAAAATGGACACCATATTCATGATATTTTTCATACATAGGTAACACAAACTGCAAATTCTGACCTACTTATTTCTGCCAATAATATTTTTGTAAACCCTAAAATAGTGGAGTACCGTTTATTTGTAAAACGTGCGTTTCCCATGGCGCACTATTTATAATCATTATTTATGTTTTGTATCCATCCATTTGATAATAAAGATGCCCTTCCATCTTGTTATTTTTGTAATTGTGTGTGTTTTTTTATTTCGGGGGCAGGTGAAAATCTTGAAAAGCCATGAATCCCGTTTCAACGGTGTGTGGGATTGCTGCCCACTAAAAATACCTTCAAATGTTCTAACACACCGCGGGACTGCGTCAGGCATTACTTCGCATGGGGAGAAATGACTGTTATGCGCCACCGGGGTGGCTAGTGCCCTTCTAACAGGTTTCCCTGTCCTAAGCTTCTGGACGAACATAATCGCAAAAGTGGACATTGCGTCTGTCTAGTCTCCCCAGCCATCATCTCACTGACGATGTTCTCCGGGGTCAGCTGCTGCCGTATGTGCCACTGCGTGATTCCCAGCCCTCATCTAAGCGAGTGTGGTAGAAGAGCTACGCGAGGTAGTGATCCACCTCCCCGTGCTGCTTCACACCATAATGTAAGTTCACCGCCCCTTGGTCGATACATCCTTGAGTCGCAGCTACCTTTTTGCCTTCGCCGTTCTGATTCCTGCTGCGATGGTGCATTGGTCAGTGGTCGAGTTCACGTTCCTTCATCCATAGATCTCCGCCTGCGCCATTGCGCTACTACGCACGCAGCCTTGTACGACATTTCTGCGGTATACCGAGGTCACCTATCGTATGTACAATGAGACTGCTGTGGCTACTGACCGGATCGGGGCTGCATACAGCATTACTGATGTGACGACGTTGGAGTGTAGTTTTGGTCGCGCCTGTCTCAGACCACCAATGTTTGGTACAATTCGTTCCAACGCGTTCTAGACTGCTGCCGCCTTCATGCTCGCAATCCGCAGGTGTTTGTCGAAATGGAGTCTCGCATTAATTTCAAACCCCAGAGAGAATTTTGCATCCTCCGATTCTCAGGGTGATGGGCTCCCTAGCTGCCTCGGTTTTAAGGCCAGCCAGTTGCATTCCGTTCGTTGCTAGCCATTGGCGGATCTTGCCAACAGATTTGTCAACCATCTGCATAACCTCTTCCAGATACACTGATCCTTGTAGAACTCTTCCCATGATGTTGCTTACCCTGGGTCCCGCGTGGATGTGAAGAACCTTGGTGTACGGTTCGATCGCTAAAAAGGCTCACCATAATGTATTTGGGAATATCTATCCTCTTTAGTGCTGCTAGTATGCGGTTATAGTTCGCCGAGTTAAACGCGTTCCTCACGTTCAGGGTAACGATACAATACTTTTTGGCGCTGATACTGTTTGGTTAGGCGTGATTGCACGGTATCCACGACGACGTTAATCGCATCGGCGGTGGACCCTGCCTTCCGAAACCTGTACTGGTTCAGCTGTGGGCCTTGAGCTTCTTCGGTGGACAGCAAGTGCTTGCAGATGATCATCTAGAACTCTTTTCTCGCCGTGTTCAGCAGGCAAATTGAACGGTATGATGACGGGTTGTCATCTCAGGAGGAGAATCTTCCACCTGGGGAAGTGTTTGGAGGAAGGCTTCTAGTCGGGGCCTGATGGCGGGCTTTAGCAACATTTTCTATGTCTTTCGGGCTTGGAACCTTCAAGTCTCCGATACTGTTCCACTTCTTCAATCTCCGGTGCGTCGGAAAGATGGTCGGGTGGCAAATGCTCGTTATAGGAATGTTTCAGCTGCTCAGGAATACTGGTCTGGATGGTATAGCTATCGCTAAGGTTATCTGCCGCGATATTCCCACGGGTTACCATCGAATGCATCACACAGCTCTTTCCAGGTGTGTCCAGTGGCACGACGATTCCTCCCGAAGCTTGTCGACATGTGTGTGTGTAAATGAGTTTGATACTTTAAAAGGTTTCCTCCATTATATTAAAGCGCCAATAATTGTATTCCAATGGGAAATGCTACATTCTAACTATCGCAACTTGCTAGAAAACTGATGAGTAGAAATAGAAATAAATCTTGAAAATTCTACAAAAAAGGCAAATTGTAATAATTTAGATAATAAATTTCTGGATCTTTTCGTTATAATTCTTAAAATCGGTTAATTCCAGAAATATAAAATAATTTTACAAATATGAGAAAACGTAAAAGTCCCTCATAAATACCTAAGTGAGGAAGGTATTTCAATTGATCCATTTTCTAGAAATTCTTTAGCAACATTTACTCAAGATTTCTAGAAATTTTTTTATAAATCCTTCCTCTATATTTCTATAATTTTTCTTACTCTATTATGACCTAATGATTTAGGAATTTCTTATTTTATTTTTACAATTTACTAACACATTTTCTTCCATGTTTCGTGAATTTTCTTTTTTTGTTTTTTCGTAATTATCATTTCCCTAGAGGGATCTACAATTTTCCAGCAAGCTATTTTCATATTTCTAGAAATATCGTAATGTTTCTTCCGAATTGTGAGACTTTTTCTCAGGGGATCTATAATTTTACGATAAGTTCTAATCCATTTGTTAATAATATATTTTAATAGATCTCATAAAGAAAATAAACAAAACTAAACTACATTAAGTTGTAAGTTCTTAATTTATGTCCCTTACAACATATTTCTATGTTTGCCTTTTTAGAGCAACTTCAATAGTTCTTGAATTTTTGCTATGATTAATTTTTAATGGTCTCTTACGTTTGATCCTTCATTCTCTTGGAGTTTTCTATAATTTTAGCGTTTTCCTGTATTTTTTGCCTTACTTGAATTTTCAGCTTTCTGAATTTTCAGTAAAGTTTTTGTGAGATAGAAGCATCCTTGGGGATTAGTCCATGTTGGATTCCACATAATTTAACAATCGTTTAAAAAAAGGTTCCTATCGATTGGTCGCAGAAAATGGCCAAGCAATACGATTGCGGTGCTTCAAAACACTTCTATGATACCGTAATAGGTGTTTCACGTACGAAGCACTTTGAAGCAATTGGTTCACTGTTTTTCCGAAAAATCAGACATGTGGCAACTGTATCATTAGTGTAATGTTGGACAGATAATTCTGGATTTTTTTGTCGGAAGTCTTGGGAAAAATAATGGAAACCAACCACCCTAGACGCATCATTCCCAACCAGGACAATGCGCGCTCTTACACATCGGCTAAAACAAGAGACGTTTAGAGAACTGAAAAAATCGTATTAATGAGTCACCTACCATACAGCCCCGATTTGGCACCCAATGATTTCTTGTTAATCCCGCAAATCAAAAATAAATAACAAGATCAAGGTTTATCAACGTCTGAAGAAACGGTTGATGCGTTCAAAATGCATTATATGGAGGTACCTCAATCGGAGTGGAAAAAGTGCTTTGAAAATTGGTTCAAGCGCATACAAAGTATATTGATCTTCACGCAGAATATTAAAAAAATACACTGTATTTATAGTTTTTTTTTTTTTCAAAGTTATATTTGTTTATGCCTCAAATTTAATTTAGACAATTTAACGTCAAAATTAACTCAGAATCATATAAAATTCCTTCATCCTTTTAGGCAGTGCTAATTTTGTATAAATTATAATTACCTTGATAATTTTAGTATGTATTAAAACATGGCTATCAAAATATTTAACTATACATTAACTAAAACTAGAATTTAAAACCGTCAACCTCAATAAAACCAGCCTCAAACATACGTCTACAGGTCGTAACATAAGTTATTGAGTACTGAATTCCTTATGAACACTTACGAAAACGTATTTTCATACCTACCGGAGCACATTTATTTACCGCAATAAAAATTAAACTCAACCGCTCATTAATTTCCTCCTCTGAGTTATTTAAAATATTTTCCCTGGCACAAGCGTACGCTTTACCTTAACCTCATTAATATAATTTTAATTAACCCAACCACGAGAACTCATTAAAATTACATCACGCTTTTAAAAATCGCGTGCGCCCACCGCACCAGCACCACCAACCTCCCCTCGAACGGAAAAATGCCGTGCAATGAAAAATACAAAAGCGATGATTTATGTGCGCTGACGCTTTATTACCGAATAAACACGAAATTGTTACTTCTCTTCCATTTGACCCGAATATTTCGTTCTCTTTGTGTACGGAACATGAAATGTATTCACAACTCTGTGCACTACTGACCCAGACCCATTGTTCTTTTTTTTCCTTTCATTTGCACGGATTGATACATTTCTGTGTACACAATCTACAGGTTGGAATAATGCGCGGTGGTCGCTGTTTTATATATTGGTCGATATTATTTGTGTAGAGATTAGAGTTTTATGGAAAGGTTAAGGCCAATGTCAAAGTTGTTTTATGTTTAGACGCGAAGTTCATTTGCATAAGAATTTTTCTGCGGATAGTGAATCTACGACTTATAATTTGCAATATGATAATTAGATGGTTATTAAATATAAGGAGAATTTAGTTATAAAAACATAAGCGTTTTAGTGTAGTGCATGCTAATCATAGGAGTGTACGTGTAAAGTTTCTTATAAAATTAATTTAGCGAAAGTTTGAAAATAAAGTATATACAGGGTGTCCCAAAAGAAAGTTTATATTTTTCTAGGTTCCTGCGTGAACGCAATGAATCTGGAAATCGGTATTCTGACTCTTGGGAATTGAGTCGCTGTGCAGCGTTTTTTCGGGAGCTAACCGCGCTTTATGCGGGCGAGAGTTTTATAAATATTGTAATTCGGTGATTGCAGCAAAGGTTTTAGCCACTTAAGTAAGGCGCCAAGTATACCTCTCATTCCAAAATGGATGAAGTAGTTTAAAAAAAAGAAAGAAAAAGACCTTTATTGGCATATAAACTCAACATTCCTTTTCAATACAATAAATTATAGTACACCCTTTTTTTCTTCTTTCTCCTTTTTGTCCCTCTACCCGTCATTCGTCTTCTCCTTTTCCTACCCCAGTCTTCTCAACACCCTTACCCTGGCCCCATCATCTCTCATCCATTCCACTACATTTCTACATCCTTCCACCCATCCCACATTTACTCCCTTACATTCCTCCGCCAAGTGCAAAACACACATTCCCCATAATCTTCACACATCCAACTCTTTCTTCCTCTCTCGTCCGACCCGCATCTCTCGCTCTCGCCATGATCGTTTTCTCCTCTGTCCTCAGATCGACCCCCTCAAGATATCTTGGTCTGCTCCCATGCACCTGCTACCTCTCATACCGCTCCTTGTACTCACTGTTTCCTATCTGTCTATCCACCTCTTTCACTTCCTCCTGCAGCCATCCTACCAAATTTACCCCTTTCTCCAACCATTCCCTTACAATCACCTCAGACAAGCCCACTCTTTCATACATCCGTTTCCTCGCTATCTTCCATCTGCCCTGATTTGCATTCATCCTTTCCCTCCATACCTCCTTCACTAACCTTCCCTCCTCCAGGACACTTACTCTCATATCATACCCAGCTACTCACTTTATCGCCGCACACCACACACTTTTTCTATTCGTTTCCTGAAGCAGTATGTAACCCGGGGTCGATTTCTCCACCCCTAACATTTGCCTCAGGAACCACCGCTGCTCACTCTCAACCCTTTCTTGCTTCCTGACCCCCCACACTTCCACTTCGTACAACAAAATAGATCTCACGCACGCATCCCCCAAACCACACGCCAGACTCACATTTCCTTTAAACCAACCTCCCCATTTTTCCCTCACTCCTTCCTTGCCTTTCCTTGCACCCACCTTGCATGTTCATCATAGCCTCCCGTCCCCTTAAACATAAAGCCTAAATATATAAACACTTTCACTTTCTCTATCGTTTCACCCTTCCACTCTAATCCTTTTATTTTTCCATCTCTTCCCTCATTCCTAAATCTCATCCATTTCGCTTTCTTAACATTCACTTGCAAACCTCTCCTGTCCATATACCCTTCCACTCTCTTTAGCATCTCTTTCATTCCTCCCCATTGCCTCGCCATTAGGACCATATCGTCCGCGTACCCTAGGTTACCATTATCAAAGTTAAAACAGTTTTAACTTTGATAATAGTCTGCGAAGACCGAAACACGTGTCACGCAACTGAGAATAAAAACATTATGTAACAAAACAAGTGTTACTCTCCACCTAATATCAAGAAAAATTAGATATTATAGTTGAAGAAATTAATAAATATGCTGCACATTGCATAAATTACTCTTTATGTAATAGCCAAAAACATCAACTGTACTCGAAAACTGTAACGAATAAAAAAATTGACTCAATTATTGGAATTTTGCTTATAATGGGTGTAATTCAAGTCCCAGAAATAAGATTATATTTGTCTAAAAAGAACATGTATACGAACGCCCTTATAAAAAAAACATGAAACGTTACCGTTTTTATCTATCCTTACTTATTTACACTTTTCTGACAAAACCACAGCAAAAGCCGCTAGGACCGCACAGTGTAGGATTTTGCAAATTTAGCTGGAAAAACTTATAAATTACAATAAATATATATAAAAATTAAAAAAACAATAAACTAAATATATCTATATATTATCATCAGTGTCAGAATCACTTGCCAGAATCGCCAGATTCACTAGCTTCACTAATTAGAGGATCACTCTCATATCCCTGCTGCTGTTCATCAGATGTTATTGGGACATTTGAGGGCTGTAATAATTCCATAACAGCAGGGTGTATGGCTGTTATTTTGAACGTTTCTTTTGATTTTGATGATATTTGTTTTGATTCTAGATACTTTTCTAGTGTTCTAGTCTAAATTTTTTAAGTTCTTTGTGGCGAGACTTCTGGGCCTCTTCAGACATTTGTCCAATTGGCAATAAAAACTGGGTGCATCCAAATTAATTATTGTAACGGTAGTATTTAATCAATAATTGAACACATTTTTATTGCAACGACACGTCTTCCATCTTTGATTAAATCTGATCGTGAACGAATCAACAGTCCAGTTTAGTTCGTCTAACATAATTTGAGAACAATGATGTATGTTAAATTTACTTTTTTAGGTAATTCGCAAGTCTATTTTCAGGCGTAGAAGAAGTTGATCTTGGGTTAAAACGAAGCCAATAAAGAATAAAGAATAAAGAATTTTAAACACTTCGTCTAATTTGCTCCAAAATTATAAAATCATGGCGTACAAAGTTATACAAAAATTGGTAGTATAATTAATTCATCACTTTGAAGTAATTTCTGATATATTTCAATACGACCTTCACAATTTACTCTTAGTGAATAATGGCTTATTTAGTATCACAGCTAAGCATTTAGTGGATTATAAGTAAATACAGGGTCCGGCAGAAAAGTATGATGTTTTTGGAACGCGTATAACTCAACACAAGAAAAGCCTAATGTTTTCGGAATGGTTGATATATGTCCACCCAACCTTGCCATTTTGTTTGGTTTAGTCGTTATAAACCTGTATGCAGTGCGTATTTGTTTACGACACTTACATCGAAACTGCGCGTTCTGTGGTTGCTACACAACACATATTTCGAACACAATACAATCTTGGAAGGCACTGTCGTGTTCCTACGAAAACAGCATCCTGAAGTGGGTGCAGAACCTCCGTACCAGAGGATCGTTTAAGAATGTAGTACCTCGAGGTGGAGAAAGAGGTTTCAGAACTCCTGAAAATGTGGCTCGAGTTTGGGCAGCTATTGAAGCAAGTCACCATGCTGTGTGATTTTTACCTTCCAGAGTTGACAAGGGGTAATGTTGATATTAGAAGAGTATTTTTACAGCAAGGTGGGGCAACTTGCTACACATCAAGGAAGTCTATGGCAATTTCCAGGATGACTCATTTCGGGGACATCGAGTGGATCCCACGATCACCTGATTTTACGCCCTAAGATTTTTTCTGTGGGGGTATTTTTAGGTCCGCGTATTTGTTAAGAAACCACAGATATTTGATCAGCTGTCCAATGCTATCACCAGAGAAATCCATGCGATTCCAGCCAACACGTTGAAAGAATGCATGAACAACTTCTCAACTCGACATGAGGAGTGGGTGGGAATGAACGGACATCACTTAGACGATATGTTTGGCTAATCCTCACCTACCTATTAAAGAAATAATATTTTGATTTAATTGAAAATTCTTGGAGTTATGATTTTTTCAAAAACGTCATACTTGTTTTCTCCTGGATTCGCTATATCCCACACTGTGAACCGGTTGAATAAAATTAGAAATATTGTAGGAGCAATTCTAGAGACGTTCCAAAATGCTATTAATCAAATATTAAAATTGTAGAACTTTACCAGACGATAAATAAAACTATACTTTGTTAATATACAAAGTATAGTTTTATTTATCGTCTGATAAAAGTTCCTGATTCAAGATGTATCACAAAGTTATGGCTTCGAGCATCCAACATGTTAAAATTGTGTCGAAATGAGAGCGTGACTCTCAGTCAGTGTTAAAGATCTAAATATTAGGTGTTATATACTGTCTAATGGCACAATCAAATGCGTACCACTGGTGGTACACACCGCTTGATGAGGTAGTCTAGTGCGGACTACCGGTGATACGCTTCATCTTCAATACACCGAACTATTCACAAAGACCTAAAGTTCAATCCTCATAAAATTCACTTGCTACAGGAATTAAAGCCCCAGGATGCCGTTAAAAATGAAATTCTTCCTGAAAAATTGATTTATAGAAGACGTGATATAAATTGGCCTCCGCTCTGTCCTGATTTAAACCCTATGGACTTGTTCCTGTTTATTTATCTCAAATCTAAACTTTACGCCAATAGACCAACATTTCTGGGCCTTTGAAAGAAAATATTTATCAATCCTATAAAAACAAATAATCGAGTATCAATCGTTTTTCAGTTTTTCGGTAAAAGATTTGAACTTAAATTAAAAATTCAATAGTGATTGTACATACAGTAAAAGAAATTCATTTTATTTTCTACTGCAAATTGTATTAATATCCAGCAATATGCATTAATATCCAGCAATATGCATGGGCACCAAAAATCAGTATTAATATTCATGAGGCCCTATCAGACCAATGATACGAAGTCTAATTAATGTGTACACATTATAAAATTCTTGAGAATTTCGTTTCAGAAATTCCAGCATTTGAAAGGCTTTAGATGTTATTTTACCAATATCATCTGAAAAACTGCAGTCGCTTCTCAAGGTCACACCAAGGCCATTTATCGTACTCACCCGAGTAAGATTTATATTCTTGTATGATGTCGGCGTTCACTTGGTGGTGCATTTTGATAAAACGTTTAAATAAAACACTTTATAACTTTGTTTTACCACTATATTTTGTATAACTGTGACTAGTTTTGATCATAAGCTGATCATTATCAAACATAAAGTATGTTTATATTTGATAATGATCAGCTTATGATCGAAACTAGTCACAGTTATACAAAATATAGTGGTAAAACAAAGTTATAAAGTGTTTTATTTAAAAGATTTATATTGTTAATTGAGTAGTTATTATAAATTGGGTTTTTCATTTTAAAGAATTAAATAATGTTGCGTTTGTTAATATTTAGGTAAATGTAATTTAAGGTAAACCAAGGTAAAGCCTGTTTAGGTCTTGCTGAAGAAGCTGGGGAGTTTTCATGTCAGATAGTTCAGTAAATATTTTAATGTCATCCACAAACAGGTAGTGACGTAGTGGAACGTCTGATAGCACGAGAATAACTTGCAATCCGCACTCTTTGAGTTCTTTAGTAAGAGCAAATCCAATCGAAGATTGAGCCATGTATCCCAAGCTTGTACACTTTAGATCATGGATGCACAGACCGCGGCCCGCGGGCCGCATGCGGCCCGCCGGTCGAATACCGGTGGCCCGCCGACAGCAAAAATAATACTCTCGTACATTCTAAAAATATTGAATTCTATTCCAGAATAAAACCAAAAAAAATATGTTCGAAAAGTAATTTGAATCTCGCGCGCGCGCTATTACGGTGCGCCGTACGTGCGTCGTCGGTAACAGCGGTCGGTAATGTTCGTGCTGATCTCGGTTAAATTCGTTTGCTTGAAGAAGCGCGGCGGCCGGCGGCGCGATGACGATCGCTCGCGTAGATAGTACACGACTCGAAGCTTCCAGAGTCGGTTTCGAGATTTCTCCAGACAGTTTTCGACTCTATACGCGCGGTATAAAAGCCACGTTTAATCGCCGCTAGGTGTATTAGTGTTCTGTGAGTTTAATAGAGGTTTTGGAAGGCAATAGTTGTACTCCACTAGCCGGTGTCATATATTTTGATCCACATTCAACGTAGATTTCCTGTTGCAGTGTTAACCGTCAAGTGCCGTGTATAATTGTGTTGTGAAATCGTAAGTAAAACTCTATTATTAATAAGTGTTTCCCTACCTATTTAATCAATTATTTTTGATAATTTAAAAAGGATGGGTAATTTAAGTAGGTACTGTAATTGTTTTTAGGTGCTGTGTTAATCCTAGCCAGGATTAGAACGCAACATGGACAAGCCAGGACCTAGTAAAAAACGTAAGGTTAAAGATGAAAATCGGCAATTTCAAGAAATTTGGACTGAGAAATACTTTTTTGTATGGTCGCAGAACAAAGTCGTTTGTTTAATTTGCAAGAATTCTGTTGCAATTGCAAAGGAATATAATGTAAAAAGGCACTATGAAACGCAGCATCCTTCTTTTACCAAGTTTACAGGCGAATTAAGAAAGCAAAAAATGTTGTCTTTAAAACGGGAGCTTACGGGTCAGCAAGCTATGTTTAGAAAACCCATTGAAGATTCAGAAACAGCTACAGAAGTTAGTTATGAAATTTCTCGAATGATAGCAAAGCGAAGTCGCCCCTTCAATGATGGGGATTTTGTAAAAGAATGCATAGAAATTGCCGCTAAGAAAATGTGTCCAGAAGCAGCAAAAAAGTTTGAGAAAATTCAACTGAATCGTATGACCATCCAAAGACGAATTATGTCTTTGTCAGGTAATATTGCGGAACAATTAACTGAAAAAACTAAGATCATTGAATTTTTTTCATTAGCACTCGACGAATCCACTGATATTAGTTCCACAGCTCAACTTCTAATATTCATACGAGGTGTTACTCAAGATTTTGAAGTCGTAGAAGAGTTATTAGGAATGTGTTCATTGAAAGGTCAAACCAAAGGAGTTGATATACTCAATCTACTTTTGGATGAGCGTTCAAAAACTGATTTGGACTTATCAAAATTATCGGGAGTTGCGACTGACGGTGCTCCTTCGATGATTGGTGTCAATTCCGGGCTAGTTACTTTGCTGAAAAAGTATCTGCAAGAAAAAAACATAAAGGCTGAAGATCTCATGCAGTTTCACTGCATTATACACCAAGAAGCCCTCTGTGCTAAACAAATTGAATTTCAAAATGTCATGAAAGTGGTAGTTTCGACTGTAAATTTCATAAAATCACGAGGACTCAATCACAGGCAATTCAAACAATTCCTTGATGACATCGAAAGCGAATATGGAGATTTACTGTATTATACAGAAGTAAGGTGGCTAAGTCGTGGATTGACACTGGAACGATTTCTAAATTTAATAGAAGAAATTGGAATATTTCTAGCGGAAAAGCAAAGGGATGTCCCGGAACTTAAAAATCCTGATTGGTTGTGTGATTTGGCTTTTTTAGTTGACATTACAAATCATTTGAATGTCTTGAACACACGGCTTCAAGGCAAAAATCAACTGATATCCCAGCTCTACGCTCATGTATCATCCTTTCAATGCAAGCTGACACTTTTCAGATCGCAATTGAATTCTGGAAATTACAATCATTTTCCGAATTATAAGAAAATGGCTGAAAAATTCAACAAAACTGCGATTAATTTCAGTTATGTAGAAAAGCTAGATATTTTGATTCAATCTTTTCAAGACAGATTTTCGGAGTTTAAAAAAGTGAAACCTCTGTTGGACATATTCAGCAATCCTTTCACGATTTCAGTTGAAAATGCGCCAGAGTCAATGCAGTTAGAAATTATCGACATTCAAAACGACGAAGATTTACGCAACAAATTCAACGAAGGAGACTTGCTGAACTTTTACCGCTGCATTGATAAAAATATGTACAAAGAGTTGCGCATAAACGCTCTGAAATGTGCCAGCTTATTTGGTTCTACCTATATATGTGAACAAACTTTTTCAATACTTAATAATAATAAAACCAAAAATAGAAACCGCCTTGCAAATGAAAGTTTGGAAGCAGTTTTACGTGTTGCTACAAGTAAATTTGAGCCAAATATAAAAAAGATTGTAAGCACTATGCAGTGCCACGCTTCAAATTAATAAATTCCTTTTTAATTTTAATACATTATTATCAATTATTTATTGTCTTTAATTACCTACACTTCTGGCGGCCCGCCATCAGTTCATGATTTGCCCGAGTGGCCCCTAGTCTTAATAAGTCTGTGCATCTCTGCTTTAGATGGTAACACCCCTTGGTCAACGGTGTCGAAAGCCTTGGGGAAGTCGGTGTTAATAGAATCAACCTGCTGACCTTTTCCCAAAAGCTTTGTGATATAATCCGCGTAGATTAAGAGATTAGAGGCTGTTGAGCGGCCGCGCCTAAAAAAATGTTGATGCACTAAGAGTAATAGCTCGACCTTCAAGCAAATGTGTTAGCTTATTAATTTCTCAAATATTTTGGGGATATGCTATAAGATCAACGAAGGGCGGAAGATAGTAATGACATTCTTTGCCTCACTTTTATGGATAGGCGTAATAAAGGTATCTTTAAAGTATGTAGGAAATTCACTACACCTCAACGAATTATTGAAGCTAATCCATATACCCCGGCAAAGTGAGAATGCACATTCCTTTAGAAGCATACCTAGCAAACCATCAGAGCTCTCAGATAAGGTTTGTTCATTTGAAATTTTGGTATGTGACCAATAGAATGTTGCAAATGAGGTAACGCCTTCTTTCTAAAAATCTATTTTATTGCCGTTAAATTCAAAATAATTTGGAAATTCGGAGTTCCTATCTTTTGACATGATTCCTTCTGCAAGTAGGATCATCTGAATAACTGATAACGCAGCATTTGGCTGGAGTGGAAGAACATTCTGCCGAGTAAACTCCTCCAGGATCAGTTACGTCAAAATTATAAGTACATATTTTATCTATCCTTTTGTAATCAATTGATTTTTTGTAAGAGTCTCACCTTAATTGGCAATAAATGCTCCAGTAATGGCTAAATTATTGTTTAAATTACAAATATGCACATTGGATGTCAATTTCGGTTATCCAAAGTTATTGGGTCTGAGTGGAAGAATACAAATGTGAACTCTACCTGCATGTCTTGTGAGCAAAATTTTTGTGATTACTTTGTATAGATATGATTTGGTTATATGTATAGTACTAACAGGACATTGTAAAGTTATAAATAAATAAATAAACTCTTCAAAATCATTTGCTAAAAATCAAATGAGAAAGTAGGAATCGTTTTCAGTTTTTCGGTATAAGTTTTGTGATTTGGACAATTTTTCCTTCATCATGTTAAATACTTAAAATCATTTCAGTAACCTCAATGTGATGTGATGTGAACAAATTTGATTTGCAATTATTTTCCTTTTTAAGCATATCTTTTATTTAGTGTAGTATTTTGCAGATTTTCTTCATCATGTTGTCAAACTCTTCAAACTTTTAAAGCTACAGCGAAATTACATAATTGTTTACCAATGATTTTTCAATTCTTTCTGATTCTAAGATCGGATTTTAAAAAGTGTTCCATCATGTCATAACACCAACCTCTTCAAAACCTTTGAGTTCAAGCAAAAAAGTTGATCTCATTTTAGTAGTAGTAGTAGTGTTTTTGGCTATCGACCACGTGGTTCTTCCGCCATGTGCCATTTGTGTATTTGTGTGTGTGTGTAAATGAGCTTGTTACTTTAAAGGATCACTCTAAAGCACCATTAATTGTATCTCAATGGTGAATGGTACCAGTCACCCATCCAACTGCTGACCCGAACTAACGTTGCTGCACGCTCGCACCACCGGCGTGTTTTACTTTTTAGAGTCTTAAGGCATATATCTTATGAAGTGCAACAATTTGATTGTTTTCTGCACCAAATTATAAAACTTCAAGATATATGAAGCTATTGCAAAATTAAATAATCATGTAATAGAATAGTTTCTCTTCGGCACCTAACAATATAGCTGTTAAGTTATGTAATCAAGTAGAATTACAGTTTTCCAGTCTTTCGGCATAACTAATAATTGAAATTGTACTTTGAGATTTCTTTCACAATTATTCTAATTATCTCAAAATACATATTTAAAACTGGCGTAAAAACAGAAATTTGATTTTCAACCTTTTTATAGATTTATAGTATCTTTTGGTTCAGTGGACAATTATTTTTTAGGTTAAACTCTTAAACAGAGTATTTTTAAAATTGTTTAGCCGTTACACTAACCACTAACACAAAGTTAGAGTAAAAATATCGATTTGATTTTCAATTAGTGGCCACGATTTTTTGCCTCTTGTTTAGTGCATAAATTTTACGTTTATCAAATTCTTCAAAACATTTAAATCTATAGTGAAATCAATTAAACAAGCAGGAATCGTTTGTAGTTTTTCGGCAAAACTTTTCAACTGATTGATTGTTTTAACATTTTTTCCTCCATTATATTACCTACTTCAACACAATAAATACGTCAACTTGATTTTCAATTATTTTACTACTTTTAAGCACTTTTTTACTTCTTTTTTAGAATCTTCACTTTTTGTTACTTTAGATGTAACTGAGATAGTATTTTAAGAATTCTCTCAGCATGAATTTGACGTTTTTCGTCACTACCCTTCTAAACTCTTTATAATATTTAAAGCTATAAATCAAATGAAGAAGTAATCGCTTTCAGTTTTTCGGTAAAACATTTGAACTGAAGATTAAATTTTAAAAAATATTTCTCCATCACATTACCTGCTTCAAAACTTTGAGGTTGAAGTTTTTCTTCAATATGATTTGTAATTACAACTTCCCCTTTTTAAAGCAAGTATCTTTTTTACAAACTTTTTTCTTCGGCATCTTTTTAAATTCATCTATACCTTCAAAGCTGCTATAGCGAAAATTCATTATTTTTAATTTCTGTGGTTGAGAAACAACGCAAAAACATTCAGTCTGATAAAGTAAACCAAATGCGTTAGAAAAAGAACGCACTCTAAAACTTTCGTCGTTTTTTGAAGCGATAGTTTGTGACGTACGACGAAAGATCCAACGAACAGACTATAGTCACTTAATATCTACTATTTTGTATCACATTCCAATTTTCAAAATTAAAACGACATCACCACCATTCTCCTTAAAGTTTTTTATGTGTAGTTTTTGTTGATTTTCACTCCGTCACTATTATTTCCTATTTTTTTAAACTTCATTTCTGATAATTTTGAATTGTTTTAATTAACGCTCCTTCTTTCAACTGTATTGTTTACAATTTTTTGCAAGAAATTAGCGTACTCTTGACCTACCGCAATACAACTGACCTAAGTTATTTTATGATTCATTAAGATAGGTCAGGGTAACGCTAGATCATTATACATTTCATTGTGTTAGGTCATTCGAAACGTCAGCGTAATATGTATTAATATATTTCGGGATTAATATAGACTCTATTAGGTTAGATCAATAGTACGCTAAGTTTATAAAAAAAATTGACATTAAACGTTGTAAAAATTTAACGGTAAAGAAACAACGTATTAAAAATCATTAGTACTTTTAACGAAAATTGCAGGAAAAAAATACTGAAAACAATTGAAAATCGGCCGTTGACAATTTTATAAATATTGAAATAATACGTATATTCCTTTTCAAACTTCATATGAATGATTTATTGATGAAATTCACTCAATTAACCCAATCCTTGAGCAAATTACATTCACGAAATCCAATTATCCAATTCCGGACAATCTGATTCTAATTTGCTCAATCGCTCGACGACAATGAAGTTTACATTGGTGGACCAGTCGAGGTAAATATTTGCACACGGGCCTTATTTCGGATGCACATTCCAGGGTGCGAAATATTTCGCACGTGCAGAAGCATCGTGTGGGAATAAGAGTCGTTGATTTACGTCGACGTTTCCAACGACGATAACGGGTTTCTTTCAATCGTGCCGATTCAGCAAACAGAAGGTGACGTCGGCAGGTTGCGAATGTTTTAGCGGAAACCGTTGGTGGGATGATACAAAGCGTTTTCAAAGAAATTCGGACCTGAGGCGGATGTCGATTACATTGTAATCTTTTAAATTTGTTTACATCAGTTTGATTAAAAACTTCGTGAATAGTATTGCAATTTTTGTTATCGTTTTTAGAGTGATTCTGAAATGATGAAAATTTTTGCATAGCTAAAATAGAATTAATACAAGTGAAATTTTAACCACATACTCTATAAACAATTGTTAATGATAGCTTATCATTTAATTAGAAATAACACACCTGGGAAAGTTATTAGAAACACTACCAATTTTATAATTAAATTATTTGCAAATTGTAACAGGCTAAGTAATTTATTTTTATGTGTAGGGTGTGAAGGTGGCCAACCTACACAACCTATACTCCAACCAATGAAAAATCCAAAAAAATCTAGTAAATTTTTTGCATAATTCATCTTATAAGAATTAATCTTCAGTTTCAGGCTTTTATTTTTTTCATAAAAATCTTTCGTCTGAAGCAAACGAATTTCCAATTTTTTTCTTTTTTTCTTATAGAAGGATTTTCATTCAGAATATATAATTACAATTGTATATATGAAGCTCGTTTTTAAATGTTGTGCTGTTTTCAGCGGAAAGATCTTCCTTTAGAAAATTGTCTTGGCTTTCCTTTTTTTGTGTTTTTAGAGTAAAAACCTAAATTTCATTATTTTCATCGGTACTATCATCCTCTGAGTTAATTAGTTAATTCAATATTTCTTTTCCTACAAAGTTGCTATATTAATCTATTCTTCAATATTCATGTCATCCAAAACTTTCTCTCTTAGAGACTTAATAATAACTATTGTTTCCATTTTGTTTTGTGATGGATTAATTAAATTATCACTTTGAACTGCCTTTGTCTATCAGTTTTTCAAGCAAGCTTTTAATCTAGTTCTTTGATGAATGGAGTTATTACTCAATGTAGTCTAGAATCTTAAAGCTTTTTCATGCCTGCATGACTTTGCAAGATTATCTTCAATTTAATTCGAAACCTGTTATGTAGTGGGTTTCAAATTTAGCTAAAATTCCTTAATCGAACGGTTGAAGTACTTAACTTCTATTTAGCGGTAGGAATAATATTTTGGCATTTGGGTGTATGAAATATTTCGGATGGTTTAGTACTTTATCCAATATCAATAGAATTTTAACATCTATTTTTATTCTTTAACCATTTTCTTACTCTTAAATTAAAACAGTTTAGAAACCATATTTTAAATTGATCAGTGGTAATCAAAGCTTTCTTCTTTGCAGTCCAATTCACCGATAAAGTGTTCTTATTAAGATTGTTCATCGCATGAAGATTAAGGGTTACAAAGAAAGATTCAGATTGGACTTTAAGATTAATAATACTGCACGCCATTTTGGTCCTAAAAATGTTGGAATATTCTTAACAAGGTCAATTAACTTCCTAGAAAGTCATGCTCTGAACCGTTCTGGCGTTATCTTCTTTTCTCTTAGGCTAGCCTGGTGGTATGAGATTATCGATTATAGGACCGGTTCCTCTAAATAGACTAAAATACTGCCAAATTCTTTAACTTTAAAGAACATAACTAATATTAATTAAGATTTTCTAATAAAAATATTGATTCTATAAAACTTTCCAAGAATAACAAATTTAATTCTTTCGAATTAAATTTTCTACTCGTAATGCTACATACACGCATAGGATGAGCTGGGCAGTTTTCTCTGTCAATCCACATGGTCTACCAGTGGTGTCCACTTTATCTATCTCGTAAAGATAGTACTTCACTGGGCAATGTCCTGTAAAGAGTCCCATAACCCATTATCTTATTTCGCTTTTATGGAGGTGCAAGAGCTGTTTAGTTCTACTTGGCGGGAGGTCAATAAACATTTTGAGTTGCCTTTGAACCAATACCCTGTTTTACACTTTTTTCCCACTCTTGAATCATGATCTTCCTATGCGCTTTTGATAGACCACATGTAGACTTTGGTCCGATCATGGTAGTCACAGATCGGCATGTTCGTTGCCTATTATACTTGCACACATATTAGAGTGACCTTGTTGTCCTTGGCTATCTGGTTTACATCTTTTTACAGTTTCAAGTAGTTTTTGAATTGAAGCTGTACGCTTTGAGGTTCCCAAGGGCAGTCTGGCTGTCTGAGATCAAACAAATTCGTGCCTTTTGGGTTTAAACCCCTATGATCTGCCAAAAAGTCTGCGGCATATCCATAGTGCCGTTGTGAATTTGCAGAGTGAATTTTCAATATATTCCAATTAAGTTTCCTACCCTATATTCAACCTATATATTTCACCTGATTGGACAACGTAATTTCTTGCCATTTCATTTTGGGAGCTTTGTTATTCAGCTTCATACGATTAGTTATCAGTTGTAGCAGGATTGACATTGAAGCCTTCCCACATACACCATTTTACTATTGTATTGAAGGCCTAATTCAAGGTGCCAAGATGATATGGCGTTGTCATATTTACTATTTATGATAATTGTTATGTCGTCAGCTTAACCTTACGTATAATAACCCTTGTCGACGAAGGTCATCAGGAGGTTATCCACCACGATACACTATAGCATTGGTAATACTAACCTGCAGGCACTATTTTGCTATCGTTATCGCTTCGAGTAAATACTCCCTATACCTGCGGGGATCTTACGATTTTCTAGTACGGCCTTCATCCATTTTATTGTATGTGATATGTTTATGTTAATTAGACTTTAAGCTTAATTTAAAAAAAAAACATATGAATATGCAAAAATATAAAAAAACATACAAAAATTTTGGATGGATGAAGTTGGGCGGAGTTCATGCAGCTGCGATGATCTTCCACTATAACCCTTGTTTCTGGTAGGCAGTGAGAGATGCTCTGCCTTTCTATTTTCCATAATTATTAAAATATATTAATATTTGCCTTAATTTTGATATCCCGTTTTAACACGGTTTGAAGGTTGTGTTGTCAAATGCACCTTCAGTATTCACGAAAATACCAAATGCAATCTCAGCTTCTATGCTTGTAGTAAGGCATCCACAGTAGATTTGCCATTTGCACTTAATAGTTGGTATTTTAACACATGGCAAATTCATTATGGCGCCGTAAACGCAATATTGAGCAAGTTTATTATGAAATCAGTTGCGATTACGCGAGGAAGTGGATGCTGATTTTCACAGGAAAGCCATATGGAGAGATGAGGTCAATGTTCATTTGAATGAGTGTGTGAATCGTCAAAATCATACTTTTTCGAAGCCCTGTTACAGTCAACGGTGTATGCTTTTGGGAGATGCTAAACCAATTTTTCTCCCATAAAACCAATAATTTGAAAATAAATGAAAATGATGGTAGCTACCGTTACTATGTGGTAGTTTATTTTAAAAGGGTAAATGAAAATTTTGAACATAAATGACTTATGGTTTCAACAAGGTGGAGCCACCTGTCACATAGCTTGTGAACTTGAAACTAAATTTCCTTTTCATGGTATCTCTCAAAGGGGCGACATCAATTAGCCGATCTAACCAAACTAGACTTGAATATTGACCTTTTCTATAACCTGCTAAGATTCCAGAACTAAAGGTGAACATCGGACGTGCAATTGCTGAAATAGAATTGCATTTATTGGAACCTGTTTAGAATTATATAACATTTATCAAAATAGGTATATATATAACGTATTGAGGCTGAAAGGCCGCGGGTCGATAGCCGATGATTAGAAGAAACCTCAAGTTTGTACTCTGTTCACTTCATAAAAACTTTATAAATACTTACTTCTATTAATAAAGATGTTTTCTCTCTCTATAACTTATTGTAAAAATACAAAAATATTTCGTGAATCTACAACAAGTAATATGTTTTGTAATCTTAGTAAGACTCATTGTTGTAGATTCACGAAATGTTTTCGTACAAGTTTATTACGAAAACAGGTGATCAGTTTCGATTACGTGAAGAAAACTTCGATCACTGTTTAGACGGAATAATTGGAACATTATTGCGAGCGAGCAATTTGTGATCTACAGCAAAAATTTAATACACCAATAGTTGACTATCAACGCAGAGGTTTTTCAGATGAAATATCAACGAATTAAAGGCGTATGAAATTTAACTGATCCAAGAACTTAAATCAGAAAAACCGAGCATTTGTAAACTGATTTTCACAGGCAAAAAATAATTTAAATGGGTATATGAATCGCCAAAATCATTGGTCCGTACTCTTTGGAGGTGGAAGCCGGTAGCACTGTTACAGTCAACGTTGTACACTTTTGGGAGATGCTAAACCAATTTTAAAATGACATATGGTTTGAACAAAATTGAACCACCTGCCACACAGCACGTGAAACAGCCATTTTACTTCAAACCCAATTTCCTGGTCATGTTATTTCTCAAAGGGGCGACACCAATTGGCCAGCGAGTTTTTGCAATCTAACCCCACTAAAATTTTTCCTCTCAGGCCATTTAAAGGAATAGACAAACATATTTAGCAAGTGTATACTTTTTATGTACATATTTAAAAAGTGTATTCTTTATATGTACTATTACCAATAAAATTCGGTTTTTTCAAATATCTTGTTGTCATTTTTAATAAAGTTAATGCTTGTTGCGCTTCACTCTTGATGGAAACAGATATTAATATTAGGTGGAGAGTAACACTTGTTTTGTTCCATAATGTTTTTATTCTCAGTTGCCTGACACGTGTTTTGGTCTTTGCAGACCATCTAATATCTTGTGTTTTGTTCAAAGAACAAATCCTAAAGACCAATCTTGTTCACCTTTTATAAACATGGCATTAACCACGTAACCATCAGAGGCGTTACTGCAAATATGTAATGTTGCTCTGTTTTTGCTACATTAAACCATAAACAACTTATGAATTCTTTACAATAACCGTTCTTTTAAGCATATCTTTTTGACCAAAAAATCTCATCGATATTAAAACCTAATGTGGTGAATAACCCTGTTCAATAATTTTCAACTCATTTGGATAAGTTTTAGCAGCTTCACTATCAGCTAATGCATTATCTCCTTGCATTTTATATTCTGTAAGGAAACATATTTTCTAAAAAGCTTTAAACAACTGTAACTGGTAATGCTATGAATTCAAAGATAATGGCGGAATCTCTATTTTTTTTTTTGAAAAGCAGTAGATATTGAAGGATTTATGTTTAACAGCATTAGTATTTAGTCAAATCTGTTCTTTTGTGCAGTAATCAATCCAAATACTACAAGTATGCTCCACTTTTGCAAGAATTGATACTCTAGAATACGTTGTCATTCTTGCAGATGTAAAAGAACTTGCAATAACAGAGGCTCTAATTTTCTGTTCATTTTTTGAGAGAATCGTTGTTATGAGAATATCATGTTATATGGGGATTTTTTTCACTAATTTTCGAACTGCGTTAGAGCAAAATCGTGTTATAACGGGGTTTCCGGTATTATTTTTTCTGAAATATTAATGTTTTTGTTGATTGTCACTTATTTCCGAGGATTGTTTTTTATCGTTCTATTTTAACCACTTTTTTTGCTTTAACTTAGCGTATTCTTGGCCTACCTCAATATACTATATATTATTGTTTATTAAGGTAGGTCATGATAACGCTAGGTCAATATACCTCGGTTTGTGGTAGGTCAAGAGTACGTCGGATCAATTAAATATTTATTAATGTATGTCAGGATTAATATAGAATTTATTGCCTTAGGTTAAAAGTGCGCTATATTAATACAAAATGAATTGAGGTAGGTCAAGAGTACGTTGGGTTTATATAAAATTTATCAAAATAGTTTAAGAATACTCTAACAATTAATATATAACTTATTGTATTCCTGCAAAAACGACGTGAAAAAATTAATTATTGTTCCCTGTCAACAACAGACTCGTACTGGTTTCGACATATTTTGTAGTAGTAGTGAAAATTTCGTAATTATAGACTCTTCTTATTATTTTTTAACTTGAAACCATTAAACCTTATTAAGGAAATATATGAAATATCCTATAAAAAAATAAAAGTCATTAAAATGAGAAAGCGATTAATATAATTAGAACACTTCAAAAAATTGTTACAATTGTACAAATAATGTTGAAATAAATAAATTAAAAAAATATATATTAATAGAGATTGATAAAAGATAAGATTAAAAGAAAACATATTCAATTGGAAACAAAATAGCAATACAAACTTTAACTTTCTTAACAGTTATTAACCACTTAAAAATCGTAAAATTTTGGGGAAAGTGCTTTCCATGTTTTGAAGAAAACAGAAACAAAAAAGCTCTTTAGGTTAGTTTTAAAGACACAAACCTGCAGGTTTTTAAATTCACAACATAATAAAACAAACGGAAGTAACCTCATTACTTACCTTGCCTCGGGGCCTTTAACGTTAATCTAGAACTGTCGGTATACCATACTGTCGAAAAACTCTTTACAAATCTAACAGAAATTGGGTAATAACTCCCATATCTCTTGAGAATTGACAGGTGACTTATGCTTGATTAAAAATCAATAAATATGACAGCCACATTACTTAATGAGGTGTAAACTAGATCGAAACAAGTTTGTTGTTGTTGATGTTTTCACTTTTCCAATCAACTGTAATGCACTGTTATAATGGCATGCGAGTAAAAATTATGACCCTGTGCAAGCTCAGGGCTGACAAATTGGGGTTGTACGAATTACGTTAATTCGATCCTATGTAACACTAATTGCTTTTGACAGCTATAAAATAATTGCAACTATCACCATAATCTAAAATCTCATCTTTTAAATAATTATAATATATATATTACAGATAAGAAATCTTTACGATCTTCAAATTATGCGGGGGGAGTTCACGTAGTGTTCTTCCATTCAAACCCATTTTTCTGGATGATGGTATCCTCACCAACAGTGTATTGCTGCTTTAGGCAATATTTTAGACATTACTGGCTGATTTTTGCTCATTTTGTAATAGTCTCTTACAAAATGAGCAAAAATCAAATAGGAGTATGTTTTATGTTTCATGTCATTTTTGACAGATTTATGAAATACAACTAAAATTACTTGCTGTGTGTTCTTACTTTCAGACCCATTCTTCTGCTTCAGATGATGAAATTCTTTGTCATCAGATCGGTTTTACCATCCATGCAATATTTATGTTATTACCAGAATATTTATAATCCTTGGCATATTGACAAACATACTATAAAATAGTTCACGTTAATTAGATTAAAAATAAGTGCTAGCAATGGCGACAAATATTGCTTCAATGGCAAGAATCATCTCAGACAATTCATCAAATAATTGGTTGAGTGGAAGAACACTGCACTGTGAACTCCGCCTGCAAGTCTTAAAGTTATTGTAAATGTAGTTTATTTTGTATAATTGTTTAGTAAGACCTGTAAAGCAAACAAATTTAAACTAAACTTATTGAAGGTCAGTATTATAGTCAAGGAAAATTTTTTGTAATTCACCTGTAGTGACATTTTTCTGATAAATGAAAATATTACAGTTAGTTCCATGCTTAGCAGAACTGTAAGAAAATCAACGTCTATTACAAATTTATAGCGATATACTTATACCAGAATATAATTATAAATGTAAGAAAAAAGCACTCCCCTTTGAAATATAGTAATTAATTTACACGATAAGGGGTGGAAGTTATTTAAAATAATCCTGTCGCCCTAACTTAATTGTGGTTTCCGCATTGTTTTCCCCGTGTAGATTACGCAACTTGACACTCCCCATGGGGGGGCGGAATTCTTATTAAGATTACACCCTCGTAGAACAGAGTGGGTTTACTTAAGTGGGTAATACATTCCAAAGATAATTTCGTTGATGTACGTGATTCGTTGTTTATATTTAATAATCAGTTTTTGTGCACTGTGAGCTGAGTTTTTTAAAATTAAGATTTTGATCTAAGGTCATATCCTAGTACTTAATAGAAGATGAAGGGGAAAAGAGGATCTTGTATTTGATTCTCATTTTTCACTTGGTGAAACATTATGTAATTTAGTGAAACAAACCAAGTGAATTTTTTCAACAACCTATTATCAACTTCATGAGTATAATGGGCAATTAGGAGTTAGTGATTTGTTGAAATTGATTTTGATTCAATGAACTCTCGTAGGAGTTAAAGAGCTTTCATTAGCATAAGGGCATGGGTAATTAGGACAGTATTATTAGTAAATATTAATAAGTAAATTATTGAAATGTAAGATGTTGTACAGTGGATGCGAGGGATAAGAATTCTTGCTCTAAACTTAAATTCATGATTGTAAAGGTTTTTACATTGTGATACATTTTAACCCAACTAATCTTCCTTTATTTCACTTTATACTTAACTTAGTTACTATAGTTTCGACACAATTCAGCTGCTTATTATCGAAATAGTTTTTGATTTTTACTTTAATGGACCTACTGCAAAAAAATTATTGTAAAATGAGATCACCACTTCAATCGCAGTTTTATCGGGAAGTAAAAGCATGATAATCCTGCATAAGAATCAAACATATTAGAGGTGTACATACGATAGTTAGCAGTAGATCGTAAAACTAAACTTGCCCGGAAGTAGCTGTAACATTTACTACCAAAATACGCGTGGTCTCCGATCCAAGACACACTCATTTTACAAAAATATCTGCAATTCTTCTTTTGACATTGTATATCTTACCGAAACGTGGCTTATTGATGCAATATTTATCAATGAATTATTCAACTCTGGATATAATGTGGAGCGGTGTGATCGGCACTTCTCAGCTACCAACAGAGCGACTGGTTGTTCTGTTCTAATGGCTTTTTCCAGCAATATTGTGTATGAACGTATTGTAGTGCCACTAATCGATTTAATTATGTCAAAATACATCTAGGAATAAGGCTGCAGAAAGTTTGCCTACAAAGTAAGTTTAGTTATTTGATGTTAAATGCGCAATTGCACGTTTTGGAAGAAATCCAAATTAATAATTAAGAATGCAACTAAAAGTAAGAGAAGGGACTTTGTTTTGGGGATGTACATTATTATACTAATTATCACTCTGAGGGAACTGGGCCATTATCAAGAATATACAGGTAATAAGCGCGTTCTAAATCGGGGAAACCTAGAGGTCTTTATTATCGTTAACCATGTTTTTGAAAATGAAAAGCTCTGGGTTTCCCCGATTTCAAGTGCTCTATATTTTATTTGTACATGTCCATTTCCATTCATCGATATACGACAATGGTCATGGTCTCAATGTATCATATTATAACCAAATAAAACACTTTAGAGTTGAAGAAAACAAGCAATTTTTTGCTCTACTTTTCGCGACTTTGCTTTTGTAACGAGTCGTAAACTCAGGTCTTATCCTAATCAATCAATTTATCTATAATCTAGGATGGACTTGGAACGTAGAAGTATTTTTTCGTAAAGATCTAGATGTCATGCCTCCTATAGAGATGAAAGACTTTAGTACACATTTTCTCATTAAATCTCCACCAAAAAGGCAGAAAGACCTCTGGTCGATAGCCTTTTGACAAATTAATACATTAACACCTCATTCATTATTCATTATTCCAATGTAAATATGTACAAATATTTGTCAATAAATATATGTTACTACTATGTTACTACTACTCTCCACCAAGTACTGCAGTTTCTTTAACATCAATTATCAATCAATTTTCTTTAACGTCTTCATGGCCATCTTGAACCCCATTACACTTGTTTTCATTAGTTTTCTAACAAATCATCTTAAATCATACCAAAAGTCTCTATAGCTAAATTAAAATTAAATCTATCTTTTTACTTCTCAACTTAACTACTGTAGTTTAGCTGACTTTTAATTAATCGGCAATTTTTGCAACATCAAGAAGTTCGAACGCGGCCATTTTTTTCAACGTCTTCATGTATCTTTGAACCTCATTGCACTTGACATTAGTCTTCTTTTATAATCTTCTTGAATCATACCAAAAGTCTCCGTAGCGGTGTGTCAGAGAACATTTACTTTGAATATCCTTTCCTTCTTGAAAAAAGTATTAGAACTTTATGAATGTACCATGTAGATCAAAACATTTGCCAAGATATAAATTCCTAAACTTCTTTATAAAAATCTGTAGCAAAATTATTTTAAATATCAATACATTTGAAAATGAATGTGAGAAATATCAAAAATGTTTTGAAAAATCTTGGAACTATTATCCAAAATTGAAAAATATTTTATTATTGCACAAGACCATTCGCTTGGCTGTCGTAGTGTTGTCGTTTAAGCCTTTCAATGAACTGCTTTAGATCAATCTTAAACAAGCGCAAACATTAATAAAAAGAACAAAGAGCCTAACAAGTTATGCGACCTCAGTTCCTCTTGAAATTATTTTATTCTTTGATGAAAAGCAGTAAAATTGTTAATCTGGGAAATAATATTGTACAAATGGTGTTATTTCTGACCATAATTATTTATTTGTATGTATGAGCTATTGCATTATACAAAGGCAATAATGTACCGTAATAAAAAAGCGTAACTCTTTAATAATTTATAATAAAGAACCACCAAGTATACGCATCATTCATTATATTTATTTAACAATGGACGAGAGAGGAGGTACTGAAGTGAGTGATCACGTCATTATATCATCCACTCCAGTATCGCTGCTCTCCGCATGAGACGCCTCTCAGGCTAGGGGGTTAACTCCGGGTATTCCCCCTCGTCTGCACGGTCTCTCCGGCTGAGGTAATTTAGCTGCATGTTTCATACGACGATACACGAATAACATATAAATGTTTCTAGAGCGGCAACATTTATATTTCGCGTCTTGGTGTATCCGCATTCGTCTGGAAACGCGCAATAAAATTTTCAAAGGAGGAATAGGAGGAGGAACGGCCGACGTTATTTATGAAATTCGCTTTGATATCCATCTGATAGTGTTTAGATATGGACCAATTTGATGCGAGGAAACTGCCGGGTGGAAGTAATAGCGACTCGAAATAGGTCAGGCATAATAAACTAATCTCCAACCATACCGCCGCCATACATTATACAACAAATAAATATATAATATTCCACATGGACTACAATTTCACACTGTAGTGAACACAAATTGCAGCATACGTGCATGCATTATATACACACGGATCCCCCAAATCCACCCCTGAAATGGCAGTCGCGACAGGAATTTTAAATTAACGTTGGTTGGGCCGTCTGCCAGTAATTGTTACATGAGCTGTTAGGGTGTGGATGAAGTTAACTGCTGGTGGATACATCGTTTTGGGATTGTGTTAATTAATTTCACAATACAAGAATAAATTAATTTAAATAAATATTATAGGTATAGAATTAACTAATCACATCTATAAAAATAAGTTAAATGTTACTATTGTACCACCTACATTTTTTTCAGGAAACTATTTAGTGTACTTTCACGTATTAATAATTACTTTATATTTTAAATTTACTTACTAAATATTTACTAAATATTGAATTGAGTATTAAGTAATTACGGTTACGAATAATGGATGTTTATTTTGAACCAACTATCTAATTACTTAAATACCATTTGACTGAAACCCTTCAATTGTCATTAAAAAAGTAAGTGAATCAATGCAGTAGTAGTTGAAAAGCAGTGGTTGGAAAATGGAAAAGCAAATAGGAATATTGCTGTTTTATTTACTGTTTTACTTCAGAAAGGAAAAACCACGAAGTAATGTAATGTAATGTAATGTAATTTATTGATGTTTATGACATAAAGGTCTTACATAGGTCAAAATTAAAAAAGAGTACACTATAAAATAATATTACTATACGATAACATGTTAAAAAGTATGTACAAAAAAATAAAACACAATATTACATATTAAAAGAAGTGACTAAATTGTAAAATAGAAAGACAAAAATACTATATGCTGACGATGTCTCGGGCAATGCAATTAATGTATTCGTCCACTGAGTAGTAGGCATGTTTAAACAAGGCAGCTTTAATTTTGCTTTTAAATAAATTTACATTTAAGTGACGAACATGTAAAGGGAGTACGTTAAAAAATTTTATTGCATGATATCTCGTTGCAGTTTTGGTTTTCTCCAGTCTATTTGACATGGGATATAGATTTTCTTTTCTTCTCGTGTTATATGAATGCAGATCTACATATTGACACAAATCTGTCTTGGAAGTCTTAATGTATATTAAGCATTCATAGATGTACAAACACGGCAAAGTCATGACATTCAGAGCCTGGAACAACGGTTTACAGTCAGCCTGGTAGTGGGCTCCCCATATAACGCGGATTGCTTTACGTTGCATTCCAAACAATTTTAATTTAATAGCGGAATGTCCCCAGAGCAATAAACCATATCGAAGGTGGCTTTCAAAAATGGCATGGTAGGCTGCTTTTAAAGTTTTTTTAGAGACTGATCTATGGAGTTGACGCAATAAAAATATGCCACTACTCAATATAGATGTCATGTACTCACCATGTTTCCACCAGGTTAATTTAGTATCTATAACCAGCCCCAGAAACTTCGTGTCGTCGCTATAGCTTACACCTGTATCCGCATTTAAGTGTTTCAATGTAAACACCATGTTAACGGTCTTATTTTGGTTTAAAATTAATTTGTTTCGCTGAAACCATTCATTGACCCGTTCGAAAGCATTATCTCTCATAACAATACTCTCATGCTCAGTAGATCCGGTAGTGACTATTGTTGTGTCGTCGGCGTAAAGGATAAGATCACTCCCTCCTGCGATAGACGGTAAGTCGTTTATATATATGAGAAAAAGCAGGGGACCCAGTATAGAGCCTTGAGGAACCCCGTACTTAATATCGAGGAAAGAGGACGTTACCCCACCTGTTTCGACACATTGGGCTCTATTAAGTAAATAAGAGCTTACAAGTCGGCATGCTGCAGGATGCAAGTTGTACATATATAATTTGCGTATGAGGATTTCGTGAGAGATGCAGTCGAAAGCTTTCGACAGGTCGACAAAAGTGGCATGTAAATATTCGTTATTTTCAAAACAACTCATGCACAACTCTAGAAACTCCAAAGCCGCTGTAGTTGTAGACTTCTCTCTACGAAATCCATGCTGGTGCGGATCTAGCAGATTAGGCTCTAAAAAATCATTCAATTGATTGAACAGAATCTTCTCGAAAATCTTCGAAATTACTGGTATAATGGATATTGGCCTGTAGTTATTCATGTCGCTGGAGTCACCTTTCTTTGGTATCGGCACTACTTTTGTTAGCTTAAGAGAATCTGGAAAAGTAGATATTCGAATACATTGATTAAATAATGCAGTCAACGGTGGTATCAAAAAATCTTTTACTAACTTTATAAGATCTGCAGTTATTCCATATATATCCCTTGAGTTACTAGGATTTAATGATTTTATAGCGTCGCGTACTATAACTTCCGATATTTCTTTAAATTTAAAAAACTTCGTGTTCCCCTTACAATAATTGCCTACTACATAATTAATAGGATCATCATTATTTTTCGGCATATCCCTTAGTATATTTAGTGCTAGATCAGAAAAAAAGGAATTAAAATCATCACAGGATATTTGACAATTTAAGTTTTGTTGATTTAATTTTGGTTTAAGTGAATTAACTATTTTCCACATTGTCTTTGTGTTGTTATGTGAGCTTTTAATTATGTTGTCATTTGCATTTATCTTAGCTGCGCGTAAGGCATCTTTATACTTCTTTCTAAAGTCGTTTCTGAGCCTCCGATTATTTTCATTATTAGGCTGATTCTGATACGCCTCGTTTAAAAGTTCAAGTATAGTACGCATTGTGTGTAATTCTTTTGTAAACCATTTCCTTGATATATTAGATTGACTTTTATTTGCAGTAATAGGAAAAGATTGTTCAATACTATCTTGAATCAGCTTTAAGAGAAAATCGAATTTATCTGTCAAGGAAAAATTAAAATGTACAAAACTAAAGTCTATTGTAGACATTAACTTAATAAAGTGAAATTTTCCAATTTTAGTAAGTGGTCTAATTTTATTAACATTGTTTACATGATTTGCAATACTATGTTCAATATTTAAAAGGAAAGATATACCGACATGGTCAGATATTCCTACATTTGCCGGAGACACCGTATAACAATGTTTGTTTAGATTTGAAAAAACATTGTCAATTCTTTTATTAAAGCGCGTATTGAAGTTAACAGTCTCAAAAAGACCAAAACTTTCAGCCAGGCTGCGAAAATCCATGGCATTGGAGTCGCGAGATGTAGAATTAAAATTTATATTAAAATCACCTCCTATTATAAAATATTTGTTTAAAACATTTAAACTTAAGAATACATCATTCATAATTCTAAGAAATAATACAAAATCTCCCGATGGTGGCCGATATACATTAATAATATAAAATAGGTTATTATTTAATGAGAGTGTACAACCAGAAATTTCACATGTTCCTTCTTGAGAGAAAGCCTCTAAATTCAGTTTTTTAACGGATTGATTTGTTTCCGACGCCAGTAAAAGTGAACCGCCGTATGGGCTGTTGCGAGCAAAAAAATCGATTGCAGTAAAGTTACCGACTTTTAAATTAAAGATTTCATGTTGGAGTAGCCAGTGCTCAGTAATGCCTAATAAAGTATAATATGTAGCACTACCACTTACAAAAGCTTCCAGTTCGTTACACTTATTTTTTAAAGAACATATATTCAAAAATAAAATATGTATATATATCGTGGATTTCTGTCCATTTATGATCCGCTTTGAAGAGGAGGGCGTTGTATAAAATTTGGAATTGTTTGACCTGCGTTCGGCGGTTTACGAGACTGACTGCGCGGCGCAAAGTTAAATCGGCGCACTATAATGCCGGATGGCCAGAAGTCTGGACAGTTTATGATTTTGTGTGTATTCTCATCAACACCAATTTTAAAAGATTTATTTTCACTTTTAGATGGCAGTTCCATTATTTCTACTTTAGCGGCGTTGCATCTGTTTGTAATGTATCCTTTGATAATATCTGCTGACGTATCAGAATGCGTTCTTCCCACGTATAGCCAATACTTCTTGTTGGCCGCGCGGAAGGAATCCTCAGTGTTAACAGTGGCATTGCCCACAATGGTGGTTTGCTTTTTGCGATTCTGCTTCTTTGATTTAGCTTTAATAAAAACTGAGTCTTCCTCTTTGTCGACGGGCGAGCTGAGAAGCGGCTTATCATCAGAGATGGTTTTTGTTTCAACTCCTTTTTGAACCGAAGATCGGGTCGTTGGCCTATTTGCAGATAAAGACACTGCAGCGATACAGCCGGAGTTGTTGTTGATTTGGTTGCCTACGTGGTTTGGCACTTTTAAATTCACATTAGTATTAATTAATTTTACTTCATTTTCCAAAGAATTAATACGTTCCATTAAGTTGGTGTTATTTTCTTTGAGCTCTACGATGAAATCTATGAGGGTTTGGTACACTTCTTTAGAGAAATCACGAGGCGACTCATCAGTGTTGTTAGAGGTTAGGTGTGGAGCACAACAAATTAAGTCACCTTTAACGTTAACAAACATCCCGGATAACTTGATCACACAGTTCGCATGGTAGTCTCGACGACACAGAGCACAAGACACATATCTTTTCACTTGTACTTTACACAAGGCACATGTTGAATCAGATACCGAAACAGAGCGGTTGTCGGGCATAATTAACTTAATAAAAATAGTAAGCCCATAAAAAGTTGTGTGCTGTGTATGATAAAGATTGCTTAATAGAACGCCAGTGCCAGAATTGGTGTGCCAAATTCCGTTCCGGTAATTTCATTGTCAAAGATGTCCCACGTTCAGGAAGGCCAGTTGAAGCCGAAGAAGATAAGATAAAAGCATTAATCGAAGATTACACGACTCGAGAGGTCGCAAAAATATTAAACACCGAGGAAAGATATTTGAGCAAGCTGGGAGAAGTTAGTAAACTCAATATTTGGGTTCCACATAAACTCAAAGAAATTCATTTAGTGAAGAGCATAAACGCTTGTGACAAGCTATTGAAAAACAATGAAAGAAGAAGGAATTTAGATGGGCAATGAAATGCGCAGAGGTGAATATTATTGAAGGCAATGTGTAATTTGTAGACTGTAGAAATGGACCAGCATAAGTTAAAAATCAGCAAAGATGCATGGGTGGTGGTTTATTCAAAAACATAGAAGGAAAGAGAGTTTTGAACTTGCGAAGGAGGTTAGGAGTCATGCTTATGTAAGATTGGGGAAGTTTGAAGAAGAAATTTGCGATAATGGTTCATTAATTGAAAGAAGGTGCTAGGATAAGTGTTATAAACCGTGAGTCCTGGTGGGACTGATTGAAGATGTTAAATATATATTAGATATGTTGTACTACTACTAGTAGGATCTACGGTCAATGGTAAAGTAATTTCTTACCTCTATTATTGGTATCCTTGCTGCTCCATACTATATTTTGGCCGTTGGTATCATAGCCCAGGAGAAGGTGTTTATTGCCTCTTCTGTACCACTTCACGAGCATGCTTACCCCCTCTGCTGGTGGTTTGCATTGTTCTCCTAGAAAGTAGACCGAGGCGATGACAACTTACTTCTTGCCCTTCTACGTTAGAACTTCAACTGGAGCTTCTACTAGGTCCCCTGTGGCGAATTCTGCAATGAATATATAATTAATGTTATTGTTAAGCAATAAAGCTGACCTTGGAGTAATGCAAACCGTTTTATACACCAAACTACAATTGTCTTAGGGTAAGCCCCTTTATTGATCTAAGGTTCTTGCAGAAATTCTATGTCAAATTTGGTTTTTTTGAATTTCTTATAAATGACACTTATTGCCGCATAGTGATGGAGATTCAATTGGATACAGCGTACGATTATTTATTGAGGATGAGTTTAAGACTTGGAAGGTAATTTATTTTATATAGTAAAGACTGTGTATTCCCACTAGTAATATTGGGTATTAACACTATATTTACCAGTTATTTAAATATACTTATTTCTACAAAACCAGAATGACTGGTGTATAAGAAAAAAAGGCTTATTGAGGCTTTCAGTTAAAAAATGACAAAAAAGTTGAATAATATTAATTGTAGTAGATAAATGCATTTATATACATTGTCAAATAACAAAACGCTTAATTGTTTACAGTTTGTAGGTCACAGTTTCTACATATATAGATTTTTCTGTGTACACTTTTTGCATGTATTATAAATATTTGTAGTATTATTGTTAGTGTTAGTTCTATTTGATACTATTTGCGTATAGGAACTTGTAGTTGGTATATCAGCATATGGTTTTTGCCTTCAAGTCTGATATTCTGAAGCAAGTTCTACTAGTACTAATTGAAACAGAATAGCATTTCGTAAAATAATTTCTCCTGTTATATTTTTGTACAATATTCAGCAAAAATCTAAAATATTAACATAGACTTGAAGTGGCCACCCTTTGGAAAATAATTTCACGATATATTTTCGTGCCATTTGATCAGTGACATCGACGCCAATTTAGTTCTATTATTAAACGATATAGTTTCAGGTAATTTAATAGCAGTTTTATCATTTTTTACGTGTTTATGTTTTGTACTTAGTATAAGTATTTTTCCTATAATAACGTTGAGAAACGAGCCATGCTGTCATTTTTCAGTTTGCAAGTTTTCGGCAGTTCCCTGTTGTTTGTACCTAATATTCCAAGCAACGCAGCAAGTTTTTTTATATCTTAATTTTAACGCCAAAGGAATACTTTTTATGCGAAATTTATGATGTTTGTTTGGCATATACTGGCCAAATCTGCATCTGGCTTCGTTGGAAAGAGTTACTTATCCACGGTAATAAAAGGCCTCGGCTGTTTTCAATAAATTTGCCCCATACTACTAAGACTGAAGCGAATGTGTCTATTTGCAAACGTTGACTTCTCGATTTTTTTGTCGTAGCGAATGTCTCGCATAATTATTGTTCCTCAAAAAGTATTTCTTTCGTACCCCATACGTGCGTACAATATTGCAAGACACGCTTTCAATTTTGCGTAATTGTCAATTTTTTCCCCAAAACTCGAGAGGCTTCTAACTCTATGCAAATTCGTACACGTTTCAAAATATGGTTATCAATCAGTAATAGGAACACACTACTTAGATTCCCCTTCGCCGCTTTTTGCATTTAGGGTTTCCATCCGTCCCCATCAATCGAGTGCCTTTTAAGTCTATTGTCGTAGTTGATGTCGAAAGATCCTTTCTCAGGTTACCTTAGGCGGTTGATCCTGGATGAAACTTTTTTAGAAGCCTCACATCGCTTTGCTTCCTTCTATTTTTGGATTTTAGTTCAACCTGTCCAAAACAGTAGTTAATCTTTTGGCCTAGCTTGTCCAACCTGTAAACGGACTGTGGATCCACCTACACCATGATTTTCAACTTTTTCCTTAGTACTTTCCAGTTAGAGGTCTTCAGATCATTCTGGGCCTCAATCAGTTATATTATTTTCTCAATGGTGTAACCTTCGCTGTTGGGAAAGTAGCTATCTAGGACTTCAGGGTGAAGTATCTCTATCTCTTCCAGTATCCTTAGCTTGGCTCCCTCCTACAACTTAAGATGAGCCGATGCGCTCTTTAGTCAATCGGCTATGGCACAGTCAGCACGTGATAGTACAAGCCACCTTGGTCTATAATGAAACTGGTGAAATTTGGGCTTCACATTCTTTCCATCCTCGTTTATTCTATGTACAATAATCTCACTTATGGCTTCGATTTGTTCCGTAGTCATGAAGCATTCTGGAAAACTTTATAGGATTATACCTATTTGAATGCTAGTTGTTTTCTGACTGTAAGATACAATGTTGCCAGCGGTGTTAGACATTGTTTGCCTTTTCACCCTTTTGGCTGTGCCTGAATTCGGCGTACTTCCAATTGACAGAGGTTTCTTGGTAACTGTTTAGGGTGCTCTCTCTCGAGGGGCACTAATGCCTTTACCCGAGTTTCTCTTGGTTTTATGGCGCTCTTGATGGGGTACTTCATCCTCTTAGAGGCATCACCTAACGGTCTTTGGTGTTTAGGCCTTTAACCCATTTTCATCACAAGGAAAAGTTGAAAATTCGTTCTTATCGCCAATTTTTTTAATTGTATTTGAATGAGAATGTTTCACAATATGAAAAATACAAAGAATATTGCATAAATGATGAATTATAAAGAATTTTTATTTCATTTTAGATAAACGCTCTAGAGATGGTGGCCAGGCAAAATGCGCGCATATATGCGCTTATGATGCAAATGGGTTAAGATCACCTATAAGTTCATTTCATTACATTATTGTAATTAGCGAATCTTAGTTAAACAACAATGCAGAAATTTTCCCTCCATATAATGTGATTCAGAGTGACAGGAAGTTTGAACTTACAGGCAAAACTACTGGTGGTGGCGTGCTTGTTGCTCTGGCTAACTTTATTAAATTTGAAATTTGCTGTACTGCCAATCTTTCTAGACTTGTTCCGCTCATTGATATTATAATATGTAAATGTAATTCTTATTCTGCTATATTTTACATAGCTGCTATTTATATACCGCCTGATGTTCCTAATTGTGACCTTGATACTACCGCACCTTAATAGCCAGTCAGTAATATGCCCAAAAGTTGCCGCATTCAATAATTTCTGTAGTATTACTCAACTTAAACAACTAAATAACATGGAGAATATGGATAATAGGCTTCTTGATTTAATATTGTCGAATACAGATACAGAAATCGACATTAATATGAATGACCAGCCATTTGTACCTGTGGACCCTTATCATCCTCCGTTATCTATTACTACAACCTTTTTCAACAAAACAAAACCCACCAGCTTTCCATCTTCTAATAACTTCAAATATAATTTCCGGAATGTCAACTATATTAAATTATATAATGATCTTTGTCAAACAGATTGGTCTTTCATTGACTGATGTAAATATTGCACTTGACAGCTTCTATAAAACATTATATGCTTCCATCAGTCTGTTCCCAAAACTGCAACCGTAACTTCTTACCCAGTATGGTTTAATTCGGCGATTATAAAAAAACCTTAAGATGAAGCAAAATTACAGAACTAAATGGAAAAAGACGAATAATTTACAATATCGTTCTTCATGATATCGTAAATCAAGAGACTTCGTGCGATTGTCAAAATATATATAGAGGCTGCGTATCATAATCATGTAGAAGAAGTACAACGCGAAATAAAGAATAACCGGAACGAACTATGGAAAATTATGCACACGAAGTAAGGTACCACCAAAATTCCCGCAAACGTGAAGTATAATGACTCGAACATTGAACTTCCACAGGATATAGTGAACGCTTTTGCGAAATGTTTCTCTGATAAGTATACCTGTATCTCGGACATCAAATCACCCGATACTCGTACCATTCAACTTTGCTTTTCAATGCAATCTCCTACTGAAGATGACATTTTAAAGATAATGGCAACACTAGCAAATAAATTTACCGCAGGAGATGACATGGTTCCCAGCTTTTTTATTGGAGATATGAGATTTTGTATTTGCTAGACCACTAACATCATAAACTTTGCGATTAAAACATCTACCTTCCCTAACCTCTGGAAACGTGCAAGAATTTCTCCAGTGTTAAAAAAGGGAGAGAGTGTCGATGTTGTGAACTATAGACCAATCTTTATTCTCTCAAATTTCGTCTTTGAACAATTAATTCATAACTTAATTTTTAATAACATATGTTCACACTTGTCTTCTAGGCAACATGGATTTATACCAGGACGGTCAACAATTGCACAATTTATAGCTGAAACTTTTGACCGCAGAGGGCAAGTTGACGTTGTGTATACAGACTTTACCCGTACCTTCTATAGTATAAATCATAGTATTTTATTAAATAAGCTAAGTGGGTTCGGTCTTTCTCCTAGCTTTCTCAGTATCATAGCGACGTGTTTGTGTAACAGGAATAATTATGTTTTCTACAATGGTTAAGGGTTGAATGCATTTATATCAACATCGGGGTGCCGCAAGGTTCTAATCTTGGTCCCCTCCTATTTATCATTTTTATTGATGTTAAATTTATAATATTATATTTAACCAAACTGATGTTAACATAATGTTATGACTATGGTTAATTGGTGCGCTAAAAATAAACTTGAATTGAATGTCGGGAAATGTTTCTCACTCAGTATCGTATACTCATAAAACACAACAGTTTCCGTCTGAGTGCAGAATTGGTGATAATGTGCTTGGCAAACATACAACTGTTACGGATCACTGTGTTCTTTTAGACACATTGATAGTGATAGTGTAAGTCATCAACAAAAATGTTAGGATTTATAATGCGCACGACGAAATACTTCACTAACTTAATGGTTTTAACCACATTATATTATGCCTTTGTTGTCAGTAAAATTGAATATCCTGCATTAGTATGGTATTCATACTATAGTAATCAACAGATTGCGGTAGAGAAAATCCAACGCCGTTTTTTAAAATCTAGAAACATTGATTACCATTCACTATTAAACAGACATGACATTATTTCGCTTCAAGCGCGAATTTTGCATGGAAACTAGTGAATAATAAAATTGACTGCTGTAGTTTATTATCTAGAATGAATTTCCATGTGCCTCGTTCATCGTCCCGCTTCAATACTACGTTTCATGCTACTACACCGAGAATCAACATCATCTTCAAGGCTTCATTGACGCACATATGTCGTAACGCTGACATCCTTTATAAAGTTATTTTCTTTGAAACACTCCGTAAGGCATGAAAAATTAATCAATGTTACTTTGTTAATTTTAAGTTGTATTATTTATTTTATTACTATTTTATTGAAATGTGTCCTACTATTAGGTTATTCCTGTTGGGCAATAAACACTATTTATTTATTTATTTATTCACAACGTTTCAGCATTTCATCCTCAGCTGTTTGTGCGCAATTTTCCATAGACACATTTCATAGGTAACTCAGTACGTCAATTAAAGTTTGATCAAAAGTAATTACTTTATTGGACTAGGTCAGGGAAATATTAGACCAATGTATTATCAATTATGATTGGTACAGTATAAGCTAGCCTAAGATACGCTGTATCTCAAACAATGTTTAAATTATGAGCCGAAAGTTTTTCAAAATATAGTCAACAAATATACTTATTGTATCGTAACTACGTAATTCTAAAAATGCCTATACTTCTTAGTAGTTTTAAGTCTCTTATATGCTGTAAATTATATGGGGGAATTCATTTCTATGGCATAGAACCTTTGCGTTATGATAATAAATTGTCAAAATGGATAAATATTATTGATTATAGATGTCGCTACTGAAGCAGCCGATGTTGTTAGACGTACATGCGGTATTCATCTGCCTGATGAAGCCACTGTGTGGTGAAATATGTTTCAGTGTTCAACAATAAATGTGAAACCTTCTCAACCGTGTTGTTTTATTTCAATGTACATGCAGTTGTTGCTGCTGCTGTGAAGTTTCATTTAGGGGTAGTAGACAATGAACATGTTTACCTCTTTAGGATATAGTCATTTATTAAATAATTTTGACTACCAAATATCTTTTTCTAATGAATATGTTTCTTTTGTTGCAGGTAAACATCTAATCGAAGTTAAAGTATGGAAGCAAAAACTTTTCTTTATTGCCACAAGTGGTATGTGTTTGTTTATTTTTTATTATTAATAAATAAATATATGTTTCTAACTGAAATACATCGGACTCTCCAATACTGAACACATTATATGTTCATTCCTTCACAGTTGATTCTATCAAAATTCTATGAATCGTTTGCACTTCTCTCACTCAAGTCATCCAGATACAACTATCTAAATAGTTGTGCATGAAGTCCATTTTAATACACTTTTAATTTGTGTATAGATAGATAGATAGATAGATGTTATATGTTATATAGGTGGCACCAGGGCCTATTCCACCGCGACCTTTTCAGATCTATTGTGGATCCCTGTTTATCTCAGATGACCAGCTCTAGCTTTGCTTTTTTGATTAGTCCTATTAGCCCTGCCAGAGGGGCTTGGGTATAGGTCTCCGCGCTTGGGTTTGCAGTGCCCAGCTTTTGATATCTAATCCTTGCTAGACCCTCGCAGTGGCATAGGATGTGGAAAGAGTCCCCTTCTTCCTCTAGGCAGAATCTGCATGGTGCTTTTTCCACCAGGCCTATTTTGCTCATATGTTTGTTGAGCTTGCAGTGTCCTGTTATCAGGCCTACTATTGTTTTGACCATTTTCCTGTCTTGGTTCAGAAGTTCGGTCGTGAATTTTGGCGATTGTTTCTTAAGGAACTGTTTCGCATGTCTTTGTCCTGGTGAGTTTGTCTACCAGGTATGGGCCTGTGTCTCCACCCATTTTTTTATGGATCGTTTGACTGCGGTTTTGGAGATTCCGCAGGAGGGTTCCGGGCCAATTACTGCTTTTGACGAGCCTTGTTTGGCCAGTTCGTCTGCTTTGTCATTCCCCGGATGTCCTCCGTGTCCTGGGACCCATGTGATTGTTACTTTTTTGTGACAGCCAAGTTCATTAAGAGCACGTATACAGTCCCACACTAGCATAGATTCGACCTGTGTGGAGCTTAGTGCTCTTAGCAGCGCCTGACTGTCGAAGTATATAGCAATTGACCTACTTTTGGTCCCTTGTCTTGCTATTTCTCTTGTGCAGTGGTGAAGAGCTATCGCCTCTGCTTGGAACACCGTGGTGTCCTTGGTGAGACTGACAGAAACCTTTGTCTCCGGTTTTGTGCCGCATATACCTGCTCCTACCCCTTTGTCGGTCTTTGAGCCGTCCGTAAACCAGCATGATTCTGCTTTGGTAGGTTGGCCTTTGACCCAGTCTTCTCTTTGCGGGATTAGTACCTTGTATTTCTTTTCAAAATTGTATTTGTTCACCATGGCATCACTTGGCATCGCTGTGATCGCGTTAGCCTTCAGCTCGTCTTCTAGCCGTTGGTGTATTTTTCCGTGTGATCGGATTATGGGCGCCTATCCTTGCATCAGTCTGTATGATACGGACCTGGCTTCTCCATGAATGAAGATGTGTAATGGTGGTATGTTCAAGATGGCTTCTAGGGCTGCTGTTGGGGTGGTGCTTAGGGCTTCTGTTGTACTGAGACATGCTAGTCTTTGTGTACTGCTCAAGAGTCCTATCGCCCCCTTTTGCTTTGTCCTAGTCTACCACACCACTGCTCCATAGGCTATCATGGGTCTTATCACCCGAGTGTAGAGCCATAGAGTCATTTTAGGGTTTAGTCCCCTATTTTTCCCGCACATTCTGCGATACCTGCACCAATTTGTGTATAAAGCTAAAAAAAATAGTCGTGACAATTGTCTTTCCTTTATTTTCGAAATAAATCGAATATAAGATCTGCTACATTAATCAAATGATTGAAATTGATTCTTCTTTATATTATATGCTTTTCTATGAAACTCGTAATCCTATTTGGTATATCCCGAATTACAACATTAATACTATTACACGTAATTGATTTAAGAGTTTAACCATTAGATTTAATCAGGTATACGTGAACATGACTCTTGTGCCACCGCATTGAATTCAACTTCTTTTTCAATTACGCTCGATCGCAATCTTCTCTCAATCTTTACCTTAATTGCGCACTCGACGGTAATAAATCTCAATCAGTGTAATATCCCCGCTGACCTAAATAAATTGCGATGGTGAGATTGCGGGTCGCAGAGGAGAGAAAAAAAGTGCATTCGATTTAGCCAGACGGTCTGGCGGCGGTGTGACGATGTGCCGCCGGATATCGCAGTTCGTCAGATCGATCCAGTTGTTCGAGAACTGAATGAGGAAACTGGAATTAGCATTGCAAATTTTTTAGGTCACGCCGAGCAATTTGACCGAACCGCGGTGGAAATCAGGCCGGGGCCAATCGATACCACCTGGCTTTGACGTCAAAACAATTTGCACCGCGATGAATGGAAACTGCGCTGCTCGTTCGATTCAAAATGTTTCGTTTTATACGAGTGCATGTGGAAAGTGATAACGTCAACAAAGCCTTAATACTTAATCAATACGATTAAATTGATTAGATCCATTGACATCTTCAAGATATTGTAGTGTATTTAAGAAATCATTTTACTTTGTTCGACCAACAGGACTATATATTTTCTAATAACAGATTCTCTATCTTATAGAGGATTTAAAGCCTCGATTTAAGTTAAAGTATATTAAACATACAACATTTATTGACACCTAACATATATAATTAAATAGAACTGCAATTATAGAAGACAGTATAAAATGATGAAAATTTGAGTTATTAAGTTTAACCACAATTCGTCCGAAAGTTGGTTTGCTGTTATCATTTTATTGCATTTACTCACATTCAGATAGAGTTTATTATTATGGTACCAGTTGTTAATTCTATCTAAATCTTCTTGTAGGCTAAAGCAGTCCTCCAAGGTGCTCACTTCACGAAATATTTTAAAATCATCAGCATACATTAGCATGTCGCTATTCGTAATTAAATTCTCTATATCGTCGACAAAAGGAAAAGTAAATATGTGACCCTTACGACACATCTGAAGTTACACAAATTGGTTTCGATATAAAGTTGTTAGTTTTTACCATTTGAAATCTATTCACCAGAAACTCAGATATTCAACTGATAGTCACATTATTAAATCCGAACGAGTTTATCCAATAATAATTTGTGGTTAGCTCTGACGAATGCTTTTGAAAAATCCAAATAAATGCAATCCACTTGACTCCTTTTCTCCAAAACATTGAACAGCTGTTAATTAAAGGACAACAAGTTAGTCAGTGTTGACCGTCCTGAGACAAATCCATGCTGATTCATAGATAAAACATCTAATCATTTAGGTATGCAAGACTGTAGGCATACCTATCTATAATTTGAAATGCATTCACACCTACCTGATTCAAAGATATGGTGTATATTACTTAGTTTCCATCCGAAGGGATTGTACCCTTCGACAAGGAAATAGAAAACAAGTCATAAATAGGACTGCATAAAGAATGTATGAATACATAAGGTCAAATTCCATAAGGAACAGAGCATTTATTCGGTTTAAGTGAAAAATGTCCTCCTTAGAAACTAATAATTTAGAATCAATATTTATAATTTTGTGATTATGTAAAGAATTGTTAAAAGATGAACCGTTCAGTTTACGCCACACTGAAGTAAAACAATCAGAGAACAAATCAACTGTTTGATCAACATTAATTCCTATTTTCGATTCGAATTCTAAGGCGTCTGGTATTGTTTCACTATTTTTTAAATTTTATACATACTTCCAAAAAGAATTGGGATTATTGTTTATTGCTCAACATTCTGAAGATTTCAAAGAGCCAGAACGATTACAAATACTTTGACAAATATCAATTAAGTAATAATGCTTTGTCACAATAAAAGTGAAATATTGGTTTAGTTTTATTTAAAATCCGAATTAGTTCTTTTAAGTTTTAGAGATAAGAAGAGCATTTAATTAAAAAAGAATGCGTATACCTGTGAAGAGTTTGGCAAGAACCATCCGTAGATTTTGCTACCAATACTCAGTACGTACATAACTTAGGAGAGAATTAACTGGTTAGATTAAATTAAAATAATTCTTTTAAGTTTTAGAGATAAGAAAATCATTTTACTAAAAAAATACGTATACGTGTGAAGAGATTGGAAAAACCATTCGCTACCAATACTCATTATGGACATAATATAGAAGAGAATAAAATTAATTAACCGGTTAGGTCAAATTAAAAGAATATCAACATTATCTTGTAGTAAACTTGTAGTAAAAAACAGTAAAAACTGTTTTTTGCAACGGATCAATCAGATTAAATATGCAAGTACACCTAAGGAAGGAACCAGGTTTTTACTATTAATAGAATTTTAAAAATCGCTTGTTTCAAACTCTTACACTATCCACCAGAAAGTTTATTGAAGAATATTATAATAGAAAAATTAATTGCAATTAAAAATATTTGGATTTACATCGGAGGATGACAATCAACTTGGTTGAGTAACGTACATTAACATTGTTGTCCTGAATCCAAGTTAAATTTCTGTCTAGTCCAAGTGTTTATAGATATTTCCAACAGATAATCATTTGCATAATTCCTTTTTCTGAAGCACAAGCCATCTTTTCTAGAAAGTTTTCAGGCATTTGTCTACCAACATCACTAAAACAAAGATTCAAATAGTTTATGGTAAATTATAAGAGCGAGTAATTAACTTAAGCTTATAGTTGAATGTTAGTCTGTTCATAGTACAACAGACAGCCAAGATTTTTAACCGCTTAAAGAAGACTGACTGAAGAATACCTTTGAAGATATGGTCAAGAATTATATTGATGTAGTCAGTGGCTGCTTGGCCTTTTCAGGTTTCAGCTTGTGGACAACGCCTATATTAATTACTTCTCGAATTACGATTTGTACAGAATGTTACTTTTTAAACATCTTCGTACTTTCTTGGCAAATAATTGATCCTTTTTTGGAAGCGGTGTTATTTTCTATCCTTAAAATTGGTTCCTTTAAATTGAAGATGTACTCTCGTATTTGATTATGCAAATAATATCTCATTTTCTTCTGGGAAAGAGGCATCACTCTTGATAAACCGAATTCTAAGGTTTTCATAGTTTTGCCAACCCATCTGGTGCTCGTTTCAATACGAAAATCTCCATTTTTTAAATCACTAAAGACTTCTCTGCTAACTAACGGTGTCCTTCGAGATCCTTAAGATAAATGTTTCATCTAAATTTAAAATGCAACTATCATATTCGATAATGTAAAGATTTTAGCGGCGCTGTACGGTAGAAATAATTATCGTGTCGTCTTTCCTCTTTAATGAAGTTTGTTTAATTCAAGTCTTCTTTTTTTAGTAGTGATGGAGTGACTGATGATGTCACCCTAATTAATCAGTTTATTAATTAGAGAGACAATTATTCTAATGGATAGTTTGACTATACATCTCTCGCTCTTCAATATTAGACCCAATGAAACTCTTTAATGGCATAACCATTGTTTGATCCTCTTTTTTGAAGCTGTGTTATTCACGACCTTTAAAGTTGTTATGTTCCACTGAATTTCAGCTTAGCATCGCCTATATTAATTACTTCTTGAATTACTATTTGTGGCTTTGTATCCTTAAGGTTGATAAATTCCTCTAAATTAAAGATGCACTCTCGTATTAAATGATGCAGGTAATCTTTCTTGAATAATTTTCTCACTTATATTTATTAAAGAAGCTCTGGATAAATGGAATTCTAAGGTGTTCATAGTTTTGCCAACCCGGCTGGTAATCGTTTCAATATGGAAATCTTCTTTTCTGAGACCATGAAAGATTCCTCTGCTAACTAAAGGTATTCTTCGAAATCCTTAAGATAAATGCTTTCGTTTTAATTTTAAATGGAACTGTCATATGCGAGAATGTAAAAATATTAGCGGAGGAGCACGATGAAAATACGTATAGTGTCGTCTCTCCTCCTTAATGAAGCTTGTTTGATAAAAGTCTCTTTTATTAATAGCGATGGCATGACCGATGATATCACCCTAATTAATCAGTTTATCAAGCATAGAAACAATTATTGTAATCGATGTTTTGACTTTTTTTTGGAAAGAGTGATATTCACGACCTTAAAGTTGGTACCTTTCTTTGAATTTGAAATGGAACTCTCTTATTCGATGATATGAATAACCGCAGAATTCGTTCGTATGTAGCTGGTGGTCGTTCCAATTAGGAAATTTAGTAATATACTCAAGATCATGTTCTGAGACCATGAATATTTCCTCTGCTAACTGTGTTCTACAAGATCCTTAAGATAACTGCTTTTTTTAAAATTTCAAATGCAACTGCCTTATTCTATAATGTAAAGATATTGCGAGCTCCCTCAAACTACAATGATGAAAGCTTACTTTCTTAATAATACGTACATTCCAAACTTGGCCAATTTAAACAAATTTTTGTTATATATTCAGTTATTAAGAAATAAAATCACATTACTAGAAGTGTTACTGTTGAGCAGCAATTATGATATCTTATGTATAACCGAACACTGGTTAACCACCATGGAAACTGATGTACTAAATTTAGACTGTTACAATATGACAACTGGTTTTTCGCGGAAGAATTATACACATGGTGGTGTAATGATATTTATTAAAAGCGGGGTGTCGTATAGTGTACTTGATCATCATAATTTAAATAATTTAACTGTAGAGAAAGATTGTCAAATATGTAGTATAGTTTTAAATGAACTAGGATTGGTTATTGTAACGGTCTATAGAAGCCCTTTAGGTAATTTTAATAATGTTATGAATGTTTTAAATCAAAGTATGTCTTGTATTTTATTCTGTATAATGTATTACTGTGCGGTGATTTTTAAGTTTATCAATCGCAGAGATAATTATTGTAATCGATGGTTTCATTAATTTCACGCTCATCAAGGTCTATTTTGTAAGTATACTTCGATATCAGACCCAATGAAAGCCTTTATTGTCTGCATTTTCGTAGTTTTTTTAAGCAATAACAAAACCATTGCTTGAACTTTTTTTTGAAGCGGTGATATTCACGACTTCAGAGAAAGGTACTTTAAGTTGGTGGTCGTTCCAATATGGAAATATTATTGGAGAACATGAATGTTTCTTCTCCTAAAAAACAGTGTTCTTTAAAATACTTGCTTTAATTTGAATTCAAAGTGCAACTGTCATATTCGATTATGCAAAGATCCAGATTGTTAGAGTACGATGTAAAACTTATCGTGTAATCTCTCCTCATAGATGTAGTTTCTCAAAAATATTAATTTCCTTTGTTGGTAGAGATGACGTTTGGATGTCACCTTGATTAATCAGTTTTCTTAGCATGGATTAGCTCGAGCTAGGATGTACGTTTCAAGTTCACTATTTTTTAACATGCAGTCACACATTTGGTCTTTCATTTCACTCAGTTTCGATCTTCTTAGGATGATAATAGAATGAGATGGATATTAGTTGCTATACAATTCTTAGTACAAAAATGCAGGCGTCACAGTCAGCTTTAGGCGGCTCGACTATATCGATGGATTTACTCTATATTTCTTGCTGCCAATGAAACCCTTTATTGGCTACACCTTCGTACCGTTTTGGCAAATGCCATAACAATCGATTGATGCTATTTGGGAAGCGGTGATATTCATGATGAGTTTCTTTTAAAGTTGGTACCTTCCAATGTTCTTCAAGATTATGATAAATGCTTATACTGAATTTAAAATGCAACTCTCATATTCTATTATGCAAAGATCTCAAACCAGACCACAGTGTTTTTTATGAAGGTTGTCAAGATCATTGTAGCCTCCTTTGCTAGTAGCGACGACATGACTATGGATGCCACCCTGATTAATCAGTCTACTAATCGTACTAATAATTATTGTAATCGATGGTTTCAAAGAGGTTTAAAGATCAGTAACGAATAACATCATGATGGGGCTGCTCATAACAGCTGTTCTCTTAGCCCGTATTGCATATTGTTCGTTATTCCTTTTGATGGGTAAATCAATCTTAATGATGTACTCACATTGTTCTATAAAGTTCAGGATATCCTTTACTTTATATGTCTTTTAAATAAGTATGTCTTCTAAAATTTGCTTAGAGCCCTTCGCATGTTCAAGGTACTTAGCAATTAAATAGACCCCGATAATGTCGAAGAATTTATCACCCTATAATAGGTTGAGCCTCAGTAGAAATCTGTTTAGTTCTTGTATGAAAATAATAATAATATATTGACTATTGAATATAAGGTACTCGAATTTATCGAAAAATCTGCGTTATTATATATTGGTATTCTTGCTACTTACATAATCTAAACCATATCTGACAAGAAAAAATCAAAGGAGATATTGTATTTACTTTTCTATAATGATTGCTAAGATTAACTGATCTCTTCACGTGCTTAAAATCCTCGACAATCACGTAGGTCCCGTAAAAGAAGTAATCGACTATGTCGAAGGACGCAGTGTGATTAATTTATCCCGATGGGTAACATTTAGCAAATTTTTTTTTGGTAATCTATAAGTGTGGGTATTTTTACATCAAAAGCTTTTAGTAATTCTACAGTATTCGTAATCTATATATTGAATATCAAGAAGTAATCAACTGTATTGAAGAACATGAGTTATTATTTATGATTTTCTTAACAACTTTTCTAACCTAAACCATAACGTTAACAATGAAGGCAAAACAAGGTAGATAATTAATACTATTAAAAATTTTTGTTCACATTATCAATTTAATTTCCAAAGTTAGAATGATCCGATTTAGGTCAAATATGCGCTGTTTTGTTTGATATTGATAACCTTATAATGATCATCACTATCATGAATGATAGTGCATGCATAAAATATTTTCTAAATTATATGAGTGGCCAGAAAATTAGTAAAATTAGAAGAAAGTACGTGCCTTACATTGTAATAAACAAAAGACAAGAATAAACCGTCATGTAAAATGCGTAGAATGAATAAACGACATTGGGGCACAGGTGGTCGGAAGATGTGAAGATGATAGGTAAATCCCCTGTCGCATAACTAATGGGGGCCAATAACCGTGTCATGCTGAGATCAGGGCACGTACGCATTAAAATGTGCGTTAATGTGGTCATAACATAAGCATTTTATGCATAATTGGGGGAAGAACCTGCCAGAAAAGTACCATAAAGGGTTGGGTGGACTACAAACGTGATCAGACGACAATCGCAAGTCCGGTCGTTGATTCTGTCAGTAGGTTCAGTCAGTCGATTTTCGATTGACAAATTGATAATTCACAAACTGATATAATTAATCCTCTTTTGTTAGAATGTAGAACATATCGTGGCAACCCGGCCCTTGTGGTACGGCCGTAGCTTCTTGTTGAATACAGCCTTATTCAAGTGGTACCAAACTGTTCGAAATCGAAACACGGCCGGACTCGACAATGTCCATGATTTTATCGTTATTATCGACAATTGGCCTGCCAGTGCATGGTGCATCTTTGACATCGAAATTGCCGAAACGGAATCGACGAAACCAAAATTGCGCATGGTTGGCGTTTTCGCCTTTATCGAAGAAAAACTGTAAAGTATAGCGTATTTTCTCTTTGCTAGTGTCCATCTTTGTCACCTAATCACAAAATTCTTTTTCAGGGCGAAATTTCGTCTTTCTCACGCCATCTATTGGAATCCGATCGAACTTATTCAACGCGAGAGAAAGGTTAAATAATATAATAGTATACTCTATCTTTTCTGAAAATTTGTAGCCATTATAATAATACACCGTGTATATTAATGGGAATACAAATCTACTTATTTCAGAAAATATGTAGGAATAAAAAACTAGTTCTTTACTTAGTAAAAAATATTTTTCTTCTCTAGTATCTGAAAGCTTAGTTGTTTTGTTAATTCTGACTATTATAAATACCCATACTTATCCTTACCCCTTCCAAATAGTTCTTACCATTTTTGATACAGTTCAAAAATTAATTATATAATTTTTATTCATTAAATATGTAGACTTTGTTTAACGTGCATCAGGTGTCTCATTTTTGAAGATTGTTTCAAGTAGAGTTCCACTAATGTTTAAATAAAATATCATTCTTAAGGTTAGTTTTATTAAAAGTTGCTTATTTTTCATAGTTCGAATCTTATACCAAAAATCAATTTTACCAATTTAGAAACACATATTTTTAAACATTATTATAAAATAAAGCACTAAAAACACTTCTTTACATTTAATAATTAAACCATCGATAATGGTCACTTTGTGTCCGAAACATATATTTGGTATTTCAAATAAACGTATGAAGAAAGGTTTTTAGTGCTTTATTTTATAATCAAGTTTATCTTCACGTAACGTATTTAATTAATTTACTTTTAAACAGATTTTGTCTTCAATTTTTAAGATTTAAACTTCTACTTTATAATACTATATTCAACTGTCTTACATCTATATGTATTCCTTAATTTTTTTATCTGAAAGATTACATCAATTATCATATCAAATGCACCTCATTACGTCAGTCCAGCATTTAAAATTCTTCTATCATGGATCTGAATAGCGAGCATTATTCGTAGCGGTTCTAATTAGCGCGATTAAATTATTATTCGCGTTTGGCCCAATTAGCACGTTTCGGACCAATTCATTTAATTCCTGGTGGCGGCGGCGCCTTGAACTTTATGGCACGCATAACGAGTTTGCTCCAAATTTAGGAGAGATCCGTATCGCTCGTAATTCCGCATTTAATATTTAAATGTGTCGTTAGATGCGCAGTCAGGGTGGTTTTAATATTTAGATACGGTGGTGGTAGCAATTAGTATTGCGATTTAATTACTATATACAGTTTTAATGTAGATGACGACTATGTAAAAATTAATATTTTATAAATAGTAGTATTGAAACATTGAAAATTATTTTATTCCTTTTTGATGTAATTAATTGAAATCACATTAGGTTTATACTAATTAAGGTGACCGATTACGATGATGATAATCACCTTGAATAGTGTTCAGGATCTTTTGTATATTATACTTAAGTGTAAGATGTTATTGTCAGTATAAATTTATATAATTATGAGTTAATAATTTTAGGGGTCGTCATTATTGATATATTAAAATTTAAAACAAAGATGTCGCCACTTATTTTTGACATTCACTGATATTTGTGTTTTTTATTCAATCATCCTTTTAATTTTTTGTAGTCATTGTATATTTTACTCAACCGTATAAATGAAAATTTTGTGCTTCAAACACTAGAACATAATATTATTAATTTAATCAGTATATTGCCTATTTTGACGGTTTTGATTTTTTGGTTTTTCTCAAACTTGGCTTCAATCATTTGTTTATTCTCCATTATCTTGTACTTGGATTGTTTGTTTTCAAATATTGAATTTACGAGGCGGATACTTGATGGAAATCCATAACACATTGAAATAAAACAACACAGCTTCATCAGGCAGATGAATACTGCCGCCACTATGAGGTGAAACATGTTGCAATGTTCAATAATAAATGTGAAACCCTCCCAACTGTGCTGTTCTATTTCAATGTGTTTGTTTTCATTTTCTATTTCCCTTCTATTTTATCTATCATATTTCTTCCTTAGTTTTTGAAAACAAATAAGACAATATCAAAGAACATACCTTTGAAAATGATAGCCGTTGCTCGTTCAAAGGGTCTTTATCTCTAATTCCTAACAGAATACTGGTGCTATCTAAATGAGACCTTCTACAAACGCCCATTTTGAAGCTTCACAGAAACCGTTTCCTCGTTCGAATTGACAGATATTATAGATATAGAACTAAAAGTAGTGTTATCCTCTTAAATGAAGTACAGAATCTGTGGAACGTTGTATGCTATAATATCCTTTCAACAATTTAAACACAGATTGTCCAGTTAAGTCAATGTTCAACTATTGAGGTATCTAATTACTTTAAAGAGCTAATGTGACACGTTAAAAGCTTGGGTAACACATTATGTGCTTTATTAATTTTCTGTGCGAATATGTGAATTGAAGGTTTCGAAAAGAAGTATTGTACAATTCGAAATATGTAGAAATCATCAGAAATGTCGAATATTTTGAATAGATAGCAAATTAGAAGATATATAGGAGTATCGTTACACAAATGGACATATGATATAAGTGTAGAGGAAGCAGAAAAATCAAACCAGGTAAGGAAACGGAATGTTAAATGAGAACTTCAAGGAGAAAGTAGTAAAATATACCTGGGAACAAATGACTGTGGTTGATAACGAGATAGGAGAGGAAGTTAAGGATAATTGGTTTTAGTAGTGAGAAAGACATACGATTTATAAACTAAAAAGTACTGTAGAGAGGAAGTTTGTATGCAGTATTTTTAGACTTAAAAGCTTTGAAATGTTGAAATTGCAGTCACTATTAAAATATAAAGTGTGTGATATTAAGAAAGTTACTCGTGTTTCTAATTTTTAAAAGCTACTACGCGTTCATGTTCTTGACCAAGAAAGCCCAATGCACTAAATCTCGCTCCCAACATTAGCGGGGACCAAAGTGCGTATTTTTTCTCTTCTTTTACTACACCCTTTTTATTTCCGTTTCTCTTTCTCATTCTTAAAGGTTATTAGTGGCCTCTCTGATCTACACTTTGGCCTAATCACCGATTTTAATTGATAAACCAACACCATATTCCTTCGTTTTGCCATCCTTCTGTTATGCAGTTACCATGCACACATATTCTCCGTCTTTTGATCTTAATTATACTCACATACTTTCTCCGTCTGTTTCCCTCAGGTTAAACCTGTTATAATAGGCTGGCAATCGACCATCGCCAATCACCGCCTCGCACCGGAGTCCATAATGTTGTACAACAACTTTCCAGTTCTCGCCTTTGTCCAGTGTTTCTGCCATATTTGTTTTTTACATCTCCTTCTTTCGGCCCATGTCATCTATTTCACTTTTAAAATATCTTGTTCAACCACATCCGTTGTTGATTCTTTGGCCTTCTTATCCACCCCTGTGTTGTACCCTCGAATGTTACTTCGCCCATTGATTTTGAATATTTTTCTTAGCAAAATTAGTATTCAATTTTTTCGACTCTCTTTCATTTTGGCTTTTGTATTTCATTTGCTTTATCTTTTGAGTATATTTTGTTTGCCTTTTTTGTTTTTAATCCTTTTTTGTTTTTGTTTTTCTCTCTCTCTCTCTCTGTCTTTTCTTTGTGTTAGTTAGTTTTAGTATCATGCCTATAATTTGTGTGTCTTCGCTAATGTCAAAATTGCAAAAAAAATATAACATGCAACATATTTTCTCCGTAATAATTCAAGAATTTTTGCTAATTTTGTAAGCAGGAAATATGAAGACAATAATAACCATAAATTTGTAGTGGCGATGTGCTCAGGGAGATTGCTTCATGATGTGTGGGTTTGAGGTGGATAAGGAAGGCGCTTATATTATCGATCATTTGAATTACGATGTTAGTGAGGAATGTCGACACACTAAGATTGTTGCTTCATCTGAGAACTTGATCGATGCACCAATTATTGTGGGAAACAAGAAGATCCTGATAATCTATTGGTTTTGCCTTTGGTTACTACTGACAGTACAGCTTATATGTTCATGATCAAACAATTAAAGAGTATCCCCATTCTGTATTAATTGCTCGTCTCAATAGTTGTCTTTACTGGTTCATTGTATTTTTTCCCTAGTAAATTTATTGGATCTTCTGTACAAAAGGTGGTGAGAAAAATAGTATATCTGGAAACCGTCAAGATGCTTTTGCTATCAGCCACTGGGTCTTCAAATCACAAGGCCAGTTAAGCAGAGTTTCTCCGCTGGTGGTTAAGCTTATACAATCATGGATAAAGTTGTCTATACAATTGAAATTGAAATATTTGATGAGATGCAATGGAAACCTTTTCAAGCTAACGACATCCATCTGGAAGTATGTAAGAATTGGTCCATTCATACGCATCGTTTACAGCGTAAGCCTAAGGGTGTCTATGAAGCCAATTTTAAAATTTCTAATCAGTATGGTGTCTACTTCAAAGTGGATTATGACAGAATCGGATATACTCACCTTTACATCATAACTCAGGTCTCTGTGCGACCATTGCAACACATTCAGTATGAAAGGTTATCCAAGCGCTTACTATGTGAGAACATTTTCAATGATGCTATAAGTGATACTGCTTTTGATTGTGTTCGTTCGTCACAAAGAAAAGTCAAAGAAGAGTAAACAGTATAGTTCCGTGAGATCAATTGTGTTCGGATGTAAACGGTGGGCCATTTCTTGGAATCTTTTCGAACTACCACTTTATTTTTACTGTCATGATATTTGACATTTGATGTATGACAGTTCTTCAGTATACAACACCCGATTAACGAAATGGCACGCTGTACGCTTGATGAACGTTGGGAAATGTTAAAAATTCGGTCGCGAATGTCCACCAAATGCAAGTGTTTGTGCACAAAATGCTCTCAGCAATTGAACATTAGTCGCACTACCTTGAGGCGTATTTTGCACATCGGTTTATTCGCCTATAAGGTCCAAATAATACAGCAGTTGAAGAGAGTTGACCATCAACTTCCATTCAATTTCGCCAATTGGGCCTTAGAAAGGCTGGAAATCGATGGTGAATTTTGGCGAAAAATTATCTTTTCCGATGAAGCGCATTTTCACCTCGGTGGCTATGTAAACAAGCTAAACTGCAGGATTTGGGCATCGGAAAACCCACACGTGGTCGTTGAGCAGCCAATGCATCATCCCGAACGAGTGACTGTATGGTGTATGGATAATTTTTCTTTGAATCTGGCGAAACGGTCAATGGAAACCGCTATAGGACCATGATAGCAAACTTTTTTTGGGAGCAAATTGCTGGTTTGGATGTGAGCAACATCTGGTTCCAACAAGATGGGGCGACTTGCTACACTAGCAACGGAACTATCGACTTATTGCAATTTGACGCCCATGAACATTTATCTTTGGGGTGCCGTTAAAGAACGTTGTTATGTCAACGATCCAGCAACGATTGACGATCTTAAAGTCAATATCTAAAATGCCATTGCTGAGATAGAGCCGCAGACGTTGGAAACAGTTCTGGAAAAATTGGGTTGAGAGAATGGACTATTGTAAGGCTAGCCGTGGCAGCCATTTGACTGATGTCATATTCCATGTATAACCGGATATGGCTACAAAATAAATGCAAGATCATGAAATTCTATCTAGCCGTTTGTGTTTTATTAAGATTTTAAAAAGATTCCCTGCGATGGCCCACCTTTTATATAAATGCAACATGTGTTTTTATCTGTCTTGTTGGTTATTTCAGAGGTTTTAAATAAGCTCAAGTGAGAACACAGCGGTATGAATATCGAAATATATTGTAACTATGTTTTTATAAAATCAACAACTATCATTCGTTATACAAGTCGGGCGTTACTTGATAAATACAACTAATGTCGGTTCCGTTAATCCTAGCAGCTCGATGCACTTCACGTGCTTATGTCTGGCTAACGATTTCGTCAAAACATCAGCTGGCATGTCTTCAGATGATACGTGGTTCAAATTTATAGCTCCCGACATGACGATCTCGCGAACGAAATGGTGCCTTATATCTATGTGCTTAGTCCGGGAGTGGTAGACCGGATTTGAAACGAGCTTCTGCGCACCCAGGTTATCGTTCAATAAATTTATCATGTCGCTGTCTTCGCCCAACTCCTGCATAAGACGACGAAGATACACGGCCTCTTAGCTAAGTGCCATATACTCAGCCTCTGTTGTTGAAAGCGCCACGGTCCTCTGCTTCCTTGAGTCCCATGATATGCAGCCTCCATTCATGGTGAAAACGAAACCGGTGAAAGACCTTCTGTCATCTATAGACCCAGCCCAATCAGCGTCCACAAAACCTTGAATAGAATCTCCGTCGTGCATGAAAGAGATTCCCAGGTTAATAGTCCCTTTCAGGTAGCGCACGACTCTCTTCGCAGCAATCCAATGGGCCTTCCAGTAACATTCATTGAATTGGCTCAATAAGCTAGCCACGTCTGGACGTGTTGCAATAGCAAGATAGAGTATCAACTCACGATAAGGCGGTTTCGGTCCGTCTGAGGCAGACCATGGTTCCGATTTGGTCAATTTCGTGCTTGCGTCCAATGGCGTTGTCGCTGGTTTACAAATCGTTGTAGAATTTCACAAATATATGCCCTCTGACACAGTCTGATGTTGTCTCCCTTCCTCTCGAAATCGATACCAAGACATCTTTTTACTTCCCTAGATTCTTCACACCAAAACTTTTACCTAATGTAGCTCCGAAACGTTCTATTTCTTCGATATTGCTTGACATAACGAGAATATCGTCAACATAAATGACGATTAACATCAGATTGTTGTTCTTCCCCTTCAGGTATAGACATGGAGCCACTGGAGCGTACGTATCCAGAAAATCTCTACCTGAAATTTGAGAAAAACCTCTTGCTACAATCCTGGCCTTCCGTTTCTCGAAAATTCCATTAACGCCATATTTATTTTTAAGGATAAAACGACTACCAATAACGTGATTTTCTGTTGGTCTGTTCACGAGTTCCCATGTATTATTTAATAAAACAGATCCAACCTCGCTCGCCATCGCTTGCAGCCATTCTTCTGATTCTGGACTTGATATAGCCTCCGTCAACGAAATCTTAGTAATGAGTGCCATGTCCTGTTCATCGTTGGCATACTGGACAATGCTATACTTTTTAGTTGGTCGTCCTTGACGTCCTGTCCGAATCTTTCGTGATCTACCAGGGCCACGTCCAGCAGTAACTTCTGCATTTGCAGGCGGAATTCCTCTAAGTACATTTGGAAATTCCTCTTCTTGACTGTTTCTATTTCTGTCGTCGTTGTTTTGTGTATTTGATTCTTTTCCGATTAGGTGAATCTCGGCGCATTCATCGTTTTTCTCTGCATAATCGGAATGCCGTTCCTCAGGGAAACAGTCAGTGTATTTTTCACTGATCTGCACCGGAACTTTGTCCAAAAATTTTACGTCGCGTGACGTTTCGATTTTTCGCTCGTTTGAAATCCAAACCCTGAGACCTTTTGATTGCTCGTTATATCCAACGAAAATCCCCTTCTTTGATCTCGGTGCCAATTTGCTTCATTTCGGAGTTGTATTTAAAATATGTACTTCACATCCGAAACGTTTAAAAAAACCAACGTCCGGAGATTTCCCCTACCACGCTTCGTATGGCGTTTTTCCATTTAGTTTAGTTGTGGGACACCGATTCCTAATAAAATTAGCGGTATTCACTGCCTCTGCCCAGAAAGAGGCAGGTAGCCCCGATTCAATGAGAAGACATCTCGCCGTCTCCATCAGGGTTCTGTTTCGCTTTTCGGCGACTCCGTTTTGTTCCGGGTTGTATGTCACAGTCAGTCGCCGCGTAATTCCATGCTGTCTAAGAAGATCGTTGAATTGTTTATTCACGTACTCCAGGCCATTGTCCGTTTGAAGTACCTTAATTCTCTTTCCTCTTTGAGTTTCAACAAATGCCCTATAATCCTCGAATTGTTTGATAGCATCACTTCTATGTGCGATGAACCTTACTTCACTCCATCCAGAATAGTCGTCGATGAAAGTAATGACATATGGACTATTTCCATTCGACGTCACTTTCATGGGACCGCAAATGTCTGAATGAATGATATCTCCAAGATTTGATCTCCTTTCAGACTTTTTAGGGAATGGTAAACGTGACATCTTCCCCTCGATGCATACCTCGCATGTGAACTCCTTATTTACGTCTTCAACTTGTAATCCTTTGATGGTCCCTTTCTTGATCGCTTCGCGCAGCGTATGCAGGTTGAGATGTCCTAGACGTGCATGCCAATCCTCCAATGAGCTTACCCTCGATGGTTTGGTAAAGTTCGACTCATTTACCATCTTACACTTTTCACTGGCGCCACCATGAAAATAGTACAACCCATTCGTTCGCTCCGCGACAAGTACAATTTTTCCTGTCGCGTCGATAACCTCAGCCTTCTCTCGGTTGAAAATTACCGTATAACCCTTGTCCGTTATCTTGTCAACGGAAACAAGATTCGTGCGAAGTTCCGGCACGCGTAGCGTGTCTCTCAATGTCAATATCTTCTCACACCCATCTACTTTTGTTAAGATTGGTACACTTCCTTTTGCTTTGATATCGACGCATGAATTATTTGCGAGGTTCAACTTCCCGCGTCCGTGATAAAACACTTCTGACAATGCGTCAGTATCTTTGCACATATGTGCAGTGCATCCGCTGTCCATACACCAAACGCTGTTACCTGTAGTTTCTTCCGCACGGAGAACTTCGTCGCATTCACGTACATCTGACACCGCTGCATACATACTTAAATTGTCGGCACGGCCCGCGATTTCATCTCTCGATTGATTTCCTTCGTATTTTCTGCTCGATCGACACTCTTTGGCAAAATGACCAGGCTTTTGACATTTGAAGCACTTAAAATCTTTCTTTGGAAAATGTCTTTTATATTTTGCTTCATCTCTGTCATTCTTACTCTTAGATTTTGAATTTCCATATTTCCGTGCAAGCACTTTGAGATAAATTACTTCGATCACTATCCTTTCGGGCCTCACATTCTTCTAATATTTTAACGCGCAATATTTCAGGCGTTGGGAGTTCATCTCGCGATGTGATTGCGCACCGAAAGTTGTCAAATGAATTCGGCAGACTTCGCAAAAGCATCACTGTCAGTAGATCGCTATTTATTTCAATGTCCATCTCGGTCAATTTGTCGACGATATTAAGAAAGTCTTGTGTGCTTCGTCGAGCATCCTCACCGTTCTGCATTTTATGAGAAATCAACTGGTTTAGTAACGCAGCCTTTCGCATGGGTCCCTTCGATTGATGAATCTCCTCTAACCTGATCCAGATCTCTCGCGCTGTGTTGCATCACTTCACCGGTTTAATTTCTGAAGGGCTTATTGACAGAATAATGTCCGATTGAGCTTTGAGATCTCCCTCGATCCAAAGTCGCGCAGCCTCAACTGAAACTGCATCACCTGCGATGATTCTGGGTTCTACCGACGCACCGCTGACATATGTCCAAGCGTCATTTTTTATTAGTATTGCGCGCATTTGGATTTTCCAGGTATCGAAGTTTTCCTTATTCAATTGCTCAAATCTTACGACACCACTCGTATTCATTCTTAACACTCGATGAAAACAATGTTCAAAAAAAAAAAAAAATTCGATCAGTCGAACGAGTTCTGGGAATTCTGGTAACAATCACTATCACTTATAACGTCGCGCAACCCTATGTGCCTGGGCCCATAACCTGTTGGTTATTTCAGAGGTTTTAAATAAGCTCAAGTGAGAACACAGCGGTATGAATATCGAAATATATTGTAACTATGTTTTTATAAAATCAACAACTATCATTCGTTATACAAGTCGGGCGTTACTTGATAAATACAACTAATGTCGGTGCTCGAGATTTAGATAACACGTATTTTCCAACATGTCTTTTCCTTGAATTTTATCTTTAGGATCTCATTTATCTTATTGTTGTTTGGTATTTATCCATCGTTTATATTTTCTGTTTTCAACCTGAATATTGTTTGTTTCTGTTTTTTAATTATTTATATCTTTTGTTTTTCAATGGTTCCATTTATGTCTTTTCTGTATTTTCTTTGTATTTTTAAAAAAATTTAATTTTGTTTCGTGTTGCCTGTTTGTTGCATTTGATTTGTTTTTTGTCTTTCCTTGTATTTTTTTTTATAACGGTTTTTACATTTTGTCTGTATTTGTGTATATTTTTATCGCGTATCCTTTTTTCTGTGCATTTTTTATATACATAACGTTAAAGTGTTGTTTATCTTGACTTCTTGATTTTTATATATTTTATCTATTTTTTTTTGCTTTCTTTGTTAGTTTATATAGAATATTGTATTTATTATTTTTTTCTGCGTAAAATTTAAAATAATAAATCGATTACGTACATGAATTGGAAGATGGGGTGAGTAAAGGTGGCGACTCTCCGATTGAATTAGAAACAAGTACAGTGACGCCAAAGCTGTAAGCCAATTAATTAAATACAGTGTAGGTTGTCCCTCTAAATTCTACAAATTGTACATGTATTGCTAGCGTATAAATAAACGAGGGAGAGGACTGCGTGAAAGCTGGGGGAGAAAAGATATATAGGTCACTGCAGTACTACACACAACGGGAGAAAACAATACTAGAATTTATGTGAAAGCCTTTCCCTTCCGCTTTACCCTCGACAAAACAGAATTCATTTTAATAACAACAGTTATTACTTTGGCAATAAAACGCCTATACTATATCTAAAAACAACAAATGTGCGTCATTTGGAATGGGAAAGGAAATATTTACAAAATGCTTTTGATTACATAAAGCTATAAAATATGTAGTGTAACAAATATCAGTATCGGTTAAATTTGATTAATAATGAATTATTAAATAAACATTCTAGTAAAAAGGTAAATAAAACACAAGGTTTGTAATTTCACTAATTTGTGTTTTATTTACCTTACATACAATGGAATTTCACCATGTATCAGCCTCGTCAGTTCAATACTAGTAAAAGTGAAGTATCGTTAGTCTGAGCCTGGATTAATATATAAATATTAATATGAACAAATGAAAATGCTGAAGAATTGGCCACTAATAATTTAAAAAGTGCATAATATACTCAGTAATATGGAAATCGCAACATCAAGAAGGCGTAAGATTTTTTTTTACGAAACTTGCCACAAAAGTTTATCTATTAAAAGATTAATATTTGAAAAAAGTTGAGTTTGTATGTCCATATTATTTACAAACACATCGTGGAATCGATTCTAGTAGGTTGTCGTTAATCTCTTGAAGTATTGTATCCCATGCAGCCTGTAATTCGTGCTCAGGAGCTTGCAGCGTCTGAGGGGATACTGTAAGTTCTTTAGTCTTCTCCTCATAATGTCCCCTACATGCTCAATGGGCGAATAATCAAGAGAACGGGGTGGCCATGGCTATATATTGACATTATCTTCCACAACTTGGTCCATAGAATATCTTGCAATATGGGAAAAGACATTATCAAGCTGGAATTATCGGTTAATTAACTGCCGAAGGAATGAAAGAATATGGGGTTATATCTCCTCATCCAATTTTCTCTGGGCGTTCATATTGTTTCGGATGATTATCAAACGATTCCTTTCATAAGTTCTAACACCCTAAACCATAATACATACAATTTGATGCTCAGAACTCTCAATAGAAAATTCCATGTTGCGACATTATCCACAAGTTCGTCTGACCCTCATACGGCCATCACGCATCCCCAAACAGAATTGAGATCACTAAACATCACTCTATGTCCGAGTATAGTTCCAACCTACAACACTCCAAATGTTGCTGTCGATGTTAAGCCGTTAGTGGTAAAACAAGATGTGGCTGATACGATAGCATTACTACTTGATCTATATGAATACAAATATTAATTTTTTCTTCAAGAATAGTAATCGTTTTTAAATACCTGGAAGACTTTAAATCCAAAATGATGTTAATTTAAAACGACTTATAGGATATTCCGATAAAATCTTGCACACCAACGAAAAAAAAAGTAGCACACTCGCAAATCCATGTGTCAATTCGGATTCGGAGAAACGCCACACAGCAGCATTCATAACGAAATTGTTCATAATGGAAAATCGAGACGGGCAACGAGAGCAGATAGAGCGCTTTGAGTAACTCGTTTCAAAAGCCCTTTTATACCCTTATCGGAATACATCGACGGCGTACAGCACATACGTATATAGTCATCCTCCCTGCTGCAACTTCGTAATTAACTTATGTGCTCCGCATGGTGGCTAAATGAAATTACATACTGAAGGGACATAATTCTGGACGAAATTGCGATTTATGCCCGTCCCAGATACGCTATTTTTAGATGTAATAATTGATTGTCGGTAACGAGGGCTATTTTTGGTAGCTATTAGAAGGTGTGGGATATAAATAGTCCCCGGTTATTTTTATTCTTCAGACTGGATAATCGAACTTTATCTGATGGTGAAGCTGTTGATGGATGAAAATTTTTTGGAAGGGAGTTATTCATGTTACATTATTTAAGATATCATGTAATCTGGTTCTGTATGATTTTCGAAAATCATTATTTTATAATATATAAGTAATTTTGGTCTAATGTTAATAAAAACTTATAAAATTCTCTGCAGAGGAGATAAAAAGTTAGAAGCAATTAGTAATATAACATATATCCATAATAATCTTCTAAAATTAGGTTCAAATCGTTACCATTTTCTTCTAAAAGACTGTACCTTCATTTAATTATCAATTTATTAAGTTTCTTTACCTTTCTTTTCCCCACAAAATTCATCAATAACTTCACATCCTCTTCCTATCTCTTGTCCATTTTATTTTTTATTCAGTGAATTTCACATTCGTCCTTACTTTTTTCAATCACCGTAACTTCACAACTTGAATGAAGTACAATTACTACTATAAAAACCTACGATTCAAAATATATTACATTGGAGTTCCTTCAATATGCAAACTTATAAGGATGAATACAGTATATGTTATATGAATTAAGAATGGAAAGGAAATGAAAGTTGATAATTTGAAAGGAAGCAACTTGAGTACTCATGATCAATGGTCTAAGGTAGTGCCAAGCATTTATATAAGAAATATAATGTATCTTATCGGAATCCAAAAGAGAGCATGACCTCTTTCGGCTTTACCCACCTGTTAACGTGGAATCATTTTTACATGTCAACTTCAGATCCTTAACAAATTTTGTATTTCATTACTCTAAGAATAGAATAGAATGGATTGTGTTTTTTAAAACTTGATTTAATTTATTGCTGCCTCACTTTTTACTTTACAACATGCAAATCATATTCTGTGTGTGTGCTTAACACAAAATTATTTCCAATCTGATAATTCCTTCTTTAATCAGCCTAACGGTTTAGCGATGGGTAACCCATTAAGTCCTTTACTTGCCGAAATATTTATGGATTATTTAGAATCAGTAACTAGCAAACACCCTCTTTTTAATTGAGTGTGGCGATTGTCCTAAAGTGTATGTAGGGCAAACAGGCCAAAGTTTCCAGGATCGAATTCGGGAACACAGGAAAAGTTACACCCAAGGAAAAACAACATCAACATAAGCCAACCACCTCCTGGAAGAACATCATGAATTCAATACGAACTTTAAAATTCTACACACGTGCCAAAAAGGGAAAAACTAAATTTGTTGCAATAGCTGGAAATCAATAAATTTCAAAAACGCAACATATTATTGAACGAGCAAACAGATGTAAATAACTCGCCATTACTTAATTTATAATTGTACCACCTATGCAAACAAGTATTTAAGTAGCTACTGTATTAAAATAAAACCATTACTCATCTGCCTGATGAAGCCACAGTGTGATGAAACAATTGTAGCAGTGTATCTACAAATAAAGCAAATCTCTAAACATTCGTGTTTTTATTTAGTAATTGAATTCATCTCTCCCTCTACTACCTCCTTCAAATCCTCTTCCTCTCTTCACCTTGTTTCTTCTTATCCTTGCCTGCATATTTCTCTCTTCCCATCCTCATCATGTTTCTCCCCATTCTCCTCTTTATTTCCCTCTCTATGAAACATTTTCAGTCATTCATTAATGTGCAATAGTATAGTTTTAAAGGTGATTTAACTAAGTCAATTTCATAAAATTGCTCACCTATAAAATCCGTAATTAATTCAGTCGAGAGAAGTGATGTTAACAAAAAGAAAAAAACCTAAAATTGTTAGACAAATTTTCGTATTAATACTTAATAATAAATTTACTTCAGTTTTATCCAGTGACTGTTTTTGAGAATTATTTCCAAAGCAATTCTGACAATATCAGCATTAGATTATATTAATAATATTACTACCTTATCCATTTTATACATGCACAAGAGCCAATCTGATAGCTGCTTTATTTCTGGTCCACACCACTACAAGAAGATCTTAAATTTTTCTTCATCTCCGTAGATCTTCTAGCGAAAGACCCTGGGCTTTTAAGGTGGGAATAACTGGCAGACGAAGGTCACAAAAGAATCATCGATATATTTGAGAGAAACAGTCCCGAGGAAGTTTTACAATAGATAAGTAGATGATTTCGATACTGAAGAACGTCAACTATTATCCCTAACAATCAAAGCAAGAAGTACTAAAGAAACAACTTTTTACTTTGTAAAACTTTAACTTTATTTAATATAATAATTTCGTCAATTATAATTGCCATTTTCAGGTTTTAAGTCTTCTAGTTAGTCACTAAATAAAATTCCACTTATAAAAAGTAAAATAGTGTTTCATTTTTTATTTTTGATGTATAACAAAGTAGAAGCCTCCACCGTTAACAAGTAAAGAGTTTTTTACAATTTTCTAATCGCTGGATATTACGGTATTGAACGAACACTTGGATTATTAGTTATAATTTATCTCGTAATATATTAAACCTTGCTAGGAGTGTCATAAGCACAAACCTACAAGCTACAAGCTATCAGATCTGCTTTAAACCCCAGTTACAAACTGAAATACAAATTAGCTATTAGTGCTTTAGTGCTTAATTAATCCTTTTATTAACATAAAAATGTTTCACCACGGGTTAAGTGAGAAGTTAATTAATCGTGTGGAAGATGATAATTCAAGATGGATCAAAATATTCTCACTGACAGAAGCCGCAGCAATCAACTGCAGCACCTTTCAAAGCAATAAGATGTTCCTGTGTTCCTGAGATTCTGACTACCGCAAAGAATTATCAGGAACAATGGAACACAATTATTTAATTAACGCTATAATGCAAGAAGTAACACATTGGTTTCAAATAGACCACACGTTCAAACCAGTATACCACCAAACAGCAAACACCGTCTGAAGAAAAAAAAACAGGAATTTATAAACGCATAGCTGGTAATCCAAGTGGGAACATACCACGTTAGCTGGCCTTCCTGACTCCCCGTGTTAAGGATCGCTATAAACTGTGAAATGCAGTTCCACTGGAATTATACCAGCCTACCTTACCTTTGGAAGAGAACTGAGAACGCCCAGTAAAGTTAACATACTTAAGTTGAGGGATCAATTAAACACATTCCACAAGGCTCAAAAAGTGATGAGAAACAGCATGGTTGCCGGCCCTGTTAGTATGGTGGTTAGCGCGCTGACTGTAGTCGGAGGGGTCCTCAGTCCGAATCCGAGCTCGGGCATGGATGTTGTGAGCGTCATGCATTTTCAAATAGAATTTGGAAAATTAATACAAACAATCGGTTGAGGCTGAATAGCTTAGTTGCTTTAGCCATCATTCACCACCCCAACCCTCAATTCCATCTAACATTCTTCCTTTTTTCAAAAAAAGCATGTTTTATGCAGTAGATTCTAGGTCATTGTATCAATTCTTCTGAAGGATCCTAAAAAAGAATATGAATTTTCTCATCGTGGAAGATACAGTATAGGTTCTTAACATGGGCGATAACGTCTCCTCGTAAGCTTGAGACTTTGGGGGAGAGTTCAGTAGAAGACCCAGAGAAAATTAGGGGATAAGGCCCCTAAAAAAAGAATATGAATTTTATCAATGTAGAAGATACCGCAGAGATTATCAACGTGGGCGATAATTCCCCCTTGTGGGCACTTGAGACTTTGAAGGGGGGTTGCAGTAGAAGACCCAGAGAAAATTAGGGGTATTGAGATGGCGCAGAGGGAGCAATAGCTGTTTTAAATTCGCGACAGATGGTAAGTAAAATTAATGTGAGGAGCTCTAGAGAATAAAATACATATTAATAAGGTTGAGAAACTATGAGATCTAGCATCAAGATGGATCAAATTTTTCCCACTGGCAGAAGCCACAGCAATCAACTGCAGCATTGTCCTAATCAATGAGGTTTTTGTTTTTTTTTTTTGATATTCGGACTACTACAAAGAATTAACAGTCACATTAAAACACAATTCATTAGCGCAATAATGCAAGTAAGAAATTGGTTAAACATTTTGGTAAATTTTCGTAAATTAAATAAGATAACACTTTCAAATATTAAATTCAAATGTTTCGACACACTGTGTCTTTTTAAGGCGAAGAAATGATCGCCTGAAGAAGACATAGTGTGTCGAAACAATTGTCGCGAATAGCAAAATAAATATTTGAATGTTTTATCGTATTTAATTTACGAAAATTTACCAAAGTGATTAAGAATATGAACGTTCAACAACAAACAGCTAACAGATTGGTTCTAAATAAACCACAAATTTAAATTAGTTTACCAACAAACAGCAAAATCTCTCTTAAAAAATACAGGGATTTCTATATAAATGCGCAATACCAAGTGAAAACATGTCTTTCAAACTGGCCTTTCAATTTCCCTACGACAAGATTTGCAATAAACTATGAACTTAGCGACATGCAGTTCCACTGGAGTTTCATTTATTTACTTGACCTTTGAAAGAGAACATGAACATGATTTCAGGGAAATTATTAGAACAGCTGGCCATCCAAGTGCGAACATGCCTTCCAAACTGGCTTTTCAAACCGATGATCTCGGGGAAATTATGAAAACTGATACCAACATTCCTAAAATTACAGTCAAGGATCTTTTAAAGGCATTCACCAAGGCTTAAGATTTTTTTTAGAAAAGAAGATATAAACTAATTAAAAAAAACCATACGAAACTAACTAACCTTGAGACTTAGTATGACTCACGGCATATACACTAAGCCCTGATAACAACAATAAAACCGCAAAGTTCACTCTAAAACGAGATAGACTTTATCTTGGCTGCCAAAAGACATTGCACCAATGAAAAATCAAGGAAATTTGTTCTTGAGTTCCTTGAAGATTTGTTTTAAACACTTAGAAAACAAACATTAATACTTTTTTACAGTTTATTTTTACTTTTTACATCGTTCTCGAAGCAAAATAAAAACTAAATTGGGAAGAAAGTGATAATGTTTGTTTTCTAAGTGTATAAAATTCAAGGAAATACTAGCTACCTATCATACTTTGGTATAACGTCGATGTATGGAAAATTCCACAGTAAGACGTCCCGTATACCGTATATAAGATACAGCGTAGATTCTCAACGTGGGCGATAATTCCCCCTTATGGGCACTTGAGACTTTGAAGGGGGGGGGGGGGATTTGCAGTAGAAGACCCAGAGAAAATTAGGGGGTATTGAGATGGCGCAGAAGAAGCAATAGCTCTTTTAAATTCGTGACAGATGGTAAGTAAAATTACAGTGGGGAGCTCTAGAGAATAAAATACATATTAATAAAGTTGAGAAACTATGAGATTGATCATCAAGATGGATCAAATTTTTTCCACTGGCAAAAGCCACAGCAATCAACTGCAGCACTGTCCTTATCAATGAGGTATTTTGGTTTTTAGTATACCCGATTCGAAAAAGAGGATGACCGCTGAAGACTACAGGAAACGTTCTAAGAATCACAGCCTTTCATCAATATCCTTCTATCTTTTTGTAGTCAGAAACTTTATAAGGTTGCCTAGGCCTGATTTTGAGTTATGCAACAAGGATATCGCCCATGACACTAGCACATATAAATACAATAAACACAGCAGCCATAGCTGCGGATGCTCTTCTGTCAAAACACCGTCACATGTTCCCTTTGGACGTACTCTCCGCTGGAAGAAGGTATCCGTGACGGACCAGTTTCCGAAGGAGCTAGTGACCGAATACCTCCAGCGTCTACAACCCGAGCAACTTGCATGAGTATATTGCCTAAATGATAAAAAATACTTTCCTAAAATGGATCCCATCCTGAGTCGAAGAAAACATGGTGAACTCTGCCCGCAAGTCCTGTAACCTAAATTGATGTAATTTTTAATGTATATATCTTAATTTTGCTTACCTTATTTTAACAGGATATTGTAAAGCACAAAAGAATAAATGAATAAATTAACTTAGATCCCTTCATTGACCAGACACTTGCAACTTGATGTATATATTGCACATACTCTAAATATACACTGTTTAGATCAAAAAGAAAGTTTGTCAAACTGACTAAACGAACCTACACCACAAAGGTCATTTAATATTTCAATTGTCATTGTCATGTGTGATTTCAGGTATTCTGCAAAAAATCCTTAATACATTTGGTACCTAAAACTATAAAATAAAATGAATGAAGGTGGTTATTGTTTTTGTCCTTCCGGCTATTAGATGTATTTTTGAAGAGATTCAATAGATTCAGAATTATTAATTTATTCTGCTTTACTTCCTTATTTGCTGTTCTATGTTCTAAACTAATATATCATCAACATTTTGTCATTTTTTTTGTTTAATCCCAACTAATAAATTCTCCATTTAAGACGAATAATAAATGAATTATCAACTAACTGCAGTTGTTTTAATAATATATGCTGTTTTTTTTTCAAAACTACTTTTAATCTAGTAGATTTAACTTTCATCTCTTTCTCAGTGTTAATAAAATTTTCATACAGTTCTCTCATCTGTTCCTTCTTAGCCTTAGTCTGACCCTTTTTACTTAAATTTTCTTACATCAGTATTACTGCCGTTGTTTGCACATCTATTACGAAATCATTTTGTTTTGTTCTTGTTATGGAGGAGGTTTTCATAGTAAGAATGTGAACCCTTACTTTAATGTATCTTTTCACGTAACTCAAGAAATAAACCAGCAGAAATAAAACATGTTCAGGTGCATTTATATGATTGTAAGATGTTGTTAGGGATTACTCAACTAGGCCTTGATTTTTTACACCATAGTCTTCATTTCTTTTTGGCTTATATGCACGCTCTGCTAGTTTTACTCTATTTTGTTCAAGTTGTTGCCGTAGTAGCATGTCTCTTTTACTGGCCAATGGTTCACCTTTCCTGGAACATTAGCCAAACTTGGTCTGACGTCCTTTTGCTCGTGCATTTTGGTTAAAGTGCTTAAATAGTTGGCTACCTTGTCTTCAGTCAGATTTTGTTAGTATTTTCCCTTAATCTGTGCATATACAGTGTGCTTCATGTAGGGACTGCTTGGAAAGTGATGGGTTAAGGGTAGATTAATAGATCTGTTAGGTAGCAATTCATAAGATTAACCTCACAAGTACCTCATTTAACCTATACCCTATAATACAGTGTGCTAGAACTCGACTGATCTTGGTGCTTCAAACCTTTGTGATCAGAGCATAATTGCTATATTATTGATTGTCTCGTCTCTTGCCGAACTTCTCTAAAAGAACGATGTTGACTGTAGACTGTTGATAACATTTTGTTTTTCATAAAATACTTTTCTTTTTTAGTTACAAGTAATACCGAATTAAAACGTAGCTTGTCTTATAATTATTAACACTAAGCAAACATACTTCGTAGACTTAGTCTTAACAGCATCGTGTTAATGATTGGAAGCAAACGAATTTACTACTAAGAATCAAGTAGTAATACGTATATTACTTGTTAAGTTACTAATTTACTAATGTTAAATTTGAAATTGAACTGTGATATTTTGATGAGTTTTGATAAACATTGTATAATAATTGTTGCGATATATCTATATATCAAGATGATAACATAAGAAATGATACCTTTGAAACAAAATTTTTATATATAATATCCATTCCTCATCATTTGTGTCGGAGATCAAGTACTACTTTATCTTTACTATCAACGGTAGGAAACTAAAAAACAGCCCACACTGTTATATAGGGTGCGCCATGAGAAATGGACGTTTTGGGATAGGTAGTACTAAATCGGAAGGGGTCGGAGAGGTAAGCTGAGGTCGTCGGCGCTCTCCCTTGACCTTGCAGTTTGTGAGTACTTATTGCCTTAGTCTATAAAATGGCAGTTGTGCACTAGTTGAAGGAGGCCGACTACACACAACGTGCAATTTTTGCTGAAGCGATGCTCCAACTTTTGGAAGATGAGCCCAATGCTTTTTGATTATAATCGTCGAGGCTCATTTTCATCTTAGTGGTGTTGTGAATCGTCAAAACTTCCAGTGATAGAGTTTACAAACTCTACATGAATTACCACTACACAGCCCCAAAGTTATGGTGTCGTGCAGCATCAGGAAGTTTGATCGAACTTCTTGAGAACTGAGCTGAGGACGACGAATCAACCTAAGAAATTTAGGTTCCAACAGGATGGAACCCTCGCTCATACTGCCCGAGTGACGATGGCTGCTGTTGGACAAATGTTCCCTAATTGTATTATCTCCAAGTTCGGTGATTTGCATTGGGCCCATCGCTCTTCAGACCTTTCCTGTGGAGGTATCTAAAATCTCGTGTGTATGAAACCAAACCTTATACACTGGTCAAACTGCGATAAGCGATAGAGCAAAACATCGCTCAACTATTGGAGAGAGTAGAAGCTAATTTCAGAGAGCGTCTCCACATTTTTTAACGTGAAAATGGATACTATTTTTCATAGATACCCTAACTCAACTGTATGTTCTGATCTACTTATTTCTGCCAATAAAATAGTGTAATGCCGTTCATTTGTAAAACGTCCGTTTCCCATGGCACACCCTGTATTTATTACCTTAAATGAAAACCGCCATTGTTTATTATACTATTTTATTCAGTGTAAAAATTAATTAAGATATTATCATATTATCATAAAGGTGCCATCTATTGTCTAAGCGTAGCACTAGAACTCTGTTTGAGTGTATACCCACCGACAAATCAAGAAAATAACAATAATAATGCAAACATTAATTATCAATAACTAGGTTAATTGTAGAAATGCAAATTTACACACAATTGAACGGCCATTTCAATATTTCTTCCACGTAAATTGAATTCCTCGTACTGACACACCATAAAGTGAGTTGTAATTGTATCCCGGTTAGTCATCCTAAAGTTTTTCTCATTTACCCGATGCAATAAAACAAGCCTTAAAGTCGTTACCGTTTCATTATTAATTACGTCATGTGTAATTCCAGGCAATACACGGTTGAACGTGCCTCCTCCGCCCACCTTGGCCGTAAAATGATAACTACGTGCGCATTTTGAAATCGCGACTACAAACACAATTTGCATTTTGATTACTTCCACGCACCAGTTTGTAAATTACACGGTTTTGCATGTAAATCAACACCAGAAATACATTTGATTCACTGCTAAATGGGTTAAAAAATTTAATTCTTACCAGAAAAGCTTCACTTATATATATTATCACCTATATACAAATAAATTAAATTTAAATTTAAAAATATCTATATAATGAGAAAAAGATCGAAAAATAAAAGATAACATGCAAAAAATGCAACAAATGTTTTATTTTTTAAAGGTAAAAGACTCAACTATAATTACTTAATGCAACCGAATTTGTTTGTTGCTTTCTTGGTTCTTTTCCTAGTAAGGTGAAGATTTTGGTTATAATTTCATTACATGCCTTTGTACTTTATTATCTAAAGAAATTTTGACAATTGAAATAGGTCAGGATTAGGTTAATTTACAGACAGTTGAGGAAGGTCAGGAATACGCTAAATAAATGTATAAACTTTTCAGTAGGTTAATGTGTAGACTGTTGAGACTCTTGAGTGAGGTTAAGTGTATGCTAGGTGAGTGCAGAGAAAATCAAGAGTACGCTAGGTTAATGAATGAACTGTTGGTAAAGTCAAGATTACGCTTGTCTAATGTAGATACTGCCGTGAGTACGCTAAGTACATTTGGGACACAGTGACCATTAGTGTCCCAAATGTACATCTGGTTACAAATAAAATTGTGAAGAACAGTTTCTAATTGTTTTAATCAAGTAATTAATGGCATAGGTGAAAAAACAAAAATCTTGAGATCTAAGTCTACACGAAGATATATTATAGTAATATTAAAAGGCTACAACAAGTGTTCGGCAGTACAGTTTGGAGAATCATAGTGAGGGGGTATAATTCTTCCCATTCATATAAATGTTATTCAAGAACAACAACAGTAACACGTCTAATCAAAAAATAATTTCGATAAGCGATTAGAGAATTGGTGATAGATATAGGTGGGAACCTAATAAGACGAATATCACAAATAGTCTTCAGCACCCAGCATAGTTCTAGGAGTTCTAAAAGATTTTAGCAACAGTTTAAATAATGTGCATAAAAAATCGCACACGTGAATAGAAAAAATTAAAAAAATAAATAAATAAAATCAGTGAGAGAAATGAAAACAGAAAGGGAAGTACGGCAATTTATACATAGAAGGAAACCAAGGGAGAAGAGTAGAGTAAACGTTAAGAAAATATCTACGTTCTTCAGGGAGAAAATGAACGACACATGGATACAAGGAGTAATTTAAAGGAGGAGAAGCTGGAGAGGGCACTGTATGGAATGAATGGCGAAAGTGTGTATAGCCCGGGAGAAGTAGAGATTAAGGCATTTAAAATATTAAAAGAATAACAGGCAGAAACATTGAAGAGACTAGTAGAACGGTTGAAGATGTTATGGAGTAGGAAGAGGAAAATACAGGAAAGTTGTTCACCAGCGGAATTTATTCAAGTACACAAAGGAGGTGACAAAGAAGGTCCAACTAAACATAGGCCGATAAGTGTAACAAGTACAAAATATAGGCTATGAATAAAGGTGGCGGCAGAGATATTAGACGTGGAGATGGAGAGCGAGGGTATTATTCCCGACAGCCAAGCAGGTTTCAGGAAAGGTAGTGGGGTAGTGTATACTAACTTTGAGCCAAATCATCGATAAGGGCAGTAAAGAGAGATAGGTAAGGGTCAACATCCTATTTTTAGACTTAAAGGGGTCATATGATTATATTAATAGGGAGAAACTGTATGAATGTATAAGAGAAATAAGGGTATCAATGAGTAGGTGGAAAGAGTGTATAGATGATAGAAGATTGGAGAGTAAAGTGCTTGCTTATGCGGATGATACAGCAATAATTGCAAAGAGGAAAGGTGATCTGGAGTGCATGATAGAGAGAATGCAGCGGCATTTTGAAAAGAGAAAGTTAAGCGTGAACATGAAAACGAAATTAATGTTGTGTATAAAGAGAGAAAGAAGAAAAATAAAGGTTTTATTAGAATAGTGAAGAAATTGTAATTGTAAAATGTTTCAAATACTTGAGGGTAGTATTCACACAAAATGGGAGGTAGCAGGAGCACATGAAATTCGTCACATACTTCATGTGAAGGTGAAGTCAGCCGCTCGAAGCCTGTGGAGAGAATGGTGGCGAGCGAGACCATATGAAAAGTATGCCGGAAGTCAATTCTAATGTATGGAGCAGAAGTGTGAGGTTTCAACATAAAAGAGAGTATGGAAGGAGTACAAATGTGGCGGATGAAGATACTGTTAGGGCTTTAAAACAGTATGCCATGGTATGTAGTATATCAGGAGTGTATGGGTGGGTGTAAGGAAAAAATGGGCAAAGTATGAGAGAAAAAAAAGTAACTACTAATATGATACTAAATAACACGGTAAAGACGGGTAGAGTGGAGACAGTGTGAGATGTACAATAAAGTAGTAGTAGTAGTAGTAGTAGTACGAAGCTGTAAAAGAAATGGCACGAAGAGGTAAAATATTAGTTTAGTAGAGATGACCCTAAGGGATGTGGAAAAACAGGAAACTTAGAAGAAAATTTGATAAAAGCAAACACAATCCAAAATATAAGGAAATAGCGGAAGGGGCGTCCCAACCCCAAAACTTACAAGGAAGAGGTGAAGGGGAGGAGAAAATACTGATGGTAAGCGAAGAACAGGGGAACCGCTTTTAGATGAATGAGGAGGGGAAAATGTGCCGATTGTGTGGAAGGGAAGAATAAAGATGGGAGCTTTGGAGGGTTAACTGTGTAGGTCAGACATGTGCAACTTCATCAAGACCGCGGGCCGGAAAACAAATTCAACCTAAAACCGCGGGCCTTTTATTTGAATTTATAAGGAAGTTTGATTTAAGGAAATGATATTATGTTTATTACGTTTTGACATTTAAAAAAAATGTAAAAAATACATGTATGTAGTCATTTATTAGAACTGGCTTTCAGAAAATAGATTAAAATGAACAAGTACAAACATATTTAATAGGAAGACTATGCCTTCATATTTTTCACCAAATAATCAATATTTGGTGAAATATCGGATGTAACAACACGCAGAGTGTTCTCCAAATGTGAGTCTGTTAATCTTGTACGTGTTTTTGATTTAGCAAACTTCATTCTCGAAAATAGCTGCTCACAATTGTATGTACTTCCAAATAATGACATTTTTTCTGAGCCAAAGATGCGATTTGGAAATTTATCGGTTGGTAAATATTTTTTATAAAAATCGGTTAAATATCACCTTAAGATCAGATTTTTCTTGCAATTCAATGAGCTCCATTTGCAATGATGAAAATGGAGCTTCTTCGATTTCCATATCAAATTGGGAGGAAAAAAATATCAGACTCGCTTCTTGGCAGCGAAAATCTTTAAATCTGGTGTTAAATTCAAAAATTGTAACTCCAAACGTTTCGAAGTTAGCATGATCTTTATGATTTGCAAGAGCGGGAAAATGGTAAGTATTCCCTGTTCGGAGCTGATTTTCCCAAAGTCTTAATTTATTTTGGAATGACTTGACGTGACCATAGAGTTCAAGGACAAGTTGTTCTTGGGTTTGCAACTTTGTATTTAATTCATTCATATGGCTTGTTACATCAACGAGAGACCCAATTTGTGTTCTTTAGCTCTTGTACAGGTTTTTCCTTCATATCCATAAAAACAAATTCCTCATATTTCAAATCATAAAATAGTTTTAACGTTTTTGCTTTACTTAATTGTGAGGGGCGCTCTCACAATAAAATGTGAGATCTTCACATTCAAGCTGCAGTTCTTCCAAAAATGTTTGGAACTGACGGTGGTGCAGTGCTCTCAATTTAATGAAATTTATGCAAGAAACTACTGTTTTCATTACATGTTTGAATTTGATCGATTTTGCACACAAATTTTGTTGATATAAAATGCAGTGAAATATACTCAAATCTTTAGTGTCAATATTCCTACTACAAAGTTCCAATTTAATTCTATTGAGAACTCCTAAATTAGAATAGAGGAAAAGAAAAAGTCTTGTGTAAATAACTAGTTTTTAGTCAGTTTTGTGCTAGAAGTATGAGACAATTTGTAATTGAAATGATACTAATAAAGAAGTGCCATTTAGTAGCTTTTATTTGTTATTTGTCATCTGTCACCTGTTACTCGCCATCTATCACCTGGCATCTGTCATGTTATCTGTTATTAATTATTGGTTATCTGTCACATGTCACCTGTCATCTATTACATGTCGTCTATCATCCCGCATGTGTCATCTGCCATTTAACATCTGTTATTGGTTAACTGTTATCTGTCATCTGGCATCTGCCGTCAGCCATCAATCATTTAGAGTTTCTCATGGTCCACTATCTGTCTTTATCATTTATCACATCTACCAGCTGTTATGTGTCATTTTTATCTGACATTATCATATTTCATCTGCCATGTTATCCGTAACCTGTCAACTATTATCTGTAATCTATTATCTGTTATATCATCTGTCATCTCCCGTCTGCTATCAGTCATCTAGACTTCCTCACGGTCTATTAACTATCTTTATTATTTATCAGATATGACATCTACTAGCTCTTATTTGTCATTTTTATTTGTAATCTATCCGCTGTCATCTGTCATCTATTGTCGAATTTGATTTTAAACGAGGAAATTATAGTGCAATCAATGACTTTTTAGTAAATGTTAATTGGAAATTGTTCTTTGATGATGATGTTGAAAATTCATGTGAAAAATTCTATAATTTATTACATGATCTAATTAATAAATACGTTCCAACGCGATGTATTAAGCCCATGAAGTATCCAAAATGGTTTAATTCTACGCTTATAAGTTTGATACACGAGAAGAAAAAGGTACATCAATTATACAAAATAAGTAATAAACAATCTGATTACAAACGGTTTTCTTATTTACGAAGTGAATGTTCTAAACTTAATAATTCGTTACTTACCTCGTATATGAATAATAAAGAATTAGAGTTACATTCAAATCCTTCAAGATTTTGGGCGTTTGTGAATGAAGTACGAGACACAACTGGATATCCGAGCCATATTTTCCTGAATGAAGAAAATTGTGACAACGCCAGTGATTGTGTGAATTTATTTGCAGAGTTTTTTTCATCAGTATTTACAGTTAGTGATTCTAGTATTCCAAATTTCAGATGTGTCGATCAAATTGATTTAAATACATTTTGTGTAAGTACGGAGTCTGTGTTTCAGAGCATTGATGATCTTAAAGACAGTTGTGTAATTGGTCCAGATGGTGTGCCAGCTTGCCTTATAAAAAACTGTATATTTTCTTTGTATACGCCAATTACAATTTTATTTCAATCCTCTCTAAAAACCAATCAATAGTCATCAATATGGAAAAGGAGCTACATAAGCCGGAAATAGAGAAGATATGAAAAACTATAGGGGTGTTTGCATCCAATCCGTCATCCCCAAAATATTGGATGCATTGGTAGCTAGGCAGATTAAGTGGGCATGCAAACACATCATCACTAAGGAGCAACACGGGTTCTGCGAAGGAAGATCCACGTCAACAAATCTAGTATTATTTGAAATATATATTCTAGAGACCTTTGAAAGTGGATCACAAGTTGACGCAATATATACAGACTTTGCGAAGGCTTTCGATCGCGTACATCATGAAGTCCTTATTGCAAAATAATTATCAATGGGTTTTGGTTCCATGGTCATTAATTGGCTCAGGAGCCTTATCATGGGGCGAGGCCAATGTGTCAAAATTGGTTCAAATATTTCTAGAGTTGTGGATGTGACATCAGGTGTACCGCAAGGGTCCCACTATGGTCCCATACTTTTATTTTATTTATCAACGATATTGCCAAAATGTTTAAGTACTGTCGTTGTTTACTATTTGCAGATGATCTGAAATTATTTCTTAAAGTGAACTCTATAAATGACAGGGACAGGTTGCAGGAAGATATTACAAGTCTATGTAATTGGTGCAATATCAACAAATTCTTATTAAACGTAAGTGCACAAAAGTAACTTTCGGCCACGGTCGAGTCTTACACAATTATGATTATTTTATAGAGAGTTACAAATTAGAAGACGTAAAGATTGTAAAAGATTTGGGCGTATATTTTGACCAAAAATTATCTTTTAATTCCCATGTTACTGAGTTAGCATCAAAATCGTTAAAAATGATTTTCATAAAAATTTTCCGCAGAGACAGTTAAAATGTTATATGTGTCACTTATTAGACAGCAACTTGAATATCTATAGTTTGGTCTCCTCAATACGTTACTAATATTAATAAATTGGAACGGGTACAGAATAAATTTTTTAAATTAATGGCTAATAAATCAACTGTCGAATTAATGGAAACTCAAGCTCTTAGATGTTTGTTTAATATACCAGCTCTTCATGTTAGAAGAGATGTAGCAGATTTATGTTTTCTCTTTAATTTGTGTAATTATTTTATAAATTGTGATGATCTTTTATGTATTTTAAACTATTCAGCCAAACTTGCAACGCCATTTGAAAACCTTTCGAGTTGGTCATCATAAAACTAACTACGGAATGAATAGTCCGTTATCTCGATCCATGAGCAAATTTAATGCTATTACTTGTACGAACATTGATCTATTTTCTGGTTCTAGGCACAGTTTTAAAAGAGTTTGTAATATATTTCTAAAAATAGTTTGTAATATAGCATAAAAACATTTTTATTTTTCTGATCACATTAAAGCAAAATAAAAAGAGTTCAAACGCCGGTGGTGACGCATGCGGTTACGGCCCCGAACTGACGTGCAGCAACGTTGGTTCGGGTCAGTAGTTGAATGGGTGACCGGTACCATTCACAATTGGGATACAATTAATGGTGCTTTAGAGTAACGGGGGCGATCCTTTAAAGTAACAAGCTCATTTACACACACAAATCCCACGGCGGAGGGACCACGTGGTCGATAGCCAACCACTACTACTATAATAATATAAAAAGTGTTCTGGAAAGAATAAGGCTGAATTCGGGGGAACTTGCTTATGTCAATGGTGTAATTAGTAATGCATATAACTATACGGAAAATATTTTATATAACCTTGAATTCCAAGATTTCGTCCAGTAATTTTTTTTTTCTTGAGTAATTTTTTAAACACTTGAATTCATTTTGTGGTAATCTTAAGTATCTTCCTCGATTATCAGATCTGTGATTTAGTTTGTTCAAAAGATTAATCATATATTTTTAAAGCTCTTTACAATGGCATAGCATAAGAGGTTCCAACAGTTCCGAGCATGAAATTAAGGAATTGTGTTTAATTAAATTATTTATGAAAAAATTAGATAAATTTTAATTTCGTATTTTGAGGTTAAAGCATTTTTTTATAGATCTAGAGCATTTTCCGCATATTTCCGACAGTAAAGGTGGAATCACATTCATGTTTTGTTTAATATACCGTTTTAGTAAGCAGGTAGATCTACACATACAGTAATAATGATTATCATCTATTGAGGGTACCTAGTTAATCATTCGTTTGAAAAATCTATATTGTATTTTCATAGCACTATTTGTGTTCAAACGTAACTATTAAAATTTTGCGATAAGAATTTATGAGAAACTCCAAATACGAAAATCAAAAAGTCAATTTATCATTGTTGTTATATTTAATACACAGGAAAAATCCATATACGTCTCATATCATTTAAAGGACTAAACGTTGCTCTGTAATATTTATGAGTCACGCAAAAAAAAACAACAATGGAGTGCCATATAATTTCCGGTGCGTGAGCGGCATGCGAGTTTCATGAAACAATGCATCAATTAGGTGTCCCTTATCAATTACACCCGCAATAGAACGAAATTTGCAATTGTAATTGATCGAACACAACATGCAAAAACATTGCCAGATCCTGCCATAGATATAAACTTCCTCACGTTCGTAAAGTGGTAGTTGTAAAGCCAAATTTGGCAATGACAAGTGTATTGAGATTTTAGCCTAAAATTTTGATTAATAGTTTTAATTTTCATATAAAATAATTCTATTATGTTTGAGAAAACTATATAATTATTATTTTAGAAATTAATGTAAAAATATATGCATTTAGAGTTTATTAATTGAATCTTTAATTAAAGTTTTTCTATAAAAAATATTTATTTTGTTTTTGATAAGTTAAATTTTAATTGCAAACTATACTTTTATTATCTATCTATAGATGTTACATTATGAACACGTATATAAACTACGAAATATCTCAAAGGCTTGACGTAAGTTTCGATTAATATTAGAGGTATGGTTCAAGTAGTTTTTGGTCAAAAGTTTGATAAGCAGGTGAATAATTTGTGCTAGATACTAAGGTGGTATTCATTGGAAATGGGATTGAAGGTAATTTCTCGGACTAACTAGGATGATTTCACCCTACCAGAATTTTAATTTGCGTTTTAAAATTTCGATTTCTTCTCTCGACGGGGATGGCTTCCGGGTAGTAAACAGGAGTAAATTTGTAAAATTAAATGTTGGATTCCGAAAACGAAGGTGACATGTTGCAGTACGTCACCAACAAATTGCGGTCTATTGTCGCTCACGATCCTATTCGGGAATCCAATATTGAGAAAGACTTCTTCGACACTCGGCTTTTGCTTTCTTAAGAGCAAAGAACCTCATCCATTTAGATGTCAGATCTTCGACAATCAGGATTGTTGTCTTTTCTTCTCGGGATGTCAACAGAGATCTAATTAAGTCAAAGATGATGGCTCCCATTCCCTTACAATAATATCGGCTCTTTATCTTGTTCAAGGTCCTTTCCATACCGTAGTGGCTTGATAGTACATCGTAAAAGGCTGATAATACTTGCTAAACGTCAATTTTTGGTACGACCTGCTCACCGTCTTAGCATTCACCTATTCACCTTCGGAGTTGTATAGGTGGAGAACTCCTTGGAATATAACATATTGTTTGTAGCTCTAATAGTGGGTGTTCTCATTCCCGTTCGGATCTTTCAGGTTCTGGATGATAGCTTACAGGTTATGCTTCTTGTGTCTTTCATTCAATTCCTTTTAAAGGAGTGCTGAACTTCGACGTAAGAGATCGTTAGCTGAACCTCTTCTTCTCCAGATTGAGATAATGTATGAGCCATGCGATTAATTTTTTCAGGTATGCAGTCAATGGTGAGATTTTACAGTTGAAGTAAGAGTGCCCGCCGTGCGAAGATTTTAGGCTCATAAACCAATTAAGTGCCTGACGATCGGTGCTGAATGTAAAGGACATCCTTTGATACATCCTATTGGAGATACCCCAAACAATGGCAAGGTCTTTAAGTCCTCTAGTGGAATAATTTCTTTCGGACATCGTCAAGAAGAATCATCTGGTGCTTTGTAAATAAGTTTCTTTAGACTGGCGAAGACTCTTTCCTCTTTTCAGCCCATTTCCATGTGGATATTTTCTTCATGAGATCGGCGAGGGGTCGCGGAGCTATTGTGAAGTTGGTTGTTTTTAACTTGTATTGTAGAGGGTATTGTCCATGGCCTGCTTCGGGTGCGTGTAATACTCACAAAATATTACTTTGGGATATGATCTGCTGAACGTCTTTGAATTCACCCTCGGGGTCGTATCGACAGAGAACTCCTCCAAATATGACATATTTTTTGTTGCTCGAATAGTGGGTGTTCTCATTCCCGTTCGGATCTTTCATGTTCTGAATGATAGTTGCAAATTCTCGTCTGCTTCTTATGTCTTTCGTTCGATTCCTTATGAACTTTGATGTAAGAGTTCTCCGTCAGGACCTTTTCTTCTCCAGGTCCAGATTGTGTAAGCCATGCTTACATTTCCCAGGTATGTAGTCAATGATAAGATTGTACGGCTGGTGTATGAGTGCCCATCAGTGTTGACTGTGATATCCCTCAATGAACTTGGTGATACGTCAAACAATGGTAAGGGCTTTACATTCCTTAGTGGAATAATTTCTTTCGGACTTCATTAGAAGTCTGCTAACGCCCTCGACAGGATGTTCGTATTGCTTCTCCCCCTGGATTAGAATGGCTCTTATGGCATACTCGCTAGCGTCAGTGCGGATTGTGAAAGGACGTTTACTGTCGGCTGACTGAAAAGCTTGTGCTTATTAAGGAAGTTTCTTCAGGCTGGCGAATGCCTTTACGGTTTCTATGTGGATTATTGCCATGTGAGATCGGTTAAGGGTTTGTAGCACTGTTGGGAAGTTGCGTATGAGTCGTCGATATTAGAAACATGCATGAATAAATGAAAGAACTTCGTTCGTGTTCCAGGGGGCTGTCTTTCTTTCTCGTATAGCTTGCACCATGCAAATCAGGGAAATCATCTTTGGTACTTGGAAATATTCATCTTGTTCCTGTATTGCGGTGACGAAGCATTCTTCCACGTTGTCGGTCAAAGCCGGATAGTCCTTATCCTTCTTTCCGAAAAGTACGTTGCTTAATTATTTTGTTTTGAACTTGCACAACTGCTGTTGGCTTCAATACTGGCTTGGTGCATATTTACCCATCTGCAAATGTGACTTGTCGCAACATTCTTATGGATTTCTTGAAATCATCGGAATTTTATCGCTGGTATCCCTGAGAATCCGGATCTCCTTCTAGAGTTAATGGTTACTGACCTCTAACAATATTGGACGCTTGTTTGCAATGAAAGTATATGATGTTTAATTGTGGGGGCGTTTACTTTGTGGCAAAGAATATGAGCCATCAGGGTTTTTTTCTTTCGAGTTTTGATGTTTTCGTTCGCCGTGGTAAATCCTTGTATAATTCGCGATGTCTCAACTGGGCTTGTTATTGGATCAGCTGCTGAAACTGCTCTTGTGTAAAAATGACTTGTGCCACTGTACCTGCGATGCTCCTCGTAATAATTCAGACTAGGTTTGTTCATGTTGAATTAGAATGTATTGGCGTAGATTTCATTAGAAAATAGATGTTTATTATTAAATAATATGTAGAAAAACCTATTTTGCAAAATAATAGTGTAAACGTTCCAAAATCGGTGCGTCCAGGTAGCTTAGATATACCGTGGGCTGTCAAAACTGTAGTAAGTGCTCGAGAAGACTTAAGATTGCCTGTGTTCTAGAGAGTAGTTTGCAACGATAAAATGATTACACTTTACTCAGTGCTGATGGTGAAGCTAAGACTGTAATCAGTGCAAGACTCTGCGAGTGTTTATTTTCTTGATCAGAGATGAAATAAATCCATCATGGAGACCCTTTTACTAGGGTAGCCTCGGACTCCAACCCACAAATACTCCTCCGCGATCTCTACTGTGACTAGAACAAAATGGTCTTTTCTAGTCTGGTCTCAGGCGAATTCATCCCTAAGATTTTGGCGAAACTGGTCATCTTAAGTGACGCTTTCCTCAAAAAGAGCAGCGACGTTATTATTATGATTATGATAGCTTAAGGTTTTGGGGGGTTACTCTGCGATTGTATTTTACTATTTATTATAGAAAAGAAGAAATCTTCAAAAGGTACCCGAACATACGGGGCAGTATCAGATTCACAACCTCCTGGTGTACCTACCGACTAAAGCCTCTCTCCTATTTTTGGATTAACTGTATTGGTGTCAAATTTACTCTCGCATAAATACATTGTTAAATTTAGTCATTAACCATCCCATAATTAATCTCGTTAATCAGAAATGATCTACACCATTAGATAGACCAGAGGCGAGTTGTTGTAATTAAGCGGACCTCAATTACCCATAAACATGGAGAAATTGCGGCGAGCGTTCACACGTGAACGAACACGCTTCGGACGTCGCGCACGAAGTCCAATGATGATTACAATGACGAAACGAATCGAGTCATCGATCCTCGGATGGAAGCTGCGTTCGTGATTTAATGTGGAGTAGTTAGTGTGGAGAGGAAGTCGCCAATGAATATATACGGGCTATTTCTGTCGGGGGCTGATCCGGTTGATTGGCCAGGCTCGGACAATTGGACGGGGAATCGTTCAAGCGATCAAATATTAAACTGTGGTACCTATATTCGATTAATTTCTTTCAGTCACACATCAATGCAGGTTGGAAATGTAACCGGTGTTATTTTTAAATAATCGAATACTTTTTTTTATTTAGCCTATTGAAATGAAATATGATGATGGCTTATTTGCCTCTAATTGATAAATACAAATTCGAAAAGAGCATATCTTTATTCGTAGAATTAATAATTAATAACATTGTATAATGATGATTTATGAGCCAGAATTTCATCTTTGTTCATTTACCCATATGTTTCACTGTTTATTTTCTAAAAAAATCTGTAATATTTTATAGATATTGCATCACTATTAAAGTAATGTTTAAAAAATAATATATAATGAATGGAAAAATACGAAAACATTTCGTAAATCTACAACAATGAGTTTTATGAAGACTACAAAACAAATCACTTATTGAAACAACTACTTCTCTGGCTAATACCTCGACAGATATTGAATTATACAGAAGAAAGTTGCGTGTTACAAATAGCAAGGCAATTACAATTGTTACTTATTCAAGATTTAAAGTCTCGTCACTCATATATTTCTTTTTAATTTCAGGTTGAGACCATCAGAGTAGTACTGAAGAAGGAATTAGATCTGCCAATTATTGAAATATCCGATCCAAACGCAAAATTAGATGGCGGCGACGTTTTATTCACAGGTAACATTATTATTAAATAATGAATAAATTAGCCACACTTATATATATTTAAGTTAGGTAATAATTTTAAAAGATACTTGTAGAAATTGTACATTATAGACTTCAACACAACTATAAAACAGTATACAAATACTATATAAAACATGAAGTTATGTACTATGCATGTAGGTACCTTGTTTTTCATGTGATCATAGAAAAAAATTATCATCACTATTTTATCGCAGAGGTACACCATATAGGTATTTTAGGATAGTCCTTAAAGTATTGTCTTCATTATTTTATTGAATAAACCAAATAGCATTACAATGAATTGACATAATCCTGTTCAGACTTTAAATATTGTCTTTTCTTGGTCTTTCTTAGATACTTTCACTTGTCAATATCAGCTTTGAACATCAATCGTTGAGAAAATAGAAATATCTACAATCTGGTTAAAGATGAAAATAACATTCATCTCTAGTACAAAATGCGAGACGATCCATTTCTTTTTAATATCTTTTCGAGAATTTTTTATTTTTCAAACACGGCTTTGACACCTCATTGTAGCTTGGATAGCTTCAATATCTACTAATTTAGTTCCCCGAGCAAGTATCAACACGCGATTTATTTCCATCTAGAAACGCCTGCATAGCAGACAATAGATGCCATGCAGCAAACAAAAGATTGGCACCAGTTAGAAGAAGAAGCTGGCTATAGTTGCTTGAATCGTAGGTGGAAAATTCAGTTTCTGCTCTCTGGAAATCCATAAAGACACTGTAGCATAAATGTCCGGTATTGATGACTCGTCTGGCTGTCGCCTGCTAAGGTAGATTTTCCAGGCTGGAGGCTGGACAGGTGGTTGCCATCGTAATGATCTTTGATCTTTAATTCAACAAATTATAGTGAGATGTAAAAAACCTGACAAGTAACAGACAAAACTATAGATACAAGAGTAGAATGGTAGACAGAGATAGACAACAGACTATTTAGCTGATATTCTGCATGTTGTCTACAGATAATCAAAAAACAGACTGGTAAATAATAAAAGATTAAACAAATTACTTATAGACAATTAACAAACAAAGGACAAATAGACGACAAACAAACTTATAACCCTTTGAAGCACATGATTTCGATAATTGAAAAAGATGTATTTGCAAAATTGTCCCACCTTTTTGTTATCAAAAGATGCTTGGTGGGACAATTTTCATACCACTTCAGACGCGTCAAATGTCATATAATTAACCATTGTATTATATGCATCTGTTGATAACAAAAAGGTGGGACAATTTTGCAACCACCTAACCCCTAAGGGTAAAATAGTCTGCAGATAGCAAATAGTCGGAACCAATATGAAAAGAGCCGACAGAGAGACGAAACAGATAAAAAGCAGACAGATGATAACAAGCATAACATAACAAATCAAATAAAGACGGATGACAAACTGATAAAAAATTGATGACCTACAAATAACAAAAAAACAAACAAACATAAGTAAGACAACAAACAACAAACTAAGGAAAAACAGAATTATTCTTACTCTGCCATCAATAGCCACGGGCCGGTTTTGATGTATTTTGGAGCTTATTAGAAGTAAACATCCTTAACGGCGCGACACTAATGAGAACTAATATAGATCAAAATCGATTGCTGATCGTAGCTGCTGTTGCTAGAAAAACAATAATATAATGTTTTCACACTATTTTTATTATAATTGTTGCTGATGACACTGTAATTGTCGCTGGTTATCCATTGAATTAGGGAAATCTAGTGCAACACTTTAGATAATCGATGTTACCTTAATAGTTTCTCTATAAACATACAATGATGATAGATGATATATAGATAAAGAATAGAAAATAGGCAATAGAAATAAAACAGAGAAAACGGACAGACGAAAAATAGACAACAACAAACCGTCCTTTAGTTTTTGTCTGTCTGTTTTTCTCTGTGCGATAGATAGATGAAAAGCAGATAACAAACGACAAATAAGTGTCTTAAAAACGAATAGTGGATAAAAGACAAACTACCGATAGGTAAATATACGTGGGGAGTTAAATTATTAATGTTACACATTTTTTTTCGGCCACGTTTGGTTGAAAACCTTAAACATTTCGTGTGAACATTATTCAATATTCCCGCTTCTTCTTGTATAGTTTCATTGATTTCCGAAAGGTGACAGCGCTATACATAGCTGGTGTAACGAAGGTGCGTTCCAAACAATGGGCAGTAATTGAGTTTCTTTTGGCAGAAAACCAGGGCATCTCTGATATTCATAGGCGCTTGCAGAATATCTACGGAGATTTGGCAGTGGACAAAAGCACGGTGAGTTGTTGGGGAAAGCGTGTGTCATCATCGTCGCTACTTCAAGAAAAACCGTCTACCTCCTGCATGCCGGCCACGCATGCAATTTCGGATCGTGCGAACACTCTCATTCGTGATGAGTCCTATCACAATTGTTCACCGATTGGGTCACGCGATGTCGAACCGAAGACCATATAGAGCAAAAGAGAATCATCTGTGCTGAATTGCTTGCTCGGCATGAAGCTGATTGTGACAATTTTTTTGTCAATCATTGTTACATTCGATGAAATATGGGTTCATCACTTCGAACCCGAAACAAAATGCCAATCAATGAAGTAGCGCCACACCCATTCCTCTACCAAGAAAATGTTTAAAGCCATACCCTCAGCTGGTAAAGTCATGGTTACGGTCTTCTGGGATTCTAAAGGGATTATTCTGTTCGATGTCCTTTTCCATGGTCAAACGATCAACACTGAAATGTATCGTACTACTCTTCAAAAATTGAGAAACGACTTCAGCGTGTTCGTAGCCACAAAAAGCCAAACTTCTCTTTCTCCATGACAACACTAGACCTCACATAAGTCTTCGCACCCGAGAGGAAACTTCAGTGGACTGTTCTTCGTCATTCACCCTAGAGTCCCGATATCGCACCGTCGGATTTTGATCGGTTTGGTTCAATGAAGAACGCAATTCACGGGAAGCACTATGCGGATGATGAAGACGTTATTGATGCAGCACGATTTGGCTTCCACATAGAGCCGTGGACTTGTATCGTGCAGGCATACAGGCCCTCACTTTAAGGTGGCGTAAAGTTGAAAAATAGTATTTTGTAGCAAAAGGATTGGGAAATAACATGGTGTATTTGAATACTAAAATAAAACAACCCTATATTGAATCTCCCCCCTAAATCAGTTGGTAGAAAAAACGCAGAGAAAAAGCAGATGACAATCAACAAACAGAAAATAAGTATCAGGTAGAAGAAAGGCAAACAATAAACTGATTAGCGACGGAGACATGACCGAAGACAGCGGATAGACAAACAAAAAATAGACAACAATAGATTTGTTTATTTGTTTATTAATACTTTAGTACTCGTATATACATAATATTTAGCAAAGTTAATTACAAAATATAAAAAACATACAAATAATTTAGGTTATACGAATCCTGGGCGGAGTTCACTCTTTTTCAAAATGGTCTTCCACTCAAACCCTGATTTTCTTCTAGTAATATGATATCCCATTACACTTTCTGTGTAGCTACAAGCTTCTTCTTAATATTATAATAACTTTCATTTTAGAACTATTCGTTCTCTATATATGTCAACATGACAGCTATTATTAGATATAAAAAAGAACATCATAAGCATACATCAAGTAGAAAACTTTCGTTGAAATAAAACAAGACAGTTGGGAAAGTTCCACTTAGACAACTATAATTGATGACTTCACCACTCAGATGGATATAAAAGTGAAACTCTCTGAACTGTGTTATTTTATTTCAATGTATTATGGAGTTTAATTAAAAAAAAGACCTTTATTGGCATCTATAAACTTATCCATATATACAAAATAATAACAATCCAAAAACTAAATATTTATTACAACCTTCTTCTCCTCTCCCTCTCCCACCCTAATGTCATCACAATCTTTACGCCAGCCCCGTCCTCTCGCATCCACTCCTCTATCCGTCTACTCCCATTCATTCATTCCTCCCGTATCTCCTTACACTCCTCCGCTAGATGACTCCATGTATCTCTCCCACTCCCACACAGCACACACCTACCATACTCTTCGCCCATCCATATCTTTCTTCCTCTCTCCTCCGAGCCACACCTAGCGAGTTTAATTATATATTTGCTTTATTAAATCAATATAGGAAACATTCAATCAAATGACAGACATGTAGAAAAAACAGAAGAAAGACAAACTACACAGAAATAAAAATGATATGACAAACGAAGAATTAGACAGGTAATATGTAGGTGACAAACGTAGAAGAAGAAAAAACATGTAGATAACATACAGTTGAAAACACATGATAGATTGACAAAATAACAATACAAGTCGAACCATGACAAATATAAGAGAGATGATAACAAATAGACCACATATAATAGCCATTGAGAACGATAAGCAGAAGATTAAGACCAATTAGAAGTCAAATTGATTATCAATAGATGGAACATCAGCATATTGATGTAAAGCAGATGTCGGAAAATAAGTGAAAACGAGCTCTATCTGATGATAAATAGATGGTGGACAGACAAAAAATAAATAAATCAAACAACATGCAGACACAATTCTAACAACAGAATCACGGTAACAGTTAAACAGCCAACAAACAAAAACACTGACGATAAATAATACACAACAGGTTACAGACAGATGATAAACAGGTAACGTAGAAGGAAAAGAAGATATATAGTTAAAATGCGCTCGATAAGAAACAAATGACAACACATATGTTATGCAGACAAAACTCAAACGTACCAGGTACAAAAAATGACAAGACAAAAACAGATGACAAGAAATAGACGACATATAATAGAGAACAATAAGCAGAAGACCACCACTGGTAACAAATTGTTACGTAGACAATAAACAGATGTTATGCAGACAAAAATCAAACGTTAAATAGAAGACATGTACCAAGTACAAAAATGACAAATTTCAGAGAGACAAAAACAGATGACAAAATAGACGAATATAATAAGCCCCATAAAAAGGCGTATAAACTGAAGATTGAGACCAACTAGAAGTCAAACTGATTATTAATAGAGGAAGCATGAGATTGAAGACTTATTGATGTATAACAGATGTCAGATAACAAATAAAAAGCAAGCATCAGATAGAGGACAAATAGATGATGGACAGACAAAAAAAATGCAGACAAAAATCGAACAACAAAAATACGTTAACAGATAAACAACCAACAAATAAAAACACTAACGATAAATAATGGACAACAGGTTAAAGACAGGTGATAAACAGGTAACATAGAAGAAATAGAAGATATATAGTTAAAATGCGCTCGAAATAGAAACAGTTGGCAGGTTTAACAAACAAAAAACACCACTGACAACAAATTGTTACGTAGATAACAAACAGATGTTATGCAGAGAAAACTCAAACGTTAAATAGAAGACACGTACCAGGAACAAAAATAACAAATTTCTGAAAGACGAAAACAGATAGCACACATAAATGGATAGACAATAAACAGAATATTGGCACAAATTAGAACACAAAACTGATAAATAAATCAATGCCTTTACGTTTTTGAACACTGTTCATGTTGAATTTTCATCAAACAAATTATGGTGCGCATAATCCATTGTCGCGTATCATGAAATATTATAACGTGCTCTTGCAATATTTCCATTTTTAATTATTTTGTAATTCATATATAATATTTATTTACTTTGATGATTGTAATTAAGTATATACATTAATTCTAAATTTGTTTATTTAACTACAGAGTAGTTGATAAATTGTATGACTTTTTTTTATATGTGTATTAATTATATTTTGATAATTGTTAAAAAGAGGATTTCCGTAATAAATAAATAATGACTGGGGCATCAACTAGAAGACTTGGTAATGTAAAACAGATGACAGACAAATCAAAACAAACATCGTATAGAGGACAAATAGATGATGGACAGACAAAAAATAAATCAAACAACGTGCATACAAAAATCGAATAACAGAAACATGCTAACAGATAAACAAAACTAACTGATAAAAACACTGACAGGTTAACATAAAAAAGCAGATGACTACAGACAAATGACACTTACATAACAGTTAGGTCTAATGCAGACAAAAATCAAACATTAAATAGAAGACACGTAACTGGTAGAAGAATAGCAGGTATTAGAAAGGCAGAAATAGATTTTTTTTAAAGTAGACGACACATAATAGTCAAGACAGGCAAAGGACATTAAAGGAGAAGATATTCACCAATTAGAAGACAAATTGATGATCGACATAGGCAACATCAATTAGAAGACATATTGATGTAAAACAAATAATAAACAACAAATAAAAAAAAACATCAGATAGAAGAAAAACATTGTCTATCATCTATTTGCTAAATAATAAAACAAACAACATGCCGTCAAAAAACTAAGAAGAGAAACACGGTAACAGATAAAAACTACTTAGTACGGAGGACTACACTAATTATTCCAGGATTAATAGATTTGTCGAAATAAATTTTAAAGGTAACGTTCATGGTTTTATAATTTAATTATAAAACATCAATATAATAACCTCAAGAAATTTTTATATGCATGTCCAAAAGTTGAAAATAAAACGTTCAAGTCATTAATATTCTTTGGTGAAGTCAGCCTAAAAATTCGAAATATATTAATGTAGCATTTAAACCAACTAATAAAATTTGTAATTCAATTTTTAATTCTAAACCCTCATAGATAAATTAGATAGATCAGGTATTTACAATCTAACGTGTAAAAAATTGTAAAGGAATTTACGTAGGTCAAACAAACTAGTCGTAACGTCAACATTAGATTAAAAGAACATCTTAGATCTTTCCGATTAAAACATACAAATTTCACATTCGCGAATCACCTAATAGAAAACCGACATTCTTTTGATGAATATGTACTCGAGATAATCCATTTTGCCGAAAAAGGTAAGTTTGAAAATGATCAGTTAATGATCGAAACTTGAGTCACTTAAAAATAAAGTGTGATATCAACAAAGTAAACGTTTTTGTTTAATAACCCTGTTTATACTTATCTTATATGTACGTATGGCATTCGAAATTTTTTTAAATTACTCGCATCAGCGTGGTACAAATTTCCTTATGGTCATATGTATACCTTAAACTTGATTCATCCAATATAAAGCGATGAGTCACAGTTAGCTCTCGACGATTCGACTATAGAAGACAAGTAGATGCTAGACAATAAACACATTTAAACTGAAATAAATCCAGGAAAAATAGACTACAGACAACAAATTCAAGATCATCTGACAGTTATTCAATATATTTCAAGGTCATCCAACGATTTCTTATGGACATACGTGAAACTTAAACTTGATTCATTAATAAAGCGATGAGTCGCAGTCAATTCTCGACGGTTCGACTATAGAAGACAAATAGATGCTAGACAATAAACACATTTAAACTTACCAATAAATCCAGGAAAAATAGACCACAGACAACCAATACAATATCATCGAACAGTTATTCAAGGTCATACAACGAATATCCAAGACTAATAACGGTTATCCAAGTATATTTAAGGCTAACCAACAACAATAAACATAAACATAAACACTGTGAGATAATACAATAAATTAAATTCATTTAAATTACATACTCAAGTTAATTCATATTTATTTATTAATATTGCAGAAGTTACTTTGCAATTTCATTCAAGATTATAAAATTATTATTAAAAATCATCTAGTAATAGTAACTATTTATTGCCATTTGAGGCCATCAATCATTTGAGGTCATTCAATTTACTAACGGTAACGGTATTTCAAGATCTTCAAGCTTATTCAAGGCGATCTAATGACAATTTTAGGATCTAAATCAGGCAAAATTAGACGACAGAAAACTGATAAACGACGGACATAAGGCAGGAAAAGATGATAGACAAACAAAATCTGTCAAGTCACAATAGTCAGTAAAGTAGAAAACGTTCAATCAGACGATAGTTAACAGAAAACAAATGAATGACACCATATACAAGATAAACAGATGATAAATAATGAAAAGAAAACAAGTAATATAAGGGGTGTTCAAACGACACTGTGGGTATAAATAAGACTTTAATCAATCACCAGAGGCTTGAGCACAACTATCCCATGGTTTCATGAGCCGAAGGATACCTTGTTCCTAGAAGTCACTTGGCTATGACACGAGCCAATCCATGATTGTGTTCATCAGTTCGTCATCCGAGTTAAAGCACTTCCCTTTGAGAAGTTTTTTATGCGGCTCAAATAGATGGAAGTCGCAGGGTGATGTGTCTGGGCTGTAGGGCGGATGCTCCCACGTGAACATGTCCAGTAGACTTTTTTGACCCAGGAGACGCATGGAGGTGAGTTATCGTGGAGCAGAATCACTCCTTCCGTGAGCAACCCAGGCCATTTGCTCATGATGGACTTACGTAGGATATGGAGTGTCGCACAGTACATACTACTGTTAATGGTGTTTCTGTGCTCGAAGAATTCAAGTCGAAAAAAACGGTGAGCAGCATCTTGCCTGCTGAGGGCACAGATTTGAATTTTTTGGGGGGAGATGACGATGCATGTTTCCATTGTATGCTGTCCCGCATTGTCTCAGGCTCGTAGTGATGACATGAGCTCTCGTCACCGGTTACGATCCGTTGGACGGAACAAACACCTCCCTGCTCCTCTCCTATGAGTCCCCCGCAACGCTACGCTGGCCTCTCCATTAGCGTCCTTGGATCTCTCACTACGTTATCGCAAAGCGGCATATTCCTATTTTAAATGGCTGTTGTGGCGTTTCGTACCTTTTCATTTGATAGGGAAATAAAGAAAAATAGACTGTATACGATAAGAGAATCCAGGATAAAGACAAACAAATGACATTTTGGCCACAGACAATTAACAGATGACATGAAAAAGTAAAAGACAAACGTACAGTAAAGGTAAGATTGAGACCAGGTATAAGACTAGAAGTCAATATGGTACACAATATACAGACAAAAAATTGAAAACGAAGAAAAATAGACAACAGCAGCAAACAAGCATTTTTTTCGTTACAAGAGAGAGTGTCCATACTGAATTATATATAGTAGGGTAGTGGCTGCACAAGAGAAATAGCAAGACAAGACACCAAAAGCAGGTAAATTGCTATATTTTCCGATATCCAGGCGCTGCTAAGAGCACTGAGATCCACACAGGTCGAATCTAAGCTAGTGTGAGACTGTATACGTGCTCTTAATGAATTTGGCTGTCACAAAAATGTAATAATCACCTGGGTCCCAGGACACGGAGGACATCCGGGGAATGACAAAGCAGACGAACCGGTCTAACAAGGCTCGTCAAAAGCAGTAATTGGCCCGGAACCCTCCTGCGGAATCTCCAAAACCGCAGTCAAACGATCCATAAAAAAATGGGCGGAGACACAGGGTCATACCTGGTGGACGAACTCACCAGGACAGAGACAGGCGAAACTGTTCCTTAAGAAACAATCACGACCGAACTTCTGAACCAAGACAGAAAAATGGTCAAAACAATAGTTGGTCTGAGGCAAAGCTAGAGCTGGTCATCTGAGATAAACAGGGATCCACAATAGATCTGAAAAGGTCGCGGTGGAACAGGCGCTGGTGCCACCCATATAACATCTACATCTACATCTAGGGTAATGGCAGACTACTACCGACTAAAACCTTACCTCCTCGATCACTGTTTTTTTGACTAGTCCAGGATTAAAAGGTCTTTCTATTTGGATCTCAAGCGATGGAGTTGACACTATGCATTACGCGTCTTAGAGTGACGTTTTGCGTACGCTGGAGTTGATCTATTAAAGTGGGGCTACAGTAGCCCTAAATGAATGCAGCGTAGGTAATCTGCAGCCTTACCATCATGGTGAACAGCGTTAGTCTGTTTTTCATAAAATTTATCTCGCGCCAGGGCCTAGCCAACGAAGCTCTGGCCTTTTGGTATGTGATCGTGTTTAACCACGAGAGGTGTTGGTCGAAAATTATGCCGAGATATTTAATCTCGTCTTTTATCTCAATTAGTTTATTTAAATAGGAGTGTTGGGAGGATTGGTCTTTCGTTTTTTTGAGGTACGGTCTACTGCAATGTACGGATACACTCTTATCGACATTGACCTCAAGTCACCATTGTGTCGCCCACTTCTCGTAGGTGTCGAGAGCAGTTTGGAAAGTTTCTTTAGATGACCTGTGTTGCCACTTCTACTGAGTAGAGCTGTGCTGTCGGCATATTGTGCGATTAGTACCGGAGTCAGATTCGAAATATCGAAATGTACACTGTTGGGGACAGTGGCACGTCTGCACAGATCTTACTCTCGCTTGAAAGTGTGTTATTAATTTTGCATCGGAACTTTCTGTTACGAAGAAAGTCGTGCGTGACTCTGATCAGGTAATCGGGGAAGTTTAGATGGATCATTTTATAAATGAGTCCATCGTGCCAAACCCTGTCAAACGCTTTCGAGATGTCACGGAAAACTGGGGTGGTATATCGTTTTATAGAGAAGTCTGCAGAGATGAATTCGGTCACCTTGGATAGTTTGTGGTTGGTGTACATGTCGGCTTGTGAATCAGAACGACTGAGAATGATATTTTCGACTAGTTTGCCCAGCACGCTGAGCAAGCTAATGGGACCATAGCTCAATAGGAGCAAAGATGATTTACTTGGCAAACAAGCAACAGGCAATAACTAGTATATATACAGATAGCAACCAACTTACGTAGAGTACGTACTCTAGTCCACAAACAGTTTTGTTTTTTAGACGTTCTCATTTGATATTAATGTTTATTTAACCAGTAATATCACTCCAAATTTCCGCAACGAATGATAAACCGATATATATTGTATGACCGATACCTTATTTCTAGATGTTAGATTACGTGATAATAGTTCATTTTATTTTGTGATATTTTTGAAAAATATAATGTCAAATATAATGCCGAAGCTATTTATATAATAATCAAAATTCAAAGAAAGGTTAGAGGAAAGGAAGTAAATTCAAAATAAGTTGTTATCCTGTTCATATGATGCAAAACCTTTATTTTTTTAGACAAATTCTCTTAGGCTTTAAATTAAAACACAGAATATATACACAATAAGCGTATGGTAGTACCGGGTGTTTCTAAATGAATATCGGGGTTGTAGAGCATCAAGATAGGAGGTACCAGTTACAGTTGCTTCTAGAAACAAACTTTCCATTAAGATATGGCACAAAAAACCTTTCAATTTAGGGGAGTTTCGTTGCAATCGTACCATTACGTAAGGATTATCCCGGCCCCTGATGCATGAGTGTTCACATGTCTATTTTCTCTTTAACAGGCCGCTATTTTTGCTACTAGCGCCATCTAGCTCATGCGCGTACCAACTAACAGAACTGTTTCATTTCAGGTATTAATTATCATTTTAATTTTTACGTAATGAGTACTGCAAAGCGTTAAGACCCCGACATTCATTTAGAAACACCCGTTATAAAAATTGAGAAGTTATATGTTTATTACGATTAATAAACTGTTTTGTTTTGTTTTAGGTCAAGAATTTTTTGTTGGTATATCGGAGTGGACAAACGAGGCTGGGGCTAGAGCCGTAGCGGCCGCCTTCCCAGAGTACCCTTGCACACCTATAAAGGTAAAACCTCAGACACTGGTCCTTGGTGACCTAACAAATGGTGTGCCGCAGGTGAGCGTTTCATTACAGAAATCCAACGTCAACGCTACAAGCTGCACCCATAAGCACGCTTAAAGCTTACAATTTTTATCGAATCGATCGGCTTAATCTTTTATTATTTTTTTTACATATATATAATCAGAACCATCAGAATAAGAGACCATTTTTATTTTTCGCTTCGCTCTGAGAAGTTATCTGAAAGCACGCGAGGATCCACAGTCTGGAAAAGTTATTATTTGATTTGTAGAAATTCATTAGAGTTTAAGTTGATTATTTTTTATTGGCGAAATTTTAGTAGGATGTTTTGTGTTGAAAAGCAAATAATTTATTTTGATTATTTTTAGGTTCCGTCACCTAAAAAGTTAAAATCTTTTGTGACTGTTGGAGGACCGTGCTTATTGTGCGTGGGTGCGGGTAAGGAGGCGCAGGAAGTTTTGAAGAGGATGGAACGCGAGGCAACGTTTAGTTATCAGACTTTAACGCTGCCCGAAGATGAAGCTGCTAACGTTTTGTACCTTAATGGAACTTTGGTGCATCGGGGTAAAGATGAAATACCCAAATCATATGATGTAAGTGAATATGGTATGATAAATTTAGAACAAGAAATTAATGAATAAAATAGCAAAAATAATTAAATAATTTAACACTCAAGTTTGTAACCATCTCCAGACACGTGTTTCGATCTCTTGATCTCATCAATACAGCATTATTTTAAAATTGATTTTAACGTATTTAACATTTTTAGTTCAAATGATGTAAGTTTTTGTACCTCAAATTTTATTTAACTGTTAACGGTGGAGGCTTCTACTTCGTTATACATTATTCTTCACAAATAAAAAACTTTTGAACTTTGTTTGTATAACACTAACTTTATGTAGTGACTATAGTTTCGACAACTTGTCATTATCAAACTAGAAGTTAAAAAGTTGTTTATTTGTGAAGTTTTGTCAAAATTGTTATTCAAAAATATATTGTTAATATTATGAATAAAAATATATTGTGTTATTATTTTCAGATATTTTGTGATAAAATTGATTATCAGAGAAGATCCCTGAACGTCTCCCAACTAGCGAAAGCGTCTTGCGGCCTCTCGTCGAGTTGTCTTCTAGTCCGGAGATTACGAATATGCCGTAATCTGTAAAAGTGCTCACCAACATTACACCACCTCAGGTCTTCATTAAATACAAATATCAAGGACCACAATTCCGATTATACTACAAGAAGAAAAAAAAACGCTATTTTTATTTCGTCTCGACGAGAACCATTATTGCAATTCGAATATATATTATATTTAAAATATATATATATATATATATATATAGTCCTTATATTTGTTACATAAGTTATTAGAGTTTATTATAAATAGATTCGTGTGGAGATGATGTCGTAACAAAAAAGAGAATTAATAATCCCGCTTGTGAATTTTCGAATCTTCCAGTAATAACGATAAGGATACGATGTTTTCTCTCTTTTTTTTTTCAATTTATATATTGATTGTAACAGACCTGTGCTTACTTAAAACTCGCATCACTCTCTGTCTTTGTCTTACTGTGTCTCTTTCATTCCAGCCGGATGCATTTATTTATGTATATTCCTGTACCAAGTATTAATGTGTATAGTTTGTTTTTAAATTTTTGCATTCAATGCTCTCGATTATTTTTTGATATTTCCATTTTATTTTTATTTTGAATAAATGTATTTTACTTTATGAATACAATTCCTAATTAGTGTTTTAGTGACCTTAATTTATTTATGTTTAGAAGTAGTTACTGTTTTAGACGTACCCAGTATTTTTAAATCAATTTGTTTTTACTAAGATTGAATTGAAGAAGAATTGAATGCCGGATTTAAACTTAAAATGACAAAACTATAAAAATGAATAATTTGTTATTAATTGATGATGTACATTTTAAAGGACAACTATATTTCAAGGTAGATTATCATAGTTCATCAGTAATTTAAATCTTTTTTTTTCTTTAAGCAGTTGGAACAAAACCGTTTAGAAATTTATTATATTTGTGGTAACTCAAGCACTTTTATTGTATAGCATTAAAACATTCTTATTTTCTATCGCATAAGCTTTGAGGGATTTAAAAACTAGCTTGTACTTAACCACGTGATCAACTGAGTCATTGCTGTACATAAGTAATGTTTCATTATAGCTATGAAACGTCAAAATAAACAATCTTTTGAACTTTGGTGAATGACCTTTCTTCACATTCGTCATTAGTGCTTTATTCGTCAAATTATTTTGATCTTCACGTAACTCAACCAATCAATCTTTTTGACAATTTTTTCCCCAAATGTATTAAAAATAGATGTATATATTCATCCTATTAAAAAATTTTAATTAATTTCTTTTGGAAAAGTCCCACTCCACTATTCATTCCACTATTTTTCTTCATTTTTAATGTTCTGTAATGAAAAGCGTTTCAAAAACTGTCGAACATATCTAAAAGCTATGTAGGCAGAGTCACCAGTTGTTGGAGAATAAGTTCCAGTTCCCATTTAATAAGTACGGCTGGGTAAACTCCATCCTTTCCTTAAGAATTAAATGAGAGAATGTTTGAATGGCCCATATTATCTTGAATCCTGTTATTGTGTTGAAGGTTATGCTCCAATTTTCTGCTGAAATAGTATAAATCCCCTTCTGGTCTTCATTCTTCTCCTCCATGTTTTAGTAGTCGGGAAAATAAGTTTATAAGCATACATCCATTGACTCTACGAGCTTGTCAATATAACTGTCATTCTCCTTTTTCATTATTCCAGACTGCAGTGTTGGGTCTTCAGCCTTGCGGCTGTGGTTGTAGACTTACTTGGTTCATTTTGGGAAAATTCAACGATTTTCAAGCAAAACTGAATTTTTCGAATGTTTATTGTCAAAATTTCTTCTGATTTCCTTAAAATTGTTATCTTGGAAAGTTCTATAAAGCAAAATGTTTTTTTCTTAGCACATTTTCTACTGTTTATTATTTATTTCAGAAATGTTTCGGCATTATATTTAAAAGATTTTTTTAATTGCAATTATTTTAAATTGTTTTCTAGTGAGGTTTCTCGAATGGTTTCGTTGAGAATGTTCAGTGCTTTTTTTAATTTCAAGCATTTTTATGTATGAACTAAAAAATCTTTCTTTAGAATTTTTTTAATTGTTATCAATAGATTTTAGTGTTTTTGGTAATATTACAGTTATTTTAAAATGAATTATTTTTTTTCAGCTGTCTTGGAAACTATTTTAACATTTTTTATTGCTTCTTTATTTAATGTTTTAATGTATTTTTCTTTTGAAGAAATGTTTTGAAATATTTTCCAAATGTTTTTTTAAGGTTTTAAAGTATTCTTTTATGATAATTCGATTATTTGTTATGTAAATTTTAATTGCAGAATAATTTTTTTTTTTTACTGCTTTCGAAAGATTTTCAATTTAAACTATTTTTAAGCATATTATTTTGGCAAATCACAATTGTTAATGAGAATTTTCATACTATTTTTTAGAAAGTTGATAATTGTTTCAACAAATTTTCAATTTATTTTGGTAAAATTTTAGATAAAAATTATTTATTTATTGTGTGTTTTTTCTTATACATTTTTGTACTATGATTTTATCAATTGAACCTTTTAAAGAAATTTTGCACTGTGTCTTTTTGATAATTTTCAATTGTTTTTTTTTAGTTTCAGCTATTTTTGAGTAAGTTTTAGAATCATTTTAAACTTTTTTGTTCACAATTGTACATAAGGTTTTCAATTGTGCTTTTGGTAAAATTTTACTTACAAATTTTATTTTCGATCGATCGATTTTATCAATTAAAATTTTACGTCAATCTCTTTTTACTAATTTATAATTACAACTATTTTTAGGTAAATTTTAAATTGATTTTTTAATTTTTCTTAGGAAAGTTTTCTTTTTTTTTAATGTCTGTTTAGAAGTTGTCAACTGTCAATTTTTAATAGATTTTAATCTGTTAATTTTTTTTGTGAATGTAACTATTTTCAAGCTTAAAAATGTATTTTTGAATGTTAGCAATTGTTTATTATCAAAATTTCAATCTAGGCTAAATCAGTTTTTCATTAAAATTTTCAGCAATTTTTTCTTTTTAAACAGTCTAGAATAGTAAAAGTCTTTCATTTTTATTGAATAATTTTCTCACTTGTCTTTTGGTGAAACATTATTTATTTATTATTTATTTATTATGAAATTATTCAAAGCTTTTATTTATTCAAGAATTGAAACTACTGAAAGCTTTTTTAAATAAAACTTTAAAGTTTGCTTAAAATTCTGAATATATTACCAAAATCAATTAAAATTTTCTTTTTCTAAAAAAAAACAGGTAAAAATATGAGAAAACAGTTAATTTACTTAAAAATAGGTAGAATATTAACAAAATAAAAAGAATTAAAGTGGGTTAGATTTAATTTAATAAAAAATAATAGACTTGTTAAGAAAAAGCAATCATAACTTTTTGAAAAACGAAGCATTCAATTAGTTTAAATTTAGTTTAAATTAAAAAAGAAAACAATTGAAAATTTCTAAGAAAAACTATAAAAAACATGCATTAAAGTGGTTTTAGGAATTTAACAAACAAAAACAGTTAAATTTGCTTGAAACACTTAAAATTTACTAAAAAAAAAAAGACGAAGCTTTAAGTAATGCAGATTAATTTTTTTAATTTCTTTGAACTTGGAATTTTACAAGAAAATAAAAATATTGTTAAGAAATTGTTTAAAAAGTTATCTTCATGGCAAGTTGGACTTGCAATTTAGTTGAAATAAGAAAAAGTATTGAAAATTTCTAAGAAAAACCAAGTTAAAATAGTTTAAGTAATTTAAAAAAAAGAAAGAAAACACTTCATTTTTTTATACCACTTATATTTTTCATTTCTCGTGATTAGTTTTAATTACAAGGTAATCATTATCGAACTAAGAAAAGTTAAGTGTTTTCTTTTTTTAAAAATCGAAAATGTACTGTTTTTTTTTAATTCAAGTATTAAAAAAACAGTTAAGTTTCTTAAAACACTTGAAATTTATCCAAGAACAGTCAAAGCTTTAAGAAATTCAGTTGGAATTTTTAAAACAAAAAAAAATTCATAAAGTTATACTTTATGAAAAGATAAGCTGGAAATTTATTTAAATTCACTTGAAATAAGAAAAAACAATTGAAAATTTCTAAAAAAAAACGGAAAATTGCACTAAGGTAGTTTTAGTTCCTAACTAAAAAACAGTTAAATTCGCTTAAAAATCTGGAATTTTGAACAAAAAAATAAATAAATAAAATTGTTGTTAAAAATTAGTTTAAAAATTAAACAAGTTCAGAAGTTTTGATTTACTAAAACACACAAAACAAGTCAATTAACAAAAAAATTAAAGAAATTGAATATAGTTTAGAATTTCAAAACAAAAACAATAAAGTAACTAAAAAAGAATTTGAATTTTCTTAAAACCCGTTTTAAAATTTTCCTAAAACAGTTGAAATTTAATAATTGATTTTTATAAAGAATAAACAAATAAAATTTGACAAGAAAGAAGATTTAAAAACTATCTATAAACAGAAATAGCTTTTAGAGAGAATCAATCGAAATTTTTCATTAAAAGAAAAGTGGAATTTTTCTCCGACATATAATAATTGTTAATTAAGAAAACAGTTAGCAATTTTCATAACACAAATGAAAAATCTCTGTAGGTGTATTTCTTAAGTTACGTAAAAAGCTAGATTAAATAATACAAATTAGAGTAAAGAAAGTGAACTCCAAAAATATTGTTAAAAATTTGTTTATAAAGTTAAACTATATGAAATATGTTTAAAAAATATGTTTAAATTCACTTGAAATAAGAAGACAATTGAAAATTTCTAAGAAAAACCGGAAAATTGTACCAAGGTTGGTTTATTCCTTGAGTTACGGGAAGAGCTAGTTTAAATAATATAAGTTAGAGTGAACTTGTATTATTTTGCCAACTGTTTATTATTACGATTATAAGAATCATGAAAGTTGTTAAATCCTTTAAAATTTTCTTTAAATTTAAGAAAAACTAATTTGAAAAGACACCGAGCTTCTTCAGTCATTTTTAAGCTTATTATAGGATAATTTTGACCATTTAATCACCAACTTGTAGTGAGCGCCCATTTACTGAACTAAATATTAGTGTAAAACTTTAATAATTATTAAATTCATTAAGTGTCCACTCAATCAATTATTAAATTATTAATTAAACTAACTTTTTATTTTTTTATATAGTTTATTTAATAATGTTTAATTGATTGATTGTTGATGCACTTAAACGTTGCAATCCATTGTCAATAGTAAGATAACGACGCTGTTAGAATTTCAAATTTGCTTTATTTTAAACCCTACATATTTTTTTTTCCTGAAGAAGTTACAGTGTGATGAAACATATGTAGTCTTTAAAATAAACTAAATATAAAAATCATGTTTAGTATCCAGTTAATGTTTAAACTCTTTCATTTCGTTATTTTGGAAATTGTTTATATTTTAGTGCCAACATTTAAGTCTTATTAATGCAGCAATTATTAGCCTAACAAATAAGCCCAGTGTTCACTATAAGAAAACAAAAAAATGCTTAAATAGGCAAATTCAGTCAGTCTGTTGTTATAATATCACACCAGTATTATGATTATAACCTATATTAAGTACTTCAAGTTTGATCCATAAAATCCGGCATTCAATTTATGAAATCACTCTTTACTTTATTTTCACCGTTTACTGTAGCTTAATTTATTTAATTGATATTATTTCATCTACACTTATTTAAAAAAAAACAATGTGAATACTTGAACAAATATCTAAATTACTTTAGCTAAAGAAGTTGGTCTATAAATTTCTTTTGTTACAGCATCATTTTTTAACAATTAAACAAACAAAAAACAAGACTTATAAATACAATCCCTTGCCTTGTCTATTAATTATTTTACATATATCGAAATAACCTTTAATCTGCCAAAATGTCGTTTTTTCGTACTCTTAAAGTTAATGTTTTTAAATTATTATTTCCGTGTCAACAAAACATTCGGACCTATTCTGGTATTATCGGTGTGAAACGCTTTCTGCTTTTAACTTATCAGTAAACTCCATTTGGATGTACCATAGGGCTAGTGTTTTACTAATATGAGACTGTCCAATGTATTTCCTTCCTTTTTGTAAAATTAATTAACTCTATCAAGAATAAGTTTATAAGTTTAATTTTAAAGTTGCTGAAATGCAAATTTATCTTAGGTAATGTTTTTACATTTGTTAATTCTTAAAACTTAAATCAAATTGAAAATTTTATAAAAAGAGAGACAGAGCAAAAAGAACCTAATTCAGTTTGCATTTTATTAATAACAATAAAAACCTGTATTTGACTTTACGTTAATTAAAGTGTTCACATTATTATCTTAAAATATTAATATTTATGATCCGCGATAGCAATACAATTGCTTTAAATAGATCGTGACTAACAGATTTAAATACAAATCAAAATGTATCTATGTGATCCTAGAATGATGAAACGGCAAAGGTAGGTTCGTGGAGTTTTTGTGGTGTACCAATTTCGGACCAATAAATATATGAATTTATGTTATTCGGAATATATCTAAGCGTGTAATTATTATTATCCTTGATGTACATAGCTGAATAAATCGTTTAGAACGTAACGTCTTATTTCGAACCCTATTTTTTACTACATACAATTGTTAATTTTTATTAAAGCTCTCATTCAGTTCGCCTAAGAATATCTTCATAGCTAATATTCCAAGATGTTCTCATTTGTACAAGAATATGCAAATGTTGTTAAATGAACTGTATCTGTTTTAAAGTCCTGCAGATTCTCCTAAGATATTTACGTTATTTTACACAAAAAAATGTAATTATTTTATTTTTTCCTTCTCGATATTTGCCTTCAATATAAAGCTACACTTTTACTACGAAATTTCTTTCATCATTTTATTATTTCTAAATTGGAACCAGTTTTAACAGAAGTTTTTCTTGAAGCTTACAGCGGTTAGTTTTCTAGTTGGTTGTGTTGTCAAACGTACCTTCAATATCCTCAAGAGTACCTAACTCAATCGCTTTGTTTTTAGTGAAGCTTCCATTCCTGTTGTGAGGCTATGAAATGTAACCACAGTAAATTTGCCAGGTTGATGGGCAAACTACTGCCTACGAAGAGGATTTGCCTTAAAGGCATTGCCCCTTTTATTGTCTTCTTTTTTTATTAGCCCTATTATGTTCCACCAATTCACGTCTCTGGATGGAGATCTCTTAACACGACATCTGGATTCATACGGCTTTAGGATGCTATTTCTGAGCAGAGCTGCGCTGTTCTTTGCTCTTATGTAGTCTGTATGTTAAGGTAGAGATCGTCGGTTCCCACACTTAAGCACATTCTATAGAGTCTCCAGTCTCCAATCTCTACACTCCATTGAGTCTTCCCTTGTGGCCTTGACAACTTCTAAATTTTTTATGTGGTCTTTGAATTATTGTTTCCAGTTGAGACATTGTTAGACTTTGCATTGGAAAATACAAATGCCATGACAATAAATTGCGATACTTCTATTCCTGTTTCTCTAGAGCTGCTTCCACTATACAATATCAACCGTCTAGAAAATAGTAATAGTAAATAATAATAATAAATAATAGTAAAATGTAACAAAAGTACCGTTGTTACCGCCGGGTTAGAGGATAAAATCCCTTTAAGAAGGTTAGGGGTAGTAACTAAGAAAGCCAGTCGTATTATTAGAAATAGAATAGGCGAGGACTTACCAAATGGCTTTACTTTACCCAGTCTTACCTTGTAAAATTAAACAAAATAAGTACCTATCCTAACTATTTTATTTAATTTTAATGTTTCTTTGAATTCCCTATTAAATTATCTAGAAATTTCTAAACACCTCTTCTCCAGATTTGTAGAAATTATCTTTTTTCTACTACCCTTTATAAAAAGACATTTTTCGTCACCGAATACTGCAGCGAAAATTTGAGTTCCGTCACTAGTGAGAGAAAATCCCATAACGCTAACTTTCGTCACTAGGGACGAAAGTTACCTAAACATTTTCACCTCCGTCTAGTTGCCTGCTGTCACTATATCGTGTCATTATTAAACGTCAGTTTTTGAATTTGTACTGTTCGTAACTTCATCATATCATGATTTCTGATTCAGTAATCTTTCCAATACTGCACCAGAAATAGTAAATCAAGCTGAGAAAACCTTTGTGGATTTATTATCAGAAAAATCGAAAAAGAGGTATGAAAAAATATATGCAAAATTCATGGAATTTAAGTCAGATAATCGCGTAAATTCATATTCACTGTGCTGTTTGCATATTTTGCAAAATTGACGGAAAATTTGATATTTAAATCGTAAGTAATTTAAATATGATCTGTAGTTTTGTAATTTTTAATTCATAATAAAGTATTTGTTTATATAATAATAAAAGTTTGTTAGTATCATAGGTAAGGTAGTAGAAAAAGTATAGTGTTTAACTCGTCGAAAGCATTTTTTTAAGCTCGCGAACATTACCAAACTCGGCTTCGCCTCGTTTGGTAAACTGTTCTCTCGCTTAAAAAAATGTTACTTTCGTCACTCGTTGAACAATATACTATTTAGTATTCCTTACTTATTCCTATCGTATAATTTTGTATTTTTTCCAGTTTCAAGAAGTTTTGTGTCAATCTATACAATTGAAAATCTTGTGTTAAATGATGTACTTTTTGTACAGTACCAAAACATCCTTGTATTTTATGACCATCTCATTTTATTTATTATTTTAAATTGAACTTTGGTCATCAGTGGAAGTTATCATTTTTTTGTAGTTTAATTTTCTATTCCATTATCTGATATGATACTTCTCAGTAGCCACACAACAGGTTAACAATACTCTAGCAGCATTTCCTTCCTTATTAGTAAAGTTGTTATATATACTGTAAATAAGTTATATCGCGTAGGCGCCAAAACCACACGCGATTGACACACAGATGAAGAGTTGTCAATAGTTTCAATTTCAAAGTGTAGGGAAATATAAAATTTTTTCATCAAACCCCCCTTCCAGGAACACTACAAAAATAATAAAATGTTAGATCATATAATAGTATAATAATTTTTATTTGAGCTAGATGTATATTTTGGTCACAAAATGGGTAAGTTTACAACAAAACAGTCGCGATTTAAAATGATAAGTATGTTATCTCGGTTTACTTGTTGGAAATCGATGGATGTATATTTGCATCATCGTTGGATATGTCCAAATTTTTGCATATTTCCATTTTTTTTTAAATCATATAAACAAGCTCCTAACTGTATTTTTTGCGGCTTAAGTGTAAGAGCCAGTGCGTTTATTAATTTCGTTGGCCAAGCAAGTATCACTGTCTTATTTGTTTCTTTGTCTTTTTGTCCACCTTCATAAATAATTTTTCCAAAATGGTCTTATTTATTCTAATATAAATGGGAACATTTTAGAAAATCGAGCTAAAAAATTCCAGCAGTTTCTCATCAGATATTTTGTAACGATTTTGTGTTATAAATCATAAACTTATTCAAGCCATATCTCATTTACAAATACTTAACTATAAGTTATTATAATATTATTATAATATATTAAATTATAAGTTTAAATAGTCAATTTTATATATTTAACCAATTTTATTTTGGGTTATTTTCTGAAGAACATTTTTTGTATTCAATAGGATGCAATCTATTTTATTAAAATCTAATCTTTTCTCTCCAGGTTTGTAAAACTTTGTTTTCGACTATTTCTTGCTTTTTCATAGAGCAAAATTCTGTACTTTTTCTTCAAGTTGCAAGAATTTTTTCAGCAATTACTCTTTCAGGTTTCTAAATTTTTCTTTGATGGTTATAGAACCCTACAGTAGTTTTCTTTCTTTCAAATCTCTGGAGTTGTTTTCCAGGATTCTGAAATTTTATCAACAATTCTTCCATATTTCTAACAATTACTTTGATGGTTTTAAAACTTTCTCATTTTACTCTCTTGATAATAGTAGTTTTTAGAAAATTTCCTCATTTTTTCGGGCAACAGAAACAATCTTTGGATAGATCTATGATAAATCTGAATATAGATCAATATAGTTGAGGAAACATAGAAATTCCACAATACTGCCTCTCAGTTCGACTCAGAATTGTACATGCTATACTTACCAGAGAGGAAACGCCTGAACTAGAACGCGGTCAACAACTATATAATTAAACCTAATATCCAAACTGGAGACAGCTTACTTATCCAATAGAAATCGTGTCAATTGTCGCTTCTGATGAAGCAGGATCTAAGCAGACAATTGATAAAATTCAAAAAAACATATTATCCAAGAAAAACTGAATAGTCAATGACTTACTGGAGGAAACTGAACTTAGGGTATGGATATTGACAAGTTCTATTAAGATTTGTTGTTCTAAGAATCGAGCACCTAATAAAGTTTGCAAACAAATTATTCCCGTTGAGGGCAATTATTTAACAATCGAAAAAGAATGACTTGCTGTTGCCTTGAATCTTAACAATTTCAAGGGATTCCTCGAAGGAGTATCTTTTTAAATGGATCATCTACAACTCCAATGGTAGCTGAAACTTAACATATTCGGCTTGTTTTATTCCACCCATTAAGGATTGGACCACATGAGGATGACCTTCTTTAACTCCCGTTGATTGGACTATTGGTCAGTATCTGTTATTTCTGCCGTTAGTTTGTCCATATACATCTTACCACTAATATCTAAAGTATTCGAAGACTTATTAAAATCTCAAGTAGAAGAATAATTACAAGAATCAAAAAGACAACTACCGTCTCTTTACAATTTATTAAACAGTGTTTGGATGCTTTTAATCATACTGAATTCGTTCAGGTGACATTTATCAACTTACATAAAGCATTCGACAGAGCCATGAATACTATTACAAAAGTTATAAACTTAGTTATAACTTTCATTCACGAGCTGCAAACTATTAATATTTTCAGTATTTTTTAAGTATTCATAATCTTTCTGCCAAAAAGGCCCTGCGTTTTGTAAACAGGTGGTAATTTGAAGGTCTGTTCCCAACGGTCATCATTATGGGTGTTCTCTCTTCCTAAATTGAAATTTTTTCAATTCAATTTTTTCCATATAAATCGTTTGCATTGAGAAATCCAATCACAGCCCTACTGGCTACTCTATTCGACAGCGATACTGTTTCTCGATTAAGATTTTATACAAAATGCTTTAAATTCTTCAAATTTTTTGCAGAAACGTGTCTGCCATTGTGTGCTCTAGCGATGTTATTTGTCAACTGATTGTTGTTTGTCACATTAGGCCGCAATTTTGGGCGACGTCGGTGGATAACGTGATAAGAGATGCAGGGAAGGATGCTATGTAAGGCCTTGATACAGGCCTTGCATAACGTGCAGCTAGGTGCACGTGCGGCTTCGCCGTACTTCTAGTGTGCGTGGCCATTGTTGGATTAGTTGAATATTTGCTCTAGCCTCTACATTTTGCTCTATAGCTGCTGCTGTTGTTACTACTATTGCCTGTGCACTACCAGGATTAGACTGATATTTGCAGCTGCCCCTCCATGGTTTGCAATGTGACTTGCCATTTGCACAATAGAATGGTAGATGGTAGAACTCTAGCACGTATACCTGAGTCAAATTCAATTAGTATTATTAAATTAATTAGGGTCTGAATAAAATAAAAACTTTTTTTACCTTGATTTCCACCAAGCATTAGTATAGATTATGGCATATTCTAGAGAATAAATTGTAATACTACCAGGTTCTACCTTCATGAAAATTCTGTATTTGGTTTATTGTTAAAACTTGCGAATGTACTGTTAGTTGTAGCTAAATGCGTTGTTGAAGTCTAATTGGAAGCATCCATATTTGTTGGCCTATTGGCACTACCAGGGCGTAATGCTCTTATTTTAATAGGAAATGATTGTATATGGACACCAATGGGTTGTATTAGGGGAAAAAAAAATTAGGATTTCCTACTAAGGTTGGACCCAAAGTGGTTACTCGTGGTTGAGGATGTGTGGGAGAATGTGTTGTTGTCGTGGATGTATTCTGATTTGCTGTAGTTTTTGTTTCAGATGAAGTGGTGTTCTACCTATGGTTGTTGTTCAATTATTCACATTTTTAAGTGAAAAATTAATTTGTGCCTGTAACAAAAATTTAGTTTACACAAATAAGGGAAAGGAAAGAAAAGCCAGCTTTAAGAACTGATGGTTCTATTAATAGTGGGGTTTATTTTTACTTTTAAATGATAATAATAAAAAAATATTGTCTCTAGAATTAGAAACGACAGGATATAAAAACTTTGTACTATGATTTAATCGAAAAATTCTCCAACTTACATAATGCCAAAATTTGAAAGCAAGCCAATATATTTATGAATAACTTACAATTCGTGACTCAAGGACAACCTATTTTACACATTTAAGTCACATTATTATCAATTATTATACTTATTTATTAAAGTTTAAACCTGGTTCTTAGCTGTTATTGATAGACATACAATCATTTATTGTTCTTATTAATGTTTATATTACTTCGTAACGGCCGTAAAAATTATTATATTCATATATTAATTGGCAAATGTTATAAATATAATAAGTTATTTATTATTTAACATACCATTGAAATAATAAACTGATTGACGAGGCACTTGGTTGAAAATGTATATTCTTCACCTGAAGAAGCCACAGTGTGGCTAAACTATTGTAAATTTGAAAATCAAACACTTATTGTTAATTATATATAAGCAAATAAAAATATAAATAATATACTTAAATTAAGTGCATAATTGAGTTTCCCCAAGTAACAGCCTCATCAATACAATAATAAAATTTATTAAAGTCCTTTAGTTTGTTGTAGAAAAATATCATCAATTTTATATTTAAATAATAAAAATAAAGTTTATCAAAAATCCACAAAGACTTTTTGTCAAACTTTAACAGTGGAAAAATCACGAAAATATTTCGTAAAATCTACAAAAAATGAGTCTTATTAGTTAATTTTCTACAACGTAAAGGACTTATATATTTTTTTATTATTTAACAGTGGAACCTTCGACTTCGTTATACATTATTCTTTACAAATAAAAAACTTTTAATATTCTTAATTGTAGAGACCTTTTGTGTTGTATTCAATTAAATTATTAAATATATGTTTCCTTAATTAACTTTATTTTGTTGGCTTTTACCGTAGTATGTAAGGTGTTTTTTGTTTCTCTTCATCTTACGTATTCTTAATTATTTAAAAACCAGATTGTCCTTCACGTTCTGTTTTGCATTAATCAATCCGTCGTTTTGGCATTACGGGCAAGGACGAGATTCTGATCCGGCTTAATATAGACTTTGCAATGGCAATCAAATTGAATAGGCCAGTGGGACACGCGTAGTCCTTTTGAAATTTGTTTTTGGCATGCGACTTTGCCCTTGGTTATGTGATTGAGTTCTATTGGCATCTACTCTAAACATGATAACTTCGAAAAATTAATTCAAGTACGTATACTATCTAAACATAAAATTAAAATTTAAATAATATACTTATTCTGTTTACAAAAATATATTTCTAAGTATAAACTAAGTAGTTAAATTAAATATAGGATTTCTTTGATTACTGATTAGGAAGAAATGTTTAAATTTTATTTTAATATTTAGGTCTTACTATGTATGATTAAATATAATATATTATATATCCGTCATACTAGTATAAATAGCCTAAATTTTATTATTAATAAGGGGATAAAAGGACAGACTTAAAGTAAGATGAAAGATAAAGAGATATCTGCTCTCTTAACATCATGGTAAAATAAGGGTTTGAGTTGAAGAATATTATTTCTGATAGTGTTCACAATCCATGCTTCTTTCACCTAAAATTTTATGTTTTTTATTAATTTTAAATTAATTAATGTTAAACCAAAACTCAGTATTTTTAATACCTTAGGGCAGTATTGTAAGAAGTACTATTTTAAAAAGTGGCACTGAAATGATCCTAGGTTTCGAACAAAATATCTATTCCAATAAAATTTAAAAAAAATATATTTCTTGTTAGATATAACATTATTTTTCAATTTTATCGTTTCCAGTAATCTGAACACTAAATTAATACACTTACTATGTTTTTACCACTAAATATAGTCAACCATAGTTGACTTTTCTGAAATACGAATAACTTCTTGGTTTTATTTATATATTAATCACAATAAATATATTTTCTCAGCAAAACTTATAACAAATTTAAAAAAAAAAACAATTCAATTACATCTGATATGTAAACCAGCCTGCACACCTTTATATTAGGCATGTCTTCAGATTTCCAACGTCAATTTCGTTGGTTTTTGCCAATTGCTTGATTTAATAATAACATTTTTGTAGAGAAAACCTTGCAGATGAAATAATTAATAAACACTTGTATCAATGCTCCATATGAGTGAAGACATTAGTTCGGAAGATTTTAAATAGTACAAATAGTTTTTAGTAGATTATAAACCTAGTATTTACTTTAAAATGATCAATTTGCTACAAATAAATGAAAAATCAAAGTTTATCAAACCACGTCTGACTTGTATTATTCTCCACAACCACAATCATAGCAAAGATAATTTATTATCAAAATTAATCATTTTAAATCAAAATTATTCAACTTAACTTGGAATAAAATGATTTTCTTTGTTTTCACACATTTGTACACTTGTACACAATAATTATTAATAGCTGAATATCTATTTAACTTATAAATTATACTGTTAAATATGAACTTACGATTGAAAAGAACAAAATGTGCAATTTGGCGCGGCCGTATTGCAATTTCAAAATAAATCAGTTTTGACGCAGAATTTGGCAGACCTTGTCGCCTTTTAAAAATAAATATTCGTGTACTCTGTACTTTCAGTTTTTATTCGACTTATGCAACTAGCGTTCTTTATCCATTGTTGCTCATTTATTGTTCCTAATAATTCTAAAAAAAAACTCATATCGTCATCCATTCAGTTTACGGAGGCATTTGATTCTCGACGAGTAACGGTGGTCCAAAAGCAAATTAAGGTGTGACTATGTAATGTTGTTTGACTATTCTGTCAAGGTTACTATACAGCACTGTACGATAATTGTTATTATACATTAGAAAATGTTATACCATACGTAGTGGAATGTCTCAAAAGAAATACATTGTTTAATGATTTTTAGTTTACTGTACGAAGCACGGGAAGATATTGTAACTGTAGGATGAAATAAAACACTATTTTCCGTCCTCTACTCGATAATGTCCTTTTCTCCAACTCCTGCAATCCTACTATCCACAATAACCAAGTTAGCGAGCGATCCTCCCAAAGAACTTTAACCAAAATCACCACCCCAGTAATCCTCTACACAATCCTTCTAACCAACTCCTATATGACTCCACCTCTGTTATCCCCATCAATTAACGTCTTCTACACCTAAGCAAAAAAATTTCCAAAAATCCCTTCAACCAACACATCCTTTCCTACTACTGCTTCCGCAGAAATCCTAACCTGATCCCAAAATTCAAAACCCTTCAATTCACTACTTTCGAATTCAACACATCACATCATCCATCATCATCATCAGAGACAGACTTATACCATCATAGATGTATTATATTTGTCTTCTGTATTTTTGTTTTTTAATAAAGACGTTGTATATATATAATTCATTATACTAAGTTGTTTTGTTTAAGGCTGTGTGCTTTTTGAAATTTACATTTTGATCTATTGTAATGCCAAGGTATTTTATAAACATAGAGTGGGAAACAATTGTGCGGGAGATGTGAATGTTATATGCAGGATTATTATTACGGTGATAGGGAATTAAAAGCTAGGATTTGTGGGGATAATTTTAATTCGCCATTTAGAAAACCAGTGTTGCATGGAGTCAATTAGCTGCTGAAGGGATTGAAGAGCTTTTCGAACGGTGGGTGCGTGGGAAATTACGGCTGTATCATTTGCAAATTATAGGAGATATTTAGAGGGATTGAAGTGAAGAGGATAGGGATTTTAGATGTCGAAACAGAAGATGTTGTATAGTAGCGGATATAGAGGGTACCTTGGGGTAAGCCTTGTACAGGAGAAAACGAAGGGGAGTAAGAGTTGTTGATTTTGACTTTAAGGGATTTGTTTGAAAGGAATTGATTGATAATGAAAGACACCTTGATGCCAGACAGAGTCGAAGGCTTTTTGGATATCTAGTAGTAGGACGGCTGATGACTTTCCTTCAAGGTGTGTTGTTTGGATGTTTGAGGTAGAGGGAGGTAGTGGAACGTTTTGGAAGGAAGCCAAATTGGTAGTTCGGGATACGGTCTTGGATGTGGGATAGTATTTTAGTTTTAATGAGTGATTCGTAAAGTTTTCCTAGGATGGGAAGTAGAGTAATTGGACGGTAGCTGGATATTAGAGATGGAGGATGGTCACGTTTTCGGATACAGATGATTATTCCATGGTGTTGGTACATGAAATTGTTTACCTATTTATACGCAATTTTGAAATTGGTGTAATACAACTGAATGAATGTATAAAAATTTAGAATATTTAAACTTGTTTGATCTATTCTTATTTAAATAAAACACACATTTTAAAAATTAATTTAAATTATTTTTTCCTGGGAACCTTTTTAAACCAATTTTTTTAGGAAATTTTGATAATTTTGCCAAATATTTAACTGTTTACTCTCTTAATTGTTCACTGGGGTTATAGAACTTATTACTACTACTTTATTCTAAATGATTTTGTCTGTAGAGTTTTAAAAATGTGCAATTAGGCAAACATTATTTTACATTTAAATTGACGTATTTTGTATAAAAATATACAATTCACAAATGTGAAAACTGCAGAATATTTAGAAACAAACGAAAAAATAAGATATTAAAATCAGTTACAAGATACGAAAATTGCAAAATATATAGAAACAATTAAAATTTAAATGAAAAAATCAGTTAAAAGATATGAAAACCTCAGAATCTTCAGAAATAAACTAAATATTAATATAATAAAATCACGGTGATGATTGTGAGTGTTACTAGCAGGTAATTTACAGCCCATATTAAAATAAGTTAAAAATATGAAAATCGCAGCATCTTTAGAAACAAACAAAAAAATCATATAAAAAATCAGTCAAAAGATATGAAAACTGTAAAATCTTTAGAAGCAAAAAAATAAGATGTCAAAATTAATTCAAAAATGTGAAATCTGCAGAATTAAAAGATATCAAAACAGAAATTCTTTAGAACAAAAACAAAAATTTAAGAAAATAAATTCAGTTTAAACAAAAAACTGAAGAATATTTAGAAATACAAAAATAAGATAACAAAATCAGTGCAAGATATGAAAACTGTAGAATTTTTAGTAAGAAACACAAAATTCACATTAAAAAATCAGCCGAAAGATATAAAAACTGTAGAATCTTTAGAAACAAAAAATAAGATGTCATAATTAATTCAAGATATGAAATATGCAGGATTCTTAAGAACAAAAAATTTAGATATCACAATCAATTAAAAGATATCAAAACAGCAAAACCTTAACAAAAAAGAAACACAAATTTAAGATAATAAATTGAGTAAAAAGATATTAAAACCTGAAAAATATTTAGAAACTTAAAAATAAGGTACTAAAATCAGTTTAAAGAGATGACAATTGCAAAATATTTAGAAATAAACAAGAAATTTAGGTAAAAAATTAGACGAAAGATATGAAAACTGTAGAATCTTTACAAAAAAAGATGTCAAAATTAATTCAAGATATGAAATCTGCAGAATTCTTAGGAACAAAATTTTTTTAGATATCAAAATCATTTAAAAGATAACGAAACAGCAAAATATTAAAAAAAATTAAATTCAGTTGAATGACATAAAAAACTGAAGAATATTTAGAAACACAAAAATAAGATTACAAAATCAGTTGAAAGAAATGGAAACTGCAGAATTTTTTAGAAATAAACAATAAATTAAGATAATAAAATTAGTTGAGAACTGCAATAAATCAAAATCAATTAAAATTGATATCTTTTAATTGATTTTGATTTATTGCAGTTTTCATATCTTATTTTTGTGTTTCTAAATATTCTTCAGTTTTTTATCATTCAACTGAATTTAATTTTTGTTTTTTAAATATTTTGCTGTTTTGATATCTTTTAATTAAACCTTCAGAAAAAAGAAACAAAAATGTATGATAATAAATTCAGTTAAAAGATATAAAAACCTGAAAAATATTTAGAAACATAAAAATAGAGTAATTAAATAAGTTTAAAGATATGAAAATTGCAGAATATTTAGTAAGAAACAAAAAATTCAGATAAGAAAGAACAGACGAATGATATGGAAACGTAGAATCTTTAGAATAAAAAAAAATGTCAAAATTAATTTAAGATAAGAAATCTGCAGAATTCTAAGGAACAAAAAATTTTAGATATCAAAAAGATATTAAGAGAAATCAAAATAGCAAAATATTAAAAGAAAAAACAAAAATTTAAGATAATAAATTCAGTTGAAAGATATAGAAAAAAAACTGAATAATATTTAGAAACACAAAAATAAGATAAAAAATCAATTGAAAGAAATGAAAATTGCAGAGTTTTTAGAAATAGACAAAAAATGAAGATAATAAAATTAGTTGAAAGATATGAAAACTGCAATAAATCAAAATCAATTAAAAGATAACAAAACAGTAAAACCTTCAGAAAAAAAAACAAAAATTTATGATAATAAATTCAGTTAAAAGATATAAAAACCTCAAAAATATTTAGAAACATAAAAATAAGGTAATAAAATAAGTTTAAAGATATGAAAATTGCAGAATATTTAGTAAGAAACAAAAAATTCAGATAAGAAAGAACAGACGAATGATATGAAAACTGTAGAAACTTTAGAATCAAAAAAAGATGTCAAAATTAATTTAAGATAATAAATCTGCAGAATTCTAAGGAACAAAAAATTTTAGATATCAAAAAGATATTAAAAGATATCAAAATAGCAAAATATTGCAAAAAACAAAAATTTATGATAATAAATTCAGTTGAAAGATATAAAAAAACTGAAGAATATTTAGAAACACAAAAATAAGATAAAAAATCAATTGCAAGAAATGAAAATTGCAGATTATTTAGAATGAAGATAATAAAATTAGTTAAAAGATATGAAAACTGCAAAAGATTAAAATCAATTAAAAGATATCAAAACCGCAAAACCTTCACAAAAAAGAAACATAAATTTAAGATAATAAATTGAGTTAAAAGATATTAAAACCTGAAAAATATTTAAAAACATAAAAATAAGGTAACAAAATCAGTTTAAAGATATAACAATTGCAAAATATTTAGAAATAAACAAAAAAATTAGACGAAAGATATAAAAACTGTACAATTTTTAGAAACATAAAATAAGATGACAAAATTAATTCAAGATATGAAATCTGCAGAATTCTTAGGAACAAAAAATTTTTGATATCAAAATTAATTAAAAGATATCAAAAGAGCAAAATATTAAACAAACAAACATTTAAGATAATACATTCAGTTGAAAGATATAAAAAACTGAAGAATATTCAGAAACACAAAAATAAGAAAACAAAATCAGTTGAATTCAATGAAAACTGCATTTTTTTAGAAATAAACAAAAAATTAAGATAATAAAATTATTTGAAAGATATGAAAACTGCAAAAAAGGTGAAAGATAAAAAACTGAAGATTATTTAGAAACACGCAAAGAAGCTAACAAAATAAGTTTAAAGATATGAAAACTGCAGAATAATTTAATACTAACGGTAATAATATATTTGGTTCTACCTGTAACCGCAAAGAGAATTTTAAAGACTAAAACATGTCATCTCAATTTTAATGCTCATATAATATGCGTGGAGAGAACTACCATATTTCAGAGATATCTAGATGTGCATAAAAGTTGATAAAAACTTCGACAATCTAATCGTCACAATGCAAAAAGGACCAGTTGATAGAGCTGTATTAATGACGATGTTTAATTCATATTTACTTTATAAATACACAACGAATAATTTATTACAATTTGTATATAAATTACTTAATTTTTATGGAAAATGAGTAAACATAAAGCGATATAACATTAGTATTATTAATATATTGAATGCCTTAAAGAATTACTTGATGAATTAATAATAATAAATAATTAATAATTATTTTTACTAATCTTATTTTATTAATATCACATACTATTTAAACTTTAGAGTATATAAAATCGGCTATATTTACGATAATAGTCTTTTGAAGGTTGGAACTAGAGTTACTAATAAATTTTACGTGTGACAACCAAGTAAAATTAATTTGTTTTAAAACGATCGCTACTAGTATTCAGATCTGATATTGATAGGATATATAAAAAATCTATCATAAAATATTCAAAATGCTCAACCTTTGTTATAAGACCTCTGATGGTGCATTAATCTCCTTCATGTGTTTATCTCAGTTATTTTCATAAATTTTAAGTATCAAAACGTCCAGTAAATTGGATAAATTGTAAGAAATTTACTATACTAATCATAATAAGGCTTTCACGCTATGCCAAAAATCATCTACTCTGTATCTTCTGTAATAAAATGCCCAAATTTCCAAACTTCATCTTCGGCTGTCACTAAAACTGGGAAAATGGATCAAATATTTGATTCTCAAGATAAAAACGGAGATTAATTGTCTGACCTAATCACTAAAATATGTATAAATGAAAGATTATAGTGAATGAAATAAAAATTTCTTGCTTCACTTATTTTTTTTTTTAAATTACATATTATCGAATATATCATCTATCACAAAATGCTCAAGTTTTTTTTCCTAGGATTAGGATTGAGCTGGACAATGTTACCGGCGTTCAGTTTACCTGAACGTGGTAACAAATGCGTAATTATATTTTAATCCATTTTACGAGCTACCCATTGCTCCTAATAATAATTTGCATAAATTCCGCATTATTGAAATAATCCAAACGAGATAATTTTCCAAAATGTGCAGCTGCCAGTGCCGAACAATAAATCGGACCCTTTTTCGGCGAACGAGGATAATTACCTGTTCCAAGAATTACCGTGCCTACGTGACAAGAACAAAGCCGCGGTACCTGAGATCACCATATAAAACCAGGCCCGACCATCGCTCTTTACCAGTCGTCTGCCATCAGCAGCGGTGGTCAGCCTGGTCGGCTCCGCCGATTCAAGCCTCTTGCCTTACTTGTATATATTGTATATTTTTCTATGTCTATTTTCTGTCTGTCTATCTTTTGTAATATATTTTCTTCTTCTCCAGGCCCCATGTTTTAATTTACACACATGTCTCTCTTGCTCTTTACTCCGTTTTCACAGCTAGCCGGTGCCCCTACGTTGACGTGGCGTGGAAGCCCAAGCAAGTATCACCGAAGGGAAACTGTTTAATCGAAGCCTGCGGCTGCTAATCGATGGTGAGCCTCGCCAGGGACCCCTGGGCCGCCTCCAGTGCGTGTTGGTTCCAGAAAGTACCGTCGGTGCTACTTCCTTGCCAGTCCACCACGAGGACGTCTTCCGCGACCACCGTTAACAACAAAATGGAAAAACTATTTGATTATTAAGGCAAAAACGGCACTTCATTGATTGTACAGACTATCAACCCCGACTCGCCCTTATTAGAAAAACCTGTTGTTAAATAGTTAAATATGATCTAAAAATATTCTATTTGTATTAGATAATTGAATTATTCTAATAAGTATTGAATGAATTCCAGTACTTTAAGGCCACCAAAGTTTCTTCGAACCAAGCCAACGTTACCTAACCAATAGCGGTCCACGTGGTGGTGTCTACCATGACGTAGAGATCTATTCCCGGCGCTTGTCCTGGGAGAGCACATGACCGACGCGTGCCGTCGTCTGCGACGATCTCCACACCTAGTCTCACTTGCAGTTCAGTGCGCGATCTGAACACACCAAACACAATCTATCATACCTCCATACAACTTCAGCTCATCTTCTTGCAACAAACAGTAACAAGAAAACTCAATCAACATGTCTCTCGCCGATCCCGTTGCCTTCATGAAGGATTTCATGGCCGGAGGCATCTCCGCCGCCATCTCCAAGACCGCCGTCGCGCCCATCGAGCGCGTCAAGCTGCTTCTTCAGGTACAGCACATCTCCAAGCAAATCTCCGAAGAACAACGCTACAAAGGTAAGCGGGAAGGAAACGGACAGTTATGTAATGATGCCGAAAATGGGCAGACTCCAGAAATAGAGGATCAGAGGTATCTGGTGTTCAAGGTTTCTGTGCAAAATACTCGAAAACGTGTTATGTAACGTGGATATTTAAAAATACGCCAGAGAAGTGTGTCAGTGCCGTTTAAACTTCACCTAAATTTAATTTGGCCATTGCACGCGTTACACACTTGGCACTAAGCGGGGCGCATTATATAAGTCAAATTAATTGCTTAATGGGGACGTCATCCGTTCCGAAGGTTGATGTTTTAATCGGAGTAAATAGTGCATAATGCGTCCACAGGTTTATCTTGGCTTTTCTTTAATTTATGATTTGTTTATATGAGAAAAACAAATTCGTAAAAAAATGATTACCTGAGATTTTCATAATTTAATTTGCATAAGCAAAATGTTTAGGATTTAGATTTCTTAAGTTTTTGGAAAATTAACTTTATTTACACTGGATTACCATGTAGTAACAGTGGCAACCATTCTCATCACTAACTCTTTCTAGTTTATTTCAAATTGGATGTAAAACTTTAAAGTTATTTTTATTATTTCGTTGCATTCGTTTAGCAAATGGCGTATTTTGTAAAATTTCTTTTTCTACAATAATAATACAAAAGAATATTATGAGAAATTTACAGGAAGAGAGATGAAAGATAATTCATAATATAGTTCTGATTATGTTAAATGAATAATCTTCTGAAGATGGTGGTGATAACTGTTACTATATTCATTATCCATTCATTACCAAAGAAAATTCTACCTTGAAGAATATTCTGATTCTTTCTAAAGACATTTCTGAATTAATTAAAATTTACTGTTTTATTGCCAAAAAACAAATATTAACTCCAACTGAATTTATTTCTTCCATTTCTTTTTTCATCGTTAATATTCTCCAAGAAGATTATTTTAAATTGCTCTTGTTTTCTTGTATATTTCTCTATTCTTATTAATAAAAAATAATTCGTATTCTGCGGGACTATAACAAAAAAAAATAGTTTATTAAGACATAACATAGTATTAATTATTTAGTATTAGTAAACGCCTAAAATTACGTCAAGGTTCAATTAGGCATTATCATAATTTAATTAGAATTTGAAATTAGTTGCAGTTTGGAATTTGCAAATTTATAAATCCACCTTTCGAATGATGGTTGTAAAACTACATCTTAACAAAGATTTAATTAATAATTTAAAAATACGAAAACATTTCGTGAATCTACAACAACGAGTCTTACTAAGACTACAAAACAAATTAACTTTGAAACAACTTCTTCTCTGGCTAATACCTCAACAGACATTGAATGATACATAATTAATTTACGGGTTACAAATAGTACAACTATCAAAGCAGCTGATTTAAATGAAATTATTTCTGTTGAATAAACTAATAAATGATAAAATGCACTTTAGATTGTTTAAATGTGACTATAACATGAAAAATTATGTACAAAAATTGAATTTAAACTGATTTCATTAAATTAAATTAGCAAAAGCAATTAAAAAAAACTAGCAATCAAGTTTATAATCATCTGCAGATTTTTCGATCTCTTCAGTACAGCTTTATTATAAAATTGTCTTAGTAAGATTCATTGTTGTAGATTCACGAAATGTTTTCGTATTTTTAATTTATTATTTAATTTTCTACAACGAACTTAAGGATTTTAATACATTTTTATTAAAGATTTAATTATTGAATATGACGAAAGTCCATAATACATTGAAATAAAACAACGCAGTTTATTATTAAAAGTACTTCTTAACTGAGTAGTTTTATTTTAAAGAGTTAATCCCAATTATCAATTAAGCTAAATCTAAACCACTTATTTTCTAATCAATAGTGCTAGTTTTTCTCATTGTTTGTCTTTTTCTTGTAATTGTGGAGATTTGAAGTTGTGGAACAGCCAAATGAAAACAAAATTGACAAAAAAATGTTAATGCACATATCCAAATTATCGGTTTTGTTATAATATATTTAAAATAAATTTGAAATTAAAATAATAATAATATTAATTATATTTTGGTTTGGTTAATATATGATGGTAATATTGAGGTTTTTAGAAAGCTAATGATTACTGGAACCGGAGTGAAAATCGAAAAACCGACATTAGAAAAGGGAAACAATGAGAAGGTTTTCATTAATTAAACCAATTATATAGTTTGTTTAAAATAAATATAATAAAATTCTATTAAAAGTTAAATAGTCTTAATAGTTAACAGTCTATATAGGGATTATACACTATCTAATAGAATGATTTCATAGATTGAGTTAAAGATACATTCTTGCGTGACAATTTTGTAAATGGTTGCATTTTCAAAAATAATTTTAATATTTTTTTTTAAATTTTTTGATAGATTATTCAGGGTTATTCATGTTAGACGGCACGGAATATTGTCGCCAAAATACGTGATTTTCAAAAAGTTTCCCTCTGGAGATAAATGGGCTGCTTTTTAAAATTAATTTCATAATATACAGGGTGTCCCAAAAACCCTAAAAGTATCAAAGTTGTTTTTTTAATTGTATTTTATTGTATTTTTGGATTTTTCGATCAAAATAAGTGTGCGTTTTAATTAGGTTTTTAATAACTAAACCTTAAGGTTTTTGGAATTATTTCAATTTTTTTTAAATCTAACCTAATTTTTATGTTTTACATACTCAAGAAGTATTTAAGTTATGTCTGCTAAATTTACAGTGAAATGCAACGATAGATCATATATTATAATAAACTAAGTATAATAAACTTGCCATCTTATACAGGGTGTACAAAATTTAAAATTAAACAAATGAGAACTTTAAGTAATAAAATGTATTAAAATCCTTTAGTTCGTTGTAGAAAATTAATTGTAGTCTTAGTAAGACTCATTGTTATAGATTCACGAAATGTTTTCGTATTTTTAAATTATTATAGAACTTTAAGTGGCTATAACCTCATTTATTTAAATGCAATGCCATATTTTTTAACATACCGACAGATGCACTATTTAATTACCTATAGAATGGTATTTATAGCTTTAGCTTTAAGTCTTCGCGTTTTTGCAGGAAACGCAAAACTCTTTATTGCACCATAAGGTGTTTTTTTAAATAAAAATGTATATATTTACATAGAAAAATCAAATAATTAACAAGTTTCAGAAAGTTCTAACTTCTTACTTCTACTTTATTATCCATTAGGTTGTAAGAGCAATAATTGTAACAATAATAACATACTAATGATAACATAAAACAGAAACAAAATATTTACAACAAATGTTCGAAATGTCGACCATTGAATTCCAGACACTTACGTTTTCTTTTTTGGAAATTACTGCTAACTTTGGATAACATTTGCGGGGTTATAGTTTCAAAAGCGCGAATTTTTAAATCGTGTGGTGTTGTCGGAGGTGTACACAATTTCTTTTATGTAGCCCCATAAAAAGAAATCTGGTTATGTCCGTGAATCTGGGAGGCTAATTTTGAAATCCGTTCCTTCCAATCCATCTATCTTGAAAGTTAGTGTTTAAAAATTGCCGAACCTCGCGATGACAATGAAGCGGAGCTTCCGTTAATTTAAGCCATAGGTTTATTCTAATGTGTAAAGGGACTTCTTCTAATAACACCGGAAATTCGTGTAAAATAAAATTGAGAAACACCAAACCATTTAGAGGTTTTATTTATTAAATTTAGGCCCAGTATTCCGCCCCACACATTAATAGACCACCTATTTTGATTTTTGAAAACCCTATTTTACCCGGGGGTGTTATGATAAATTCTAGAATTTTGAATTTATCATTCGATTGTCAAAATCATATCCATAAATTTCTTGGCCAAGCTGGATTTTATATGGATGAAATCTGTGTTTTTTTAAGAATTCTTGAAATACTTGCTTGGCTTGTGTTAGTATTTTCAAATATTTGATTTTGACTAATACTGGGATTTTCGATAACTGAACTTCTTACTGTAAAAATATTTTCTTCATTTTCATTGACAGAGTTTCTTATACTGGGTTTTTTATAACTGAAAAACGACTGGCTTAGGATTATTTCTTTCGGAAAACCTTTGAGTATAAACTCAAGAAGCCCATAAACAATTTTGATGACATCCTCCAAGTATAAAAATCATGTCAATACGCTCTTCTTTTGAGTAAATCTTCATTTTTACTAAGAAATGCAACAACAGCGTTCAAAAAGGCTTTTCAAACTAAAGTGACAGATTAAATTAATTATCTGACTTTCTAAATACCATAGGAAACTAAATACGTTAAAATTATTATTTAAAAAAATGATGCAATAAACAATATTTTGGCGTTTTCTGTAAAAACGAAAAGACTTGAGATATAAATACCTTTCAATAGGTTATTAAAAAGTGCATTTTCCGATAAATTATCTGTATGCATTAATTCATGTGGCCGAGCGTTGTCATGATGGAAAATGATGGATTCGTGTCTGGTTGCATATTCTGGTCGTTTTTGCGCAATCGCTCTCTTCAAACGAATTAATTGTGTTCGGTAGAGGTCCCCTTTGATCATCTGACCAGATTTCAACAGCTCATAAAACAACACACCTTTCTGATCCCACCAAATACAGAGCATTACCTTGTCTCCATGGATATTCGGCTTTGCCGTGGATGTTGATGGCTGGCCAGGCTTCACATACGATTTCTTGCGCTTCGGGATATCGTAATGAATCCATTTTTCATCACCAGTGATAATTCGATGCAAAAATGACTTCTTTTTGTGGCGTTGAAGCAACATTTTCAACATGCAGAATCGGCGTTCGATGTCTCTTGGCTTTAATTCATACGGCACCCAATTTCCAAGCTTTTGGATGAATCCCGAACTTTTAAACGTCTGGAAATGGTTGCTTGATCAACTCCCAATGATTTTGCAAGATCTTTTTGCATTTGGCACGCATCTTCATCAAGCAATGCCTCCAATTCTTCATCTTCAAACCTTTTTGGCTGTCCGGGTCGTTCATCGTCTTCTAAGTTGAAATATCCACTTTTAAACCGTGCAAACCACTTCTGGCACGTTCTTTCAGCAAGAGCATGGTCACCGTAAACCTCTACTAAAATACGATGACTTTCGGTAGCACTTTTCTTCATGTTAAAATAATGAAGAACTCCCCGCAAAAACACTTTTTCTGGCACAAAGTTCGACATTTTCAAATGAATAGAAAAAATGTTGTTTACGCTTCAATAAAATTACATATATTGAGAAAGACGCGCAATGACAGTAGCTTTCAAATGAATATAGTCACGGATGAACACGATGCGGAATAATACTAGTAGCGTCCTCTCTTAGAAAACCGCATGAATTAATGCATTCACCCGATTAAAAAAAAGGCGTTACATTTAAATAATGGAGTTATAGACACTTAAAGTTCTTATTTGTTTAATTTCATTATTTTGCACCCTGTATAAGATGGGAAGTTTATTGTACTTGGAAAATAAAATCTGACCTATTGTTACAATTCAATGTAAGTTTGGTATTACATAACTTAATTACTTTTTAAGTATTCGAAACATGAAGATTAGATTAGATTTTTACAAAATACAAATTATTTCAAAAACCTTAAAGTTTAGGTATTTCAAGGATATTTTTGACTTATTCAAGTAGCTTTAAAGAAAATAATATTTTAATAATACTACAGTTCAATGTTTCCTTTTTTCATCTCTAATAATCATATTATATAATAATAATATTTTTCACATTAGCTATTAAATATTTGAATAATACTAGTTTGATTGCCTCAACTAAATGTTATCTGTTACTTCATGCAGCTCTACTCTATTATTTTGAGTTTATTCCTAAAAGAAAAATACTTACTGGAATTTAATTTAATTATACTTGTTCTTATTTGATATTTAATTACCTCTAAGGGTCGTTTATTGGAATTTTTGAAGTAGCTATTAAATACTACAGTTTCATTACTAAAAGAAAAATTCTAACTATGAGTTAATTAAGCCCTACTCTAAAGTTTTGATAATACTGTAGTCTTGTTCCTAAAAGCCAAATACTCACTGCGAGTTAATTTAAAAGCCACACCTCATTTGATAAACATTTTCTAATCGAAATTATAATATTAGCTGCAAGTTAATTTATACCTTCCTGTTCTTCTTCTATCTCTTTTTAACTTCAAGGGTAATTTTTGGACTTTTTTGAAGCAGTCATATTTATAATAATAACTAAAAGATAAACCTCAAAATTTCTTCTTAGATCTTTATTGATCTCTAAGGTTAATTTTTTAGACTTTTCTTGTATTCTTGTAATTTTTTAGAGTTACTTTTGATTAATTTATACCTTCCTGTTCTTCTTCTATCTTTAATTAATTTCAAGGGTAATTTTTGGACTTTTTGAAGCAGTTATATTTATAAAAGTAGCTAAAAGTTAAACCTCAACATTTCTTCTTAGATCGTTATTGATCTCTAATGTTAATTTTTTAGACTTATCTTGTTTTCTTGTCACTTTTTAAGACTTACTTTTGGTAACTAGTTTTTAGCATAAATTACCAAAACATCTACCAATACTATACATTTATTCTAATTAATTGTTCTTATTACTACAATTTAAGAAAATGTTATGACTTCTTCTCTGACATCCTCATATTTGATATGAATTACTTTATCATTATTCTAAATTTCCCTTTTAATTGGAATAATGCAAATTTTAACTTCATTATCAAACTTAGAACCTAAATCTTTATGTATTACATTAAAGATAAATCAAATTAAGTTGTTTAAAAATAAGACATAAAAATGGTGATGTGGCCATCATAGTACTTTCCCTATATTTTTCTCCAAAACTATGAGGTATACGCAAATATGTTATTCTTAATAATTTGTGCGCTTTTTAATTATCTACAATTATTTGTTATATACATTTTATGTAACTCCAATAGTTTATTAGCAATTGGCAAAAAATGTCAAAATTTTCAATTTTTATTTTTTTTTCTCGAAAGTTAAGAATTTAATGTAAAACATGTTCGAATAAAACTTGTTCAGTTTTTCATTCCCTTCAACTTTTGTTTGAACCGTTTTTTAAAATTTTTCATATTTAGAAAAATATCACGAAAAAACAAAAAAACGCCTCCAGTAAACAACCACTTCCGGTTTATGAATGTTTACGAAAAGCTTTTCAGTTCCAGTTTTTAACCATAAAACCTTAAGTTTAAAGTTTCATTTCATTCAGATCATTCGTTTTTGAGATACAGCACCCACCGACAGACACACAGACAGACACACACACACACAGACACAATTTTTTTTTTTCTAGAAATTAGTTTTTTGGGTTCAGAGGACCCCAAAACGGATATTTCCGCAAAAAAATTTTTGAAAAAGAAATCACGAAAACAATTCTCCCCCTATATACTACGTGTATAGGGAAAGTAAAAACTTTTTAATTAGGGTAACATCTGTTGTCTAAAGAGTTCCAATAAGGATAATCAGAAGGAAATAATATGTTTATACTAAATTGTTCCAAATTTAGATGTGTATTATTACTGTCAATTAAGATATTTTCCCTTTATTTTAAAAATATTTAATGAATGACATTTTTTGTTTTCGAAAATTAAGACGAGCCTAAATTTAAAATTCCATTTGATAACCTAAATAAAGGAATCCATAAATTTGCGGGTTATTAAACACGTTACTATTCCCGTAGTTTATGGAGAAAGGCTATTCCTTGTTAATTTCAGATTTACTACAACATCAAATTAACAACAAATATAATTCAAATTTGTTCACCTCGGAAGGGGACATCTAATGATACGAAACTCGACCTACTACCCTCAACCCCCTAGGGGGTAGTGGGTGAGAAATAGAAAAGTTAAATAGGAACCCCCATTTTTTTGTACGGATTTAAATACTCCGGGAAAAAAAGAAAGTTTTATCTGAATTTTTTTTTATATTTGTGACAGACGACGCTGTAATCGACAAAATTCAAAATTGGCAAAAATCGTATATCCAACAGTTTTACCTTGAATATATTTTATAATATGGTAATTGGAATTTGACAAGAAGCTAATTTAAATGAGCCATCTTCCATATAATAAAAATAATGCAATGTTCCCTATTACATAAAAATATTTCTAAAAGATTAGTGCAGAACAAATTTTCATCATGTTTAATTATTTGTTACGTGAAAAAAATGTGTTACACAATTTTAATTTTAAAAACCAATGCGAAAAAATATTCAACATCACATTTTAAGCATCTAACAACAAAACACTATCATATTTTAATATAGTTAGTGTTTTTAATTACTATTTATATGAAAAATTACCATATAGTGGTATGTTATTTCAATACGTCACATTGAAAGATTAAATGAACCTAATATTAATTTTAAGCTTAAGTGTTGTGGTGGATTCGATCTAATAATTGATTTGGCCTCGAAATATGTTTGCATTTATGTACTGTAATGTAACGTCATTCTAAACCGCAACACTAAATTATTCATTTTATCTATTATACAATTCATAAATATTATAAATTACTATTTCACTAATTTTATTAATAGATGTAATAACTGAAAACATTTCATTGGGTTCTAAGGGAACATTGTTTAACCTATGAATCAAAGATTGGTATTTGTCTGACTTATTTTTATATTTGATTACTATTTACTCTTAGGCAAATTAGGCATATATAAAAATGTCTCCATTTATATTTTCCTTTCCCAAGAGTTTAGCTAATAATTGCATTGGTATTTTGTGTATATTTTTAAAGATCTTGTAAAGCAAATCAACTAAACTAAACTAATATAAGGATAATTCAAAAGATAAATATTTTTGATGTGTTTAAATTAGCTATTAAGAATTATTTTGACACGGGGTGATGAAGTGTGAATGGTGATTATTACTTATAATTAAATTGACTATTTATTGATATATTTATTAAAGAATTATTTGTATACCTTAAAATATCACCAATTTTAAAAACGAGTTTTTAATTTATCAAAAGTCAAGCCTTCACAATAAATATTTATAAATATTACAACAAATGGGATATACATGGTAGTCTAATTTTGATGTTTGCAAAAACATCTTGATAAATTTAATTTAAAAAAAAACTGATGCAAGAGTCGACACCTTAATTTTTAATACTGGAATAAATAATAATTAAGAACCATTTGTTTCATTGTGACGTTGCGGGTCTTTTGAAGAAATATCTTTCGTAATTTGTTGGATAGTCAAAAACCATATAAATACCTTCTTAAGGCTAATAGACCGCGGCTCGATAGCCGTTGGACAGAAAACTAGAACCCAGTGTCTAACAGTAGAATTTATTTTATTTAAGTATCGTATTTTATCTTTTTTTTCTGTAAATAAAGATGTTTAGTGATACTTTCTTAACATACTTTTGAGGATAATTTCATGATGTAGAGTATTTTCTTAAATTATATGCACACATATTTTAGTTATGGATAATTTTTTGTTCTAAAAAAGTGTTTTACTGACTTCGTAAATTATATACTTTTCTGAATTTATAATTTATAAATAATCAACAATGTTTGTACTTTATGTAAAAGATACGTCATGAAATAATTGTTAATTATTTTGGTTAACCAAAAAACGAAAGGATTTTCATTATTGTTCCCTGTCAACAACAGACACGGACCTGTTTCGATCTATTTTGGATCTCATCAGCGTAGCGCAGTTGGAGGCAGGGAATCGAGATTTATTTTGGAGTATCTGGCACCTTTATAGTAATATCTTAAAAAGAGAATACATTGAAAATTGGAGATATCTGCTCATTTTCATTATTTGAGAAATTAAACAAAAACGTTTACTTTGTTGATATCACAACATAATTTGATAATGATCAGTTAATGATCGAAACTCGAGTCTCTTAAAAATAAAGTGTGATATCAACGAAGTAAACGTTTTTGTTTAATTTTCCAAGATGTATCACGAAGTTAACGCCTCAACCATTAATCAATTAAATATTATTTGATTATGTTGTTTTTCTCGTATATATTAAATAAATAATTGTTTGTTTATAGGTATGGTAGATTGTTTTGTGCGCATCCCCAAGGAACAGGGTGTAATGGCCTACTGGCGCGGTAACATGGCCAACGTCATCAGGTACTTCCCCACACAGGCCCTCAACTTCGCCTTCAAGGACAAGTACAAGCAAGTCTTCTTGAGCGGCGTTGACAAGCACACGCAGTTCTGGCGTTACTTCGTTGGCAACTTGGCCTCCGGTGGTATGGCCGGAGCTACCTCCCTCTGCTTCGTCTACCCCCTTGACTTCGCCAGAACCAGGTAAATCATAAACAAATAATTTAAAAACACCCTATAAATTCAAGTGTTGGTACAATTTAAAATAATAGAAAATCCAGACCTTAGATAAAGTAAAAAGTTAAATCAATAGTGAAATACAGCTCTTGTAGATCTAACGGTTTGTTGATAACATTTAACATTAATTGCGACGGGCAAAACATAATTAAAGATTATGTAATATATTCCTTACTCAAAAACTTTTGCTAAAATATGAATTAGCAATCGGTCTGTAGTTTTTAACATGCCTTACGTTTCCCTTCTTTAATACATGACAAATCCTCACAAGTTTCCAAAGGTAGTTTCTCATGTAACTCGTGGTGAAGCATTTTGTAATTATACTTAACAGTGAAACAAACCAAGTGAAAATTGTGTTATTTCTATATTAAAAATTCATGCCCAAAAAATAGCTTACAGATTCTAAAAATACAAGTGAACTGACTTATCTGTTAGTTTTATATTTAAACAAAAACGCTTACTTCGTTGATTGATCACACTTTATTTTTAAGTGACTCGAGTTTCGATCATTAAATGATGAATTTCAAACTTAAAGATGTAACATTATGCTCAAAACTAGTTTACAGTTAAATTAAATACAAGAACTTATAGAAAGGATTGAAAGAATATTTTAAGAATACCTTCTATTTCTTGCCAAAAATATCTTCAACATTTTTGTCAACTTTCTCCTATTATTTTGTGAATAATGCAAAAATAGGTAAAATGATAATATGAAATCAAATATGATGGATTTTTTTAAATAGAGGTTTATATCTAAGAATATTGTATTTTTAGTAAAGGATAACGGAAGTTAGATCTAATTCCAAACATCTTCTACCTGACCGAAAAATCTCCATTTGTTTTTAACCTTTTTAATCTGTTTTAAACCATACAAAAATGAGGAATATTATGAAATCAAATATGTTGGAAATCTTTAATTTTGAGGTTTAAATCTAAGAATAAATTGAAGTATTCTTAGTAAAGGGCGACGAAAGTTATATCAAATTTGAAGTCCACGTTCTAAAAATAAACCTTTTTTTATATTAAAACTTCAACATTTAAAAACAACATTTTATTCTGCTTGACATATAAAAACACTCTATTATACTTTTTCCTTGCATCACCTGCATCTCAACTTCCTTCCACTTCTCTTTCACCCATGCCTGCACATTTACCTCATTCGTTCATAATATTCTCGGACACTACTGTCCTCTCATACATCTTTCAGTATTCCATCCTCCACTTACTCAAGTTTATTCGTATGCACGTCATACATACCACTTTCTATCTTACCCCAATGTTTTCCACCCAAAAATGATTGAAATAATAATTTGGAATCAAATAAGGTATAATTATTTAAATTTGAGGTTTATATCTAAGAATCAAGTGAAGTATTTTTTGTGAAGCGTTGCAGAGATTAGATCCAATTTGAAGAACACCGAAAAACAATCTAATTCGAAAAAATCTCCAACATTTGTTTACAATATTCTCATATTAATTTGCAAGTCTTGCAATAATTAATTCAATCATATTTTGAAATTGTAAGTAAGTCAGATTTTCAAAAATGTGTGTTTATTTTCACTACAATTGTTTCGCAGATTTATTGCTTCTTCAGGTGAATGCAAGTTTACAAGCAATAAATTTGCTTGACAATTGTAGTGAAAATAAACTCACATTTTTGAAAATCAGAGTTATTTACAACTTTAATATAAAATGAATATGGATTTTCAACATCTCAACGCCTTATCTATCAACCATATTTTAAAATCAAAAATGCCAAAATTCTTTTCTTTATTCTTAGAAGTAAACCTCAAATTTGACATCTAGTCAAATATTAAATTTTCAAAATTTTGGACGATACAAATCTTTGGGCAAATTAATAACTATTAATCAATTATATTCAATATTCATACAATAATTTATAGGAGTACAATATAATAATAATAATACAACATATCTTAATAAATTCTTCAATAAAAATTTATCTAACTGTTTGTCAAATGAACTGCTTTGATTATTTAGAATTTTTTCCTACTTCTTTAGCTTATAGTTAATTGGCGTCTGTTATTTCGATATGAAATTCCAAAATAAAATCTATAAACGCTGGCGTACAATCGCAATCTTGAAGCGCTTCTATTTTGGGGCGCGCCGCCGTTGGTCTTATATTTAGCACGCGTGCGTAAAACGTGTTACATGATTCAGAAAAAAATAGAACATTGGAAATGTACGGTTTAAAATTAAAAATTACTCGATCGGTATTATGAAAAACAAAAACAAAATTTCTTAAATTAGACAGAGCAAAAATATTGTGTGATTGGTGCTTAAGGTCATAAAGCAAGAATATTACTCGTTGATTGTTGAGGCACTTATATTTTGAAAATCCATTAGTAGTAAACTATTTATGATTTTTAACTTATTATATATCTTTACCTGAAGAAGCAATGAATATTACTCGTTGATTGTTGAGACACTTATATTTTGAAAATCCATTAGTAGTAATCTATTTATGATTTTTAACTTATTATATATCTTTACCTGAAGACTATTGTAGTTAATAAAATTAAAAGTTGAAGCTCATAAATAGTTTACTATTATTATTATATTAAGTAAGAATATCACTGTTTGATTAAATGTTTTCAGCGTTTACTTCTTGATGTTACATTTTTTTGTAGTTTAAATTTGATAAGGACTAGTTTCTGGTTAAAACTATAGTCACATGTACAGTGTTTAAAGTGTTTTCTGAAATCTTTCCTTGTTTGCTTTGTTGTGGGCAATTTCGTTACGTAATATTTTCCTTCTTCCGAAATTAGGTCAGTGTTGAAACGAGACAAATGTGTTTACATGTTTTTATTTAACGATTTTTTGTATTTATCTGCGTATTTATAACTTATCATTGATTATAATCTTGTCAACAATCCAAATGGGTTAGTTCAGTGGTTTTTGAAATAATTCTACTTTCGTCTCTACATCATCTTTAAGTTTCAGTTATGTATTATTTTTGATGTAATTTTGATTCTTATCTCTAATGTGCCTCCAGTTTTATAGTCAAATTTGACATAAACTTACCCTGGCTCATAAAGTTATCAATCTCTCCCATTATAAGTATTGAAAAAACTCTCAGGAACTTTATCAACTGATTAATACAACTGTACTTTGATTGTATCATATACAAGTACAGTTTTATTTATCATTTGATAAAGTTCCTGATTCAAGATGTTATGTCATAAAGTTATGCCTCCAAGCATCCAACACAAAAAACCTCTCTGCTTTAATACCTTTAAAATATATACTAGTTTCTTAACCCTTTAATTGTTCTTAAGGTAAATTTTCACTTCGTATACAACATTATTGGTAGAAATTCCATATAAATGTAACAAAAAACCTTTCTGGGATCTAAAAAAAATGGGAACATTTTAGATTAAGGAATATATGACTTAAATTTTGCATTAAAGAGCCGAAAACTTATGCAAAGGGTTTACAGTTTATCAATTTTTCAAAATGGTACTGTCGTTTAGTACTTTTGCAAACATTTTTTAGTCCCTAATAAAATTGTCATAAGGAACTTACTTTTTTTGATGAACTTTCTCTTATCAAACTATAATAATCAAAACTTATATGAATTTATCAATTGTAAAAATGAGTTGAGGATATTTTAGCTTAAGGAATATATGATCTAAGTTTTGCATTAAAGGGCTGAAAACTTATACAAAGTGTTTACAGTTTATCAATTTTAAGTTTTGTTGTATTGTTAAAATGGTAAAATCATTTAGTACTTTTGTAAAATTTCACTAATGACCACCTAATATAGATAGAGGGACTTATAGCTTTAGTTTTTTTGATGATCTTTTTCTTATAAAACTATAATAATCAAAAGTTATACGTATTTTTTTTTTCCATTGTATTATTAAGTAGAACTTTAATTCTCAATTTGCACCATGCGAAGTGAAGATAATTAATTAATTTATAAAAAGAAGCTCTAGAAACGTTTCTTCATACTTTTATTTAAATCTAAATATATTCCAGACGCAAAGTGACTATTATGAATAATTACATATTATATTAGCTATTATTAGATCTTTTTCTATGCAGAAGTCAACCAATCTTCTTCTTTTTTATTATGATGCTATACAAATAAAGTTAAAGTTTGTGTTTGTTAATGTAGGAAGCTTCTACGTCTTTATACATGTTTGAATAATTGATAAACCTTAAAGTTAAAGTTTTATTACTTTCCCTATATAGCATATATAGGGGAAGTATTGTTTTCGTGCGGGAAAATGTCTGTGGGCGCTGTATCTCAAAAACGAATGCTCCGATTGAGATGAAACTTTAAACATAGGATTTTATCGTTAAAAACTGGAACTGAAAAGCTTTTGGTAAACATTTATAAACCGGAAGTGGATGTTTACTCGAAGCCGTTTTTTGTTTTTTTCCAATATTTTTTTTAATATAACAAATATTACAAAACTTTTCAAACAAAAGTTAAAGGGAATGAAAAACTGAACAATTTTTATGATAACATGTTTCTCATAAAATTCTTAACTTTTGAGAAAGAAATTAAAAATTGAAAATTTTGATATTTTTTGCCAATTTCTAATAAACTATTGTAGTTACATGAAATTTATATAACAAATAATTATAGAGAATTTAAAAGTGAACAAATGATTAAGAATAACATTTTTGCGTAAACCTCATAGTTTTCGAGAAAAATATAGGGAAAGTACTATGATTGCCACATCACTTCTGTATCTCAAAAACGAATTATCCTATTGAGATGAAACTTTAAACTTAATGTTTTATCATTACAAACTGGAACTAAAAAGCTTTTGATGAACATTTTTAAACCGGAAGTGGATGTTTACTCGAGGCGTTCTTTTTTTGTTTTTTCTCAATATTTAAAATCTAAATTTAAAAAATATTACATAACTTTTCAAACAGAAGTTAAAGGGAATGAGAAACTGGACAAGTTTTATAAAGACATGTTTTTCATAAAGTTCTCAATTTGTGAGAAAAATTTAAAAAAAATTTTTAGATTTTTCTTTACAGATTCTTGAAATTTCAGTAATTTCTCCTGCACACATTTAGTTTTTATTGCAACTTCCTTTCCAAATAATTTTCATCGAGAATTCTAGAAATTTTTACAGGTTTAGCAAACATTTTATTCGAGAGTTCCAAGAAGTCATTATTTATATTTATTTCTTCGTGGTTTCTATACAAGAGTTTGTTCAACTTTTTCTATTAGAATTTTTTTTTCTAAATTTCTATAATTTTCTCAGATGATCCATACTTTTTCATTTATTTCATTTTAGGTTTATAAAATTTTTTTGAAGATTCTAAAAGTTATAATTTTCTATAACTTACTTAGAGGCTTCTTAACGTTTCAGGAATTTCTTTTTTGCATCTTCCTTTCCAAAGAATTTTGATCAAGGATTCTACAATTTTTCACAAGTTTTCCTTGTAGATTTCTAGAACTTACTTGGAGGATTCTAGAAATTCACAGTAATTTCTTCTTCATATTTCCAGAATTTTTAGCATTCGTTTAGTTCGTTTCAATATTTTTAGAATTTTCTTTGAGGCTGTTTTCAGTAATTTCTTTTCCAGATTTTAATATTGTTTTATAAATTGCAAATCGTTTCCATAATTTTACACTTTTTTCGAGAGTACAGAAATTTCCAATAACTCATTTCAGATTTGGAGGCTATAGATTTTTCTAGAAAATCTGTTCCTAGAAATCTAGACTCTTTTCAGTCATTTCTCCTCCAGATATCAAGATTGTCTTTCGAGCTATCTTTTAAATTGCAAAGTTTTTAGGATTTTCAAGAATTTTTTTTCTAGAAATGTAGATTTTTTAAAGGTTTCTCGAAATTTCAAACAATTTCTTTTGTAGAGTTCTAGACATTTCTCCAAGGAGTCTACTATATTTTTTTCTTAAATGTTATTATTTGTTGTATATTTAGGTTGTAGCATTTCATTAATGATTTTAGAATTTGCTATAAATATCTTTTCAAAAATTTTAGTATCTTTTATTTAGAATTATTTCTTTATTTTGTTGTTTTTTTTTCTCAAAAAGGTCTGTAACTTCTAGTATTTTTGAGAAATTTGTTTTGCATTTAGCAAAGAGTGGTTTTTTAGAATGTTTTTTGCAATATTTCTGGAAATTTACAAAATTTCTTGTATCGAAATTTAAGGAATCTAAATTGCAAAAAAAATCAAGATTTTTAATCCATAAACTTGTATTTGATGTTAGGAATCATTTCGTAAAAGATTTTTTTTAAACCGTCCTTGCTATGAAACGTTATTTTAGAAATTCTGAAAAACAATTGAAAATCGAATGTTTATTTTTAGCATTTTTACTTCTCTTCGTTGCTGGTAATTTATTGGTGAAAGAAATTTCGTTATTTCATAACTATTCCAAGAATTATAGCTAAAATATAAAAAGAGACAATTGAATAACAAATTTTGGATTTTTATTCTATCAATTTGAATTGGAGGTGAGCAATCGTTTCGTAAAAGAATTTTACAATCGGTCTATCCTGTAAATAGTAATTATAAAAATACTGAAAAACAATTGAAAATAAAATTTTTGATTCTTTGTCTATGAACTTGTATTTGATGTTAGAAATCATTTCGTGAAAGAATTTTTTAAATCCATCCGTGCTGTAAAAAGTTAAATTTTTAGCATTTTTACTTCTCTTCGTTGCTGGTAATTTATTAGTGAAAGAATTTTCGTAACTTCATTATTATTTAAAGAATTATAGCTAAAATAGTAAAAAAATAATAACGAATTTTTGATTTTTATTGTATCAATTTGAATTTGATGTGTAAAATTTAGAAAATTTCCAGTAAAATGCGAATATTTAAATGAAGACGTTTTTAGAAAATTTGTTTTTAAACATCTAGACTCGGGAAATTTCTAGTAATTTCTTCTCCTCATTTCAAGATTTTTTCAACTTGTCCTCTAAATTGCAAAGATTTTCTTTGAGGCTCTAGAATTTTTAGAATTTACTTCTAGAAATCTAGATTATTTTCTCGAGAGTTCAGGAAATTTCAAGTTCAAGATTTTTTTTTTGAAGTCGTCTTTTAAATTGCAAAGATTTTCCTTGAGGCATTCTAGATTTTTTTTCTAAAAGTTTAGAGTTTAGAAAATGGCCAATAACTTCTTCCCGAAATTATTATTTTTTTCAACTTTTCTTAAATTGCGAAGATTTTCTTTCAGCCTCTAAATGTTTTTTAATTTCCTCTCCTTTTCAACAATTCAGATGAATTTCAGTAATTACTTCTCTAGAATTCAACATTTTGTTTCAACTGGAGGCTATAAAATTATTTAGAATGTTCTAAATTGCGGAATTTTTCTAGGAGGCTCTAGAATTTTTTAGAAAATTTTCATTTAGAAATCTAGACTTTTTTCCAAGGGTTCAGGAAATTTCCAGAAATTTCTTCTCCAGATTTCAAGGCTATCTTCTTATCTTAAAGTTGCAAAGATTTTCTTGGAGGCTCTAGAACTTTTTATAAAATTTGTTTGTAGAAATATAGATTTTTCTTGAGGCCCTAGAATTTTTTTTTCTAGAATCTAGACATACTTTTTCAAGAATTTAAGAAATTTTCACTAATTTCTTCTCTAGGTTTCAAGATTTTTAATTCAACCCGCATTATAAATTGTGAAGATTTACCACGTAGTAACGGTCGCAACCGTTCAGTAATTAAAGTTAATATGTATATGTAGGGTGGGTGGGTGGCCTCTAACCCACCCTCCAATCAGTAAAGCATAAGCGAGGGTTTTAATTAAAAGTTGTAAAACGTAAATAAACTTTTTTTTACAATTTTTTGCTTATTGCTAATAAACTATAGGAACTAAATGAAATTTATATAAGTTATTGTGAAGAATTCAAAATTGAGCAAATTATTAAGAATAACCTCATGGTTTTCGACAAAAATATAGGGAAAGTATTATGATGGCCACATCACCATTTGAATAGTTTTGTTTTCGTGCATGAAAATGAATGAAAATGTGTTTTTTTGTCGATATTTTTCTAAATATGAAAAATATTACAAAACTTTCAAACAATAGTTAAAGAGAATTAGAAAATAAACGACTTTTATTAAAATATTTTTTTCATAAAAATCTTAACTTTCGAGAAAAAGAAAATTAAAAATTTTGACATTTTTGTATTACAGATAAATATAAAGAATTCAAAACTGAACAAATTATTAAGAATGGCCTTTTTGCGAAAACCTCATAGTTTTCGAGTAAAATATAGGGAAAGTACTATGATGGCCACATCACCATTTTTAATTATTCCATGTATAACGAAGTAGATGTTTCTTACATTAACAATATATTCTTTTCTTCATTATTATTTCTGTGGCCTTAGCCATGTCTTCCCAAGATAATTCAATATTTCCTAGCAAGTTTCCTTCTACCAATTAAATCTTCTAACCTCTCACTTTTTTGTTTGCTCTGATATCTTTCCTCCTTTATATTTCTTTGGCCTTTGCATGGTCTTCCTAAGATGATTCAATATTTCGAATCAAGTTTTTTTCTAATGATTAAAATCTTTCAATCTCTTGTTTACTTTGTTTCTTCCGCTAATAATTAGCAAAAATAATATTTCATCAAGTGAATAAGAAACATATACCTGATAAAAAGAAGCTGCCTCTAGACTACCTATTAATTATGATTAGATATTTTAAAGAAAATTATATTCAAGCTAGATTAATAATGTAATATAAATGAAAGATTGAGTCTCCTTTCTTCACAAAATTTATTGATCGCAAATGTACATTTCGGTCACAATGTGACCATTTTCAATGCTAAACAGTTTAGCATTGAAAATGGTCACATTGTGACCGAAATGTACATTTGCGATCAATAAATTTTGTGAAGAAAGGAGACTCAATCTTTCATTTATAGTACAGTACATCTTCACGTAACTCAACAATCATTAAAGTAATAATGTAATATTTGTAGGGCATTCAATGCTAAACTGTTTAGCATTGAAAATGGTCACATTGTGACCGAAATGTACATTTGCGATCAATAAATTTTGTGAAGAAAGGAGACTCAATCTTTCATTTATAGTACAGTACATCTTCACGTAACTCAACAATCATTAAAGTAATAATGTAATATTTGTAGGGCATTCTGCATTATTCATTACAAATTTAGCATTTCTAGTACTAGTGATATAAAAATCGAGAAAAAATCTTGGTTGGCTTTAGTATCATCTTCGTCAGGTCTCTATAGCCCTGTTATTATTTTTTATATGTTCTTCTTTCTGTTTCTTAATTTAATAACAAGCATTCTTTCGTTTATTGCTTTCCATCCTTCTGTTCTTCATGTTCGTGCTTTTTGTGTATCAGACTTGACGTTCCTGCTGCCGGCCTCTATTTGCTCATAACTCCACAAAAACCGTATGCTCATTTCTTGTCTTATTAATATTATCTTCTTTCCCTTTCTTCATCACCTCTGTTATTATCAATAAATCCAGTTTTGCTTCCTTAAATTCTCCTTCTAGTTATTCACCATTTATGCACATTACGAGTTGCAATCCCTCCAGTTCTTTCTTCCTGAATTGTATGCTACTCGTGTTCCACGTATCGCCATCTATTTCTTCTTTCGTTAATATCTTGCCCTAATTTTCTTTCCTTTTCTTTTGCATTTTTCTTTCACTCGTGTCCTCAATTCTTATCAGAGCCATCTTATTCCTCATATTTTCTTAAATTATTGCTTTTTCGATCTCTCATATTATTTCTTCACTAATAATCAATTTCATTTGTGATCACATAGTTACTACTTTTCATTTAGCGTCAACTTTCTTTCAATCTTTCTTATTTGTTTCTTCCTCTGCGATATACCAAACATTACTTTGTATTCTTCTTTCTTTGCCAGTCTTGTTATTATTTATTAATATCGTGGAGTATGCATTAATTCATGCATTTTTTTTCGAAAATTAAGGCTTTATTGTGAAAAAATTGTTATACATTCAATGATCAAAGTATTGTCCATCGGAAGCTACAACATTTGCCCATCTTTCTGACGTTTGTGGATTCAATCCCAAAAGAACTTCTCCGGCTTGGTGGTGAAGAATGAATCGAGCCAATTTTTTCTTTTTTCTGAAGTGAAGCGTATTCTGGTGAGGGCATTCTGCATTGATCTGAACAAATAGTAATCAGATGGGGTTATGTCTGGGCTATAAGACGGGTGAGGTAGAACTTCCCACCCACTGTTTTCCAAATAGTTTTGAACCGGTCTTGAAACATGTGGCCGAGCGTTGTCATGATGGAAAATTATGGATTCCTGTCTGGTTGCATATTCTGGTCGTTTTTCCGCAATCGCTCTCTTCAAACGAATTAATTGTGTTCGGTAGAGGTCCCCTTTGATCGCCTGACCCGATTTCAATAGCTCATAATACAACACATCCTTCTGATCCCACCAAATACAGACCATTACCTTGCCGCCATGGATATTCGGCTTTGCCGTGGATGTTAATGGTTGGCTGGGCTTTACATACGATTTCTTGCGCTTAACAATCCAATGCAAAAATGACTTCTTCTTGTGGCGTTGAAGCAACATTTCCGACATGCACAATCGGCCTTCGATGTCTCTTGGCTTTAATTCATACGTCACCCAATTTCCAAGCTTTTGGATGAATTCCGATGCTTTTAAACGTCTGGAAATGGTTGCTTGATCAACTCCCAATGATTTTGCAAGATCTTTTTGCGTTTGGCACGCATCTTCATCAAGCAATGCCTCCAATTCTTCATCTTCAAACCTTTTTGGCTGGCCGGGTCTTTCATCGCCACTTTTAAACCGTGCAAACCACTTCTTGCACGTTCTTTCAGCAAGAGCATGATCACCATAAACCTCTACTAAAATACGATGACTTTCGGTAGCACTTTTCTTCATGTTAAGGTAATGAAGAAGAACTCCCCGTAAAAACACTTTTTCTGGCACAAAGTTCGACATGTTCAAATGAATAGAAAAAAATGTTGTTTACGCTTCAATGAAATTACATATACTGAAAAAGACGCGCAATGGCAGTAGCTTTCAAATAAATATCGTCACGGATGAACACGACGCGAAATAATACTAGTAACGCCCTCTCTTAGAAAACCGCACGAATTAATGTATACATACATATATATATATATATATATATATATATATATATATATATATATATATATATATTTGAGTCGCTTTTAGTAGTTTGCACTTTGCTTGCATTATTTCCTGTTTTTGCTCGATTGATTCTAATTCAGCTACAATCATGTCTGCTTTTTCTTCTTTCCCAATTTCTATTTCTCTATTTTCAGAATATTTGGTATTGAATCAAATCAAGGCTTCTTTTATGTTTTGTTTTTTTATTACGAATCCTTGAACTATTATATTGTTTTTCTATTTTTTCTTTCTTCTTTTTCTAATCTTCTTTGTACCTTATTTAATCTTATTCTTATTTACATTTTTTTTTAATTCTTCATATTTTTTCTTAATTGTTTTAGTTCATTGGTACTGTGTTCATTAATTTCTGGCAATTTTCTTTCATATTCTTCAAGTCTTTACTACTACTATTCTGTTCGGTAGGATTTTTTCCTGTCTTTTTCATTGTTTTGAATTCTTTTTGCAACAATTTTTTCTTCTTCTTGTCTTTCAATTATTATCCTTTGCTCTGATGACTTAAGTGTTTTCTTTCTATTTTAAAAGATGATTTCTTCATTGTTTTCTTCAATATTATCTCTTACTCTTATTTTACTCATTCGAGTCACTTTAATTTTGCTAAATGTACATTAGGTAAAAATTCTTTTTCCACTAATTTTATTGTTTTACACTAAAATTTTTGGAATTCTCTTCTTAATTTATTTGTCATCTTCTAAAATCTTTATTTTCTCATATTATGAAATTCAAAACTCGAAGAAAGCTAAAAATTGTTATTGTAGATAAATTTTCTTAACATTAACAGTTTATTTCGGCAAAAAATAAGAAAACAAAAATTATAGTTAAATAGCTAAATGTATCTTGATTTGCACTTGGTTTGTTTCACAGAATATTCTGTGAAACCAAGTGTTTTTAATTTCTAATCAAGATTATGTTTCACCACGGGTTAAGTGAGCAATTAATTAAATATAGCTAAATGTTTTCGATCGATGTTTTTTACTATTGGTTTCATAAATTTGAAACCTCACTTTTGGTTACACGCTCCCTTACTCTTCGTGCCATCGATCCTACCAGGAGATCAATAATCTTCTTAGGTATTGTATCCCAAACAACTATTTTTTGCTAAATAGCTTTCATCGTCTGAGGAAGATGCTGTTATATTCTTCAGTCTTCTCCCCATAATGTCCAATACATGTTCAATGGGCGAAGGATCATAGGATCGAGATGACCGTGACAAGACGAGATTTACATTATTCTCCGCGAACAGGTTTCTAGAAACTCTTGCAATATGTGAACGCTGTAAAATGGGTTTTCTAACTGCTGAAGATAGGAAAGAATATAGGGTATTCTCACCTCATTCACATATCGTTGGCCTTTATATTGCCTCCCATGAATACCAAACCAAAATTACCTCCGTAGGTTATAGCATCCCATACCTTTCAATGCAAAGGCCTCTCAACCGTAATTTCAATGTTGCCACGATCCCCACATCTTCATCTAACCCTCATAAGGCCATCATGCATTCCTAAACAACCCCACGCTACTCTAGATTCCAGTGCAGTCGCGACCTACACACAACTACAAACATTGCTGTCGATGCTGAGCCGTTAGTGATAGGATAGAAAGTTCTGCAATAAACCATTCAAAGAGTTACAGGATTATCATGGCAATAGATCTGGTATAGGAGAATGAGTGAGAATAAGAATGAGAATGAGAATTTGCCAATTTTTGTCCTCCGGTTCCTCTTCTGCGACGTTCAAGACCCTCTGTACTTCATTCCTGCAGCGCACGACAGTGGATTAGTTTCGGTTAAGAGATTGGCAATTTCACAAAACTACTTTTGCGCAACCAATTCTGTCGAATTCATTTAATTGGCGGTAATTTCCACATTGGCACGCTTTCAAAACAAAGGATGAAAAGCAAAAACAGCACACAATTTCGCAAAATATACACTTGATAAAATAATTTTAAATACTGCAATAGCTCTCAATTACAAGTTATCTAAATTAATATTATATCTCCACGTAACTCATCAATAAACATTCTACTACTACTTGGTCCATATGAAATAAATTTGTATCAATTGCTACATTTTAATAATCAAACGTTCGTGCTAAGTTCGGTCAAAATTTTACTACCCCTTCTTGGTATTACAGTTTCCATATGAGTTAATTTTAGAATTTTAAAGTATTGATTTATAATTACAGGTTGGCCGCCGATGTAGGCAAAGGCGCTGGACAGCGTGAGTTCAGCGGTTTGGGCAACTGCTTGACCAAGATCTTCAAGGCTGACGGTCTCGTCGGTCTCTACCGTGGTTTCGGTGTCTCAGTACAGGGCATCATCATCTACCGTGCCGCCTTCTTCGGTATTTACGACACTGCCAAGGGTCTCCTCCCCAACCCCAAGACCACTCCTCTCGTAGTCTCTTGGGCTATTGCTCAGGTACGTACGGCTTATAAATAGAATTAATTTTTTTGTATAATAACCATATTATGTTATAATTTCTACAGAGTGTCACCACCGTCGCTGGTATCATTTCCTATCCATTCGACACAGTCCGTAGGCGTATGATGATGCAGTCTGGTCGCGCCAAGTCCGAAATCCTCTACAAGAACACCATCCACTGCTGGGCCACCATCGCCAAGACTGAGGGACCAAAGGCCTTCTTCAAGGGCGCCTTCTCCAACATCCTCCGTGGTACTGGCGGCGCCATCGTACTCGTAATGTACGACGAAATCAAGGCCCTCTTCTAAACAGGAAGACGTCAACCTTAAAGACACATCGCGTCACTGTCTGTGCAAGTAACACGATCCGATCGATTCTCCAGATCGGACTAGTACAACAAAATACTATCTTTAATTGCTCCAAAAAACAGGCCGTGTCTATCATTCCGGACGTGGGCGCCGTCCCTACCAGGGCGTCGGCGTCGCTGTCACGCGTCCGCCTTATTACCCGGCCCGGCGCAATTCAACAATAGTATTTCGATTTAATAGATGCATTACTGTTAATATTATTATTATTTATTTTTACAAAACCACAACGACCGATTGCAGCCGCATCCATTCGGTCATCCGTTTTTCTTTAAGACTCGTACTCGTCAGCTCCTGTAGTATAAAATGTGTATATTTTTCAACCATGTTGGAATCTACTGTGTATATAAATAACTGTACATAACAAAAAAAATAACATATGTTTGTTATGTTTGTATTTTCGTGCCTAGTCATCGGCCTTTAATAAAAAAAGAAAAATCTTATTGAGTTTTTTTTTTATGTAATCCAGTCACCAGTTTCCAATAACTAAAGTTACTTAAGTTATGGTTGTAATGTTTTTGCTTAGGCAGAAGGGGCTTTAAAACAATCATATAGTTTTGATGGATGGCATTAATCGGGGAATTCTATGGTGATTCTATAGTGCGTCTTTGTTAGCAAATACAGCAAGTAAATTATGACTGAAGCTCAAGACTTAATATTTAGAAGAGTCTTCTCTGGCAGAAGAGATGACAGAAAAAGATAACAGATGTCCGTTAAATTGTTTACCCAGATGAATGAAATCCCAAGTGAGCCATCACTTATTGTTTTGCGTTCTGCTGATTGATTAGCAAACAAAATCAGATATAGATACCGATGCTAGTCTCTTTGATTGCCAAAGACTATTTTCAACCAATAGTGATTGATACGAGTGTTGCCTTTTAAATATCGCGTATAGATTAAAAGCATAATCATTGTACAAGGGTTTATTGCTTATTAAAAGGTTAAGATACTTTGGCATGCACATGAACCAATTTTCGAAGCACTTTAGCCACTTCGATTGAGGTAACTCCAAAACATTCACTTTGAACGCATTGGCCGCTTCTTAAGGCGTAGAAATAAACGTTTATCTCGTAATTTATTTTTGATTTTGCGAAAATAAAAATAAATCATAAGGCGGAATCTTGTTTGAGCCGTTGTGTGACTGCTCACATTGTTCTAGTGGAAAATTATGCGTCTTCAGCAGTTGGTTTCCCTTATTTTATTGAAGATTTTCTACAAACAAATGGTTGTGTACCAATAAGTATTGAACGTTTGACATTGTACTAATGGTAGAGTTAACACATGTCTGATTTTTTACAGAAAAAGAAACGACCATTTGCTTCAAAGTTTTTTGTGAGCAAACCATTTTTGTTGGACATGACTCTTCTTGAAAGACCCAAACCGTCAACTGCTGTTTACTTTCGAGCTCATACGCATACATCCATAATTCTTCCCAATATCACAGATTTGTTTTGAAGTACCGCAATTGTATTTCTTGACCTCTTCTTTCGACTAATCGACAAGAGCCATATTTTTGAGCGATTGTTAAATTATATGAGATTCAGTACTCGCAAACAATTTTTTTGACAGCGATATTGAATGAATGCTGGTTCCACTAATTTACAAGGATACCTCATTTCACGATAAGTCACATGAAGATCTTTTTATATTCACGCATAGCATCAATGTTTTCTGGAACAATAATCGATTTAGGACGACCTTCACGAAATTCATCACCAACTAAGCGAACTACCACTATTGAATTATGTATACCATCGTTATATAAGGTTTTCAATAGTGATTCTTCGCCAAAAGTTGAATGCAGTTTATCGATGCACTGTGGTTAAGGTAATCCACGTACAAAGTTGTTAAAAATAATAGTTGTCATCAATTTTTTATATCACTTTGAACAACACAAATGACGCATGGACATCAAAAAGCTCTGAGTAACTCTACTGATAAAAAGTCGAACTTTACGTTAGTTTTCAGATCGCAGCACCTGTATCGTCCCTTCCTGAAATTTAAAAGATAAATCTCGAACTTCTATTCATTCTGCTGCTTCCAAGATTTCAAATTCAGAGAATATTTACGATAAATAGTTATATTCATTCATCACATCATCAGCTTTCGGATATAAAGCTACCCATCAAAGATATCATCGATCTTTCACGGTATTTAGTCACCAGATGCGCACGCACCCTCACTCTAGAGTAGGGGGTATATCTCAAATAAAAGAGCGTTGACCGTGCGAGTCCGGCCACTTTACCTGTACCCGTCCAACTAGCTACCTGTTGTAATATTAAGAATTTTTGTTCACCGAAATATTATTTTTCAAGCATCAACACCCAAGAGTTATACACATGGCTAAATAATAATTTAAGAGATAATGTCATTAATGTATAAGTTAAATAAAATTAGTCCCAGAATTAACCCCTGCGGTACCCTATTAAGATTGAAAGGAGGATCTATTAGAGAGGTAAGAATTTAGCCACTGACCTCTTCCTCTTATCCCGTAAGAATTCAGCTGTCAAAGCAAATAATTGTGAGGAACACAGTCGAAGTCACAGGAAAATCTATTGGTTATTTCTTATTTTTAAGAGCTTATAAAATTAAATAATAGAAAAATAAAAGAGTGTTTATAGTAGATCTACCAAAAGCAGACTAGGCATTTAGCAATCTTTGGAGGAGCGACAAAGAGGGACGCCCTTCTAAGATATTCTAGGATATTTCGCCCAATTGAATATGGAATTAAAAGTACCCCTAGAGGAACATTCTACAATCATCTAGGCATAACTCACAGGGGTATTTGTTAGAGACCAAAAAATAACTGAACCGAAGGTAACCCCGACTATCACTAACCTCAAATTTTCAGACCACTCATCTTAAACGTAGAGCTTTTGCAGCTTTATTTCTAGATATCCAAAAAGCTTTTAACTTTGTTTATTAGACAAGTATCACCTCCTAAATGCCCCTCTTCATATCATATTCAATATTAAGCAATTCCTCTTCATTTTGTTAAAATCAAAAACTCTTTCTACTCTTCTTTTACTCTCAAACAAGAACTCCCACAAGGCTCTCCTCTTTTACCTCTATTTTCAAAAATATCCTGCAATTTGCAAATGATACCGTCCTAATTACACATGCTCCTACATTACCAAAAGCCCTTCAATTATTGTAAGAGATTATTGACTCAGTTCAACGTTTGATTTGCAAAATTGCGCATTAAAATCAATTCCCATACATCACAGCTTCTAATTCCTTATAATTAAACTAATAATTCTTATTCCTCCGTTTTGCGAGATACATTTTGTCAACTTGACATTGACGTTTATCGACTATTTTTACATTAATCTAGCGTAGTTCTGATATTCTTAAATAGTCTGCATATTAAGCTAACGTACTCTTGACCTTATCTAACAGTATCTGATTCATCCAGCGTACTTCTGACCTTACCCAACAGTCTTTACATTCACCCCGCGTACTCCTGACCTGACTCAACAGTCTATATATAAACCTAGTGCAGTGGTCGGGGAACCGAGGTAAATTACCCCAAATGGGGTAAAAATGAAATTTTGGGGGGTAATAAGAACTCTTTTATAATTTGACTCCCCACCACTACTAAAACAAGTCAAAGGGCGCGTCTGGACCATCGCGCATTAGGTGATAGGCTTGAACGCGCAATCGTGCACGTGCATACAGTATTATAGAGACCGTCGTGATGCTCACACGTCTTCGAGCGCTTGAGTTTATAGTTGACGAGGCAGATCATATCATCACGATCTAAAAATTTAATTTAATGAAAGCGTTTTTCAACCACTGGTTCTGTCACCTTTCAGATGGCAGCAAATAGAAATAGGAAAAGAACATACCAGGAAGAATTCCTTAATTATGGTTTTACACAAATAGAAGACACAGGTACAATGAAACCACAGTGTGTTGTATGTTTGAAAGTACTGACTTCAGAATCTTTCAAAAAAAGTCAATTGAAGAAACATTTGGATAATTTGCATTAACATCTGTCTTCCAAACCGCGAGAATACTTTGTAAATTTAGAAATTATTATTATTATTATTATTATTATTCTTTGGATTACCTGTTAACAAAATACATTAAATGTCTGTTAAAAGGCAAAGATTGGACATCAACTTGTTAGGTACCTTTGATCAGCGTTCAGCATCAAAGGCTAGCTTTGAAGTAGCCTGGATGATTGCCCGAAACAAAAAACCATATACTATTGGTGAAGATTTGGTTAAACCAACAGCTGTGAAAATGACAGAAACCATGTCTGGTCAGAAAGAGGCGAAGAAACTGAATTCAGTGCCCTTGTCTGCAAGAATTGTAAAAGAAAGAATTTCTATCTTGGCGGAAAATGTGAAGGAACAGGTTATTTTCTCACTAAAACAGGCTAAATATTTTGCTATTTAGCTTGATGAGACTACAGATGTTAGTAGCAATTCACAGCTAATGGTGTATGTTCGCTACAAAGGTACAGATGCAATTGAAGAGGAATTGGTGTTTTGTCCTCCTCTAGAGTTGAGATCTCGTGGAATTGATGTGTATAATAAGGTAAATGACTACTTCAATACTGAAAGCATTAATTTAAAGTGGGAAAACTGTATTGCTGTGTCTGCTGATGGAGCTCCAGCTATGCTGGGTCATATTAATGGCTTTTCGGCTTTTGTGGAAAAAAAAATCCTAATATTAAAGTTACTCACTAAATGATCCAACGCCAGGCACTTCTTCTGAAATATTTGGAACCTACACTGGAAGCCGCCATGCATGATGTTATCAAGATTGTTAATGCTATCAAAGAACATGCACTAAACACGCGACTATTTCGTAAATTATGCCAGGACGGCGAAGCTGAATATACGGACCTACTTTATCATACAGAAGTGAGATGGCTCTCTCGCAGAAATGTTCTAAATCGAGTATGGGCTCTCAAAACTGAAATCGAAATGTTTATGGTTGATCAAAAAAATATTCTCGCAGATAAGTTTAAAAACATCTCGTGGGTTGCACGTATCGCATATTTAGCTAACATTTTTGAGAATATAAATATATTGAACAAAGAGTTGCAAGGAAAAATATTAATATCATTTTAGCCAGAGAAATAGTGTCAGCGTTTGGATTGAAGCTTCAATATTGAAGACAGAAATCAGAACAGAACAAAATCTTTTTCAAAGTTAGCTTTGGTTTTGGAAGATTGTGAAAATATTACTTTTGATGACATCAAGGATACAGTTATCAAACTCAGAGAGCGTTTCTCTGATTACTTTCCAGATCTTGATATAAATACTATCAGTTGAGTTGTAGATCCTTTTAAATGTGACATTGCTATCCTCCAGGTTTGGCAGAGGAAATTCTTGAACTTTGATGTAATACTGAAGCACGTATTCAATTTGAGAGCAAAGCAAATCTGTCGTGTTGTTGGTTGTCAAAAGCTGCAAAGGCCTTCAAAATTGCACATGAGGAGGCAGTAAAAAAGTTGCTGCCATTTGCAAAAACCTACCTTTGTGAACAAGGCTTTTCCACTCTAATGAACATAAAAATAAAGAACAGAAATCGATTAAACGCCGAAGACTGTATTCAAATTGCTATTACATCATTAAGCCCCTATTTTGAAGTTATTGTATCAAACATGAAGCAACATCATTTCTCCAAAACATGAAAGGGGAAAGTTTTCAATTAATTTTACACATCTTACTATTTTCATGTAACATTTTTTATTTGCCGTGTAAATTAGTTCAATAAATAAAGTTTAATTTAAATTTACATTGATTTTATTCTGTTCAAAATGAGGGGGTAATATTTACTTACGCAAAAATATTTTGGGGTAATGGTTAATAAAGTTCCCCGACCACTGACCTAGTGTAATCTTGAGCGTGCCCAACCATTTCTACATTAACCCAGCATACTATTGACTCAACAGTCTAGTTAAAAATGTCTTTTGGATCAAAGCCAAAAACATAGTGACTGCAAAAAATCTGCCTCCTTTCATTAAGAAAAATGTTTTAGTTGTTCATTGTTTAATTGCAAGAATATTCCACGGTTTTAATTCTAAAGATACATATATTGTAATTTCTTCTCTTTCATTTCCTAAGGAGATTTATAATGGAACTACTTTTTATAAACCTTCTGAACTATTATATTCACTTGCATTTGTTTATTACCACGGTTTATAATTCACAATTCCGTGCTCGAAAATAACGTCAGTTAGAAACTGTCCGTCCATGCTAAGGTCAGATATGCTTAAAGCGCCCAGAATTTTGTAGTCATGCATTAGTTTTGTAGAGCATGGAACTCTTCCAAAGGTTTCAACATTCGGATCCGACACCTACTTTTCATATGCTCCTCATAGTTCGTACGCTGAACTCTTACTGAGTAACTCTACCAAGTATGTAACATGTAAGTATAATAAGCAGCCAAACTCTAATGAAATATTTCAAACAACGCTCTAATCATGTCGAAACAATAATTGTTTTTCTTCCACGCTTTCTAGCCGCAACATCTTGCAGACGGTGTATATTAAGTTGCCTAAGTACGAAGCTCGTCAACGTGGTTGTACGATTCCCACGAAAATGTTATCAATTAAGTATATCTATTTCGACACGTAACACACCTTTTTATTGTCTTAATATAAACATTTTCTGTTTTAAATTTTCTACAAAAATTTTATTCAAAGTATCAGGATCGCAGAAGTGGGAAGAGTAATTTAGGGCCAAAATATTTATGAATTTTTCATGCTTTAAATTTTGTACGAAATTTCAATACAAAGTATCAGGATCGCAAAAGTGAGAAGAGTAATTTGGCGCCAAAATGTTTGTCAATTTTTCATGCTTTAAATTTTGTACTAAATTTTAATATTAAGTATCAGGATCGCAGAAGTGAGAAGAGTAATTTGGCGCCAAAATGTTTCTGAATTTTACATGCTTTAAATTTTGTACGAAATTTTAATATTAAGTATCAGCATCGCAGAAGTGAGAAGAGTAATTTGGCGCCAAAATGTTTGTGATTTTTACATGCTTTAAATTTTGTACAAAATTTTAATATAAAGTATCAGGATAGCAGAAGTGAGAAGAGTAATTTGGCGCCAAAATACATTCTGAATTTTATGTGCCCCTAATTTGAGATAACAACGTAATATGTAAATACAAACAATTGTTTAGCAGAGGCTCAATGGTCTAGGGGTATGATTCTCGCTTTGGGTGCGAGAGGTCCCGGGTTCAAATCCCGGTTGAGCCCAAATTTTGCTTTTTTTAACAAATGAATTTTTTTAAGAATATTATACAATGTGAATAATTTAGTTTTTAATAGAAATACTAATGTACGAAGATAATAAATTATACCATTATAAAATTACTAATTTTAAAAGCTATATGTTTGTACGTACAAAAAGAGTTTATTTTCTTGTTTGTTTTTTAACTGATATAAATCTATAATTATTTTTACTATTGTACGAAGAGTTTTGATGTTTATATAATAAATTACAATGTAGTATTTGTTGCAACTATACCAATGATAAAAATGGTTCAATAAATACTTGCCTAAATACCATGAGCGCCATCTTATGCTCAAGCGGCTAGTCAGCGGTACATTTAAACATGGCCATTTTAAGATTTGATGGAATCAACTAATTTTTATCAGTTTTAACTTCATCTGTTACAATGTTGCTCAAAAAATACATATCTCATATTTTCCGCTGGCCATGATGGAATCCATCTTGTACTAGCTCATTATCTACAATATGGAAGACCATACAAATTTACAAGAAGTCTTTCTAAACAACCCAACTTAGAAGCCCTATTAAAGTTTATTTTGCAACCCCATCCCCCCTCACTAATTTTAAGGCAGAGGCTCCATTTTTAACTGCAACGTTCTATTATAAAGAACTGCAGCTAGTTCTGCAGGAAGTCAAAGATTCTTCCCCGGGAATTGATACTATTTTACCATACTGGTGAAATTAAATGCTTCGTCCTATAGCAAAACATAATTGTAGTACCCTAAAGCTAAAGGCACTAAATTCTTATCTTCGAAAATTCTTCGAACACTTGATAAAGATAATCTTTGCTAGGTTTTGGATATTTTCATTAATGAAATTCAGTTTACATTTGCAAAAGAAGAAAACAGTAGTATTGTGTAGCATAGGACAAATTATCAAATTAATTATAATATGATTGGATGGGAATATAAATAAACAAACACGTCTTTGTTTCAGTTAGGAGTATATTTCATAAAATTAAATATTTAAAAACAATACAACATAATATAAATATTAGATTTTAAAGCGTCGGAAACGCACCTCTCTCTCTCTCTTACTCTCTTTCTCAATCTGCGCCCCCGTTTAAAAACTGAATAATACTAATTTACAATTATTGCCACCGAAAAAACTAGAATACAAATTTAAAAAAAAAATATGGAATTAATCTCAGTTGCAGCATCAGGATTCGAGTATTTACTGAAACCATTTCACACATACACGTCAATAAATGCGATGCGATTCGATGTGGAATGTCTCTCTGCTCGGAAAAAAATACTGAACGACAATAATTGTACGGAATAAAAAATAAATCTCTGACTTGGTTAAGTAAATCAACATTATTAATTAATACGGAACGTATAATCCAACAAGTTAAAAATGTATTGTTATTATTTTATTTTAATCTGAAAAGTGTGGAATTATTAAATAATTGTAAATATGGTAACATATTTTTTCTTGGTGGACTATACGTTTACAATCATTTATTTAATGTTTCACCGTGTTTATCCTAAAATAACTAGAATTAAATAAGTTAACCCATTAAACTAAATCACTTCCATAGTCGTGAGCAAGCATTCAATGCTAAGTTAATTTTGTCGCACTCACAACGCACGGAATCATAAATTGCGTGAGTAAATCAGTAGAATTAGCTGTCGTTAAATCATTAACAAATATTATATAAAAATACATCGGTCGGTATGATTATAAATAATGATATCGTTTATTTTTTGCATAACTTTTTCTTATTACCCACACCGCACTATAATTATAACACAGATAAATGTAAGACATTAGAAAAATCTAAATCTAACAGCTCATTAGGATCTCACTTTATAAATTATTCGTACGTCTAAACATAATTCATGCGAAACTGATTAGACCCGATCTGTACACTCTACGAATTAAATAAAAAATAAACGTGTGTGTTTTTTTTTCAACTGGAAACACCTGCACGCTTCTTATATCTAAGTGTATTCCTAGTTAAGCCTTTTGATAACGAAGCTACCCTGAATTCACCAAATATGTAAGAATACTTAGTTGAGACGACTTAAGTATGTAAGGTTAAGTAGTGTCGAAACGTGCAGGTTTTCTTTTTATTTTTTAGGAATACTATATGAAATACAATTGGTTCGCTAAGGTATTATTAGTAGACTTGTGACGCATTGGTCGGTGCTTAGGAATACCTCGTTACTGAGGGGTAGGTAGATAGGTAGAGGGGGGAGAAGGGGGGGGGATACTTTTCGTTATTGCACAAGTCTCGAATTGACCGGAAATGTACAGTAATGGATTTAAATTTAACAACTATTACATAATATCATACACTTATATTAATAGTAATAATAATAATAGAAATGAAAATATGAAATATGAAATATTTATATCAGAGAGTCATTATTAAACCTTCCTTAAATATATTAATTGAAGATATTAAAAATTCATCTTCACTTTTTGAATTTTAAAGTAAAAAAACTTATAATAATCAAAAATTTTACTACTTACATCCGCATCAATAGTGACTTCTTCAAGTAAAGAAAATTTTCTTCTAAGCAATGAAAGTTATTTGAAAATTATAATTTTTATTTTTACTTATTATTAAAATTACATTACATTGTAATCATATTAACTGTAATATTTAAAAGCTGCACTTGTGCGTTTTGACAATTTTATCCCATAGTATCTAAAGTTATTACTAATAGCACAAATAAATACCTTTTTTAAGTATTAAGTTATTGCACAGAGCTTATTTACGTGAAATTATTAGATTTAAATATTTTTATAATATAATAATAATAATAATAGCAATAATAATAAAATTAATTGATCGAATCAGACATTCTTTAAGATGTCGAACCGTAGGTTTGGGCGTTTAATAAAAGTTGTTATATCCCGTACCATTACTGTACATAAAAAACGTTCATAAATCGTTCTCTACTCTTACCTAAATCATGTTCCTATAACGTGCCTATATGAATGTATAGGCTCCTTAGGGGCCCTAAAAACACTATACAACAGATATAAATTTCCTAGTTTACTAGACTGGTTCAGTCGTCATGTCAGACTTGTGGCGCCCCCGTTTCGGCGCGGTTTGTTATGTTCATGTTGTTGTCCGGTTCACCTTTCGGGTTATTGCACACGTCGGTGAACTGGAGGTCTTCCGACTGGGGACTAGGGGAATCGGCTATCGTCAGCCTCAGCGAGGGATCGTCAATGATACGTATCCTGGACTCTTCGTCCGTGGAGTCTATCGAGGCGGTCCGGGCCGAGGGCAGGCGGATGCCGCTCTTGACGAGGAGCTTGGCGTCTAATCTCATGACCTAAACGAAAAAGATAAGAAATTAAACCAACGTTATACATTTAATTGCGTAATACAAGCAGTAAGATGTTTAATATTTTGTTAGGCCCAATTAAAATTGTAAAATCAATTTGCGGCCAACAAAATAGTAACCTTTAAAAAAAATGACACTATTTACTGTCTCAAATAGACTTCTACATGCATCGTATAAAACATTGTACATTACCTAAAGTCCTATCTTTTTTTTAATTTGTAATATCTTGTTACTAAAATTTTAATATAATAAGTAAATAAAGCTGCTTAGATAAGTTGCATTTAAAAATATCATTTATAAAAGTTAAATTCTCTAGAATGGAAATACATAATGATTTGCTTAATGGATACATTTAAAGCACACCGGAGATATGGGACATATCCACACAAAAATATCAGCTATCACCCAGAAAGAGTTTCTTTATCTGGTGTAGGAAATATAAAATATAATTATGATGAACGATATAAAATTCCTTACTTCACTTATTAAAAAATATAAATTACACTAAATTATTGATATATGAGTAATAATAAAATTTTACTTGCAGCTTATTCATTTGATTTATTTATATCTTAATAAAATCCTGTCGCTGTAATATTATAAGTAAGCTAATAATCTGCAGACATCTACACATGCATATTTGGGACTTTAATCGCATGCAAATTAAAAAATTATACACCGGGGATTCACCATGCCAGTCGATGCCACACATTATTAAACTGGAGAACTTACTCGAGCCATTTCCACGGCTCAGTGTCGGGACTTGTTATTGGCGTAGGGAACTGCACAATGTAACAATTGTTAATATAATAATCACCGTTAGAGTTCGCTGTCGGCAACACCGAGCAAATAATTCAGGGTTGGAGGGCCACACAAAAAAAATCGCATCTCATCCGATAGATATGTAAATGTAAATTAACGGCAACATAGGATGACAGACATGAATTATTTACAGGTGAAGAACATCTCTCTCACAGAATAAGCGAAGCACTTGCAAATTACGCATTCTGTGTCGGTTTCGATCGAGAAGTTTCGTGTTATACAGTATGTTCAGTGTCGGTGTTGTGCGTAACACGGGTAGCGTTTGTTTTGTCTGCAATTACCTCGGCTTGAAGGTCCGCGACTTTGTCCTGGAGCTCCCTGACGCGCTCGCTGTCGTCTACCTGATGGCTCCTCAATTCACCTTCTGTCGCTATTTCTTCATTCTAAAAAAAAAAAATACATAAATGTAATTTAACCTTACATAAAACAGTATTTCTTTCTACACAAAATAACTTAAATTAAGAACTTTAAAGAGGACAAGTGAAGGCGTCGAGGATTTTTTGCCCAGTGCTAACTTTTACAAAACCAGTACAGGAATCACAGATGAAGACGCCAATCAAGTAGAAGCAACCATCTCGTGGAAAGCCTGATGGCTCTGCAAGGCAGATTGAAACTCTACGAAAGGAAACAACCTTCAGGTAGGAAGAATCAAGGAGGACTAACAAAAAGCAATTTATTCTACAGAAGCACTCATAAGAATAAAACAGAGAGCCTTTGAAAATAGGTAAAGATAAATCAATTCACACACCCTAAAATGCTATAGACGTCGGAAACCCCGTGAAATAAACACCAACAAACTCCCTGGAATAGAAAATGCACAATTCTGCTTATTTTTGACATTATACCCATGAAATAGTAGACTAGCTTTGGATATAATCGTGGAAAACCATACATGGACAACATTTTTCGATTCAGAAGTAAGAACCAGTGTCGCCAGTTCCGAACTGTTCAAATTATTTAAAAAAAGCCTGAATCACAATTCAAGAAAAAAAAGGTAGGACATAGTACAAACAGATTGTGAGATATTATGACAGGATCTGTATTAGCAAAAATAGCAGAAAATTCCATCCGCACTACATTTCTAAAAATGCAGCAACAATTTTGGCCGTAGGTTTGGTGCTGAATTTTAGAATCGAAAGGAGGCATTTCTTCAGTTAAATGATGACAATGTATCTGTTTGCCAAAAAAGATACGAGCTTTCTCCAAGTAAAACTCGCCATTCCTAAAACACCAGGCACGTCAAAGATCTCAAATACCTTATTATCTCAACTGTGTAAAGAATACAACCACGTGGGACGAGCACACCGATTGCTATACCAAACCTTGGAAATAAATTTGCTAGATAATGTACTCCAGTTTTCTCAACACAGACCTTGTCGTCATATATGAAAGATGGGTGCAGTAAACGCCGTAAATGAGTTCTGGTAGGAATTTTCAATGGAAACCGAAGTATTTCTGCAATCCACCTAATAACTTCGCTCTAATGAATGACAAACACTAAATCAAAACAAATTGTGATGTGGCCACCATAATACTTTCCCTATACTTTTTCTAGAAAACTATGAAGATTACGCTAAAAGGCTATTCTTAACAATTTGTTCAATATTGGATACTTTAGAATTACTTGTTATATAAATTTCATGTTTATGAGTGTTCACCAAAAGCTTTTTAGTTACAATGTCTGGAAATATTCTAGAACCCTCGAATAATCTAGTAGAAGATCCAGATAAGATAAAGCGAAGTGTGCTAAAAATTCTAAAATTCTTCTAATTGCCAGGAAAATTGATAATTATTCTAGAACATTAGAAATTTTGATGAATCTAGAATTAAAATTATTAGAAAATTCTATAACCCTTGAAAAAAAAAACCTAATAAATTTCACATACAAGAAGATGAAAAAACTCGTAGAAAAATGTCTAAAAGAAAAAAAATTTACAGGCATAAAAAAAACACTTGCACATTAGAGAAAAATTAAAAAATAAAACTGCGGAAAAGTTTTAGATATCTAGAAATTTTTTTTTGTAAATTCTAAAACTGTCGACAAAATTTCTGGGAATGTAGATTAAATCTTACTAGAAAATTTTAGAACATTTAAATATTCCGATAAGTAAAAGCAAGTAAAGCAAGAAACTCTGGAAAATCTAAGAGTCTAACGAAAATATTTCTGGAAAGAAAATTATGCAATTTGTAAGAATTAAAAAAAAATAACACCTTCAAATAATCTGAACTTATTTTAGTTGAAAATTGTGAAACTTAAACTTCTAAGAAAAAACCTAATGAAAATTTTAAAATGAAAAATTACTAACAAATTCTATAAATTTATTAAAAAAAAACTGCTTCACAATTTCACAACCTACGAAAAAATTTCTTGGAATCTGGACATAAAATTATTGGATATTTCTAGAACCTTTGAAGGAAAACCTGAAAAGTTAAAGTAATTAAATTTCTATAAAATTCATGAATTATTAAAGAAAATTCTGAAATAAAAATTCTAGAAATTTTGACAAATTTTCTAGGAATCTGGACTTTAAATTACTATAAAATTAAGAAAATCGTGGCTAATCCTGATAAGATTATTTTGTAGGATCTAGCAATTTTTCCTAAAAGGAAAGCCCTATAACTTAGAAATTTTTGCTACTGAAATCGTAAGGATCCTTGTATGATTTTCGATAGGATAAAGCAAGTAAAGCAGAAAAAACTGTTGATTACAATTTATAGCGAAAATTCTTATACGAAAAATTTCTAAAAAATTCTAGAAACCTAACATTCAATTTTTTCAATATTTAACTGGACGAAAAATTACCAGAAATACTGAAAAAATTGAAAGTAAAACCATAAATAAAAAATTGTTAACAGATTCTAAAAATGCTTGAAAATTTTAGAACTTTGAACCAAATTTTGAGTCAAAAAATTATTTGAAAATTTATTTTTTATTTCTTTATCGATTCTTTTACTCTTGAAAAATTACAATGAGATAGAAAATGCTGAAAATTTTAAACGTCTCAAAGAAGTATTTTTGGAAAGTTGTAAAACTTGTAATCTGGAAAAAAAATTGTAAATAAAGAAAGAGAAAATGCAGACAAATCTAAAACTCTTGGCAAAATTTCTAGGAGTTAAAACATAAATTCTGGAACCCATTTAGAATTTTCCCAATTTCCAGAATTTTTACTTACAGACCCTTAAAAATTTTCAGTATTTCCTGCTTTATTTTATCAAAATTTTCCAGAATTTATAATAAAAGAAATGCTGGAAAATTTTAAGGGCCTGTAAGTAGAAACCTGGGAATTTGTAACATTTTTTCAACGAATTAAAATCTTAAAAAAAAGCTTGATATTTCGAAAAGTTTCGACAAAAATTTGTAAAAATGGGGACGCAAAATTACTTGGAACTTTCTAGAAGTTTTAACCAAATTTGAATAAGATAATATTAAAAATGATGGAAGTTTATTAAAATTAAATAAAATACAGTGATTTTCTAAGCCCTTGAAGAAAATTCTTCAATTGGGGTGAGAAGAAAAATTTCTGAAAAACTTTAAAGAATAAGAAACTTGATAATGGTTGAACACTCGATAATTTCTAAAAAACTTTCAAAAAAATATCTAAATTTTTAGAACTTTGTGAAAAACAAGGTTTTAATAAAACTTTTCTTTAACTTTTGTTTAAATGGTTTTGTAAAATTTTTGAAATTTAGAAATATATCGACGAAAACCAAAAATCGCCTCGAGTAAACACTCACTTCCGGTTTATTAATGTTCATCAAAAGCTTTTCAGTTACAGTTTTTAATGATAAAACCTTAAGTTTAAAGTTTCATCTTAATAGGATCATTCGTTTTTGAGATACAGCGCCCACAGACATTTTCATGCCCGAAAACAATACTTCTCCTATATACTAACGGGTGTCCAACAATTATTGCAGTCCCGGGTGGCGTTGGATTCAAAAACGTAGGTCGATTCTTACATGTGCCAAATAAATGAACTGACATTTTAATTGTCAAACATAACCTAAACGTGCATTTAAACAACACTTTAAATGCCAGTTCAAACGTAGGTCGATTCTTACATGTGCCAAATAAATGAACTGACATTTTAATTGTCAAACATACCCTAAACGTGCATTTAAACAACACTTTAAATGCACGTTTAGGTTATGTTTGACAATTAAAATGTCAGTTCATTTATTTGGCACATGTAAGAATCGACCTACATTTTTGATTCCAACGCCACCCGGGACTGCAATAATTGTTGGACACCCGTTATATAGGGAAAGTAATTAAAGTACAAAAATAAATCATCTGTCATACTTTTATATATGAGGCTTCTACTTCATTATACATTTTTGTAAATTAAATAAAACACGATAACTAAATTGAAAAATGTGTGGTTAAAACATAGTGAATTTTTCAATTCAGTGTAAGTATAGAGTACCACGTAATAACGGTCGCAACCATTATCTTTATTAAAACACGATAACTTTGTTTGTATAACTTCAAGTCCTACTGTCCTATTCGATCCTATAGGTCTCGTCAATAGCTTCGCAGAATATCACATAGAAACATAAATTCACTCGCTAGTCAGTTTATGAACCCACCAAATGACACCGCAGAAGAAGATATTTAAGCAAAAACTCAAGGAACTACGAAACACTGAAATAATATCTTTTATTATTTCAGTGTTTCGTAGTTCCTTGGGTTTTTGCTTGAGTATCTTCTGAGAGTGCTTCAAAGTTTTAAAATTGATGACCTATAATAAGAGCCATCATATCATTACCCACTTAATATGTGTATCATTTAGATAATTGATGATGAAGATGCGTTTAACTTAACGTTTACAAATCAAGTCTTATTTAAAATTGGTCGTGCAAATGCCAAAATCTGTAAGTTTTCTTCACCGGTTGTACTTTAGAAAAATCCTTTAGTGAACACATGGATTCCTCATTGAATCAAAGAAAATTCAAGCGTAGGCATATCTACATGATATTATACTCCTATTGAAGAGCGTTGAATCCCACCATTAGGAATTGCCGTCAAATACTTGAACTCATCATATCCCCCGAAGAAATAAGAACAGATTTACTCCTTTGCTCAAAGGAGGGAGGAAGTTAAGCGAAAATTCGTAAGTTGACTATTGACAGCATTCCTAACAGGGTACTACAATTTAAGATCACACCTGAACAAACTGAGACTACAATCTAGCCCTATCAGCAGAGGTTGTGAAGAGGAAGAGGAAACCGCGGAGCATGTACTTCTAGACTGCCTCGTATTATCCAACCTGCGTGAACCCACAATGAGAGAGATGTATAAAGTCATCAGATAAAGTCCCTCTTACTGCAGTCCTGGCGTTTGCCAATGCCTTGGGTTGGCTTAGCAGTAGCTGAGGACTCAGATGGGAGGACCCATAAAAGGGACCTACATGCAGCGGAACTCTCTGCCCTCCCATCGAATTAAACTAGAACAAGAACTATACAGCATTCTAAAGAAATTACTCCACAATGGAGAGAATAATTTGGGCAATAGAGAAGTTCTGAGGATATATAGATGGATATTCCTATATTACCATCACTAATCATCGGCCATTGAAATGATTGATGTCATTAACATCCCCAAACAAACGATTGGCTAAAAGGTTTCTTTATCTGTAACCCTATTACTTGCAAATATAATATGCTGTCACGAACTTCACAAAACAATGACCTCTTTATATAATTTCTGTAGACCTATTTGCAAAAATTTAAAACTCAGAACATCTTAGTTCAACAACCCGAAACCCAAGGGATCTTGGGCTTTTTAAACCAGACCACTACGATTCATTTGTGAATTCTCTACGATCTCACAACCAAGTTCGCCTTTTGGTGAACAGAAGGCAAACTGGCGAAGAAGATTCGAGCAACAAGATGTTATGCAAAGAATCGCTTATAACGACAGCTTATATTTTATGAGAGGGTAATCATGAAAGAAATTACTCCACTAATATAACTTACAAATGCAATGCAAATGCAATTGTGACAACCTTCACAAACCAGTGATCTCTGTATCATCATTGATACAGTGATGTTTTTGGAACGCGTATAACTCAGCGAAGGGGCAGCCTATCGTTTTCGGAATGGTTGATATTTGACCACCCAACCTTACCATTTTGTTTGGTTTAGTCCTTATGGAACCGTGGACCCTAGAGCAACGCATTTACAACGAAACTGGGCGTTCTGTGGTTACTACACAACGCAGACTTCGAACACATTACAATGTTATAAGGCACGGTCATGTTCCTAAGCGAAATACCATCCTGAAGAGGGTGCAGAACCTTCGCGTTAGAAGATCGTTGAAGCCTGTAGTACCTCGAGGTGGATAAAGAAGAGAAATTTGGTTTGAGTTAGGGGAGCTATGGAAGCAAGTCCACGTCGATCACCTGATCTTACGCCCTGCGATTTTTCTGTGGGGTTACCTGAAGACCCGCACATTTATTGAGAAATCAAGGACCCTTGATTTCATTTTGGAATAAAGCATGAACAATGGAGTATGTGGAAGAAAAAAAACGGACATCACTTAGATGATATTATTTTTCGTACATGAATGGTTTTAAACATTTTTTTTGATATTACATATTGCGAAATGGCAAATATACACCTAAATGGTAGACAAATTGAAATTTTGATTTAACTGAAGATTCTCCGAATTATGCTTTGCTTCAGCGTGGAAAAGCGACGAGCGATCTATAGCATTTGCAAACCGACTATTGACAACATCCGAAAGAAATTACTACATAACCGAGAGAAAGAGAGAACTTTGTAGTAATTACAAAGCAATACATTCCTTCTGAGGATATTAATCTTTCTGTATCACCTTTACTAATTGCACAATTGGTTGGACGGATTCTAACACTATAACTTACGAACAGGGTATACACCAGGTATAGCGAATGTGCTAGCAGACATTTTGTCAAGTCCTCCACAAACCGAGAATACTCCTGAAACCAGTAATCTCTGTATCAACATTGAAGATCTCTTTGTTTTGGACGAGACCACGTCGATGTAATGGCCCAGTGGATGGGCGCAAATATCTTGTATCTAAAAGAATACTCTATCGTTACTCTTCAGATTATGCCTCAATATGCCGTTCCACCGAAGATCAAAATATGATTCAGGATAATCCAAGAATCAAACATTATGGATTTTCTCTTAAGCTACATAAAAAAAAACGTTTCTTTTGGCTAGGGATGAAATATAAAAACCTTCGTCCAGAATTCACCCAAAACTCGCTGGATCACTTCAAACCCCCAACGTGTAAAGGCGATTTGTAGTCTTAGGAAACAACCTTTTTGGACCACTTCCTCTGGAGATCAAGGACGAAAGATGGATATATGTTATATATCATAGAGAACACAGCCCCTATGGCCACTACAACCGATGCCTGCTGCTGGATCCCAATTATCAGCTCTATGAAGCAAAATCTAACCTTTTGTTTACAATCGAGCAATGCGTGAAGCATGTCTTTCACCCTGCTGCTAAAAAACACGACTTGAGTGTCCAACTAGCTATGCAGCTAGGCCCGGATCATGACCAATGACCAGAAAAAAAAAACCTGCCATTCGATTCTCTTTAAATTCTGCTCAATGTCAGACGACTGGATTTTTGGCAGCCTACTTAACGTTTGGCCAAAAGCTTTTGCACGACATCAGAAACATTGTTCGAATCCAGGAAGAAACCCCCCGTTTTCTGCGTCTATCAGCTCATTTTCAAATGACTGAAGAAACTCAGTATTAAGATCGCTGCAAAACCTACACTAACCAACACCAACGACCCAGTTCCGAGACGATGTGCTCGTCAACACTTATTCCCTCACCAGCGTTACCCAAAAGAAAACCTCAAAGGGTTGGACTATATATTATTCTTCCTCAAAAAGGCCTAACCTCCTACGAAGTATCTTCCATGCATACCTTACTATAGTTTCAGCCACTTATTACTCCTCAACCTTGACACCTCATTAAGCACACGTAATAGAAATCACTTAGAAAAAGAGAACGTCCCCAACTTAATCCAGAAAAGACGACTAGTGCGTATCATCAGTCCTGATGGGGAGTCTGTAGCAAACACCCCTAGTACTACACCTTCACACCCTTTACGTTTGCTACCCTATTCCGGCCCCACTACCATTTCGCGCACGGTTGGAAAGAGCCGAAGAGAACAAAAAGGCTAACACAAACCGAAAATAATAGACTGCACTATAATTTTCTGTGGAATAAGCCAACTCTGCCTAATAGTGCATCCTTTGTAGAACTGTGTTTCAAGCATATTTTTAAACACGTTCGCTTTTAAAGACTATTGACATGTGCCAATATTACTTTTAGAATACTTGTGTTTATCCAATATATACTTCATTTTAGCTGTGTACATTTCTCATCACTGAAAGTGATGTGAAGTGAAGTAATTAATATTTTTACACCGTCACTTACTTTCAATTCAAGCTGACTGATCTTCTGCCTCAACTCCGCCAGGGCCTGCGCCTTCTCGGCGTCCCTGATCCTGGCGTTGAGCAGCTCGTCCTTCATCTGGCCCTCCAGGTCGCCGTACCGCCTACGCTCCTCCAGCAGCTTGGCGGCCGAATCGCGGTCTCTCAGTTCGGCCTCCTCCAGGGATTCCCGCTGCTTTTTGATCTCTTCGTCCTGCCTGCGCAGCTGGTTGGTGCTGACCTGGATCTGCGTCTCCAGCTCCATCACTTTCAATCGCAGCTCCTTCGTTTCGGTCAGGGCTTCCATGTGTCGCATCTTCGACGTGAGCAGTTCCTCCTCGAGTTTCTGCGTGTCGTTCTTGTTGCCCCAGAGCAGTTTCTTCGGGGTGCTCAACGCGTCGCTGGTCGAGGACGATTCAAGCTTATGTTCCTAGTAATAATTAAAAAAATAATTTTAAGTAAAGTAGATTAGAACAACGTTTATTATATTATTGTAATATAAATCATAGGTATTAGTACTTATAATAGTAATCGTATTAGTCAAGCTTTAATACTAATTCTTACTTTTTAACCTATTGGTACAATTTTGGACAATCCAGGGATGAAGAAATGGCTAATTCGGTTCGAGTAATTTACGTTGATAACAGTGCCCTCTTTGAAAATTGTTACAAACACACTTGAGATCTCATAGAAAGCGCCGCACTGCCTGTTGATTTAGGAAACATAATTTAAAGATGGCGTTATAATCAGCGTCAATATTTTAAGAAAGTATGTTATATAAGATTTTCTTAAAAAAATGACTCTGATTATAAAGTGTGCTTTCTATGAAACATTTTCGAGATCTCAAGTGTGTTTGTAACAATTTTCAAGGAGGGTGCTGTTATCAACGTAATTCGAGCCGAAGTTAGTATAGAAGGTTATTGATTTCTCATCATATATGTCCAACCTACGTGTTTATTTTATAAACAAAGTGTACGCATTGATGATAACTGCATTTTGTAATTCAATTTGATTTATTTTTCATTTATTTACATACCTGCAAATGTTTTTGCAATTGTGCGCTATAATCGGCTAAAATCTGCCTCACTTCCTTCAATGACAAATTAGCTTCGGCCTCCCTCAGCTTGACGGCGATTAATTCTTCCTGGAGATGAGCGACGCTGTTATCAGGTGTTGTTTCGCGTAAAGTTTTCTTGTCCTCCTCCAGCTCGTGGATCCTAGCACGCAGATCACGAATCAGAGCGTCGTTCTCCGCCTCCCTCAAACGAACCTTCACCAATTCTTCTTGAAGACATTCGATCATCGAGTCGCGCTGTTGTAATTGTTCCGTTTTTAAAGACATTTCTTCGATTGACGATTGCCTTGATGAATGCTGTAAGAAATAATTGATATTTGTAAGGATCAAAATAAAAACTAAAACAAAGATGTTAGTAAGAAATAATATAGAATTGTTATTTTAGATTTTATGATATTTAACAAAGTCTTGTTAATAATTATTAGGTAGTTATTTTTTGCACAGATAGAATGAATTAATTACTTATAGATATGTCTTTTGTGACTCCAAACTATATCAATAGTAGCTTAAGTTAATTTAACCTTTAATTAACATAAAAATGTTTGACCACGGGTTAAGTGAGAATTTAATTCATTGTAGCTTAAGGTAATGTAGTTTTCAATTAAAAAATTACAACTATGTTTTTAAATTCGTGTGATTAAATTATTTAAAGAATAGCAATAAAGGCAGAACATGTTTTTACCGTTTCTTCCATCATCATGGATAAAGACTTGATCTTTTCTTGAGCTAAGGCAAGCTCGTGGGTCGTAGCTATGTATGTGTGTCTCAGATTATCGAGCTCCCTTTGAACGACGAAAGTCGTTTCCTCTTCTTCGGCTCTACTGACCTGTCCTCTGACTAACCTATCGGCCAACGCTTTGCTCTCCTCCTCCAGCATGTCGCACCTATGGCGAAGTTGTTTGTTTTCCGTTCTCAATCTCTGTAATAGAATTAATAGAATCAAGTATTAATAAATAAATAAAAAAACTAAAAAAACGCACGAAAACAATCTTAAAGATGGTCATAACTCTGGTACACGAGTTCTATGGTCTTGACATAAATAATTTAGTCATCAATTCAATTCTTTCGAATTATGGAATGAACAAAGCCCTTATTTCCTTTTTTCTGAATCCATTTACCACACCATTTCTTATATCAAAATCCTTCAAATTTCCATAGACTTTAATATTTCTCATTGGAAATAATTTTAGGTTAGAAAAACACGAAAAATATGACTTAATAAGACTCCTTGTTGTAGATTTACGAAATGTTTTCGTGTTTTTCTAATTATAAGTTAATTTTCTGCAACGTAAAGGACTTAAATATATTTTTATTACAATTTTAGGTATTTCTAAAGCTCATAAGATTGATTGCCTTTAGACTTTATTGGATTTGCTTACAACAAATTACAATTTCTGTGGGGCTCCCAAAACCCGAAATTTTTTTTGATGCATCCAAGATTTATTAATTCCAAAATTTTCGAGAGGAGATATTTTACTAGCATTATAAGGAAACAAAAATTATTTACATTTTTACGTTTTATTATGTTGGTATTTATATTAATAAAGTACTAACTAATTATAAATATAAACAATTCCTCTCACCTTCAATTCGACCATTTCTTCTTGTTCCTTTGCTTTTAGAACGGTGTATTCCTTTTCTAGTTTCTTCATCTTCTTCGTATTGATTTTCATGCCATAAGCTAACTGCATCAACCCCTCCGGATCGGCCTCGGCACGCGAAGGCAATTCTTTTTGGAAGAACTGAAATTAAAATTATCACATCACATTGATTACCTTTATCAGTGTACATTATCTGGAGATAAGATTTTTTCTGATTCGTACAATTCCGATGTAATCATTAATAGGACAAATCTAATAAACCTTTATGAAGATTAAATACAAGCTTGATGAGGATAAAGCTAATGATTTTAGTTTCAGTTTCTTGACAAATGTTTCAAACTTGACAGATTTACATTGATATATAAATAAAAATGATCTTTGATGCTCGAAGTAAGTCAGAAAATAAAGTCAAAGAAATTTAACAATCAAAAATTGCTAGATTAAATTAATCGATTTGTTTGTTGTTGCCATTTCTTATTGTTACAAAATAACAACAATTCACTATATACAGACATCTTTAGATGCTTTAATTCTGATAATTTATGTTGTATATTGCATTAAATTAATCATCCATTTTTACCTTTAACATTCCTTCCATGTCCAGAGTGAGTAGTTCCTCCTTTCCGAGCGATAACATAGAGAGAGCGACTTTGAAGATGATCTCCATGCCTTCGGAGAGGAACACGTCCAAAATCCGACAAGCCAGTGGCAGGGAGAGTGCGGTGGTGAAGAGAGTCAGGAACCAGCTCGAGGCGTACATCGAGGTGTGAAAACTTTGGGACTGAAAGTGCTTGCTGAGCTCGGGCAGCTGTTCGCTGACGAGGTTCTCCAGTTGGAACATGCACAGTCCCAGCTCGGCCATGCTGGGCGTGAACATGCCTCGCATCCTGTAGTCCTCCATTATTCGCACCAGCACCACAAACGTTTCTTCTTCTGGTACTTGCTAAATAATTTGCTTCATTAGTGATGGTTTCATTGTATTAATAAATTGCTTCTTAGGACAAAAGTCATTAACACAAGTTATTTTGCCAAAATCACAATCATGAGTAACTGATACACAAATTATAAAGAAGTAGCACAAATATATGAGATAATGGTTATAATTTTCAAAGGAACTCTGTCAAAATGTATCTGTAAATTGTGGTTTGTGGATTATACAAATATATTTTGAGAGAGTTCTTCTAAAACTTATTACCCTTATCTTATGTTTATGTTCTGATTTTTTTATAATTGGTATATCAGTTCCTCATGATTATGATTGGATGATAATAACTTTGAAGATCATTATTAACCTTTGAAAGTCTTATTACAATACATATGTATTTGTTGTTCTTATTTGAAAGTAACTTTACCTGCATAAGTAATAATCCAACAATGAAACCAATTCCCTGGCAATAACCGACCTCCCTGTCGTGCAAGGAATACGCCTTGATGACGTTGAATAGAGATTCCTGTCCCAATCCATCTTTTTCTTTGAAGAAGTCGTGCTCGGGGTATGTGCGCGTGATGTCCCTCCTGATGCTTTTCTCACAAGGGGACTTATCCTAAAATTAAAATTTAATTAGTCGGCATATATCACATGATTAGCAATTGTTGATGAGTTTGATCGAAATTGACTTATATTATAGAACATGTGATTGAAGACAAAACAGCAAAAGCCTTCTTCTCAATTTTACTAAATCCAAATTGGTAGCCAGTATCAATGGTTTAAGTTCAAAAATATGCGTGGATTTAACTAAAATTACGAAGAAAGTTTTTCAATTATATCTTTTTGTAACTCATCAAACTAACTTAGATTACTATACCTGTAACATGTAGGTGTTAATATTATGCAGAATATGTTACCTTAATGTATTCTGCATATAGTTTCTTTTCGGGGGCGTCATTGGCGGAGCTCAGCAGTTGCCAAATTATGGCCCTAAAATGTGTCGGTATTCCTCGCCGAACCAACTCGCGGATTTGAGCGTTTTGCTTCTTCCACACGTTGGGCCAATCGCTTGCAATTTGGCCCCAGATGGCCCACGAGTCTTCTCCATCATCGGTTCGGTCTTGAGTGGAACTCGTACCTACGAAAAAAAAATCGATTACAACACTAGCAAAAATATTACCCTTTTCATGAAGTACAAAAAATCATTATCATATTAATTCAACAACTCAATTGCTCTAATTTTGGTTACAATGTTACAATATTTTTGCTTCTATTTCTTTCTATAGAAATTTGGTAAATCCTAATGTCTGATTGCGCATCAGCTTTTGAAATACTATTATTGATGTGCTAAAAATCTGGAAACATTTAGGGCAGTTAGAGAAACGCAATCCCATATAAAAAAAACTCCAAAAATACTGAACTTTTTTGCATTCATAGAGAATCTAGACAAGAAAAATGATTTGGTAATATCCAAATAATTCAAGTCAATCAAAACTTGCAATTTACAAAAAATGAGTTTTGTGAGACTTTATTATTAGAATATAAATAAATCTATACGAGGATGCCTTATCTAAAATTAAGATTTGCTCATTTTCCTTTTATTGAATTGAAAATATACAGTTAGAAATATATATTTTCAATCTCTTTCAAACATCCCGAACAGAGTATAGTTTCAGAAAAATTATCTTAGATAACTTTCAGTGCGTTCTATATCAAAAACTAAAGTGGAACTATACGCCTATGTATTTGTATTTATGTAATTATCTTGCATACATCATGCATCAAATTTTGATGCCATGATGGTTTTCTATACTTTTAGGAGATACTCTTTGGCAGATCAAAAATATGTACTTATAAGTTTAACCTAAAAGATCTGTAGGAGAGTTCAATCGGTAGAATGTTCTTCCACTAAAACCATGCTACACCTTCAGATATTCTATTGATCTTGCTTGCAGATCACTAATATAATTTAAAAAAAAAAACAAATTGAAACACGAAAAACACCGAGTATGGGAGGAATCGGCTGTGCTATTTTTATCGGTTTTTTAAAGGTTTAATGTCTTAGAATATGATTTTGTAGTTGGAGGGTAGGTTAGAGGCCAGCCATCTATCCATCCTAAATTTGTAATTCTTAAAACTCTAATTGCTGCATTAAACTCGTAAATACTGAATGTAAGTTTTATTCTTCCATTCGAATTCTGACTAAAAGCCAAAGTCAGAATTTTCTTTAAAACGCATCATTTAAGCAACTGAATTGCAAAAGTGATTTTAAAAATAATAATATAAAACTGTTTAAAAATATAATAGAAGCTTAGAACTGATGAAGATTCTTTAAGATTTTAACATTTGATAAAAGTAACAGGGAACAGGGGCCTAGTGAGACCTAGGTGCTCTGGTCAATGATTTGATTGTTTGGAAAACTCAATCCAAATCCAGATCCAGATGGTAACATGGCTCAAATGTAAGAATTCAATTGAAGGGAAAATATTGTACTTTATTTACATTTTATCTTTAGTCAGATTAAATATTAATGATAATCCCAGACTCATCTAGATATGTTCTAAAGATTGTGAGAAAATAAAACTAAATGAAGATACATTAAATAAATTTTGGAATTTGTAGCTAAGTATCTTCAAGTATAAAGCAATTCATTCTTAAACACTTGGTGACCTTATTGTTGACTAAAAAGTTTGGAAATGTGTTAAATTGGGCAATTAGTTGAGTAGATACTCACATTACGAAACTTTTTTACCTGAAAAATAGCCTTTAATTTATTTGCAGAAATATTAAAGCACTCTCAGTACTTTATTGTTTTATTTTCTGATTTAATTTTAATATACTACTATGGAGGTTTTTAATAAAATTTCAAGAAAAAATGTAAACCACGTTGTGTATTTTGTTAAAAAAAAAACTAAAACTTTACAAGAGACTGTACTTTTGTTCTCAAACCATTAAGAAACAATGTTTTTATTAAGGGATGAGTTTGATGCTAAACAGTGTAATTTATTGTGAATAATTTTTAAAAATGTATCACAAAGTAATGGCTTCAAGCATCGACTATAATAATTTATTTTGAGTTTGTAAAATAAAGAAAAAACTGTAACCCTCTAAGATTTTGAAGAAACAAAAATATAAAGGGTTAGCTATATATGAGAAATTATAACTCCTATCAATATGGCGTCTCTCTATTTAAAGAAAAATAACTGCTCAACTTCCAATCTTCACCATCAACCATCGAAAACTTTGCGTCGTCCATCCCCTCGATTATCCATCAAATACACTTCTTTATAAACCCATAGATAGTATTCCACCACCACCAAAATAACATCCTTGGAGGAGTAGGAATATCTTCCACTGAAGTCTTCACAAGATAAATAAATGCCCAAAACTAAAATTTTATTAAAATTTTACTTGATAAAGCCGTTTTGTTCTGAAATTCGAGTTTAGCACACCTTTAAATCCTGACACACAAACTAAATGCGACACGAATACTCCTGATAGGCGACATTGGAATTGAAGACCCAGAACAGGTGGCAGCAACAGTGAGGGCCGACGGCGAAGTGCACGGCAAGAAGCAGTATGACGACGGTCTTTGTAAAACACGCAGCGAAAGTATCGACGACTTGACCCCTTGGGAAAACCTCACAGAATCGTGGCAAGGAAGTTAGGACATCCCCGTTCAATCCCAAAATATTCGTGCCAGATGAAGCCAAAGCTAATCCTAAGTACGCGTCACCTAGCAGTCCTCTCTCATGAAAGTGAAGACACATAGACTGTCCAAAAGGGACGCAAACACCCGGATCCGGCGTAATATTGAACGAGACATACAGAGAGTTTGCCCTCTGCAACCCTACCCCCGCCATAATGGCCTTGAACACCCGGGCTGCTGGATGTTGAAGGAAAGCTCTTCAAAAAGATAATCAGGGAGATGTTGGTCAAGTGATTTAGCTTTTAAAAGGAGAACTCGACGCGACGGCCCTCAAGGAGGATCGCCTGCTCGCCAACGAAGTTGAATTAACAAAGGCAACAAAGGCCTGCGAAGAGAGAGACGGCACTGCCTTGCAATAACTGTAGCCGTTAGGATGCTTTAAATCAATTTCCTGGTCCACCATAATGGAGCCACTGGAGATAAAGACGACCTCAGACTACCTAGTGGCCATCATTGGGTACTATCAGCAAGAGCGATCGATCCACTTCGAAGTGAGCAATAGCGTTGCGTTTTGAAGATCTGGGAGGCGAAGCGTGGGGTCCTACACTGTCAAACGTAGAATGCAATGGCGTATTGAAATTGGCGATGCCATACAGAGTGGATGTCATCGAATTCGCCATGACATCATGATAGTCGTTAGAAGCAGAATAAACGCTGGCAAGAAAGGCGACCAGCAAGAACTTGGAGTAAATGGCAAAAGCAGGGCTGGACTTAGCGGCCCACATATTTTTTTCGAGTAGCCAAAGGTTTTTTTCATCAAGACGGTTGCAGTGCTGGCCTCGTTAAGCGAAGTTAACGGGGAATGCTAAGCAGGGAACTGAATGGATCGGTCCAGCCAGGAACCTTAGCTTACACATGCTCGAGAACGAGGAGAAATGGGCTGACGGCTAAAGAAATCCTGGAAGGAAAAAAAGCCTCTTTCTCTAAGGGTAGCTAGGGTAGGTGGGGCAGCCGGTTCGAAGATCGCGATGGACGAGCCCCATGACGATGGTACGTTGCAGAATTAACATCTAAGCTTCACGCGCAAATATATGAAGTGGGAACGGTGATTATACCACATTAGCAATACTGTAGGTCGTGCGCCTTTAAGTGAGATTTAAAAAAAATGTAGATCACGCTTCACGATCCCGATCACGATTTCTGGGATTGCTGCAGCAATCCCACGAAGGAGAGTCACACCATTAGGAGAATAGTGTACTGGTAGTGTGAGAAGGTCAAGTCGCCCCGGGACAGAGCTAATGCTGCCAGGAGGCAGCTTACCATTGCCAAAAGCCGTAGGATCTATTAGACGAAAGCATTTAAGGAACAAGTCAAGTCACCACAAAAAATCTTGTGTCTGAAGAGAGAGAGAGGTGCTGCGAACCCTGTTCCCATCGACCACGGGACTCAACCAGAGGACCATGAGATCACCTTATTCACCGAAGAGGAAGTGGTAGAGGCAACACAAGCCCTCTCTAATGGGAAAACAGAAGGCAGACAAGACGTTCATAGAGAAACTGGTCAGGGATAGGTTTCTTCATTAGCTGAACAACAACGACGGGCTCTCATTCCGCTAATACGGATTTACGAGTGAACGAACACATTGAAGTCATGAGGCTCACAGATGAGGCGAACTAGAAACCCTTCAGGAAAAGGAAGCACTGCAGTGTAATTGAATTCAAATATTTAAATTATAAAAAAAAATAGTGTGCTTTGAGATTATAAGAGAAGAAAATTATAAAGGGATGGTAAAATATGGTAAATAATGAAGACTCTTATAAATCTACAGGTTATGGTAAAAATAGTTACTTAAAGTCAAAGATTCGTAGAACTCAGTGCTTACATAACCTACAATATATTACTATTTACATAGAACCCGATGTTGGGTCGCGACTAACAACAAACTAACTGAGATACTGCGGTACTATGGAAAATACGTGTTTTTCTTCACCGTTTTGCAAATTTTGAATCAATTTGATTGTTGAAACTTCACCAGAGGTAAATTAATACTGAACAAAACACGTGTCAGTCAATTGTAAAGAAAGGCCAAACCATGGAACATAACAAGTGCTTTTTTAACCAAGTTTTGCAAATTTTGAATCTATTTAAATGTTGAAACTTGTAGATTTACGAAATGTTTTAGTGTCTTTCTAATTATTGTTGAAACTTTTTTTAAATATTATGCTACCTCCAAAATCCCTCCACCATAATTATAAAATTTAATGACAGTTGAACTTTATTTTAAAGAATTCCTTAATTTTATTTATTTGATCAATTCAATCCTCGGGTTTTTTCAAGTTTAAGTTATTGCAAAATTCAAATGATTCCCTTTCTAGCAAAATTGTTTAGATTTATATTTTTCCACCACAAAATGTATACTACATTTTTAGATCTGGCTTTTTTTAATTTTAAATGCCTTAAATTTGAATATAGTGCCGTTAAAATATCTTATATTTAAAGTTTTCTTACTCTGTTTTAGCTTCAAGTTTGCCAAATCAAAATTAAACTTTTGAAACTAGCTTTGATTCAAATTACCACTGGTTTACTATTATTTGCCAAAAAGAACTGTCCTAAATTTGAGAGTTGGCAACTGTATTGATTAAAATAAAAAGCCTTAAACTTCAATATCCTGCCATTAAAACTACCTATGTTTAAATATTTCAAGTCTTTATATTTTCCAAATATTTTTGAACTTTGTATTTTACCTTAAGGTTTTTTAAAATCGACACTTTTTTTTATAACTAATTATTGATTTAAATAAAGTCGCCTGAAATTGAATATTCCGCTTTTAATTCATTAGATTAAAAATTTTCTGATTTTTAAAAAAGCTAAATTTGCTAACATCATTCAAGGGTACTTAAGATCATCAGAAAGACATTTAAAGTGTTTTAGGGCTATTAGGCGAGAAAGCAATATCATTTAATAGTAATTTAAAATTATATAAAATTTAAGGTTTTCGACGATTATCAAAGGTTTTTCTTCTACATTCATTCTGTATTATTTAAGATTATACAACAGTCATTCGAGATCATTAACGATTATTCCAACGATTATTTAGTTATCCAATAATCATTCAAGGTTATTTAAAATTATCAAAAGGGTCAACATTAAACTAGCACGACTTGAGTTTCGACGTTTGAATGTCATTCAAAATTATTTAAGATCTTAGGTTTTTCATCAAAGGTCATATAAATTCATTAAAGATCGATCATTCATTATCCAATGGTAAATGAAAGTTTTTATGGTTGTCTTAATATCATTCAAAACCGTTTAAAGTTGTCCGGCGAAGATTATAGGATGTTTCTACATTCATTCATGATAATAATGGTCATTCAAGGTAATTTAAGATAATCCAAAAGTTATAATAAATTAAATAATAAATTTAAAAATTGTTGTAGATTCACGAAATGTTTTCGTATTTTTAAATTTATTATTTAATTTACTACAACGAACTAAAGGATTTTAATACATTTTATTATAATAAATTAAATAGTAAAAATATTAAAGTCCTTTACGTTGTAAAAAGTTAATTAATAATTAATTAATACATAATATTTAATGAATGTATGCAAGAATACATTAAAGAATGAGTTGTTGTTTCATTCTTTGTACATCTTTTTTAAAAATAAAATTTAAAGACCACTACAAAGAAAACATACATAAAATTTTAGTTGAAACAAACATAATAAAATAAATATTCTTTTGATTAAAATAATAAATAAATAATAAAATAATGAATCGAACGGTCTTATAATGAATGAATTAATTAATCAATGATCAATCATTCAAGGTCTTATAATAGCAAAGCAAAATTATTTAACATCGTGCAACAGCTATTTAAGACGATCATTCAAGATTATCCAATGGTCATTTAAAGTCATTCAAGGTCATCTAACGATTATTCAATGTTATCCATTGGCCATTTAAAGTCATTGAAGGTCATCTGACGATCATTCAAAGTTATCCAATGGTCATTTAAGGACATTGAAGGTCATATGACGATCATTCAAGGTTATCCAATGGCCATTTAAGGTGGCAGTAGGTTATCTGACAATAATTCACGATTATCCAATGGTCATTTAAGGTCATTTAATGTCATCTGACGATCATTCAAGGTTATCCAATGGTTATTAAAGCTTATCCAAAAGTTATTCAAAATCATTTAAGGTTCTCTAAGGATTTAAAAGGCGCGCCATTAAAATACCCTAGATTTATTTTTTTTTACGGCTTTAAAGTCACCAGATTTATTTACAGTAGTAACGTTTAGCCATCGACCACGTGATTGCCCCGATTTACTTACTTACAGCAGAATATTGTGTTTTAACTTAGGGTTTCAAAACCGACAATAACTTTTTGAACTGATTTGATCAAAATTTTATTAGGTCTCCAGATTTTTTCAATTAATAAAAAATAATTTTCTGCTCTATATTCGAGTTTTAAAAATTAAAACTAGATTTTGATTATTAACCATTAAATCGTTTAGGCTTTAAACTTTGTTCCGTATTAAAATTCCCTAGATTTTAGGTTGTTTTAGGTTATTTAGGTTTTGTAGGTACATGTGAGTTTTTATTTATAATCGACACTAGTTTGTTAGATTTGTTTGTTTTGAGTAAAAAATAATTACAAATTTTCAATCTACCGGACTTGGTTTTCAACTATTCGATTGTTATATATCCTAGATTTAAGAACTGACAGCTGCATTAAAGAAACAAAATTCCCTTAATTTGAACATCCCTTCTTAATTCTTTTATAATTATAGGTATTACGAAATAGTCAAACTTATATCTACTAATTAAAGTAGAATTAGATCATTGAGGTACCATCTAGTATCTAAAGCAGTTGAATCACCGATAACTTCAGAAAACTACTAACAGTAATAATTTTAACAATAATAATGTTAAAACTATTGCTTCCCTGCCAACAACAGCCACGAGCCAGTTTTGATTTGTTTTGGATCTCATCAGCGCAGTTTTACTTTGGAATTTTAACTCTCCAGGCATCCGTAATGCAAGTTATTACTATTAAAGTGCCATTTATTGCCTAATGCGTTGCATTACGCTACACTGACTAGCTCCAAAATAGATCAAAACCAGTATGTGGCTAATAATAATTCAAGATTATCTTTAATAATTAGTAATAGTGATTTCTTACCAGAGTTTAAAGATATTTGCGAGGTGTCCGAGCTCTTCCTCGAGTGTCCGGATGCCGAAGCTCCGCTCAACGAGTTGAGGGACTTGGCGTCGGACTCGTACAACCTATTTGCCTCCTCCAGCTTGGCGAGTAGAGCCAACTCGTCACCAGAAGCTACGTTGTTGTTATTGTTGCAGGGCTGACTCTCCAGCCTCATGGCCGTCGGTGGCATCGTGTAGCAGCCCCCATCGGGCTCTACCACCAGACAATTTAAGGATGGACCGTTGCTGCAAACAAGACGACACGAATTAATCACAAGTTTACAATTCAAATATGAAAAAAAATAATAATAACGTTGATAAGATTAAGTGCACGACTTTGAAAATTGGGGCATATGTGTGTTGATAAAAATTAATAAGGAAGGAGTTAATTAATTTTATTATATCTTATATACAATTTTAATAATTAGGTTCTTATAGATTATTTAAAGAATTTTAATTCGAATAAATATTCTAAAGTAGTAAAAAAATGAGTATGAGAGAAACATATTTATTTATTTTTTTTTTTTTACATTAGGTATTTACAACAATATTCGTAACTGATTTACTTTACGGCTATCGACCCTTGATCTTTATGCCATATGAGTATGAATAGTAGGGATATTTTTGATTAAAATATTAGACATTAGTACGACTACCAATATTTAAAAATGGAATTGGTAATTTAAATAAATATTTTATAAATACGAATCGTGTACATTTATAATGACATAGAAATATTTTATAAATCTGAAAGATAAATTCCTGAAAAACTAGTTAAGTAAAATCACGAAATGGTAAAAAAATAAACACCGAGGAGAAATTGCTGACAAAATAGTTAAGTTAAACCAAGAAATGGTACAAAATAAAAACGAAGAGAAATTGCTGGAAAATTCTAGAAACATGGGAAAATGCTGTAAAGCCATAGAAGCCTCGAAAAATTGCTGGAAATTTCGATAAGATAGAAAAAAATTGTTGTAGAATTGTAGAAATCTAGAAGAAAGTTCTTCAATCCTCTTATTAAGACTAAACAACCAATCACTTCTTAAAACAACTATTTCCCTGCTTATTAAATATAATACAATATAATATTATTATATTTATAAAAGAAATTTGTGTGTTAGAAATTTTATTATTATATTACTTACGTTACAAGTTTTCCTCTTGCCGACACTCTTTCATTTTTATAAAATAACTTTAATTAATAATTAGAATACACAGAATTATAAAATGAATTAATATAGTAATATACTGTGTTATGAATAAAATAATAAAATCACAAGTTTAACACGTTTTTTTTTATGTGTAAAACCTACATATGAAAATAATGTATTATAAATGAATAAAATCACAATTTCAACATTATTTTTACGTTTAAAATCTGCACATGAACGATTACTAACCGAGCGAACGGAGAGTGAGCTCCCTTTATTAGGTTTAAATTTACATTCATAACTACTCAAATTTAATATAGGATTTCCCGTGCACGACTGTTCAGAAGTTATCTATGGATTTTACAGGTTTAAACGCATATAATTATAATTGGTGAAAGTCGGCAGTTGAGTGAGTCACGGAGGCATTTCGGGTTTGCAAATTCCATAAAAGTCGTAGATGTGCCAATGATAATAAATTTTGATGCGACATAATTTTGCATAAAAATATGAAAACACTGCAGTATCCATAATACGACGAAGGCTATTTATTATTCGATTATTACAACATACGTGACATTTACTGGGCAAGTAAAGTAAATTCAAAATATAATATATTAACAACATAAAAAAATAATAAGTGTAAACCTTTTGGTAATAATAAGGCTAAACTAATAAAATATAGTCAAAAATAATTAATAAATTTAGTTTAGTTTATTTTATTTAGTTTATTTCCTTTAGAAGTCTTACTAAAAAAATGATACAAAATAAAATACACTCACAATAACTTCAAAATTTAAATAAAGTGAAATGCACCAAGTGAATTTTTAATCAATTATCTAACTATTAACTAACAATTTTAAAAATATGAAACATTTCGTAAATCTACAATGAGACTTAATAAGTACAGTGAGACTCATTGTTTCGAATTTTTAATTTATTAGGCTGATGCAAACATACTTATTGTTTGTAATTGTAATCATATTGTTTTTAAAAATTCATGATCAATTAATTAAATATAAGCGTTGACTGAATGGTCAGCGCCTATGCAAAAAACAAAGGAAAACTAATTATATCTTCGCCTTCAAATATTTTCGTAAATTTCTTTCTATTGGTCAAATTTTTTTACCGTGATTTTGAGTATAGCTTTTAGTCAAAATTAATTTAGAGGTTTTTAAAACAGAATTGTTATCAATTAAAAGAATAGTATGTATCTAAATTCACCACTGAAGATGACACCTAGTATCTACGTTTTCAACTAATCTCCTCAATTATGTGAAATTACCACTAACAATTAAAACTCAATTAATTAATTATTAATTATTATTTCCCTAGCAATAACACATATAGACCTGTTTTGAGTATAGATTTCAGTCAAAATCAATTTAGATGTTTATAAAACAGAGTTGTTATCAATTAAAATAATAGTATGTGTCTAAATTCACCACTGAAGGTGACATCTATTATCTATGTATTTAAATAAATTGCTGAATTGGGTGAAATTACCACTAATAATTAAAACTCAATTAGCAAAATTAATTATTATTATTTCCCTAGCAATAACACATACAGAGCGATTTTGATCGATTTCAATTAGGGAAATTGAGACAATGAATACCGAAGAAATCTAAAATATGCTAATAAAAATCTAAAGATTTTTTCTGATTCCGTTTTCTTGTCTTAAATTGAACTACGCTGCTGAGAACAGAATAATTATTCTAGAAGGCAATAAGATTTTTTTAAATTTACTAAAAGAAGTGAATATTTGTGGAAAGTTCTTATGCAGAATTCCTGAAAAAATCGTTAAGATGAAGCAATTAATTGTAAAAAAATTCACAAAATTACTGGATAATTATTGATAATTGGAAAAAAAATCGCTGTAAAACTCTAAAAATCTCTTAAAAAAGAATTTAAAAGTTAAATGGCTAAAAAGACAATTGTTGGAAAATATCGATAAGATAAAACAAAAATTGCTGGATAATTGCAGAAACCTTCTATAACCCACTTCAATGAAAACCTTCTCTTCTTCCATTAAACAGAATACACCCCAAATATCAAAACAATTTTATAAATACCCCCTCCCAAAATACATCCTCCGACTTATTAAATTTAAAAGACAATTATTCAGGGACAAACAACAGATGGATACAAATGAACTTAGACAAAAATTTAATAACCTTAACAAAGACATTAAAAGACTTATAACTGAATACAAGACGAACGTTTGGATTAATGCTTGCAGCAAAATTAACGACTTAATGGGAAAAACATTTTGGTCTGAGATAAACAAACTCGCCAAATACAAAAAGACAGACAATTTACAGAACATCTTCGACCCGTCAACTAACAAGACCATTACAGACCCTAACTTAATTGCTCAAAAACTTGCTGACAATTTTAACACGACCTATTCAATGACACAAGTCCCAAACTTTGACTGCAAACATTTTAATAAAGTAAATGACCGGTACATTACACATTTTGAAAAAAATGACTGTTCAGAACCGACTGACATTTTTACTCACGACGAATACTTTGACGTTCTAAAGAAAGACTGGACACGACCATATACATAGACATATACTAAAATCCCTTCCATTCCACATCCACGATCACATCCTCAATAATATCAACTTTCTCTACAAAAAACAATACTTCCCAGAAGTGTGGAAAATATGAGTAGTAATTTGTATACCTAAACCCGACCAACCCTCTTCCTTATTATCCAGCTATCGTCCCGTCACACTCCTACCTGTTATAGGGAAAATCTATGAATCCCTCCTCAAAAACAAAATCCTATCTTTAATTTCCAACCACATCCCCAAATACCAATTTGGTTTTCTTCCCCGCCGATCAACTTCCCTTCCACGCACTATCCTTGTCTCAAATATTCAAACATCCCACCTTGAAGGCAGAGCTTCTGCAGCCCTATTTTTAGTTGTCCAGAAAGCTTTCGACTCTGTCTGGCATCAAGGCCTATTATACAAGTGCCACCTCCTAAATATCCCTCCTCATATCATTTTCATTATTAAACAATTCCTCTCTAATAGATCCTTAAAAGTCAAAATCCATAATTCTTTCTCCTCTTCCTTTACTCCCTCAAGTATCTCCCCTGTCACCTCTGTTATATAATTATTTTCGTCCTGATGTCTACAAACCTGATCCTCTCTACTTTAACCCATCTAAATACCTCCAGTAATTTGCAGACGACACTGCCCTAATCACACATGCTCCCACACTACCAAAAGCCCTTCAATTCCTTCAAGAGCTTATTATATTAGCAAAATGGCGCATTAAAATCAATCCCCACAAACACAAAAACAGCTGTTAAAATATACAAAATGATCTGCCGTCCACTTCTTGACTATGGGTGTGCCCTATATACAAATCACAGCAATCCAACATCCCGTAATATTGAAGTTAGCGAGCGAGCATCCCTCCGTGCCCTAACAAAACTCCGACATCCTCTTTACACAATCCATCTAATCAGCTCCTCTATGATACCACTTTAGTTATCCCTATTCATTTCATTTAATCATTTCATCCTTTTACGCGTTAACGACTGACGCCATATGACTGGAGAAAACAAGGCAGAGAGACCTCTGGTCCATAGCCTTTTGACAAATTAATACATTAACACCTCATTCATTATTCCAATGTAAATATGTACAAAATTTGTCAATAAATATATATATGTTACTTTGCAGAATCTAAAATTGCTGAAAAAAATCTTACTAATAAGTAAGTTTGCCAAAGAATAAATGATGATACTAAATAAAGGGTAGACAATGCTTGAAAAAATGAAGACAAGTCCAATAATGTGAGGAAAAAGATATTATATAGTTTTTTAGATATATCGTGGAAAATTGTGCAAAAAATATAGAAAAATTCTATAAGAGAACTTACATACCAAGAGAGGGTAAAAAGTTTTTAAAAAATGAAGAGAATTTTCTGGAAAATTCTAGATATATGGGAAAATGCTGTAAAACTATAGAAGCCTCGAAAAAATGCTGGAAAAATAGAGGAGAAATTGTTTGAGAATTGTAGAAATCTAAAAGAAAATTCTTTATACATTAAAGAAAGTTTGGCAAAGTATAAATGATAATACTAAATATAAATGGTGAACAATGTTCTAATTGTTTTAAATCCAATAAATTTAGGTAAAAGATACTGATTCTAAACATGGGCAAAAATTCAAAAAGTTTCTCTCCTAAGCTATTTGTCATTTGATTTTTAAAAACCTTCTTTGGGCGAACAAAATTTTCGACAAATCCATTTTTGAGAGTTTTAAAATTATTAATGTAGTCGAAAGAAAAGTATTGTAGTACACAATACTTTATTAGTGAAGGCCTTTATCATGAATCACTACACGAACGCCGAGATATCTGACATGCATTTAATTCATGGACTTGCTGATGGCAATTCATTACAAGCTAAACGGTTGTACATTGAATGTAATATTCCTGATAGAAAATTCATCAAACAGGCACTTTATGGAACACGCACATTGAAATAAAGTGAAGATCCAGTAGAGAGGATGATAGTAAAAACGGTAGAAGTGGAAGAAAATGTGATAGACACGATTGAAGAAGATCCAGGTACTTGTACTCGAAAAATTGCAAATAAGCAATGCATGTAAGCAATGGGACGGCTTAATAAATTCTTCGAGACTATACAACGCGTTAGAGCATTTCTTCCTGCTGATTCCCTTCCACGTATTGCATTCTGTCAATGGCTTTTGCATGCATTGGTTCAAATTCCTCAACTACTGAAGCTTATTATTTTTACCTATGTAGTGAATTTTTCAAGAAATGCAATAAGTAGTTTTCAAAATAACTATATGTGGGCTAAAAAATCCACCTGAGATACACGAAGATAGTTTTTAATATCAGTTCTCTTTAAACGTTTGGTTTGGAATTGTGTATGACTGGCTATTTGGACCGAGCAAAAATTACGAGCGAAGTGTAGCGCACCTTTTTAGAATAAACGCTACCTCAGTTTCTGGAGGATGTACCATTGGCAACAATCAATGCAATAGGGATTATGCACGATGTTGTACCAGCGCAATTTAATGTTGCTCGTGGATTTCAAATAGTAAAATAAGGAGATTGCTGAATTGGTGGACCTCACTCATGGCCTGCTAGAACTCTGGACTTAAAACCCTTGCATTATTTCCTATTTAAAGTCATTAGTTTACACTACTCTGGTGGAAAATGTAGAAAACTTATGAAATCGGATAATTGCTGGGTGTAACAAAATAAGAAACGAACCTGGTGTTTTCTGAAAGAGGTCAGCTGAGGAAAAAATTGGATTATTGAATTCTAGCAGAAGATAGTCATTTCCAACAGTTCTTGTTGGTTAAGAAACTTTACATGTAATTTTTCGTAATGAAATGTTATGGTCGAAAATTTTGTTCGATTTATATCTTCGAAACAAAGCGGGGTTTCAAAAATCATCACAGGACAAAATATTCATATAATAGACTAGAGAATAACCCTTTGAATTTTTGCCGTATGTTTAATAAACACGCTGTATATATCGATGGAAATTCTGCAGAAATATACTAGGCAGTACTAAACAGAAATTTAAATAAAGGTTAAAAAAACTTAAACAATTAACCATCTGTTTAATTTAATTCTGCCCATGGAATGAAAATACAATTACCACAGGATGGTATTTAAACTTTCTGAATAAGTTGTTTAAGACAATCTTCGTCAGAAAATGGATGAAATATAGAAGGAATAAACATTCCTAAATTTATACAATGTAAAACGTCAACAAAAGAAAACCACATCATATAAGATAAAGCAAGATATTGTAGAATATTTTTGAAAAATGTTAGAAAAAATACTAGATAATTGTACAAATCTGAAAAATTCTACAACCCATGAAAACATTTTTAGAATTTCCAAAAAAAACTTCTAAATATTTGATAGAATAGAACAAGAATTTCTGGTACTCGCAAATTCTGATAAACAAGCAATACGTGAAAAAAGAAGAGAAGAAGAGATAGAGAAGTCCAATGAAATTAGATACGAGATACTGGAAAAATTCTTAGAATTTGAAAGAAAATCTTCTGAAAATTCTAATAATATAAAACAATAACACTTCGTAACAAGAAAAGAAAGAGCTCTGATTGCGAGGAGGCAGTTTAAAACCTTTTGGACCGAAGTTACCTGCTTCGGTTTTAGTAATTTACAAGTCTAAGACAGTCTGTGAGTGATGAAGCGCTAGCTAAAATTGTGTCCTTGTTTTTTGGCAATTAATATAGACTAGACAAAGAAGAAAGGTACACAATAATTTAAAAAAAATCAATTTAAGTATAGAAGATGGGCACATTTTACTAATTTAATATAAAGAAGGTAAAAATGATGTTCAAATAAGAAATAATTATGCGTTGCATATGGAGAAGATGTATTGACAGAACGCTAATGCCAAAACTGGTTTGGAAAATTTCGATCCGGTAATATTTATGCTGAAGCTTATGAAGGCACAATAAAAGCATTAGTTGATGCATATAGGTAAATAACAGCTTGCAAAATTTTTGAGAGATCAAATTTATCGAATTCCACGTTTACGATAATTTGAAAAGCCTAGGTTTAATCTCAAAGTTCGAGATATTAGTTTCACGTATTCTTACGGGTGGTATCTGCGATTTTCTTCTCAAAAGGCTAGGAAATAATTGGGTAATTTTTGAACTACATCATCACTGGAGACGAGAAATAGGTTTTGTACAAAAACATTTTTTTTTTAATTGAGATTTTGAGTATAGCTTTCAGTCAAAACTAATTTAGAGTTTTCTGAAACAGTTTTTATCAATTGTAAGAATAGTAAGTGTCTAAATACACTCAAGGTGACATCTATTACCTACGTATTCAACTAATGTTCTCATTTAGGTGAAATTACTACCAAAAATTAAAACTCATTAAAAAAAAACATTATTATTATTTCTTTAGCAATAAAACATATAGACCGGTTATGATCTATTCGGATTGAGGGAACTAATGTCTAGACAATAGATGTCAAGGTACAAAAATGTTAAACGGAAGTAAAAGAATGATGAACCAGCTTCTAAAGCCGATACTCATCAAGAAAAACTGTTTTGGTGGGATTTCAAAGGATTTTTTTTTGAACTTCTACCGGATTACAAAACGATCAAATCTGTTCTGTCATCAGTTGGATAAGTTGAATGTTTCCTAGACACATCCACTGTTACTAGTGAGGTTTCCTGAGATTTATATCAGTGTTTGAGGTGATGTTTTTAAAAATATGACAGCAGAGTTTTAGTTTGAATTTAAATGCATATGTAGGGTGGGTGGGTGTCCACTATCCCACCCTCCAATTCTTTTATCATTAACGATAGTTGGATGGAAATATATTTTTTTTGCATAAACGAACGTTTAGATTAAAAATGGTTTAAACTGTTTATAATTAAGTATTAATTCAATACACCAACGTTGATGTTTTACGTATTGGAGGGTGAGATAGTGTGGTTAATAGTAATGGGTCGAGTAGAAGAGCACATGAAACCGTGAACTCCGCCTTCAAGATCTATGCACCAAATTTTGTAGTGATTTATTTTTTATGTATGTTTGTTTCTGTTTATTTTTAATAGATCTTGTAAAGTTAATAAATCAATAAATAAATTATTAACAGGGGCGAAATAAGTGTCACCTGTTAAGTAAATTTAAATAGCACAGAAGTTATAAAATTAGAGTGGTAGATGTTGGCAAAATTCAGCTATATACTTATTTCTCTTTTGGGAATCAAGGTCACTGAGTTCACTGGCATCCCGTTAGATTTTTGCAGCTTGGAAAATATAGAATACTACTGATCTAGAGCTCAATTTGTGTACTAAAAAATTTATTAAACATTAACCAACAAATACTCAATAATTGAAACCTCACATAAAATCGCAAACATTCTCCGAAAACAAAATTAAAAAATTACATTTAGGCCAAATAATAAATTATCAAATATGATATTCAATTTTATCAATGATAAAATAGACCTTTTAAAAAAATCAGGACAATGGAATGTTTCCAATGCAATAGCGTGTACATAGGACAAACAGGTCGACGCTTTGAAACACGATATTCCAAACATTTCCACGCTTTCAGACTCAATCAAAATCACAGCTCGTTTTCCAAACATAGTTTAGAGTGCAAACAAGTTAAAGAAATTAACATTTTGCATAACTGTACAAAAGGAACTAAGCTAAATCTTTTGGGAACAGCCGAGGTAGACAAAGGAAACAATAATCCACATATTAAACGATCAAACATATTTAGCATTTACGCCGCTTTTCAATTCGCTATAATTATCGGAATGTCCAACATTATACCTGTTAATCCTAAAAATTTGAAAGTACCCTCAATCCAATTAAAATCCTAACACTTTAAATGTACTTTTTCCCAATTTGTATTCACTTGAAAATGACCTTAATACGTCAAAACTTAAGTTTAGCATATGTGTAACAAATACATAAGAATAAATTAAACAATGAAAATTCACTAGCCCTTATTTAAGAATCCTATATGGTTGCTAATGGAATATATGAACCGAGTGACCTTAAATGTATGAATTAATATACCTACTGTAACAACCTCTATGAATATCTAAATATAAGAATTCAAATTGGTAAACAGACATTGTAAAGACAAATTATAAACCCTACTACAAGATAACATGCCAATGATCATACAATTGGATGGAAATAAAAGAGAAAGAGAAGAGAAGAATACAAACTCATTTTGAGTAAATTTTTATTAAGCACAATTCAACAGTTGCAAGCATACGTTCGCCAATGCATTAGACAAGAAGTAAGTTTAAAAAAAAAATCCGTGTAGGATCAATGATTAATTTACTACAAGCTAGGTGTCAAATATTTTGAAGAAATAATTCACTTCTAAGGATAATCAATTGAATCAACATTTCTCAACAAGTCTGTAAATGTTTCTATATTTCTCAAACGGACATTCTAGAAATATGTTAGGGAAACTAGTGAAATATTCCTGAATTATGTGGAAAAAAAGTTCTAGAGTTCTCGAAGAAAAATATCGCAATTCGGAAAACTGTAGAAATCTTGAAAAAAAGAAAAAAATTCTAAAAAATTCTTAAACTCTTGAAAAAAATTCTTTGATATTAAGAAAAATTCACTGAATTCTCGAAGATAATTTTTACAGTCAAAAAAGGAAATTTTCTCAAATATTGTAAATATCTATAAGAAAAGCAGCAAAAAAAAAAATTGCCAAATAAAATATAAAATTTAGAAAACGAATTGAAAGAAAAAAAATCTCGGAGAAAGAAATATAGCAAAAAATGCCCTAAAATTATTAAAATCTAAAAGATAAATTGATTAATAAACTCTGGTATAATAAGACAAGATATTATAAGAAACTAAATATTTGAGGAAATATTGAAGAATTCTGATCATTTTGAAGAAAATTCCCTCAATCTCGAAGTAAACATTGAATCAAAATTTCAAAAATTTGGTAAACAAACTGCTGAAATATTTTGTCAGAATAAACAAAGAAATCTTTGAAAAATGTATAATAAAAATAATTCTAAATAAACTCCTGGAAAATTCTGGCATAATAAAACAATTAATGATAAAATATTAAAGATATCTGTAATGAATATTACCAAAGAAAAAATGCTATAAAGATTCAAAAAAAATATGTCAGTCTAGAAGTAAAAATGCCGAAAAATATAGATCTGGAAGAGAAATTTATGAAGAAATCTGGAGGCATTATGGAACATTATCGAAATCCGCAAAACAATTTGGAAATGTTTGCACTTTAAAAAATATTCCTAAAAATCTGCTTGCAATGTTCGATATAAGAAGAATATATTTTTGGGTAATAAAAGAAATCCTAAAAAATTCTAAATATATTGAAAAACAATCATTTTAGAATAATATTCTAGCAATCTGGAAGATAAAATTGCTACAACATTCTAGAAATTTGGGAAAGAAACACATGAACTATTCCGACAGAATGAAAAAGAAATAATGGGAACAATTTTAGAAACATCAAAGAAAATTCTGAAAAGTTTTAGAAAATAGTGAAAGAATAAAAAAAAAGAAATCCATCTGGAAGATAAAATTGCTACAAAATTCTGGAAATCAATTAAAATTATAGCTCGTTTTCCAAACATAGTTTAGAGTGCAAACAAATTTAAAAAAATTAAAATTTTGAATAACTGTACATAAGGGACTAAGCTAAATCTTTTGGAAGCAATGGAGGTACACAAAGAAAACAATAATCCACATTGTGGAAAAAAGTTCTAGAATCCTCGAAGAAAAATCTCGCAATTCGGAAAACCATAGAAATCTTGAAAGAAAGAAAAAATTGCTAAAAAATTCTTAAACTCTTGAAGAAAATTCTTTGATATTAAGAAAAATGTACTGAATTCTCGAAGAAAATTTTTACAATCAAAAAAGGAAATTTTCTCAAATATTGTAGATATCTGTGAGAAAAGCTGCTTAAAATCCGCAAAATAAAACTTAAAATCTGAAAAACGAATTGAAAGAAAATTCTTAAAATCTCGGAGAACAAAGGAATATAGCAAAAAATACCGGAAAATTATTAAAATCTAAAAGAAATTGATTAAAAAACTGTGATAGAATAAAACAAGATATTATAAGAAACTAAATATTTGAGAAAATATTGAAGAGTTCTGATAATTTTGAAGAAAATTCTGTCAATCTGGAAGTAAACAATGAATTAAAATTACAAAAATTTGGTTAACCAACTGCTGAAATATTTTGTCAGAATAAACGAAGAAATCTTCGAAAAATATGTAATAAAAATAATTTTGGAAAATGCTACACGCCTAAATAAAATCCTGGAAAATTCTGAAACAAGAAATGATAAAATATTAAAGATATCTGTAATCTAGCAATCTGGAAGATAAAATTGCTACAACATTCTAGAAATATGGAGAAGAAGCAGATGAATTATTCCGACCGAAAGAAAAAAGAAATACTGGGGAAAAAATCTGGAAGAAGAAATAAATGGAAAATGTTAGAAACATGAAAGAAAATTCTTGGAAAATATTCTAGAAAATTCTAAAAACCTACAAGAGAAATATCTGAAATGTTTTAGAAAATAGTAAAAGAATAAAAACATATATCCATCTGGAAGATAAAATGAGAATGAAAAAAGGAATAATGAGAAAAAAGATGTGGAAGAAGAAATAAATGCAAAATTTTAGAAACCTCATAGAAAATTCTTGGAAAATATTCTAGAAAATTCTAAAAATTAATAAGGGAAATTTCTTAAAAAAATTTAGAAACTAGAAAGAAAAAATGCTCTAAAATTTTTTAGCTATCAAAGAAATTGTAACTATCTAATTTGTTACGGAACTGATTGAAATATTTAAAAAAAAAAAATTCCTGATATCTGTAATAAAAGTTCAAGAATTCTCGAAGAATAATCTGGCAATTCGGAAACTCTTGAAGAAACATTTTCTGAAATTCTTAAACTCTTAAAATACTTTTGTCTTATCTTATCTAGAAGTAAATATGTTAAAATAATTTTAAAAAAACACTTCTGATTATAATCAGAACAACCAGTCCAAAATATTCAAAACCACAAGTTTTTGATATTTTAGAAGGCAAAATATGATTTAGTCCTTTCTAAAAGATAGGAATATGTGAAATAGATTTACATTTATTACATATAATTGATTAATTATTGAATATCCCCAATAAAATATCTCATCAAGGAAATTGAATAAATATAAATATACAATTAAAACATTTCATATATAAGCCAATACATTTTTGCAATACCATATTAAAACCACTAATCCATGAAGGTTGGATTTCTATTTAATTAATTAATATAACCTATATATTATTCCTATAAATTTTACATACATTTCAAAACCACATATATACATTAAAAACATATGACCTGATTGATGATGAAAGTAGAGAAATCGCACTTACATTCCATAAGAATTCCATTGCACAAAATCCAATCGCACTATTCAACACTTAATAACTTGTCCAAAAACGTCCAAAAATTCATTGGTAAAACTGACAACAACAGTGTTTGTTTAAATTAACCTGTTACTGAGCACTGAACTCAACAGCTGTTAAACACCAACTGAAACTTGTGCGGTAAAAGGTGTATGAGGTGAACAATGGCCCGCGGCCACTGGCCGAAAAAAAGCGGGAAAGCAGGTAACCGGTACGAAATTAGCCATTTTAAAATGACCGTTAATATGGCGTTAAAGAATTCATTGCATTAGGTAGTGATGGTTTTGGAGATGTGCGCGTACGCCAAAATTAAAATCAAACGCGGCAAATTTTTTTAACTGGAGCATGCCAACTTTATTATTCAATGAGTCATACCGAGCATAATGAATGTTTCAGCAAAAAAATGTAATCACCGTTAAGTTTTTGTTCACCTATGATTCATAATTTGTAATTGTGATTGTTATCCTTTAATAAATAAACACAATTTATCAAACCAATTAGGTATAATTAATTGTATCCTTATCAAAAGTAATCTGATGTAGTTATTAATCAGCTAAGTTATTTGTTGATCATGTTTGGAACTAAAAATAATAAAAATGGTGGCAAAATAAAAACACCTCGCAAAATTGACAGTAATATTTAAAGCAGCTTAAGTGCACAGTTAGAAGGATTTATAATTCATGGTGAATATTGTACTGATAATTGGGGATAAGTATTCAATTCTTTAAAATGATTTAGGGCCAACAGCAACAATGTAATTACTAGATCATATAGTTTTCTAATTAAAAAAAAAATAATAGCTAATTATAGCAGTAAATATTATCATTGCCAATCAGATTGAAGCGTGGCCAACGATATTCTAAAAGAAGTACACCAGAAATGCATAGTTTATACATATTAAAATTTGCAACAATCAAAGTTTAGCTAATACAAGATACGTGCAAAATAATAATATTACAAAATGATCATTAGGCTATAGGGCACATATGCAGCTTCTATATGGGGTTACTGTAGGTCCTTTCAGATAAGGTAACATTTTTTGAAGTTATGTTCATGTGCATTGAAACAGTAAAAGAACGTACGTAACCTGAAGTCGAAAACTTGAGCCTTTCATCTTGGTAACGTAATGTTTTATAGATTTTAAAATATATTTTTGAAATAAGCTTGATGAAATATAAATAAATAGAAAATATACAAAGAAAGTTCTTCCTGGAAATAAGTTTTGCCCTTGGCCGGCGTCAAGGGATAATTGACCCTCGGTTGTAAAGGCACGTTTCGGATGGCAGCGGTTGCATAGATAAGCAGTTTCCAAGAAGTTTCCTACTCATAAACATAAACACAAAAAAATAGCGACTGTTCGAGCGAATATTTTATGTAAGCATTTCTATCAATTGTTAGAGGGATCTAATAAAAAAACATCTGCATATCGAATAAATTCTTATTATATAAATGTAAAGAGATATTCTTGAATATTACAAAAAAGTAGAATGGTTTTATCAATGAAAAAGAAATTAACTTAGTCATTTGATGATATAAATAAATACGTTCGAAAATAATTAAGAGGACATAAAACATCATTCAATATTTAATCATTTAAAAATAATGTAGCAAAACACAATAATCAAAGCGTAGACACACTTAAGTCGTTAAAAAGAAAAGAAAGAGAATTTGTAATATTTTCTTGTAGATCTCCCTCATGTGACCATTTAAATTTAGTTTAAAATTAAACATTACTTTTAAATCTTTAATCAGTTACACGATTAAGAATACAGTCACCATAATGAAAGATGTATAACAAGATTTTTGTAGATTGTAAATAGTTGATTATTAATACACCGTAAGGTATATTTTGATTGTTATTCGTTTTTACTCGTGTAAATATTTTAAAATCATCAGCAAACGGAGAAAAGCTCGACCATTATCATTAATAAACAATAAAAATAAAATTGGACAAGATTGTAAGCCTTGAGGAACCCCAGATGTATCTTCTCTGAAGAGCAATGTTACCAATTTTAACTTTTGGGATCTACCAGTCAAATAGATACCTAGCCATTCAATTACACTACCTCTTAATCGAATGGTTTTAAATTTTTCTAATAATATATTACGATCAGCCCGGTGAAAGACCTTGAAATAATCTGAATAATCTACTTGATATCCATTTTCCAAGCATTTCGATAGATATGAATAAAAAGATATCAGATTTTTGGTGGTAAACCTATCATGTGGTTTATTGGAAATGATTTTTTACAGATCTAGAAGCTTTGGCAGTTTCGATTTTACTGATATACCTCCATAATTTTCACAAGGTGTTTATTAAACAAACGAACAAAATTCAAGAGGTTATTCCCTGGGCGAACAAAATTTTCGACCTAACCATTTCTGATATTTTTAAAATTATTAACCCTTAGCATTCAAATATTATTCATAAATGCATTTTAGTGCACTAATTATTATATTTAGGTAAAAACAAGAATTTTAGAAAAAAATCATAACTTGATTTGATTTGAATGTTAACTCGAGTTTCTTGTAATAAAAAAACAATATATTGAAAAATATCTCTTTGATAATAATAATAGTAAACTCTTCATTTATAAATCGGCTTTTGCCTCTAAATGATATATGTATATATATATATATATATATATATATATATATATATATATATATATATATATATCTCTTTTATTTATATTATTGTTCTGTGTGGTATTTTTTGAGGCTAACTCCTGGATGAAGACACGGTTTCACGTTTACCTCCTGGAATTCTATTGCTGTAAAGTACACAATTCTTTGAGAAACCTTCCAATTTAGCTACAAAATGTGGTTTCCCTTCAAGCTTTTCTTCTTTATCTAAGGAACTAGGTCTTCCTCTTTTCCTTGATAGTCTTCCGCCTCTACTATTTCCTAGTAATTCTAAAATTAGCTGTTTTCTAAAATTCTAGTGTTTCATTTTGCTTGTATTGTTTTGTAAATTATGAAATTGTTGATAACACTAATTTCTAACAACAAAAAAAAGTTTTCTCCACCACTCGAGGGTCCTTCTTTGAAAAGGGTAACTGGTACAATAATGGTCCGCTTTAGCCACATCTCTCATTTTAGCAGTGTAGTCAATGATTGCTACCGGTTTTGAAATTTTTCTTGTTGCTCCTGATACACCAGCTTTATATCTGTCTATAACTTCCACACCTACATTATAGAAAGAAGACAAAATGTGGACAATTATCTTATCCTTCCATGCTAAAGCAGTAAGGTTTAGAGTTGTATAGGCTCTGACTTGGTGAGTTTTCAACTTCAGAATATGTGTTTTTAGTTGCACTTGTATATTCTTTTTACTAGGCATTACAGTTCCTGTCAAATGAACCTTCAGCTGTTGCTACTCTTGAGCTAGTTGGACACTTGTATATAATCTGTCGGTATATAAGTGAAAACCGTTTGTGCCAGTGGAAATAAATAGTTTATTCACAAGGTGAACTACAATTCTGGACGTAAATGGGAAATCACTTCGGTCCAATTTTTCCGTCGTTTCTTTGCCAAAATACGGCTCAAATGCAGAGACGTATCCAGTTGCACTGTCCGCCAAAGTATACACTCTTATCCTAAATTCAACAGTGAATTCGTCAACGGCAATTTTTTGGAATGGTGAAAGTACATCTCTGCATTTGGAATCCAGATATTGTACATGATTTTGAGTTTTATGACGTCTAGTTTGGAGTATTTCTCTCCGCCAGCGAATTGATATGTAAACTCCAAAATATTTGGAAAAACCGCGTTCTTTTTATAACATCCGTAAAAAACTTACGCGTCGGCTGCCACCAACTGAGCAAATCAACGTAGGCGATGAGTTCAGTTCATACAGAATATGTTTCGTGATGGATCATTTGATATCGGTTGAATTAGTTTAGACTACCTGACAAGTCCCAACACGAAATTGTTTTATTGTTGGTCCGAACCATCTGAAATTGCGGCCAGCAAAAATATTTCCAAAGCGGAATAAATAATTTTAGTTTCATGGTGTTGTGTGTGTTTTAAACAATACATGTTGCAAAGGTCAACTGTCTATTTTTGCCGAATTTGCCAACGGTTCCCGAAATTCTATGGGCCCGCCTCAGCGTAATCCTGGAGGATTAGTTATCACCCCTCTAACACCAGGGTCAGGCTGGAAATCTGACAATCTCAAGAAGAAAGTAGAAGAAGATCACGACGAGACGAACACTTCACTTCACGACAAACATTCATTTGCATATCTTGTAAACTATTTTATAGAATTATATCAGTCAAGTCAAATTCTATTCGTCGTATATTTGTTTAATTGATCCTTCGAATATATACACATTTATTCAACAAATAGTTAAACTTTTCTTAGCGAAGTCCTCTATCGAAATGCATGATAGAGATAGAGATAGAGATTTATGGACTTGCTGATGACAATTTATTGCTAGCTAAGCGATTGTACATTGAATGATTTCTTTAAACCTCTTGGATTTTACTTTAGGATTCTATGTACAGTCATTATACTGCCCTAGTGGAAAATGTGGAAGACGAAATTGGACAATCTACAAGACTAAATGACTACCGTCAGCTATGATGCAATATCCAAGCTTTTCGCCTGCAAAACTCTTTTTGTGTTACATATAGCAATTATGTAATACAATAAAGAAAGAATTTTGCAGCCAACGAGGAAAAGCTTGGATATTGCATCCTAGCTGAAGGTAGTCATTTAGTCTTGTAGATTAATAAACTTTACATATAATGTTTGGCAATTAAACGCTATTTTTATTATATAAACAAAGCGGGGTGTAACACAGCTAGTATGGATACCCAAGGACCAAAAAATTATTGGACACTTGGGGGCAGACTTGCTGGCTAAACAAGGGGCAGCAGGGGAATTCATAGAACCTGAACCCGCTTTCGGTATACCCCATGAAACCGGAAAGAATATAATCCGACGCAAGTTAGCAGAAGAGCACAAAAAGGCATGGCAAAACCAAAACGGAATGAGGCATACGAGTCTCTTCCTACATGGTCCAGTACCTGACAGCATGCTGAAGCTGTCTAGAAACTCTGGAAGCCCATGCTTCCTGTAGAACAGCTAAGGAATATCCCCTGGCAGAAACTCCTGGACTTCTTAGAAGATACAGGAGTTCAAAAGGAGTAAAACAGCCAGAGGCGCAAAAAAGCACCACGGTGGCCGCAGTGCAGGGACGCTAAGCGACACCACCTCGAGAGGAAAAAAAAGCGGGGTGTCAAAAACTATTTTTAGAATAGTCAAGGGAATAATTCTTTGAATTTTGAACGTTGTTTAATAAGTACTATGTATAACCATTCTTCTAGCAAACTGGGAATATCCCTGATGGTAGTAATAAATTAAGCAAATCACACCTCTTCAAGTTTGAAAACAGAACGTAAGAGTAAGGGTAATATTTACCTTATTTAACTTCACATGTAAGAAAATGAAAAATGCTGAGCAAATAAGTAATAATTCAATAGCATTTTTTTTTACTTTTTACCGAAATGTAAATGTTACGGAAAATCTTTTGTTTTTCAACATCCAAAAATTTGTGTTACATTGTTAATTTAATTTAGTTTTCTGAATGTAAATTGAATCAAGTTTATTACTAAGTCGTTCACATTCAGATCTAAATTTACTAAATTCCATGTAACCACAACATGGGTATACCCTGAAACGATAATATTGTCTACACACTGTGATCTACATGACATCGAATATATGACCAGAAAACTCAAGGAAGAATACAGCAAATGGGGAATGGAAGTAAATATAAAGACCTCATCCTAGAATACGGAAAAAACATAAAAGAAACCAACAAATATAAATACTTAGGAGCACAGGTAAACAACGACGGAACACAAGATGACAACATAAGAGACAGAAATATATAGCAGTGCAATATGGACGTTGAAAGATAAAACGGAAAAGAAATGTATTTCTGGGGAAGGGCAGCCGGGAAGTCCAGAAGGAAGAAGAAGGAGAGAATAACTAATGACATGACACGAGAGATCATGGAAGTAACACACACCATAATCGAGGACATCAGAGTAAACCAGCTTTGATGGTTTGGACACATACAAAGAATGCCAGAAGAAAGATTTCCAAAACAAATATGGGGATGGACACTACATGGAAGAAGGAGAAGAGGAAGACCTAGGACCTGCCCTGCTCTCGCCCACCTTAGAGAGTCCATGCTCTGGCCGAACATGGCCAACATAAGGGACAACCCTCCAAGCGTTGTGCTGTCCTTTGCACGCCACCTGGGGTGGCTAAATGAGTGATCGAACAACGCAGGGCTGTCCTAGTCAGGGGGCACAACGGGCCTAGTGAGGCCTAAGTGCTCTGGTCGATGATTTGATCACCCTTGGCAAATTCAATCCAGAGATCTAGACCTAGGAAGAACTCAGAGAGAGAGAGAGAGAGAGAGAGAGAGAAATAGAAGGGGATCTATGGATGGACAGAAAAGGACGGAGACTGGAAATCGGAAGACGTCAGAAGACGTTATAAACCGAATTAATAATAATAATAAATGAGGTGACGAAACGGAAGACTGTTACCTCATCCACATATCTCTAAGCGTTTATATTGCCTGTGATGAATAACCAACAATTTGATCCACAGACTTCTAAACAAAAAACTCTTATAATTTCTAAATACATTTTGACATGTTTGACGATACTTTAAGTTAAAAATTTAATTATACGCTTTTATCAAACACAAACCCTTCCAATATCTGCTCTTCCCCAAACCAGGATATTGTATGACATGTGGGGTATAATAGATGTTAATCAAAGAATCTCTAGACAAACAGCTTCTTAACTTCAATATAGCGAAATGGGTACAACTTAACTTGGAAGATATGTGTGATTAACGTGTTCCTTGCAGGAAAAACGTTCACCGACAAACGTTCCTAGAAATTTGGTGCTAACTGTGGTGTTTACTAATGATTAATGCCGTTGCCTATTATAGAACTGTACAGATGCAGTTTTATCAGAATTGAACAATAAATTATTTTTGTTGCCCCATACTGTAAATTCTGTTTTTGTCTTCTCATTTTTTTCATTTAATCCATTTTGTGTATTAGACGAAACTACAATAGTGGTACCATCCGCATAGTTAACGATATATCCCTTCTTTATATGAAGTACAAGATAGTTTATAAACAAAACAAACAAGAGTTGATGCTTATGCTACACCTTGGTTCATATCGTATATAGCAGACATTTCTTAATTCACTTGAACATACATTTGTGGGTCTGTTAAAAATGAAACCATCAAATTCAACATTTTTCCGCGAACACCAAGAGCTTATATTTAGATTTCACAAAACTCACTTCAATTGTATCGAACACACGTGATAGATCAAAAAACAACGCGGCTACGAACAAACCAGAGTCTAACTGTTATTTTCCATTAGATATACAGTTGCGGTCTCAGTTGATCTGTCTTGTCGAAATCCATGTTCACTATTTGACATGAGGTTGTATTTGCACAAGAAGTCCCACAATATGCTTACTATAACCTGTTAAATTTGTTTTGAGTATATGTTAAGATGTAACAATAGGTCTGTAGTTTTGCTTTTTTGTTTTAAATCCTTTCTAATAAATAGGAACTACTTTGGCAATGTTTAGTGCAGTTGGATATATATTGTTATAAGTGTGATATTAATCAATTCTGATAAAGGTTCACATATTTCTTGTCCTACCCATTTAATTACCTTAATTGGCATATTATCGCATCCTGTGCTCAGCGTGTTTTTTTAGTGAACTTATTACTAGTATTTCCTTTGGAGTAACAGGTTTGATAAATAATGACTGACCAAATTGTTTTGCTTTTGTACAATTTATTGATAATGAATTGCCAAAATGTTTCTTTCGCCACCTTTGCAAAAGAGTGTCCCAAAATATCAGCGACTTCTTTAGGTTTTCCAATTATGCTATTATTGTCTTCTATTTTGATTAAACTATTCATATGAAGTTTTCTACCTAATTCATTATTCATCATATTCCATAATAATATTCTTACAGTTAAAGTTACCTCTAAAAATTTTGGTAATATATGTATAATCAATTTGAGTTCATGTTGTTCTGCGTTCAAAGATTGTAATAGATTTTGTATTTTTTTTAATCAGTTGAGTCTTTTAAATAATCGATGTTAAAAGAAATGATTATATTTTTGTGAGATGTATCTAATATATTTAATATGATACATCAAAAAATACATTTATACTGCCTGATAGTGGACGGTATAAAACCAAAATTACAATTTTATTGTTATTTATAATTACAGAACTACAGGCGCACTCAATTTCTGATTCAATACTATAATTTTTATACTGGATTTCTTTAGATTCATAGCTGGATTTAACTAATGTACTAATGGATCATTATACCTTCGCCTTCTTTATTTTTTCTTGCAAAATTAGATACACTAGTATAACCATGAGTATTAATGAAAGCAACATTTTCGGTTTTACTCCAGGTTTCAGTAAGTCCAATGTCTGAATGTAAATCATCTACAGCTATTTATAACTCATACATTTTTTAATTGCGCTTCTTGTATTTTGGTACATAATTATGATTTCTCTGCATAAATGCCGAACACTAATTCCTGCAGGGCTTTTATCCGGATCACTGATTGTTTCTTTGATGCTACGGGAGCTCCGATCTTAAAACATATAAAGTTTTCTTTCGAATATTTATCTACATCTTCAATTGCGTAAATTGAAAAGTGTACATTATGGAAATTATCCTGAAGAAACTTTTCTTTCTTGTTTGTACACTACATCATCTTCAATTATTCTATTCCCTACAATCAATTCGTTTCTATATAATTCCTTCCTCACTTGCGGATTTAAATTCGCTGTTCACATTTCGTCTTTATTGTTAATAGAGATTTGGATGGTTTTTGCGCATCTATAGTTTTATTGATATCTATCACTGGTAAATACTCAATTGTGGCATTATCATTTTGCGCAGTAATTAGCATTTGGTGTATTGTCTGGTTGTTGAAATTATTTATCGTCTCTAAGAGATGGCGTTTGATCGCTGATTTTATCCAAGAATTTAATACTCGATTTCAGAATTGACCTTTTGTAACATACCTGAGATACCTTAATTCGTTATTAGAATTAATTTCTTCGCAATTCTTCAATAAATCGTCCGCAATATTTGAGGTTAATGATTTAAAACACTGGATTTCGCCGTTTTCATCAACAATTAGTCGACGAGTGTTCAGTGCACACATTGGATCACCCTTACAGTTTATACACGTCATGTACTTTTTACCAGATACAATAGACTGTTTACACAAGATATTATCTTCGGAAATATATTTAAGAGGCTTCATCATGAACTTTGAATTATTACTGGCTCATATAGGCATCATGCATCCCCAAATAGAATGGGGAGAAATTGTTTGTTCATTCTGAATTTGAGGACAATGCCAAGAGTATGATAACATCAAAATTTTTTCCAATTACTAATTTTGAACATGGCTGTATTATTGGCATGAGAGAGGCCGGTCTTTCGCTAAGAGAAATTGCTTGTCGTTACAACGGTATTGAAATTTTGGTCCAAACGGCACGAGGAAGGTGTTCAACAACGTCGCCTTGAATCTGGACGACCCTGGAGGACTACAGATCGCGAAGAACGTCGCTTAAGGCTTTTGGCCACAAGAGATAGATTTTCAACAACTCGATCAATTGTAAATGGTTAGAAGAGAGGTGTAGGACCCAGAATATCAATGTCATCTGTTTATGATATGATATGATCTTATGGGATGTGTTGATATCGTCTATTTTCTATGGACCTCTTAGATCACTTCACCGTGTACGCAGGCAACTAAAGAGCAAATTGTTTTTAGTGATGAATCTCGATTTTGCTTGTTAGCCCACGATGATTTTAGGAAGGTCAGACGAATGCGTAGAGAAATCCTACATTTTTTGTTGGAACGTAACAAAGCCTTCACACAAGGAGTGATGGTATGGGGTGCAATATGTTATGGTAGCACATCACCCTTGGTCTTCATTGACGGCAACCTAAACGTAGCTTATGCCAATGTGCTAGAATTCTTTGCTCTTCCATATCTCCATGGGATGGAAAACCCAATTAGATTGTAATTAATTATTAAACCTATTTACTTAATAAGCATTAAACATATTCCTTTTTGTAATTATGATAGAAATGCAGTCTCAAGAATTTGCCATAGGCGAAGTACATTACATACTTCAACGTATATTATTTATAGCATTTTATAAATCATACGCGTTTGCATAACATTCGCCTCGCGGCATAATAATATTGTAAATTTTCCACTACAGAAAGTGCGCGCCTCTCTTCGCAAATGAAAAATACTTTCCTCGCCGCAGACGACATCCGTTGCAAAAGCTCTGAAAGAGGAATAATAACGAAATGGTGCGCAACTGGATAGGAAGCGAGTGATGCAAGAAAGGACATTCAATACTCTCTCCACTTTTTATTATTTCGTGCTTGAATGGTAACTTTATACGTAACGCTAATGCCTCAGATGGAAATCCTACACATTTATAGTCATAAAATGTATACGAGGAAAGCTTTCTAATGATTTGTGATCACTTTTTAAGAATCTGCTGCTTGAAACATACAATGAAAATTTCCATTTTCAATGTATTATATTATATAACTGCCTTTATTTATGTGCATTTATTTTATACTAGTTTTAAGGCACTTCTTCTCGTAATCACTTTAATTGTCAGTTTTTTGCGCGAAAGCCTTGTAATTTTCATAAATAATAGTGGATGAGACACTTACAGTCTTACGTTTATTACAATTCTCATCACAATGCAATGTAAAGTACAATTAAAATAATTAAATTAATTGTAAATCAACGTTTATTTTACACAATTAAATTAATCTTTTCTTAAGATAGAGGAACCATTATGGTTGTATCTATTGTATAAAACATAGCACTAGATTTCCTTAAATTGAGAGGACAATCACCGACAATTACAGGAAACTGTCAACAGCGACAATTATAAGAATAATACTGTTAGAGGATTGAATTAACAAAAGCCAAGGACCAATTTTAAACCAGTGCAGTACGATGATGAGATCTAAATAAATCGGTTGAGTGAAGTATTTTCAATCAATTTTATAGGTATTTGCCCATAATACCTTGTAATGACGATCTAGGCACATTTATCCGAATTGAAAGATCGTCACGAACAGACTGATTAAAACCATTCATGTTCTGTGCCGTTCTTGATTATTTTAGTCGACCAATTTTTGGTTTTTCTTATGGTGCATCAGTATCTTTAAACTTCTTCACCTATTTCGAATGAGATGTATGTTGGCATCTCATTTATGTGGTGGTACCCTCTGCTGCAATTGCCGAATCACAATTTTTGACGCTCCATAGCAATTAAATTTCCAAGAGCCAGTCTACAGATTGACAGCCCCTCTTGCTCCTCGGATTGATTGCATTTACGCAAGAAGCTAAAGAAATATGAACTTTATTTTCGGACACCCTGTATATACAAATATAATAAAGTAGACAACCATTTTAATTTGAAACAATTTTCCTTAATAATAAATTAATAAAAACTGGTGCTTAAATTCATTGAGCTGAGGTGTTTGGCCTAAACCAACAAAACAATTTTCACGGAAGATTTGTGTGCAACTACGTTATTATTGTTCGATAATATCTTATGCAGCAGTTGCTGGCGGAATGTTCCGATGCGGAAATTTATTGTCGGGCTTTGCGTTATTGGGAAATGTTCCCTTAAAAAGGGAAACTTCGCGCTGGATTTATGGTTCGTTTAACGGGAATATTTCAAATTCTTATTTACGGCGCCGAACGATTGGACGAAGCTTTGAAATTTATATATCGTAAGCGGTTTACGCAGTTACAAAATGAGTTTTATATTTGTATGTATTCGGAAAATAAAAATATTTATTTAAATAAAAATGTGTAGGCTGAAAGACCTCGGGTTGACAGACGTTGATCAGAACAAACAAATAAAATATACAAAATCCATTGTACATAGACTACTGTAAATAAAGATTTAATATTCTAATAACAGCCAAGTACTGGTTTCGTTCTATTTTGGATGTCATCAGAGTAGAACAGTTTAAACAGTAACAGTATTAGTACAGATAAATATAACACTAAGGTATACTTTGCATGATACTAATTAAAAAAAAAACATAATTTACATCAGAAATTTTACAATGTAGGTTTCTATCTATAAGTAAATGTATTGTTGCTAATTTAAATACTAAAACAATTGCAATTTATAAGAATTCATGTAGATATTCTGTTATAAATTAGGTTATTTTTTAAATTAGCGTAACTGTTAAATTAGGACCGTACAATAAATTATAATTTAAAAATTTGTAATATGTTATTTATTGATAAAGCATGATGACAAAATTACGACCCGAATTTTTGCACGCGGCCATTTTACACGACCTCTATGTTAGCAAATACCGAATGCATGGACATAAAGCCGTTTTATACAGTAATATCCATAAATCTTTCGATGAAATAACCCCTGCGACCCATATAGAAAACTGATCGATTGCACATTTATCACCAGAATTCGGTTCTCTTTTCAGATTTTATGCATTGTCGTCCGCAGTCCATGCAAAATTGCTTTAGAGAATTTATTCCAATAGGCATACATCTTACTTTGATATTCATACATTTTCGAGGAAGAATAAGTGAAGTGCCAATGATGAAGGTTGATTGACCGCGAGATGAAAGCTGTTAATCATAAGGGAGGCATGTTTATGTTATCTTATTCATTTTATTCTATATTTGTATGTAATTACCGTCTGTAAATAAAGATGTTCAACGGTGTTAAGTGTTAAAATAGCACAGAAACGTTTTAAGAAGCACCATAATCAAAAAATGCATACTTACTTCAAAAATCTCCATCTTTCTATTTGAGAAAATTTAGTTAAGATATCGTTTCTTTAATTGGCATCTGCCACTTATTTAGATTTTTTTTCAAAACTAGAATGAAGGACACATGACAGGAAAATTTGCCATCCAAGATATCTTGAACGCATTTTTTGTCCTCTGTTCCAAAATATGTAATGTCTTCTACTAGAAGAGCTACTCTAGCAAATACTATACTTTAAATTAACGATTACTTTAAGGATATATTTTTGAAAAATACTTTGTTCTAAAATACTTGTAACTAAAAAAACTAGAAAGAAATTTTTAAAATGTTATATATTTATTTCCTCCAAGAGGGAAATAAATCAAACTGTGTAATTAATATTGAGTAAATTCAGTGAATCGTGGTAATTATTCTTAATATGAAGCCATTCAAACGAATAGATTTTATGAAAACCATATAATTGTCATGAATGAAAAGAACAACTTTAAGACAAATTAATTTGAACGCTGGTCTAGAAAACCTTGTGATAAATATTATTTGAAGGCTAATAATGGTCATTGCTTTACGCTTAGTTTAAAAATTTGGTAAACGTAATTTGTTATTTTTGTGTAAATTGGATAAAAGTTGTCATAAAACAGAATCTATAGTGATGAAATTTCTTGATTATGATATCTATGAAAAATATTATAGAAATATTTTTGGTTGATCAGAATCAAGAATCTGTAATTTCTTCCTCATCTAGAAGAGCTTTCGTAAGATATTTTTTTAAAGTACTGCCGTTTAAAATATTTGTAATTGAAAATAGCTAAGAAGAAATCTATAACGATCACTAGATACATTACCCGTAAAAAAGAAATAGAACAAACTGAAGATGAAATATTGATGAAAAGATGATAAAACATTTTAGTTAGGTAGGAAATCGTGAGTAAATTTAAATAAAACTTCTAAGAAAATAAATTTGTATGGATCAAGAAACAAAATTGTTTTTATAAAAATAACATATTTTTGGAATCCACTTTTTTTGATTTCTGATTTTAGTGTCGACAAGATCAAAAACCACTGCAATTTCTTCATATATGGGTTTACAATTACTGTTTAGTATTTTTAAGAAAAGTTGTTTCTGCGATTTTTCTAGTTTTTCCTTTGAAATTTCATTTTAGACCAGATTTTTAGAACTCATCACTTTGCAAGACCAACACCAACCAACACCAAATCCTCATCCACATGTGATTTATTCTTATGTGGAATTTCCAGATTTTCATGTAGATTTGTGATCACTTTGCGAGGTCTACAAAACACCCTCTTCCGCAGCAACGTCTTTTTATGAGCACTTTTCCCCTCCCTCTGCAGTTTTATTTGAGTTTTCCAGTTTTTATCTGTATTTTTGGTTATAATGCAATCTTTTAAACTGCAATTTCTTTTATTTGATCCTTTGGATTTTCCAATCAAGTTTCAGAGTAAACAACACATTGCTTACACTGCGATTAATACTTAAGTGGTCACGTTGCGACGTACACAACATTACACCTCCAGTGATTTCTTCTTATGTGCATTTTTCTTTTTTCTCTACGATTTTTTTAATACAAGTTTTCCAGTTTTTCTTTTGGTCTTCTATCACGTTGCGTAGCCAAAAACAGATCTCATCCCTATCTTGATGACTTCGCAGCCTGTCCATACGCTTGATGTGTCAGAAGAAACCAAATAACAGCGAAAATAAGTTTCTTTACAGTAATTTTAATTCAACAAGAATAATCTATAGACGAAGATAAGTTATCAAATTTCTTCATATATTTACTGTGTAACCAAGAAGAAAATGAGTAAAAAAACAGTAAAAGAAAAACTACTGTGCATTGGAGAACTAAATATCATAAAGAAGTATCCAAAGGATTATAAAGGAAGATAAGTTCACATGCATTCATATGTACATTTGATGTACAAGACAGAAAAATCGAAAATAATAAAAATACTACAAATCTATGTAGAAGGAATTTAAAAAAAGTACGCAGCAGATTTAAAAGTGATTCCAAAGAAATAAAAAAATAAGAATAAATAATAAGAGTACGTAGTCTTCCCAAAGTCTGAAGTAACATAAAAATTAAGAAAAAAATTATTGTAGTGTAAAGAAGTATTCAGCATTTGGATATATTTGATGTGGAATCTAGAAGAATACTAGAACATGAGAAAGGTTCTCAGCCTTGAACAAAAATTTAATCACCAATAAAGTAGTGACATTTCATGAGAAAAATAATGGTCATCAAACAAAATACGAAATAACACTTCCTTCTGTTTGTCTTTCTTGAACAGGTATTACAGGAACAGGATTAAACAAATATTGCACTATAGGATACTTTTTTCATCTAAGAAAAGCTGAAAAATTTCATTAAATGTCTAGGAATGATGTAAGGTATATAAATGACGGTTATGTTCTAAAATCTATTAATTTTTTTAAATTAACATGATTTATTCTTATGCGGGTTTTCTAGATTTTCTTTCATATTTCTGGTAACGTTACATTGCCATAACATTTTTCCCTCCCTCTACGATTTATATATATATATATATATATATATAAATCAGTTTTTCTTTTCGAATTTCTATCACTTTAAAAGGCCAACAACAAATCGTTTTCTTCCCTTGCGATTTCTTTTTATATGTTTCTTCCAGTTTTTTAATTTTATTTTTGGCTACAGTAGGCCAACAACACCCTAAGGGGAAGAGTGTGTTGGCCTGTTGTAACCTAAAATCTAAATAAACTCTAAGAAAACCTATAAAAAGAAATCGCAGGGGAAGAAGATTTTTTTGTTCTTATGTGAGATCTTTTTCTTTTGTGTTTATGAGCACGTTGCGATAATAATAGTCATCCCTCTACACTATATACTATATACTTCTTATGGATGTTTTCCAGGTCTTCTTTTCAATTTTTTGTTCTACTTTAGGATTCTAGTTACGATGCGAGGCCAATAACAAATTATCGCCCCTTCCTGCGCTTTCTTCTTATGTTGCGTTTCGAGTTTTTCTTTTTGATATTTGCCAGGAAAAGACCACAACCTCTGCGACTTCTTCATTAGTCATTTTTGACAAGGTAAGATTGTTGGTAAAGAGAATACAGAAAATCCTTGTACTTGGTAACTGCAGAATCAAGGGTTTGAATGAAAGATCTTTTCAGCAGCATAAACTCCGCCCAGCTTTTTGTATGTTGTTAATTTTGTTTAATATTTGTTGATATATATTTTTTTAGAAAGACAGTCAAACTATGATTTATAAATAAATAAATATGTAGGGTTTTCAGTTTTCTTTAAGAAATATTTGACCCGTTCTGCGAATTGTTTTTATGTAGGTTTTTCGTTTTTTATTTTTGGACCTTTGGTCAGGTCACTCCTTCCTCGCTCTAAGATTTTTCTTATACGAGTATTCCATTTTTTATTACATAACGTTCGATACTACGAGGGTGCGCTTTTAAGTTCACAAAATGAGGGGGTTGTAGGATGGTGGGGTCGCTGGCGCAGGATCCAAGGTATTCAGTGACTTATCGTTAGTATATATACCAAGTATTATCATAACGAGGTAAGTATTCTTTGAACTATAGTCGATCAAGCAACTCACTTCGGAAGAAATTGTGAAATATGAAGAAAATAGAGTTTCTGCGTCGTTATAAAGTGCCGTACTAAACAAAGAAAAATGGATGTTGATAAAATTCACTTGGTTTGTTTCACTTAATTTTTCAACAACTTATTATTAACATAATGTTTCACCAAGTGAAAAATTAAAAACAAATGCAAGATACATATTGGAAGAGCTATCATCTGCTTACAGGAACTCTTGTCCAGGAAAAACCATGGTATAACCTCTTCAAGCAAGGCGGGCAATCGATTACCCTCCTGGGCAATCTGATAAGGTCATCACTTCAGATCTCATCGAAAAACTAATATAGGAGAATGCACGTTCGAAGAAGAAACAACTATCAGAAATGGTTGGAGTATCTGAAACAACCATTATTAAGGTCCTCAATAATAATCAGTCAGTGCTAAATAGATTTCTAGATTGCTCACACCGCCACAAAAATAGCAGCGCGTCGATTAACGTGCGTTTTTGAACCAGTATAATAAAAACACGGATGTTTTTTGGAGCAAATTGTTACTGGGAATGAAACTTGGGTTCATCACTATGAACCTGAGACTAGTTCCATGCAGTGGCATAAAAAGGGTAAAAAATTCAAGATGTCGCAGTCGGCGGGAAAGCCCATGGCGACAGATTTCTAGGACACAGAAGGAATTTTGTTGATTAGTAGAAAAAAAGTGTTTCTATAACCGGAGAAAACTACACTTTAATATTAGAGAAGTTAAAAAGACCATTAGAAAGAAAAGAAGAGGATATTTAACCAAAAGTGCAATGCTCTTGCACGACAATGCTCCTGTTTGAGTCGAGTTACGTTGGCTGATTTGCTTAAGGTAGGCTTCGATATCATTGATCATCCAACTTATACCACAGATTTGGCTCTCAGCGACTATTATAGCTTTCCAAAACTGAAAAAAGAGCTTCGAGAAAAGAAATTTTTTATCGATGAAGAAGTGAAGGATGCATATTTTTCAGAAAAGGATAAATCATTTTTACTTTCCCTATATACGAAGTATATATAGGGGAAGTATTGTGATCATGATTTTTTTTTTTTGCGGAAATATCCGTTTTGAGGTCCCCTGAGTCCATTAAACTAATTTCTGTAAAAAAAATTTTTGTGTCTGTGTGTGTGTCTGTCGGTGGGCGCTGTATCTCAAAAACGACTGATCCGATTGAGATGAAACTTTAAACGTAAGGTTTTATCGTTAAAAACTGGAACTGAAAAGCTTTTGGTAAACATTCATAAACCGGAAGTGGGTGTTTACTCGAGGCGTGTTTTGTTTTCTTCCGATATTTTTTTTAATATGAAAAATATTACAAAACTTTTCAAACAAAAGTCAAAGAGAATGAGAAACTGAACAAATTTTGTTAAAATATATTTTTCATAAAATTCTTAACTTTCGAGAAAAAAAAATGAAATTTTTGATATTTTTTGCCAATTGCTAACAAACTATTGAAGCAACATGAAAGTTATATAACAAATAATTGTAGAGAATTCAAAATTGAATAAATTATTAAGAATAACCTTTTTGCATAAACCGCATAGTTTTCGAGTAAAATATAGGGAAAATACTATGATGGCCACATCACCATTTTCTTATTCTATATTTGTATGTAATTACTTACCGTCTGTAAATAAAGATGTTCAACGGGATGAACTAAAATTACAAGCTCATATACACAGACGTAAATACACAAGTAGTTTAATGTCACAATTTAGGACAATTAAATTACTTCTTTCGTGGGATCCTTCTTTATATCAGATAATCAAAGAGTCTCTAAAGGTTCCATTTAAAAATAATAGTACAAGAGTAGCTAGTAAAATTAAATTAAAAGAAGTAAGACAACGTGCTCACTTATTTCGGTTTAGTTGTTTGTAACATTAATTTATTTCTTTTTTTAACAAAACTACAGCCTTTAAAAAATATAACTTGGATTGTTTACTGTTTATTCTTTAAACACTTAACTAATGCACTTACTATGTTTTAACCACTTCTGTATTTAAATAAATTTACAAGATTTCTTTAAGAAAAAAAAGTAATTTAATCAAATTTAAATTGACTTCTTGCATTTTTGTATGCAAACTTTCAACTGTTTTAAAATTTGGCTAATTTAAATATTTTTAATGGTTTTTATTTGGTAATGATAAACTAGTAAACTTTTAATTGTTTTTGTTTGATAAAACTGTTAAAAAAATTATCGCAAGCTCTAAATTGTTTTCAAAAAATTAATAAATAAGAGAAAATAAACTTGTTTTTACCTGTTTTCTATTTCACAGATTTTCTATTGTTTCTTAAGATTTTTTAAACTAAAATGTTTGCTTTAATAAAGGCAACATATTTTCATTGAGTGTTATATAGCACAGAAAAGTTTTAAGAAACACCATAATTAAAAATTGCCTACTCCTATAAAAAAATTTAACCAAGATATCTTGAACGCATGTTTTTGGTCCTCTGTTCCAAAATCTGTAATGTCTTCTTCTTCTAGAAGAGCTACTCTAGCAAATATTATCCTTAAAATTAACCATTACTTTAACGATACATTTTTGAAAAATACTTTATTCTTAAATACTTGTAACAAAAAACGCTAGAAAGAAACTTTTAAAATTATATATATATATATATATATATATCAATTCTCTATGAAATTTTGTTGAGAAGAATAAAACATTGAATTAGATCCATTTACGTATTAATCTTGAGTAAATTTAATTAATCTTGGCGATTATTCTTAATATGAAGTCATTCAAATGAATCGATTTTATGAAAATCATATAATCGTCATGAATGAAAAGAACTTTTAAGACAAATTGCTTAATTAATTTTAACGCTTGTCTAGACAACCTTGTGATGCATACTATTTGAAGGCAAATAATGATCATTGCTTTATTGCTTAGTTTACAAATTTGGTAAACGTAATTTGTTATTTTTATATAAATTGGACAAAAAAGACATCAAGCTTAAGAGAATCTATAGTGATGAAATGTTCTTTCTTAGAATATCTATGTCGTAGAAACATTTTTGGTTGATCAGAATCCAGGATCTATAATTTCATCCATATTCAGAAGAGTTACTGTAATAAATATGTTTGAAAAATAGTGTCTTTTAAAATACTTCTAAAAATAAATCTATAAGTTTTAGTAAATATATTACCGCTAAAAAGCAAATCAAACTGAAGATGAAATATTGATAAAAAATGATAAAACTTTTAATTAGATAATTTATTTATCAATTTAAGGAAACTCATCATGAGTAAATTTAAATAGAACTTCTTAGAAAATATATGTTTATGTGTAACAAAAAAAATATTTTGTAGAACATATTTTTTAGAAAAGAACATATTTGGTGAACCCAATTTTAAATTATTTTTTAAATGCGAATAAGACAGCAAAGATGTTTTCTATTCATGGCCCAAAATGATGACATTCTTTCTAAAAACATCTATTTAAACAAATAATTTAGGTTACAATACATCCCGATTTTCCTGGAAAGTCTTTTTATGTGAATTCTCCAGTTTTTTTTGATTTCTCATTTTTGTAACAAACTCAAAAACATCACTTCCCGAACCACTGCAGTTTCTTTTTATATGAATTTTCTTTCTTATGCGAAGCTTCAATTATTCTTTTGGATTTTTAGTCACAATGTAATAAGAACATCTTCTACACTACGATTTCTTCTGAATTTCTAATCAAGTTCAAGGTAAAAAACATATCGCTTGCACTGCGATTAATTCTTAAGTGGGTCTTTCAATTCTCTTTTTAGATTTCTTGTCACGTTGCGAGTCCCACAAAATTACACTTCAATCAATTTCTTCTTATGTGAATTTTCTCTCCTCCTCTGTGATTTTTTTGTTTTTCTTTTGGATTTCCTATCACGTTGCGACGCCAACAACAAATCTCTTCTCTATCCTGCGATTTCTTTTTATGTGTTTTCTTAACATTTATCTGTTGTGACCAGAAACCAAAATAACTTCCTTCTACAATGTTGTTTCAGTTTTAGTTTTTCTTTTGGATTTATGCTCACGTTGCGACACTTTTGAATTAAAAAATGTAAAAAGTCCATCAACCACTATTTATTATATTGTAGATTTTCCAATTCTTCTTCATCAAAACCAGATTTTTAGAATTCGTCACGTTGTGAGATCAATACCAAATCCTCATCCACATATGAATTATCCTTATGTGGAATTTCCAGATTTTCTTTTAGGTTTATGATCACGTTGCGAGGCCCTCAACACCCTCTCCCGAAGGGATTTCTTATGTGCACTTTTCCCCTCCCTCTGCGATTTTTTATATAAGTTTTCCAGATTTTCTTTTGAATTTTTGGTCACATTGTAATCTTTTACACAGCGATTTCTTTTAGTTCGCTTACACTGCGATTAATTCTTAAGTGAATAAAGTTATTGCGCTATACTCTTGATGGAAACAGATACAGACCATTTTCAAATTTAAAACTAATTAAAAATAAGGCATGTACAAATATACGGTGTTGATCTGACCTCTCGGTAATAGGAATTTAACGTGTAAAATCACACTTATGCAATTTCCTGCTCCCCTAATTATTTTGGAACAAAAACATAAGAGACCAAAATTATTTAGGATTAAGTCAGATAATATTTCTTCTTCAAAATCTTTTTTGGGGAACGAAAATAAGAATTAAAGCAAAGTTAAAATTTTACAAAAATTACCTTTTCCGTGATTTAACGCAAATGTTACAATTTGAACTGTCGTTTTTGAAGTGGTAATTAATTTTGGTCTCTTACGTTTTTGTTTCAAAATAATTAGGGGAGCAGGAAATTGCATAAGTGTGATTTTACATGTTAAATTCCTATACCGAGAGGCCAGATTAACACCCGGTATATTTGAACATGCCTCTTATCTACAGATGCCAGATGCCGTCTCCAGTACCATAACACATTAATTTGCCAGTATAGATAAGATGTATGTATAGACTGGTTACATTTCTGGTCACTTTGAACCCATTTTTCCCTTTACGTTTTATCTTATGCAGGTGCTCCACTCTTCTGGGTTTTTGGCCATGTTATGATAACAATACTATTAAGAAGAAATTGCAATGCAAGGGCATATTTCAATTTCTTCCTAATAGTTTTTTGTTTAATTTCTAGCCAATTTTCAAGATCGCCGCAATTTATTCTTATATGGGCTTTCCAATTCTTCAGAGTTTCTGATCAAGATCTTAGAGTTAACAACAAACCTTCGTGTCTCTTAACAAATCATAATATATCTAATATATAATATTAATGAAATTCTATATTTACACCTTATTTTTAGAGTTGATCATGTTGGGAGACCAACACCAAATCTTGCGATTACTTTTTATGAGTGTTTTCTAGTTTTTCGCGTAGCGAGGTAAATAATACACCGCCTCTTACCGTGATGTTGACTTAGATTTAAGAAAGTGTCATCAGAAAATCTGGCTTCAGCATGAGGTATGTTTGAAAAGAGCAGGTCTAAAAATGCACCCTTTGAGTTTGGACATGTATTAATTTGGGGAACATTTAAAAATTATAGCTGTTAATAATATAATTAACTTTTAAATCCGAGGGATTAATAGTGTGAACAATCGCTCCATCTTTGTTTCAGTTTTATATGAGATGAAAGTAAATAATCTCATCTCGCCTCGATTTATAATCAGATTGAAAACAGACCTTAAAACAGCTGTCTAACCAGTCATACTTGTATATTTTAATGTGTCTTTAATCAGCATTATTGTGTAGTTTAAATCACAGATCACCGAGCTCCAATCCTTGTTTGAAGACCAAACGATCGTCCATTCAGAGCACTAGAAATTTCATTAACTTAGCTTTCAAAATTGCTTAAAACCAAAATTTTAGTGAATAATTGAATAACTAAACTCAAGTTGAAAGTTTTTTGAAACGTTCAGCTGGCAAGAGCATGACAAACAGGTGATTCCAAAGGCGAATGGACTACACTAAGTTTGATGATAAAGCTGAGGCGTTTGCGATTCTTTAGTGCGCCAAATTACCCTAATTTCTAGAAAAACATTGACTTCAATTCTGAAGTCTTACTTCGCTCTCAGTTTATGAATTCATCCATTATAATATTCTGTTAATTTGTGTAACAAAATCAGGTGTCCTTATTAACTAATTTACGGCTATGATACAAAATCATCTCATTCAAATTTTTTAAGAAACTTACTTGGATAATATTACAACATATATTCAATTATATAAAAGTAATGTTCATGTTACAAATAGCTTTGCTCAGAGCAAAAGTACTTAAAAAATAAATATATGAAAACAGAAAAAAATTACGGTGAAAATCAAATTTAAAAACATCTGCATACACGTATTTCTATCTTTAAGATCTCATCAGTATAGTTTGTGTCATGATATCGAAATTAAAGACTCATTATCGATATTATTAAACTTATTTTTTTATTGATTTAATCAATCAATTAAAAAGCCTACAACGTATTGTTTTTTTTTTGTTCGTTGTACGTCAAAAAATAATAAATTATTATCGACACCTTGATATAATTTTATATTAAAAACACCGACTTCTACTCAATTACGTAGTAATTTGATTTGTACGAAAACAAACAACATTTCTTAAATAAATATGAAATAATTATGTCACAAGTGAAATAAGAAAAATAAATAACACCGAGCCGCTCGTTATCTCCAAATAACCTCGCCATGATGAATTCATCATCGTCGAAAACACTTTCCGGATTTTTTGATGCTACGGTTTTAACGGACGTATTCTTTTGAATAATTTATTATTAAACAATTGCAGTGCATAAAAACTGACCTTCATAATTATTCCAACTCGGTACGTATGATTACACTGGACGATACATGCATAACTAACTTTTTCGTAGGTTGACGGTATCACGGTTCACGTTTACTGATAAGAAAAAAAAATACACAGTTTAGTGATAGTGCCGATTCGATTGGAGCGCCGCTGTGCTTAAACTCTAAAGTAAACAATACATTTTAAATTTTTACGAATTTAAAGCCAAATCAACACACCGAAGATTAATTAGAAATAATTAGAAGGTTGATTAAACACTTGTTTTTTTTCACTAGTGAAACATAAAAATGTTGAGAATTTAATTGATCGTAATTAGAAATAATGTTGATATCAATTTTTTTATTGAATGATTTTCATTTATTTATAATTTATTATTATTATTTGAATTTACATTCATACTAGAGTAAGTAAGTAAGCAATAGGAGATTTTAAGGTATAAAGTGAGAGTAAAGGATACAAATTTGCCATCTAGAGGAGTTGTTTTTATAATTTATAACCAGAATCGGTTGATTATTTGATTAATGGCAAATGGTGATAAGATTATGTTCATTTCAGTTTATGACAGACTGATTAGAGGAGTGCAGTGTAATTTGCATTTAACCGAATAATACTCTGAACAGAAGTGCTTAATCGGATTTAAATCTACGTTGCAATAATATTGAACTATTGGAATATATTCATTATTACAAACTTAACTTTAATAAATAGGTGTTTGAATTATTTCAATATTCATTTTAATTTAATTTTTCTTGTGCCATTTAGTTTTAACAATTTTTAATAAGTTTCTATTTATTCTAATGTTTAGTTTTGTCAATTCAAGTCTTTCTCAAATTGAGTTACAATGAATTAAATTTTCATTTAACCCGTAGTGAAACATTTTTATGTTAATTAGAGGTTAATTAAACACTTGGTTTTTATTTATTTATTTATTTATTGAGTAAACGTATAAACTTTTACAATTTTTTATCAATTTATAACATCCACATTTGCAAGAGAATTATTGTCTATCATTTAGTCGTATGCAACATTGTTCTAAAAATAAAAATGGTCCACAATGTGAGCCTTGGGGCACACCCGATGAAACATTTATACACTTAGTAAGACAATTATCCACTTTAACAAATTGTGTCCTTGCACATATAAAACTTCTAATCCACTTAATTGTATTACCACTCAGATCTGCGTTAGAAAGTTTTTTAAGTAACAACTCATGATGCACACGGTCGAAGGCCTTGCAGAGGTCCGTGTAAATGCAATCTGTTTGTAAACCGGCTTCCATTGCATTAGTCAAAGATGTGTTGAACAAGTTAGTTAGAGTAGAGCATCCACTACAGAATTCATGCTGTTGGGGGATTAGTAAGTTCTCACAATGCACGTTTCAACTGTGTAGATTCAAAATAACAAAATACTCTAACAGTTTCGCAATAGTTGATTGAATAGAGATTCCTCTGTAGTTCCTGATATCACGGCGATTACCTGATTTGAATAGAGGTGAAATATAGCTTGACTTCCACGAAGAGGGAAATGTCCCAGTCGTCTCCAATAAGTTATTAAATAACATCGCAATCGATTGAGTTAATGTATAAACACATTTCTTCAAAAAGAATGGTGGAATACTATCCCGGCAAATTGCGAAAGAGTCTTTTAAATTATAAATGCCATTGGGCACATCGATCGTAGACACATATAATTGCTTACAGTCGGATATATTTTTGTATGTAGTAGGCGTCGCAGGCCAATTTCCATTTATTTAACTGATGAAAAAAAAAATCGGGAAATAAGTTGGTGATGTGTTCGAGGTCGTCAGATTTGTCTCCATCAAGGAAAATTTTATCATCTGCCTGATGAAGCCACTGTGTGGCGAAACAATTGTCGCAGTGCATCGACATTAAATTGTGTAAATTCTCAAAACCCAAGCGTTTTATTTATCACCTATTTAATCAAATAAGCATTGTGTAAACTTTTACTTAAAGTATTACATTAAGATCTTAACCTTGCGAAAAGATCATAATCCGATGGACTTAATGTACTTTTATATTGAATGTGTGCCAGTTTCTACTCACTAATTAAACGGATCAGTTCAGTGTTAAACCAAGGTGAGTAGTATCTGTTTTTTAGTTTAATCTTATATATGAATATGTCCATGACGAAGTAGATGATCGAAATGTAATCGCCTTTATTGAAGTCAAATTGAAAAATATTATATGAAGAATTTTCCTCTATATTAAGAGAAACACTAATATCATACGCAATGTGATTAATAGAATTAGGACAAAGAGAATCGCAGCTTCAATTTATTAATACATTTTGAATGTTTGAGAAACATAAATCAAGTAAAACATATTTTGGTATTTTGAAGATTTTTGTAAAAAATTAAAATTAATATTGTAGAGTGTTTTATTTGCAAAATATATGTAAAATAATTATATACAATTGACTCTTTCTTTTGGTAGTTCGTGGGAGGTCGGTACTTCTTGGTAGGCGGTAGAGGGGCTAAACTGTTCTTGTAGGACGTCCCGGCTGAGGGTCCTGGATTATTTCTTGGTCTTCCTCTCTTCCTGATGGGGTGTGTGGGAAGTCCTTCTTCTTCTGCACATTTTCTTAAGGCTGAGACATGATAGATGGCTAGTGGGACTGCAGGGTTTTCTCTTGAGGCTATTTCGTACAGGCAGGGTCCTTTCATAGCTGGTATTAGATATGGCCCGTCTCTCTTGTGACGAGTGTGAACTTCGCCGTGGTTTTCTTTGTGGCTTTGCTAAGGGTGTGCGATGTTACCTAAACTAGGTCTCCTGGCGCGTAGATTTCTGCTTCTGACCGTTTTTTGTCGCCCTGCGCTTTTCTTTCGTCCTGGGCTGTTTCGTGGTTTTCCTTTGCTGTTTCGAATGCCGGAGTAGGTCCTTTAGCCTGGATGTGATGTCTGGCAGATAGATGACCGTCTTCATTATCTCCCTTAGGTCATGTTGGATTTCGAACGGGGTTCAAAGCTATCGTCCAAAGTTGAGGTAGGCTAGAGATAGATACAGCCTATTGAAGCACAGTAGGCTGTATTCATCGCGGATTGGTTCCATGGAAGCTTGTTTGACCAGTCCGAGTATTTGGTTCCGACCTGGATAACGAGTTTATGTTTATGTTTATTAGTCTTTAGCTATCCTTCCAAAAAAAACATAAATACATATGAATATACACAAATATATAACAAAACGTATAAAAATTTTGGATGGATGAAGCTGGGCGGAGTTCCTGCAGCTGCGACGTTCTTCCACTCTAGCCCTTGTTTTTGTCCATGATGCTGAGGGTACAAATATCCTCTTGGACATCTGCATTCTTCTTTAAATACTTGTATTTACTTTTTTGTCCCCTTTTTAGGGGAGAATTTTTGGCTGTTTATATCAGCATGACAGATATATATGACATATATATCAGGTCCCTGTTTCTTCTCTCTACTAGATTGGCGGCTGGGTGGTACACCGAGGTGAAGTTGTGGTCGATTTCCAGCCAGTGTGTGATCTGCTGCATTATCGAGCTTATGAACTGGGTGCCGTTTTCCACGAGAGTGGTTTCGCAGGCGAGGGCTGTTGCTGCTTCTAGGGGGAACAGCTCTAACCATCACGAGGCGGTATCTTTTATGATGAATCTCCATCCAATTAACAGGTCGATTGCCAGCACTTCAAATCTTCGGTTAATTGTTGGCGTTTGGAGGAGTCCTTGCGGCTTCTAGTTTGACGCCTTGTATTTCTGGCACTCATGGCAATATTTGACGTACTCTGGGACGCCATACCGGACCCCAGGTCAGTAGTTGCTCCTTCATATCTTCCGCAGGGTCGACTGCCTGCCATTGGGTCGTCGTGGAATTTCTTGAGTAGTTCCTTTCTTTGTGCTTTTGGTATGATGAGTTGTGGTTCTTCCGTTTCATCGTAAGGGGCGTATCAGTAAAGGATCCCTTGATTCATGATGATGCGATTGGGAGTTCGTCCTCGGGTGGTCTTGACAGGAAGTCGGCTAGAAAATTGGATTTCCCTGGTGTATATTCAACCTTGAGGTGGAAGGGTTGTAGCTTCAAGGCCTATCTGGCGAGTCGTCCGCTGGGTGATCTAAGTGCCATTAGACACTTTAGGGAGCCGTGGTTCGTTAAAACTGTAGTGGGGCTATCCTCTATGTAACCCCGAAAACGTTGAACTACCCAAACTACTGAAAGTGCTTCTCTCTCCGTGGTGCTCTAATTTATTTTGGCTGGCTGGTGTATTCGACTGGCCTCTCTTCCTTTCCCCCCCCCTGCATCAAAGCTGCTCCTATGGCATACGAGCTGGCATAGGTCTTCAATATGTTGGGCTGGTCGAGCTTTGCCAGCTGCAGGATCAGCGAGGAGATGAGCGCCTGTTTCAGCATGGTATACGCCTCTTTTTACTGCTTCCCCCATTCCCAAGGCGTGCTGGTCTTCGTTAGATTCCTAAGCGGCTTGGCAATGCTGGCAAAGTCTTTGATGAATTTTCTATAGCAGCTGCAGGCTTGAAGGACGCTCTGCAACTGTTTTACGTTCTTAGGGGCCGGCCTGTTTGTGATGGCGGCCACCTTTTCTGGTTTGGGTTGTATTCTATGTTTGCTGATCACGTGTTCCAGGTAGAGGACATTGTCGCAGCAGAAGCGGCTCTTCTTCCGGTTGATCCTGAGGTTCAGTTGTTCCAGTCTTTGGAACAGCCGTTTCAAGTCCTCCCAATGGTCTTCAACTGATGCTGATAAGATGATGACGTCATCCAGGTACACCAGTATCCGGATAGTTTCTAGACCTGCCTTTACTCGGTTGGAAGTGGCGGGTGCGATTCGTAATCCGAACGGCATCCTGGTACACTAGAACAGGCTGAACATGGTGATGAAAACTGTTTTGTCACGGTCCTCCCGCCATACCTTCACCTGGTGGTATACTGCCTGGAGGTCCATGGTGGAGAGTATTTTCGCCCTGCTCATTGAGTGGAGGAGATCGTCGATTCTTGAGAGTGGATAGCTATCTGGCTTTGTGATAGCGTTTAGCTTTCTGTAATCGATGCAAAGTCGGACTCGTCCATCCGGTTTGGGTATCAGCACTAAGGGAGCGCCCCAAGCTCCCTCGCACTCTTCTATTATACCTTCCTGTAACAACTTCTTTGATTCAACCTTTAGCTGCTCCGTTTTCTGGGGAGACAGTCGGTATGGTGGCTGGGCGATCGGGAGGTGGAACTCCTACAGGAGGTTGTTGGTTTTTTCCTGTTCCTCTGGGATAGATCGGCAGCTTCTACTTAGGGATCCAGGAGGATTTCTTGTCTGGAGATCCCATTCTGCATCGATCTGGACCATGGCATCATGGAACAAAAAATCGAAAGGATAGATTTCAGGTTTGTGCGATGTGTAGAACTTCTCAGTCCTGTTGGGGGTCCTTGCTATTGGAGTCACGCTTGATCGACGTGGGCCATCTCCTTCATGTATTCTTGGACCATGGAGAGGTCCACATTCTCTTCTTCTCGTGGGGGGTTCCTTTTGCGTTTGGCGGGATACTCCTCTTTCTGGGTGAAAAGGTGCCTTTCGGGTTCATTCCAAGAGGACCAGGTCCTGGAAATTCAAAATTATTCCCGTGTCTTCCATAAAGTCGATTCCCAGGAGCGTCTTCGAGTTTGTAGGTAAGGGTGGTTGGAATTCTTCGTCCCGGGAGGGTGATGTCCACTGTGTCGTACACGGCCGTCCTCACCTTGCTCGACCTGTCCGCCAAGGTGAGGTTCACGGATTTTTCTTGAAACTTTTCACCCTGCTTCCGGAGTTCCTGGTATAGTTGCGGGCTTGCAAGGCTCGTACGAGCGCCGGTTTTTACGTAGGCCGTTCCGGGGGTTCCTCCAATTTCAATATTAGTGCTGGACGATCCCGGACCGTAGCTCTATGTCCGCGGTACAAAATCTAATGGGCTGCGAGTGAAAGGTGTTTTGGGTAAAACATTTTGGGCAGATCCGTTTGATATAACCTGGGGTTTGGGGGCAGTAGCAGCGTAGTACCCTCCTCTTTTCTTGGACTGTTCACCCTCCACCCTGTCTGACCTCTGGACGTTTTTGTATCTTCTCTCTTAGGTGGGCTTCGATCAGTCTGGCCTGGTTCAGTAATTATCTAAAACTGTTTACCGATGTCCTGGGGACATTATTTCAAATTTTAAGCCTCTGGGAACTTTTGATCAAGTTGGTCCTTGCGAGGTGGCGAACGCCTCTAAGTAGATTTTGTAAGCCGGAGGTGAAGGTGCGTACTCTTCCCGTATGGCTTGCTTTGTCTGCTCACAGGTGTGGATGTTATCTTGGGTCCCGGTCCACCAGGTGTTGGCAGGTCCCTCTAGCAGCAGTCTCAGCAGGTCGTCGGTAGAGGGGTTAAGGTGTGTACCTCGAAGAGTGGCTAAGCTGTCCTCACAGGTGCTCGGCTTTCTCGAATGCGGTGAAGGTGATGGGGTAGACGGCTGTCCAACCAAGGGATCGGCACGACAGCGGTCAGGTACTGTCCACACAAGGGATCGGTCACCGGATTAACACAAGTTTTTAGATAATTAAATCAGCTCCGACCACACAAGGGTTCAGACCAACTAATCTCTTTGAGAGCTTGTGGAACTCTGCCGGTTTTCAAGGGTGCAACCGTTTTTATAGGCTGCACAGTGGGTGGTCCTCCCTTCTCTCGCGGTCGGTCCTTCATGGGGATGCGGTGGTGAGCGCGACGGTGGCGCAAACGGGAAGAGTAGTGCGGAGCGCTTTTGAACTACCGAGCTGTGCCCGCACATACCATGTTACAATATTCTGTTATTCTTAAGTATTCAACTGACCCAGGAATGTTCGCTGAATAGGCCCTGGAGCAGTTGAAAACTGGCCTTTATCAAAAAATCATCTTCAGCGATGAGACCCATTTCTAGATGAATGAGCAAACAAACTTGTCTAATTTTGGACGATACCAATCCACATGAGATCCAAGAGCGTCCAATGCATCCCGAAAAAGTCAGTGTTTGGTGTGGATTTTAGGCTGGCAGCGTCATCGTTCCATATTTCTTCGCAAACGACCCTCGACAGCTAGCGCCATAGGTCGATGATTACCAACCTATTCTGGCATGAATTGAATGATGTGGACACTAACGACATGTGGTTTCAACAGGATGGCGCTACGTGCCACATTAGAAATTCTGCGCGAGCGATTTGACCATGCCATCTAACGTGAAGGTGATGTAAACTGGTCACCGAAATCGTGCGATTTGACACTGTTAGATTATTTCTTGTTGGGTTTCTATGAAATCTCACACATGCTTTGTTTTATTTAAATTTAAAGATAGAAAGCAACGTGAAATTTATATTATATTTATATATTTATATAAAAATAATCCTGAAGACATTAAACTTGGTGACTTAGTAAACAATTTTTTTATTGAGAAAAATAAATGTTACAACAACCTTTTATTATCTATTAATTTCACGTTTTTTAAGTACTGCAGACGACAAACAATAATAATCTAAAACACTAAATAAAAACAACGTTATCAACTGTATAAATGTTGACGCTGTGCAAAACATAATTTCATAAATAGGGCAAATATGATATTCCTCTGTACATAGATTACAATCTTACTTACTTACATACAAGATTACTACGTTTACTCTCGCGAATCCCACCTCTGAGTGAGTATAATTTGAGCTCGTAACAGGTTTGGCCAGTACGCGGTCAACATCAGCTCATTGCAGAACAAGCTGTCGCCGAACCATGTTTGCTATCAAAGGGAAAGTGGTACTACTGACTGGGGCCTTAGGAGGTATTGGGAAGTGTTTTGTAAAGGAATTGTTACGAAACGATGCGAAGGTGAGGATACTAAGTAAAATTTATTTATTTTGCATTACATCTAAGAAATTTCAAATGAATTTACTTGTATTATTTCATTCAAACCCAAAATTCTGGAGGATTATATCCTCACCAGCAGTAGATTTTAGCAATTTTGGCAATATTTTCGCCTACACGCATAAACGTCTTTATTGACAAATGGATTGTTTATTATTTACTTTGTTTCTCTTCTTAAATTAATCTAAAATACATACTTCTATGAATACTATTACTATAATTTTATTTGAAGAGACGAAAAACAAAAAACAATAGTTATACCATTGCAAATCTGGAGTACAACACATTCTTCAACTGGATATCGGCCTGTTTTTGGCTTATTTATATTGTAGTTGATGCTTGAAACCATTACTTTGTGATACTTTTTTTTTTAATTTTGTGATAACAAAGTGAATTTCATTTATCGATCTAATTTTTATTTATATTGATTTTGTATTACCCATTATTTAAAACAAATGGATGAATATATTTAATTGTGAACTTCGTAACTTTTAGCCTAAAATTTAATGTATACATTTTTATACTATGAACATAAAACTAGCACATAGGATAAATTTTTATATGTATTTTTTTTTTTTCTAAAAAGAAGAATGGTTGATGTTTCAACTTAAAATCAATAATGCATGAGATTAATTGTATTGCTGTTTATCCAACTAAACAAGCGATTTACATATGTGTGTTCACTATATGATAAACATTGTTTGACAGTCATAATAAGATTATTTATTATATAGTATCAACATAACGAAATAATTAATTAATGTTATTGGTGCTTAAGGTCATTACTTTGTGATACATTTTAAATAAGTAAGTTTAATAAAAATACACTTCGTTTTTATCACATGATTTTTATTAGTGACCGGTTTCAATAATTGTTGTTTGAATGTGACCTTTTAAAGGTTGAAACTGGTTACTAATAAAAATGACGTGTAATCACAACAAAGTGTATTTTATTAAGATATTCCTAATTAATTAATAACTGTGTCTATTCTAAATAGAGAACTGGAGTTTCATAACTTAATTAATATTCCATTTCTCTGTCTTCAATTTAGCCTCACCGATGAGGCCCTAATAAGTCAAAACTGGTCTGTGGGTATTGTAACAGGGAAATAATAATTTAAAGTAATTCTATTTAAATTTAATAATTAGTAAATGTTTAATTGTGGAGGCGTTTTCTTTCTAGTACATTTGGAATATTATGAAGAAGGAGACTTTATGATTTTGTTTTACCACTTTATTTGTAAATAAAGTAATCTTCTTTTGATAGATGAATTAAAACACTTGGTATGATTTCACTTGTTGTTTATTATTCTCCGACTAGTTTCGACTATAAGTCATTCTCAAGGAGATACTTATAGTCGAAACTAGTCGGAGAATAATAAACAACAAGTGAAATCATACCAAGTCTTTTAATTCATCTATCAAATCAATTCAAAAATGATTCACCACGGGTTAAGTGAGAAATTAATTAATCATAAAGTAATCTTCATAACAATTTTTAAATAATAAACGTAAACTTTAAATATAAGACCAAATAATAATACGACATAAATTAATCATAATATATTTATGCAATAAGAGTAAATATAAATAAATAGTCTAGTCTAAAGAAATAACTTTAGAGAAAAATCATTGTTTATTTAATATATATTTATCATTGGCATCAAATTAAAGTTTATTTATAAAAGCATGAATCTTTAAAAATAGGTTACAATTTCACACAGACTTAAAAAATGAAAATGTGACGCTGAAACATAATCAATTAACTATAATTATTAATTAATTTAATATGAATAAATAATCAGAGTTCAGTAAACAACTATTTTAATTAACCATTCACCTTGTTTATGACAAGGAGTAATATTAATTTAAATTTAAAATTAAACACACAATTTCAGTATACCAAAGCTTGACAGACACTTCGCAATTCTTGGATTATTAATTAATTATAATAAAGATAATAAAAATTTAAAATTTAAAATATAATAAATAAAATATTTTACATAATTAGAAACATTTTAATACAACAATGTCTTTTTTGAGCTTTTTTTAACTCAATCTCAAACAAATTATAAACATAATTTATTATAAAAGGCTGTGATTTGTTTAAAGTCCATTTATCACTCGATTGATATATTATAGTGGTTGTTTTACTTGTAGGATTCGTTTAATATTATCTTAGTCGAATGGAATGAGGGTTAAAATTTAAAATAAAAATAATAATAATAAGAAAACATGTGAGTAATAATAGTAGAGAAAAATCTGATTCAATTAACCCTCATTAAAAATACTAAAATGTATTTAAAATTTAAAATAAAAATAATAATAATAAGAAAACATGTGAGTTATAATAGTAGAGAAAATGAAAAATGTATTTTCATATATCCAATTAGTGTTTAGACATCCTCGTAGAATAATATTAATATATTTTTAAAAACTCATACTACATCAGTGTTTTATTAAGTGAGAAATTATTACAACTCTTACCATTGGTTAAGCCTGTAATATAGGCAACCCAAGATACAAAAAAATATATTCAAAATGTTCGTTTTGATTTATTTAATGATTATTTTTTCATAGTTTTATATTTTCTATTAATAAATTATGCTGATTTCTAAAATGCAGCATAATTAATACCATATGATAAAAGTATAACATCACACCATACTATAATTATACTGTCTCGTTAGACTTTACACTGCTGGAACTAGTAATACTAATAATAATAATAATGTCTGTGGAAAATGTCCTTAACAAAACATATATTTTTTATAACATTTTGGGTGTAAAAAAGCAATAAATAATTTAACATAGAAAATTGGTTTAAAATTAATTGTCCAATCATAATTGACTTAATGAAACAAAATAATTCTGTATTTATAACATATTTATCTAAAATATTAGAAAACAATTAAAACCATAAAATTTGAGAGAGAGAAAACATATTTGTTGAAGATAGTAGTTACATATAATTATAATAATTTTTTGTGATTCTTCTTTTTCTTCATGGCTATCGACTGTATGTCTTTTAGCCTTCAAAATTTGATATTTTTTAAAAACTATAAAAATCATAAAATTAATAATAATAACAATTAAAAATATGTATTTATTTATCTATATATTAAAATGTTTTTTCCACTATAATTCCGAATCTCAGAAGGGACTCAAAACGGATATAAAATAATTTTTAGGGACTTTCTGTTTAGATATCCTTTTAGACTGTTCATTAGATGAGAAAATTTTACCAACTTAGGGGACTAATACAAAGAACTGCCAATAACTACTCCTAAGAATTTTTTTACCGCTAATTTGTGACTTGTTTTGGTAACTTATAATACCTCGTTGAATGTAATGATACTTTATGATAAACAAATGAGACAGTGACACTGCTCCCAATTGTATGGCTCAAATTTAATCAATTTTTCCATGTTTATCACGTTCACTTTTTCGGGCACAATTTTAAAAGAGGACGCACTTGTTGACGAGTACTAGTTTGTACAGTAGTAGTACACTTCTGGCAATGCCATCCTTCCCTGGATGGACGTCGACGACTCTATCGAGGCGCCATCACAATAGGAAAAGTTATCCCCCTTTATGATGACCAATGGATTTTTCTTGATAGGACCCACCATTGAGCATATGTGTTGTCTCATGTTCTGGAGCAGTTGCCAGTTTTCGAAATATCTTTATAGTTGGGGTCCGCGATGTCAACCCTTTTCCAATCAGAAAATATCAAGGAGCTATCAGGGATAAAAAATATTAGGGTCCTCTGACAAAAGACATAATGGTCACGATTTAAGGACCACTTTGATTTCCATCAGGAGGGCGTGGAACTCCTCGAAGGTCAAGAATGAACGTCCAGCTTCAGGGAGTTGCGACTTCCCAGAGGCCACCAAAATGTGGTGTTGGTGGTAAGATAAAGTTGCATTTCATCTGTCTGTTTTGCTTGAATCACTTCACGATCCTTAGAATCCATCAAGAATTTACCCAATTCGTGTAATTAATTTCGGATATCAGTAGAATTTGTTGCATTGTCACTATATATTTTTGACACATATCTGCGATGCGCAATTAAGCGATGAATTACGCTAAGAAAGCATGATGTCGTTAAATTTGGCATGCGTTCAATATGGACTACCTTCGTGGTTGATATACTGATGTCCTGAATTTCGCTTAGTCTAGCAGAAAGACGAAACAAGTTGAAACAGAGTAAGTTATATTTCAATTGTTTAAATAAAAACCAAATCGGCTAATATTGTAAAGCAGAAAGCTGTCGTGAATGTAAAAGGAGGCACCATTCTTTTTTACAATTAACACCACGTGAAATAAGCTGTCGACTGCAACAAATAAATCTTCATCGGTTGTTAGTACAGCATACATTCCCTCGACTATTTTATCGACATGTGTAGTGTTGATTAAAGATCAAAACGGAAAAGGACAGTATGTGCGTGTAATTATCAGATTCTGGAAGCCAGGCGAATTTAATAACAAAGACATATGTAAAACATTTAGTATCTACATCTGCTCGAATCACAAGCATAGGAGGTATGAGAACAGAAATTAAAATTCAGTGCGTGTTAATATTAAGTGGCGAATATCATCTAGTGAAAAGAACTACAGTAGAGCAACAATTAAATTCTCTCTGCAGCCACTGATTTCGAAGAAGCTCTAACCTCCGTGAATGAAATTCCAACTCCAGATGAAATCGAGGACAGAGCCGAGTTGGTTTCTTCCACACTCACGCACAACGAATTTCGTGAAATTGCAAACGAGCTATTCGATCTGGAAATCGACATCTCTAACGAACCACGTGAGTTTAGAACAAACAAAGACATGTGCAAAACATTTAGGACCTACGCCTGCTCCAATCACAAGCACAGGAGGTATGAGAACAGAAATTAAAATTCAGTGCGGGTTAATATGGAGTTGCGAATCTCATCTAGTGAAAAGAACAACATTGGAGTAACAATTAAAATCTCTCTGCAGCCACTAATTTCGAAGAAGCTCTAACCTCCGTGAATTAAATTCTAACTCTAGATGAAATCGAGGACGTCAGAGCCCATTTGGATTCTTCCACACTCACGCCCGACGAATTTAGTGAAATTGCAAACGAGCTATTCGATCTGGAAGTCGACATCTCTAATGAACCACGTGAGTTTAGAACAACATATTATAATCTCTTTGGGAAAGCAAAATCAATTCTGAAGAAAGAGATATCGTTAGCATCCCCAGTGTTGATACCCAATGCAAGACAACCTGAAACACCACAAGTGAGACTTCCAGTGTTAGAAATTCCGAAATTCACAGGAAAATTACGAAGAATGGCCGGGTTTTTATGATTTATCTACTTCACTGATTCATAATAATCAGTCGCTAAATAACATCCTGATATTTCACTACCTGCAGTCGGCATTAAAGGGAGAAGCAGCGTTAATTCTAAAAACCTTGAAACTCTCAGATGCGGGTTACATACTCGCTTGGCAACGAATTCAGCAGCGATGTCAGAATCAACGTTTTATCGTAAAACAGCACATGCAAGAATGATTTGCGGCTGTTAACAAACATTTTTAAAGATTTTACAACGAAAAAATATTGACATGGAAATCAAAAAATGTTTAATAACGGCGAATTGTTGGTCTCCGTTTGGTCATTTGGTCTCTTGTTGCATTTATGGAGAATCTTCTAGTTGTAGTTGAATGTGTGGTTATGCTCCTGGAGATGTTCTGCATATTAGGTTTACTTTGGGTGAAGCACGTCACCTAATTCGGCATATGCAGAACATCTCCAGGAGCATAACCACACATTCAACAACAACTTTAAGATTCTTCATAAATCAAAACAATTTGTATTTTGTCACAATCATACATCTACCTGATGATGCCACAGTGTGGCGAAACAATTGTCGTAGTACAATAAATTAATTTTTGAAACCTCACGCTATACTAGTGTTTTATTAAGTGATTATAATGGAGTTTCAACAAGTAACTGCCTCGCCTCGCAAATTTTTTCAGAATATCAGTGGTTCTGGTTACCTAATTGGGCAATTCAAATAGTGTGTGGACAAGAGGACAGTTTGCTCTTTTCATCTGTTTTCCTTTCTTTTGATTTGCCAAATTTCGTTCCGGGAGAGATTGCGGAGACACTTGAAATAGGGCGAGGGACCGTTCAAAGGCATTTGCAACATCTTGGCTACGTGTCCCGCCTCTATGTTTGAGTGCCGCACAAATTGGCTAACCGTATGTCCATCTGCAATTCACTTCTGAAGCGGCACAAAAGCGACATGTTTTTAAAACGAATAGTTACTAGCGATGAAAAGTGGATCGTCTGCGACAAGGTAGTGCGCAAGATCGGATTGTAGTATCAAAATATCAGTGGACGAAATTTTACTGAAAACTTTCATATCGTCTGCAAATAATAACATTGGTGATTTCATATCAACTGATATATCATTAATGAATTTATTGAACAATAGTGGGCCCAAGTGAGACCCTTACGAAACCCCTGACAAACTTCTTCGATATCCTTTGCAGATTATGCAAAGGTTTATTAAATGTGTGAGTTTTCTTTATATGTATTAATTATTATAAAATCATAATTTTAGGGCATAGCGCTCATAGACATAAACGAAAAAGTCTCAAAGAGCTTCGAAAGTGAAATTCAGAAGGAATTTGGTGAAAAAAAGACGATATTTGTAAATGTGGACGTATCAGATGCAACACAGATAGAAGGTGAGTTTTTAATTGTCATCGAAACTTCAAAATTTTATTTTAATTACATAGAATAATATTATCATTAGCCTAAATAAGACTGCTTTTAATTATTTTTTTAGGCGCTTATGAAAAAACTGTTAAGCATTTCAATCAGCTCGACATTGTCATCAACAACGCCGGACTTTTTGGCGAGGACGATTTTCTAAAATGTTTAAAAACTAATTTTGTAAGTATACTTTAATAGTGCATAGGTTAAATTATCATGGCATAAAATTTAAAATGTTTGTAACCGAATTTCTGTATACGTTTTAGATATATCGGTAAAATACGTTTATTTATCTGGAAAAGATGGAAATAAAATGAATTTTTATGAAGTAATATGTTTATTTTCAAAAAAAGGGTTAAAGAATTACGTAATGTAACATTATTACTACCACACAAAATTTGTCATTGACAATTAAAGATAAAAAAACTAAAGATCAATCTTAAACAATCTTAGTAGTTTTATTACACACATTGTTTTTCTTATATGTCGACGATCCACGATGAAATATTGCAACTAATTTTGAGAAAAAAGTTCGTGGAGAATCAAATAATATGCTAGTTTTGCTTTGAAGGGTTGAAAGTATTCTACAATTAAATTACTTCTCGTTATATTATAAGTAAAATATGTAGAATATAATACTAGAAGAATACATAAAAAAAAACACTTACTAAACATACCTGACATTGTGAATCGTGAAGTAGCGTTTAAATGATAATATATTTGATGATTACCTGCAACAAAAATGATTAGTTAGAAAAGTACAGTTCCAAAAAGAAATAATGATGATGTATACTATGTGATACATTTCGAATAAGACAGATTTATAAAACATACTTGGTTCTGTAATAACAACCAAGTATATTCTCTTCATTCATCTATAGACAAAAAAATATAATTAAGAAAAAAAAAATACAAATCGATTGAGCTTTAATTTCTAAAACTAAATTAACAATTTCCAAATATACAAAAAAGCTAAAATTAATTGATTTTAATGACTTCTCAAGAATAAATTAATTCCACCCTTGCCTCTATAACCTTCGCCCCTATTTTATAGTAATGACTACACTTTTACAAATATAGTGACTATAAGATACTTGTTCAAAAGTCTAATATAAAATTTTCAAGCAAGCTCAATCTTTGTTTGCTAAAAATTTTAATCTAATGAATATAAAAACAGTGTTATTGAAGTAACAGCAGGCAAGAGTGGAAGATCATATTATTATGAACTCAAGCCATTGCATGTGCGATCAAAATTTTTGTAAGAAATGTTTGTAATATATATTTGAATTTTATTATGTAAGTACATTGGATAAAATAAATACAATCTAAAATGAGAAAATAAAATTGTTATCTAGGCTTAAAGCATGTTTACCAAGAAGCAGAAAATATTTTGACTTTCAGTATCATAAATATCACGTATAAACATATTATATATTTGATGGTAAACATATTATAGTTTTGTTACTCAGAAGTGCTTAATAAAATCGGTGTACAAATGAATAATCCAAATTATTTAAAGCAATTAAGAAATTAATTTGAAAATCAATTAATTTTCCCGCCCTTTTAAAGTTATAAAATTATTAAAAATAATAGTTGGTATGCCGAAAAGTCAAAAATGGCAACAGATAAGGTGCATATCCGACACTGCGAATCGATTTGTTCCCTTCTCGGTGAAGGTGCTGTATCATACGATGCGTACATGTTTTGGATTAAGCGGTTTAAATGCGGCGAGTTCTGTCTCAACAACAAACAACGACCTGAAGGCCCTAGAATGTGCGGCAACCATGAGTTAGAGAAAATGCTCGCTCAAAATTTGACACAAATGCAAAAAGAGCTTGCAGAACAGCTGGGAGTAGCCCAGTAACTGATTTTCAAATGTGTACATGAGCTGAGAAAAAAGTAAAATGAGTACCGCATAAACTCACTAAAACCAACAAGTGGCAGCGTTGAAAGCCTTTCTTGTGGAAAATCGTTACAGGCGATGAGAAATAGATACTTCACGATACCCAAAACGCAGAAAGTCATGGTTACATCCAGGCGAATTATCACAATCGATCGCAAAATCCAATCGCTTTGTAAAGAAGGTTCTTCTCTGCATTTGATGGGATATTAAAGGCGTGCTTTATTATGATTTGTTGAAAGCGGGCAAAACTGTTACTGCGCACTGCTACCAACGTCAATTCATCCACTTGAGCGAAGAATTGGAGCAAAATTTTATACTAGCAAAGGAGAACATGCAGTGAAATTGTTGCATATCATCAACTTAAAATTATAGAAGGCAACCGAGAATAGTTTGATTAAACAATTTAATTTACTTTCCTTTAAAACAAACCTGATCTAGCTGAAAATATGTGATTATTCATTTGTACACGTAATTTATTTATTGTAATATAAAGTAATTTATTTTTAGGTAGCCACCGCGTTTAGCACTCATTTGGCGTTCAGAAAATATTTGGAACAATACAGAAGTGGAGAGGAAGGTGTAATCGTTAACACAGCATCTATAGCTGGATTGTATCCGTTTCCGATGTTCCCTGCATACGGGCCCAGTAAACAGGGCATCGTAACTTTAGGCCGAATCTTCGGAAACGAAGCTCATTACAATGCAAGGAAAATAAAAATCATGACCATCTGCCCCGGAGCAACGGACACTACATTACTTGATCAGTTACAAAGTTTTCCTGAGGATGTTAAATATTTGGCGCAAGAAATTGCTAAAAAATTCCATGTACAAAGGTAACAAAATTCGTATATGTATCAAAATATGTTTAAGAGATTTTTTTGGTCAAAAAATTGTTTTCAATAATTACGTATAACCTTAAAAATATGTCGGCCTTAGTATTTTTATAGTTACTCTTTCTTCTTCTTGAAGTGCCTTCTCCAATGAAGATCGGCAACAATTCTGGCAAATTCGTCTCTGTCTTGGGCTCTTCTTAGCAGAGAGTTTGAATCTAAGCCTGTCCAATCCCTTATGTTTTAGTTACTGTTTAAGCTCATTATATATTACGACATACTAATTTGGCGCTTCTGTGATTTTCATAAACCGGTTTTCAATCTATACAATCTTTGGCAACTAGTGCAATAGTTTGTGGAACTATTATTAAGATGTTTGGTGTTTAATTATTACCGTTTATACATATAAAATATCTTTAAAGATACTGTAATTTTGTATTTTAAGCAACGTGTATTTAGTGCATCCGAGAAGGATGCTGAAAGTTCTTTAGTCTTCTCCCCTTAATGTCAAGTGCTTGCTCAATGGGCCAAAGTTCAGGTTGAAATTTCATAATATTGACATTATCTTCCGCAAATCGGTACATAAAAACTCTTGTAATATGGGAACAAGCATTGTCTTGCTGAAAAATGAATCTTCTAACTGCTGGAGAAACATAAGAATATGGGTATTTTCACCTCATTCGCATATCACAGGGGAGTTATATTGCCACGGAAAAATACCTAACATCCATAAGTTATAACATCCCATGCCATAATTCCTACAGTTTTATTCAAAGGCTTCCCAATAGAAACTTTCATATTACAACGTTCTTCACATCTTTATTTGATCCTCATATAGCCATTATGCATCATCAAACAAAATTGGGATTCATTACTAAACACCACTCTATGCCAATCTAGGGTCCTGTTCAGTCGCAACCTACACCACTTCAGACGTAGCTGTCAGTGTGGTAACATAGGATTGCAAATCGAGTGTTCTGATTCTGTAGTAAACAGTTCAAAGGGTTTAAGGATGATCGCCGTTAACTAACTATAGATCGGCAGATCTGGTATTGGAAAATCGGTCTTTTGATGCTATAAGTCGAAGATCGCGGTCTTAAACCTCATTTGTTTTTCTATGTCCCCTAGTTTCTCTTCTATGACGTTTCTCATCATCTTTAGTCCATGTCTAAGCGCATGGTTTCGGTAAAGCGACTAGCAATTTCTCTTCTCGTGCAAACCAACGATACGACTGTCGAATTTGGTTAATTTGGCAGTAATTTTCACGTGGACACACTCTTATTTAAATTATTGAAAAATATTGAAATCTTCAAGATGTATGACTAAGTGAACGTCTGAACTATTAATTCATTATTTTTGTATATTCCGAGTTTTTTAAATTATCGAAAAATTTATAAATATTCAAGATGTATCACGAAGTGAACGTCCTAACTATTAATTCATTTTTTGTTATATTCTGTGTTATACATATTGTATTTAAATATTATGTGACTTCTTCAGACTTTTGAAGCGATACACTTATATTTCTCTTTTTTTTTATTTATTTCAGGCCGGAAAATGTGGCCACCGCACTGATAGAGATCATCAAAAATGGGAAATCTGGTTCCACGTGGGTCGTCAAAGACGACGAACCGGCGCAGGAAATTGATTTTTCCGATGCTGATAAAAATGCATATGCGTACATAACTAAATAAGTTTTGCAATGGTGATGTAGGAGACTCTGGAGAAGACAGTATTTTAAATTGAAATCAACGGTGTGTTCGAAACCACGATCAACGCAACGCTGGAAGTTTCCTCGGTGTCTTTAAATATTAAAGTGATAAAGTTATTTATATTTGTTTTAAATATATTTAAATAACTGTTTTTTATTATATGGGTAATTATGCTAATTTATAATATTAAACAAATTCTTAATTTACGAATTTTAATTTATGAAAATAGATAATTCATATTATTTTTATTCTTAAACAATGTACTTACACCATGCTTAAAATCAAATTTCTTAACTTTCCCTCTTTTTTTTACCCTAGAACAAGGTATTCCTCAAGGCTTTCTCTTTCACCTTTATTATTTAACATCTTCTGCTTCGATATTTACAATCCTGATCCTCTTTATTTTCATTTTTTTAAACACTTTCTTCAATTTGCTAATGATTCTGATCATCCATGGCACCACATTACCAAAAGCTTTTTATCATTTGGCTACCAGTTAATTTATCCGTTCATTTGATCGCAGGTTAACTTGTTCATTTCTTCATTAGTGTGTTCGTTTATGGGACCATTCGCTTATTCGTTCATTTTTTAATCGTATTTCATAAGTCTTTCATTCATTCTTTCGTTCATTCTTTTATTATTTCATTCGTTAAATGCTTTATTTGCTCATTAGTGTATTTTATTGCCAATCCCACCAAATATACAGCAAAATCTTCCCAGCCGTCAATCCAACCGTTTTCGCTTGATGTTGTTGTAAGTGATCCACTTTTCATCACAGAAATGGGTCGATTTTATTGCGATTCAGAGATTTACAAATTGAAATTCGAGCTTGTTTTGTTATCCAGTCTTATTCAACTGTTTCTAAGCGGTTCTTTGCAATTTTTAGCTCTTGGGCAATCGAAAATGTGCGTGGAGCATCTTTAACATTGAAATTACCGGAACGGAATCGACGAAACCAACATTGCAAGTGATTGTTACAGTATCAGGACCATAAACACTATTCACATTTTCAGCCGCCTGGCTTGCTTTTTCGCCTTTATCGAAGAAAAACTGTAAAATATAGAGTATTTTCTCTTTGTTACTGACCATGTTTGACGCGCGCTCAATCAAAATTGAGTCAACTAATCACAAAACTGTCAGAAAAGTTTTTTTAGTACGAAATCTCATCTCTCTAACGCGAGATACAGATAACTAAAGCCATCTATCGGAAAAATAATGGATTTATTTTTACTACACCTAATTTTTGTATTGCCATAGCGTACACTTAATCTATTCTAATCAATTTATAATTACCCTAACGTACTCTTGACCTAAGGTAATAAATAATTAATTGTCCTAACGTTCTCTTTACCTATTCCAATATATTATGCATTGTCCTGGCGTACTCCCAACATATCCCAAAATATTAATTATTACCCTAGCGTATTCTTGACCTAGGCTAATAAATTAATCACAAAAAAAGGATTGACAAACAAGTTAATTACTCTAAATTATTCTAAAAGACTTCAAAATATTTAAGAACAGATGAGATTATTAAAAAATAAAACAATAACTCCAAAATTAATCTATAACTGTTAAAAATAATAGAGAAAGAGCAACTTTTCTAAAAACTTTTGTTGTTGATTATTTAAAATTGTTTTTTTTAAATATAAAAATTTTCAAATGAAAACGGATAATTATTATACTGTAAACAATTCAAATCCATTGAGATTTAAAACGAAACATTACTAAACTCGTTCAAAAAAATATAATTGTCAAAAACGCAGAGATTATAGTAAATTGTCAATTTTCAAATTACATTTGCACATTCCCAAAAAATGAAAAAATTAAAATATAACATACATTTGTTATGACTTATTGAATTGATTAATTATTTAATTTTAAAAAGTACAATCGCCAATTGTTAAAGCTAGAAAAAACAATTTATACTTGTAAAAATCGTAGAGAATCAAATTATTTTTGGTGAAAAAATAATAATAAAATAGATTTATTCTACAAAACAAGTAGTTAAAAAAATCATAATTGTCGATATGGCAGAGATAATTGCAAATTGTCAAGAAAATATTTGCAAATTTACCTGTAACTGTCAAACAGCACACCTCGAACACCAAAAATCCGCAATGGTCTTCCTAGATATACAAAAAGCGTTTGGCATCAAGGTTTGCTGTTTAAATCCAATTCCCTAAAAATCCCGCCTTACCTACTCAATTTAATTGACAGCTTTTTATCCAATCGACTCCTATAAGTTAAAATCCGAAATACCCTATCACGCCCGTTTATTCCTCAACAAGGTGTTCCCCAAGGATCTACCCTATCGCCAATCCAGTATAACATTTATGTTCATGATATCTATAACCCTGATCCACAATACATCAACCCTTCATCCTACCCACTTCTATACGCAGACGGTACTGCTTTAATAGTACTTGCTCCCACCCTACAGAAAGCATTTACCACATTGCAAGGGCTGAGTGATACCATTCAGCTCTGGTTTGCTAAATGGAGAGTAACCATTAATCCTAATAAATCCCAACTCCTAATCCCTTTTCACCATCCACATAATTCTCCATTCCATATAACCATTAATAACCACCTTATTTTAGTTTTATCTGAATTTTTTTTTATTCGTGACAGACGACGCTATAATCGACAAAACTCAAAATTGGCAAAAATCGTTAAAAACTGGGGATTTCCTGAGAAAAACGAAGGGGTTTAGTAAAATAGGGTTTCCCTATGCTGATGAGAAATGATGCGACGTGCTGCGAGAAATGTAAAACACTGTCATATCTCCCTGCTTGAGTACGTTTAAATTCAGGACAATTTCGTATTATAAACTTTTAAGCAGTCAACAATTACGTTTTACACATGAGAATTAAATGAAATTTTTTTATCGAAAAGTATCCCTAGGTCTTTAAAATGTGTATCTCTTTTGATGACTTTACTCTCAAGTGTATAATTTAAATAATATATTGGAATGTAACCTTCCATAATTTGGAATGCGGTACCATGAAGTATTTATGAAACCACGTAGATTTATCTAAATTTATTTGTAATACCACGCAATCAGATGCTTTATTTATGGTCCTGTACATGTTTGCATCATCTGCAATCATTAGAAAATGTCATTTCAAAACACTTGCACCTTTATTAATGAACAATTAAATAAAAGTGGGACTAGGTTTAATCCTTGCGGAACGTCACTTGTAGCAAAGGTCTTGGACCGACAATCAATAATATTAATAATTTCGTAATATCTCATATTCCCCGAAATATAACATACGTAGGACCGAAGAGAGGATCGGTGATTGATTACATAGTGGCGAAAGGGTGTGATAGGGGAGAAGTAAAGAGGATGGTGGTGGAGGATGTGGGGGGCTCAGATCATTGTCCGCTAAAGGTAGAATTAAGGATTGGGACAAGGAGAGAGGGAGAAGAAGAAAGCGAAAAGGAGAGGCTGGAGAGCGGGGAAATGGCGATGAAAAGAATGAGAGTGAAGCTGAAAGAAGTGAAATGGGGAGAAGTCGGGTCAATGAAGAAGTTCGAGAAGACTATTGTAAGGTGTGGTAAGAGGAGGAAGGAGAACGGGGGAGAAAAGAGTGGGTGGTTCGACGAAGAGTGTAGAAGGGTGAAGGCGGAGTTAAGGATGTTGAGAAATGAGTACAGAAAAGATCGCAGGGAGGAGAGAAGGTTATGGGAAGCAAAAAAACGGTATGAGAGGGTGTGCGAGGAGAAAATGAAGAAGGAGGTGGAGAAGAGAGCGGAGGAATTAAGAACTTGTAGAAATGAAGCACAAATGTGCTTGAAGAGCGACAAAGAAAATAGGCAGGTGGAGATAGACCTGGAAACGTGGACAGCAAAGTGCGAAGAAGAGAGCGGCAAGCCAGAAGGAGTGGGGAGAGGAGGGGATTTGGGAGAGGTGGCAGACTTCACGGTGGAGGAGGTGGAGAGAGCCTTCGAGGAGCTGAAGAGAGGGAAAGCACCGGGACTCGACGGCGTAAAGGCTGAAATGTGGAAGAGTATAGGAATAGAAGGAAGGAGAAGTTTTAGAAACATCCTGAACAGAATATGGAGGGGCGAGGAAGAGATACCCGAGTCGTGGAAAGTGGGGGCAGTGTGCCTGATACATAAAGGGGGTGAAAGGGGAATAGTGGAGAATTACAGAGGGGCAACAGTAATGAACACTGGATACAAGTTGGCAATGATGGTAGTGAAAAACAGGCTGGATGAGGAGGTGGTAGTAAGGGAAGAGGGACAAGAGAACAGATCTTTACCCTGGCCAGGATCATAGAGCATGTGATGGGAGAAAGAGGGAGTGTGTACGCGTTTGTTTTAGATCTGAGAGCAGCGTATGATTCTGTGATTGATAGAATAAAATAAGCTTTATTCAAGCATTGCAAATATAAAATAGATACTACAGAGTATTCTGGAGCAGTATTGATGGCATAGAATCATGGGTTTGAGTGGAAGATCCTTCAGTGGAGAGAACTCCGGTCGTCCTCCTTTCGACTAAAATTTTAAGTGTATTTACATATTTTATATTATACATTTTGTGTTGTTTTGTTAGAAAGGAGTACAAAGATGCTAATATACAAATAAAATAAATAAATGATGGAATTTGTAAGGAGGGTGTATGAAGAAACATGGGGAGTGGCGAAAGTGGGAAGAGCTAGATCAGATAAGTTTAGGGTATGGAAAGGGGTGAGACATTGCTGCCCGTTGAGCCCAATACTCTTTAACCCTTTCGCTCCGAACGACGGAAATATCCGACATCCACATGCGGACTCGACCGCCGTAGCGAAAGGGTTAATATATACACTGGGGAATTTTGGATATATACACTGGGGAGTTTTGGGAGGGATTGGAAGGGAGTAAAAGAGATGTTAGCGAGAGTGGAGAAATACATGGACAAAAGAGAGTTAAGAGTGAATGTCGGAAAAACGAAGTGGATGAGATTTAGGAACAAAGGAAGAGAGGGAAGAGTGGAAGAGCTAGAGTGGAAACTCGGGGCGGAGGGGCGTATGAAGAACATATTAGGTGGAAAGCCAGAAAAGCGTGAGGGGCGGTAAGAGAGAGATGGGGAAAGTGGATGGATGGCGATGTGAGAGTTACGTGTGATCTATGGGATGCATGTGTGAGACCGATCTTGATGTATGGGGCGGAAGTGTTGGGTGTTAGGAGGTATGAAGGGGTCGAGAGAGAGCAGCGGTATTTCCTGAAGCAGATGTTAGGGGTTAAGAAATTAACACCCGAATACATACTGCTTCAGGAAACATATAGGGAGAGTTTGTGGTGCGAAACTATAAAGAGAGTGGCTGGTTTTGAAATGAAATTCTGGGGTTTAGAAGGGGGAAGAATGGTGAAGGAGGTATGGAAGGGTGGCATGGGTGACTGGAGAGCGGAGAGGAGAAGGATGTATGAGAGGGTGGGACTGTCAGAACAAGGGGTGAATGTAGCAGGATGGGTGCATAAAAGGCGAAAGAGGTGGAAGGGCAAGAGAGACAAGGGTATATGGAGAAGAGTGAATACAACGAGAATTACAAGGAGTGGCAGGTGCATGGAAGGAGGCCAAGGTACCTGGAGGATAATCGCTTGGCAAGAACGAGATGCAGGGCGGAAGAGAGAGGGAGAAAGAGATGGATGGGGGAGAGTTACGGGTAATGTGTGTTATGCGAGGAAGGGTAGGATAGCGGATGAGTGTAAAGGAGTGGATGCAGAATGGGTGGAAGGTTGTAGAAGGGTAGCAGAATGAATGAGAGAAGATGGGGCCAGGGTAAGGATTCTAAGATGGTTGGGGTGGGAAAGAAAGAAGCGGAGGTGTGAGAAAAGAGAGAGAGAAAAAAAGATGAGGGGGAAGAAATATTATTATGTTTATAATTTTTGATGCCAATAAAGGTTTTTTTTTATATTTTAAACTCGTGACTGTACGTCTCAAAAATAAGTGATATATTTACATTTTTAGATTTTAGAATATAGTTTTATTGTAATTTATTTAGGAATTTTATTTTGAAATATTTTAATTTTAAGGTCATTATGCTTCCATCTTTTATCTATCTTATCTTTTAATTCGTTTTTATTTATTTATTTGTGTGTGTTTGTAAATCTTATTTAATCTTAGGGTTTTTATTCTTTGCGTTTAATCTATTTAATTTGGCGATATTTTATTTCACAGTTATTTATTTATTTATTCTTTTATCTATTTTAATCCTTGACATTTTAATTTATTCATTGTTTATTTATATATTTATTACTTAAATGTGCGTGACCTTCCAATTATTAAAATGTTTTTCAATGCCTGGTAATCACATGGCGAGCATCATCTCAAACATTTATTAGATTAGAAAAAACACGAAAATATTTCGTAAATTCTACAACAAATGAGTATTATTAAGACTACAAGAACAAACCACTTTTGAAACCACTACTTCTCTAGCTAATACTTCGACAGACATTGAATAATACAAAAGTAATTTGCGTGTTACAAAATAGCAAGGCTATCAAAGCAACACTAGTTTGAACGTATTTCTTTCTGTAAAATGAACTAAACGTAAAGGACTTATATATTTTATTTATTAGATTATTATTATTGTTATTATTAGATTATTATTATTTGTAAATGACGTAGCGAAGAGATTAACTTACAAGCAATTGATAATTGTTAAAAAAAAACATTTGCAAATTTAGAAAAAAATATATACATTTAAAACCAGAAGATAAACAATTAGCAATTGTCAAAAACGTAGAGATTTGTGAAAAAAATTGTACCATTAAGTTATTTTTTTACTATCTTTATTGTTTTCCAATTGCTCTTATTAAATTTGGACATTTCTTTTTGAATAATTCTGGCTTATTTTTCACAAATAATACCTATTATGTATTATTTTGTAAGTATATAAAATCCAAATGGCCATTACTAATTAATAAAGCTTTTATTATAATTATAATACAAGAATTAACACTTTAACTGTATGTACAAATATGTAAATAAAACTATTAGGCAGATAAACAATGTTTATTATTCAGAGACACAAAAATAATTAAAATATAGTGCTTCATCGCCGCTATCAACAATCCTAAAGGCCGAACAGATTTTGTAATGTGTAATTATGCTCTATTTTAATGTTATCTACGTATAAATTGGAAACGATCATAAAACTCCAGTAGGATATATATTATCGCTTAATAAACAAGGAATGATGAACGACGATAAGAGTTCACAAGGGCAAACTATCGTATAAAAGAATTTTCAAAAATAGAAAATACCGCAGACGACAATGTTTCAACTTCAGGGAAAGGTTGCTTTGATTACTGGAGCCTTAGGCACAATCGGAAAGTGTGTTGTTAGAGAGTTGCTCAAACATGAAGTAAAGGTAAGAGTTACATTATTTACAGTTCATAGTTTAAATTGTAGAGAAAATTAACGTATACTTGGCGGTATTTATTATCTTAGCTATTTCATAACGACAACTAAATAAATAGTTTATTGTCTTGATCTACTTCGTTATATATTATAGATATAAAATAAAACGCTTTGTTACTTTATTTTGTATAACACTGTTTATTTCTTGCTGGCTATAGTTTCGGCGAATCATCAAAACTTAAAGTAATTTTAAACTTTAAGTTTTATAAAAATATATTTTTATGATTTTTGTTTTCATACTCTTCATTATTTCATCCCTATATATGTTGAATAGTGTAGGACTTAGTCCTCCTTCTTGTCTTAGTCTATTATTTGTCAGTCAATGTTCTTGATATTTTCCCCTTGTATATTATTGCATTACTGTTGTTGTTGTATATGTTCTGTATTAATTTGACTGTCTTGTTTTCTATACCTCTCTTGTCAAGTATTCTCCATTCTTTCTTTGTAACATTACAAACGCTTTTTCTAGGTCTATAAATCCTAGATATGTGTTTTTATTATTTGCTATTCTTTTTTCTGCAACTTGTTTTATTGTAAAGATGTTGTCTTGTGTGGATCATCCTTTCCTAAAACCGCATTGTGATTCTTCTAGCGTCTGTTCTCTTTTTGCTATTATTTTCTTGTTGATTGCTTTTTTCTAATATTTTCATTCCTATGCTTATTAGTTGATTCATTTTTCTTGTTGCCTTTCTTGTATATGGGAACAATTAGCGCTGCTTGCCAATCTTTTGCTATGTTATTTGTTTCCTATATTTTGTTCAGTAATTTTAGATATAGGTCCCAATTGTTTAATAATTTCTGATGTTATTTGGTTGTGTCCTGGTGCATTTATTATTTCCTGTATTTAATTTTCGTTGATACTCTCAGTTACTGTTTCTGTGTTATTCTTGACCAGTTGTAAGGTTTCGTTTCAAAGATTTAGCAGCACTAAAAAATGCATCCAAATTGAAAGATCTAATTATCAATAAGTCATTGTTTGATGATATATTTATTTCGCTAGATTTGACGTTGTTTGCTTTATAGACAGATGAAAAGTAGTCGTCAAATGCGTTCGTAATATCTTGAGGCTGGTCATGTATATTATTGCCTACTTTATTTATTCTAGAAATACGTTAGCTTCAATAATGTTTATGTAGTTTGAAAAGTCTATTTTTATGTTTTCTTTAACCAATTTCCTATGGGCATAGAACTATACCTTGTTAAAATTAGTTACTCTTTTTCAATATATTTAAATAATGCTGTTTGCGTTTGATACTATGAATAGTTAAGCGTGAGAACCATTGTGGAAATATTCAAGGTTTACTTGTTTTTATGGGTACACATATATCGATGTAATTATTCAAAATTCTATAAAGTTCACCCAGACAAGGTCAGGATTGTATAAGTTTGACAAACATAATTCAAATTTGTTTCAAGAATGAATTTATAATGAAGTGAGAAATTTGCTTTTTTGGAATTATAAGTTGGCTGAGCTGTGCCAAAGTTTTTTACAGGGTTATCCTGAGAACCATGACATATTATATTTAATGATGGGTGGTAATTATCTTCGGAGATAAGTGGAGAATCATTTCGTTTTACGATACAATGTAGGTTCTCAGAACTTTTTATTTAAGACTTTCAGAACGTTCTCAACTTCTTCCTCTCTGTTCTTATTTTCTGATAAGTTGCTTAGGATGGCATTGTGATCCCTATGTTTTTGTTCACAAACTTCCTGTAGCACTTCATCAATGATGTTAGAGTTTGTGTACATTTGTTGTTGTTTAAAGGAGGCTTTCAGTTGCGCTATATCACGTTGTAAATTAATTACCATATCCTTAAGATTAAGATTACGATCAGTTAAATCAGATATGCAGCAACCAATGCATGTCCACTTAATGTTCTTCGTTGAGCGTAAGACCTTGGATTCACTGTTTAATAATTAGCATCTGCTAAATATTAAAACTATTTAGTCACACAACTGATAATATATGAAACCATCTTCCATACGTAATATTTTTTTATGATGCCAAAATTGTACCAATATACATGGGAACATCTAAATCAGATACAGTTAACTATATTGATTTGACTTCCATATCATTTATTGATTTATTGATTTAACTTTACATGTTCACTTTTAAAAAAATTCTAACAATTAATATAAATTTACAATATACTTCACAATTTAGAGCAAGGAACATGCGGGGGGAGTTCACGTAGTGTTCTACTATTAACTGTAGCAGTGCGTGCTTATCCGTATTATGTGTCCTAAATAGGCCACTTTCCTCTTCTGGATCTGGATTGAGTTTTCCAAAGGTGATCAAATCATTGACCAGAGTACCTAGGCCTCACTAGGCCCATTGTGCCCCCTGGCTGGGACAGCCATCCGTTGTTCTACCACTCATTTCCCCACCCAAAGTGACGTGCAAAGGACCTCTTCTTTATTGTGGTTAATAATTCCAGTTCTTTGTTCATCCTTCTCAGTACTCCAAGGTTTGTTACTTTGTCTACCCAAGATTTTCTTAGAATGCGTCTGTAAATCCACATTTCGAAAGCTTCTAAGGATCTCATTGTTGATATTTTTAGGTCCACCCCTTCATTGCATACATACAATGTAGATAGCACGTAACATTTTATTGCTTGCCATCGGGTACTTAAACGTAGGTTGAGATCACTTGGCGTGCTATTCATTTTAATAAATGATGATTTTGCTTTTTCGATTTGCTTCTTAATTTTTACAATTTTCCGCCTATCTTTATCCTGCAAGTTGAGTTTTCGTATAGGTGTTTTATTGCATTTATAATTGTGGTATTAATGGATGATTGGTGTAGAACGTCCCATAATTTGTTGTGTGGTACGCTATCGTACGCCTTGGCTATATCCACAAACAGCTACATCTCTTCGTAGGTGTTAGTTTTCTTTTCTATAATTTGTTTCAGTGTAAATAGGTTGTCGTTGCATGATCTTCCTGCCCGAAATCCTGATTGTTCTTCAGATATGTGGAGTTGCTCCTCTTCTATCAGGTCCCTTAGTATTCTGCCGTAGAGTCTGCTAAGGGTGCTAGTAACGGCTATGCCCCTGTAATTGGAACAATCTTTTTTCGATCTATAGTCTACTATAGTTTGAGGGTTAATGTGTACCAGTTAATCAGGCTTTAAAAATACCGATGCTGCTGTTTGTTGTGCCTCGTTGCATTATCTGCAGTTGGTATCTGTTATCTGACCCATCTTAGTAAGGTGGTATTTCAGAGTGCAGTGTCCGGTTATGAGCTTTAGGTTGCCCTAGCCTAATCTGAGAAACCGTATGGACCTCACAGCAGAGAAGGCGATAAACCTTTTCGCCTGCCGCAAGCCAGGCGTGCTCCTCAGGTGGGAATTTTTGGCAGTATTGTCCCATTCCTAGATCATCACCATCCCTTAAGGCGGACTTTTGTTATTTCACTGTACGGTTCTGGTCCAACACATGGAGTTTTGGAGCCCTCTTTGGCGAGGTTGTCTGCGATTTCAATGCTTTTGATCCCAACGTGACTTTGAACCCTTTTTTTCTAAGGACGTGTTAGCCGCGAACAGTTACCAGTGGCTCTTCTAAAACTGGACACTGCTGGCATCACTATATAGTACACTTCACTCAGTACCCTTCATTATCAGTCTACTTTATTTAATTTATATACATTACATTACATATTTACAAGTATATACATTTTCTGTCTATGTCATATTCCACCATAAGTACCTTGAGTCCCCTTCCTCCTCCTCTCGCCTACAGTGTTGCCCTCGGGTCCTTCCTTCGCAGTACCCCCTTGGCAAATTTTGCTACCGCCTTCCTCTTCTCTGGTGTCTCTAACATTTGTTCGACCAGGGTCTTCACCCTAACCGCCGAGCACAGGACCACCGCTAGTTCGTCCATCTCCTCTTTTCAGGCTGCGCATTCCATCAGCGAATGCTCTGCCGTGTCCTTTCCTCGCTGACAGAACCCACACCAGTCGACCTCCGTCCCTTGCGAATTCGGTGTAGATAGGCACAAAATTCCCCGTGTACCGACAACATCTGGCACGTAAAATAATCTATTTACCCGTGCCCCCTCTCTATCCATCTCTGCCTATCCTGCCATTTCTCCACCAGCTTCTTCCATCCCATTTTCTTCACCCCTGCCCTGTCCTCCCCCTGTGCGACCAGTTCGTGCGTCCTGGCTCGCAGCTCTACCTGTAGATCCGGCGGCGCCGTCGAGGCCAGCACTTCTACCGCGACCGTTGATATGGTCCTGTAGCCTCTTATAATTCTTAGGACTGTCGGTCTCACCGTTCGACTCAGCCTTTCAATGTTCCTCTTTGACTCCAGGCACTGTGGCCAGGCTGCCGCCGCGTAGAGCAGTCTCGCATTCGCCGCCCCCATCAGAACTCTTCTAGTTAGTTCTGAAGGCCTCTACGTTTGCCATTAACCTGGCCACCGCCTTGGCTTCCCTGGCCGTACCTGCCGCCGTTGTCACGACCTGCGAACTCCACAGGGGGTTAGCCTCAATCGTCACTCCGAGGTGTTTCATCGCCTTCTCGATCTTCACCTCTTGCCCCAGCAAATGGATACTCTCTTCCGGTACTCTGCCCGCTCTGCGTCTCCTCTTCTAGACCTACTGATTCCATCCAACCCGCTACCTTATCCACCGCCAACTTTGCTGTCTGTTTGAGGTACTCTATGTCCCTTCTACTAACCAATATCAGCGTAGCCCCTTCCGGGAGCTGCAACCGAAACACTGCATCCAATGCCACGTTCCAAAGCAGCGGCCCCAAAACCGACCCCTGCGGAATACACCGGGTCATCCCCATCTCTTTTTGTCTGCCTCCGTCCCCCCTCGAACAACAGCTTCCCTCCCTCCAGATAGCTTCTGACCATCTGGAGCAGGTACAGTAGGACTTCTTTCCCTTCCAGCGCCTTCAATATCACCGCCCATGGGATAGAGTTAAAGGCGTTTCTGACGTCCAACGCTATCGCGAGGCAGTGATTTCTCCCTCTCAACGGCCTATTGTTTACCGCATCCACTATTTTCCGGACTTCCATAATCGCGTCCATAGTAGATTTGCCCTTGGTAAACCCGAATAGTCTCCTTGCCAGACCACCCTTCTCTTCCAGCACGACCATGATCCTGTCCGCCATCAGTTTTTCCAGTACCTTTCCCTCCCCGTCGATCAAGCACACAGGACGATATGCTCCGGGGTCACTCTCCGGCTTACCCTTCTTCGGCAGGAGCACCAACCTCGCTCTTTTATATCTGCTTGGAACAATCCCTTCCCTGAGGCAAGTGTTGAACGCATCCGTCAACTCTTGCGAATCGTCCCGGCCCTGGTGCTTTGCGGCTCAGTAATGCCGCTACCCCGCCTCCACCTCTGCCCTGGAGAACAGTTGCTCCTCCATCGGCCCTTGTCCCCATGGTCCTGGCAGTCTGGTCTCCCTCGTTCTTGGGAACAGTGCTTTAACCACCTCTCTTGCTCCTCCTGGCACTAAAGCGCCCACGCTGGGACGGCCTACTTCAAGTTTTCTGGCCACTAACTTATATGGCCGGCCCCACTTCTTCCTTTAGCTGCTTCCATTCTGCCAGCTTCCATTCTGCCTTGGTCTCTTTGCATGCATCCTCAAGTATGTTTAACTCTCCTCCTTTTCTTTTACATTTGGTGAGATCGCGTCTTATCGCGTTCGCCCGCTCCCTGACCAAAGCCACCTCCTTGCACTACTAGTACACTGCTCTTCCTCTCCCTCCTTTTCTCTTTTTTGGGATCGCTACCTCGCAGATGTGTCTCAATCTCCATAAAGTCCATAAAAGTCTAGTAGCTTTATTAGTTTATTATGTTTGATACAGTTAAACGCCTTTTTGTAATCAATAAAACATGCGTAGACATTTTTTGCTGATTCAACCTTTTCTGGACTAGGACTTGCATCGCAAAGAGGTGTTCTCGAGTTCCATAACTAAGTCTAAAGCCGAACTGGGCGTTATTTAGGTTTTGTTCTAACTTAATTCCTATTCTAGAATGAATTATTCTCAGGAATACTTTAAGGATGTGGCTTAATAAGCTTATTAGTCTGTATTCGTTGCACTTTTTGGCATTATTATAAAAGTAGAATCGACCCAATCCCTTAAAATGTGACCGGTATCGTAGAAGTTATTTTGCATTAAGTTGAGATTTTCTTCGTTGATAGTCTTCAGAAATTCAGCTGGAAGTTCAACATCTCCAGTAGCCTTTTCATATTTAGTTTGTTCTGGGGCTTTTATTAATTCACTCTTTAGTATTGGTGCCCCTTCTGAGACTACTGTTGCTTTATTATTTATTTTATGCGTGTCGTCGGTAAATACATTTTTGATTTGTATTTCCTACGTATTTAATTGATCTGCTTTTTTGTATTTACATGTTAGATGATCTTTTTGGGTATGATGTAGCTGTCGTGTTTTTTCAAGATCTTCTATTTCTTGGCACTTTTCGTTAATCCGTCATTCTTTCGCCTCTTTGATCTTATTTTTGATGAGTCTGTCTTTGTATTTTACGTTGTCGTCCTCACTTTTACTTTTGTTTCATCCATTAATTACAGAATATTGTTTGTGATTCAGTCTTTCTTTTTCTCATTTTTTGTATAACTAAGTTCTTTTTTTGTCTATGCTTCTTATGGTATTTCTTATATTGGCTCAGTCTTTTAGTTAATTTTTTTGTAGTTAAATCTTTGTTAATTCTATCCGCAACTTTGCTTTTTATCTCAAAGTTCCTTATTCTTCGATTATTAGCTCCTTGATATGTTTTAACGCCTGTTATAGCATTCCGGAATCTCTTGCTTATTATTATAGTGATGTGTTCCGGTTTATCCTGTGGTGGCTTCCATGTATATAATCTCTTTGATGGCGATTTGAACCAGGTGTTGGTTATAATTATTTTTTTGCCGAATCATATCAAATGGTCACCGCGAACGTTTCTTGTTCTTAACCCAAACTTGCCAACTACATCCTTAACTTCAATTTCACCTAATATTTGAGTTGAAGTCTCCTATTATGATGTTACTAGCTTGTTTTCTTAGGCCTGTCAGTATCTTGTTTATCTGATGGTTAAATTACTCCAACTTTTCATTACTCTCTGTTGTCGGCGCCTATACCTATTATGATCTTTATGCCGAACACTCAACTGGATGAGCATGCACCATTCCGAAAATGGAATTAAATTCTTTGCATATTTCTTCATATCGTTGTCGATCATGTTTGCGATCTTGGTCTTCTTCTCGACTACCTGGATAGTAGAATGTCGCGTCTTCCTTTTCATATACACCGCTCCCTGGCCATCTTACTTCACTAATGCCCAACATATCTATATCTGTATGCAATGCAGTGTGGTGGTAATAGTTTAATTTTAAGTGTAATTTTAGGGAATCGCACTGTTGGACATAGACGATAGTCATGCGAATTGCTTCCAAGAAGAGATCAGAAACGAATTCGGGGATGGGAAAATGATTTTTCTGAAAGTGGATGTAACAGATGCCGCGCAGATAGAAGGTTAGCTTAAAAAACATTTGTAATTATATACATCTTAAAATTAATTTCTAGATGCTTACGAAAACATTGTTAAGCACTTCAAGCAGCTGGACATCGTCATCAACAATGCTGGAATAGCCGACGCCGATCATCTAAAATCTTTCATGACAAATTTCGTAAGTAATAATATGATGTATTGATTTAGACTACAAATAATAAAATGATAACATTTTACTTTAGTTCTTAGTAATAAGATATAATAAATTAAGTTTACAAATAATATCATTTTGCTTTAGGTAGCTACTGCGTACAGTACCAACCTGGCCTTCACGAAATATTTGGAAACCTACAGGGCGGGCGAAGAAGGTGTTATTATAAATAATTCGTCGATAGCCGGACTACATCCGTATCCAATATACCCTGCGTACAGCTCTTCCAAACACGGGGTCGTGGCACTAGGACGCTGTTTAGGACACGAGGTGTATTACAATAAAAGGAAAATAAAAGTTATGACCATCTGCCCGGCAAAGACGGAGGCGCCAGCATTATTAGGTCAGAGATACGATTGTTTAGAGGAAATGCACCACTTGGTGAAGGAAGTTTTTGAAACGGCCATATGTCAAAGGTAATAAATTAAATCAAAAATTGGGTCGATAAATATTTAAAAATACACATTTGGCAATTTTTACATCATTATCGATTGATTATGAAACAATCCTAAAAAATAATATACATTTACAATAACTTTAAAATTTACATCGCAAGATTTAAGGCAGTGTTCTTCAACTCAAACCATTATTTCCTATAGCCGATGATGATCAGCAGGTGATTATTACCATCGTGGCAATATTTTTGCCATTGCTGGTGGCCATTTTTGTCTGATTTACGTGGAGTTATTTTATGACATATATGTCAATATGACATGATTAAAAAAAGATGATAACAATTTTAGCAAACTTGATGAAATGTTGACTTTTTGATAATAATAGAAAAAAAGATTTGCTTATCAGAAATCGTAAAAGTTACTCATGTATAATGTTTTTATGAGTGTAATATTCACCTATATTTAACGATGGGAGAATGAAAAGAATGAATTTATTATATGAAAAAGTCTGTTACAAAAAAAAAAACATAAAGTTCTACATCAGATTTTCCAAAAATGAAGTGTGAAATTTTTATTTCAAATTAAGCACCCAAAGAACAGAAAATATTCGAATTATTATCATTATTGATTATATTGATCACCCTGTGATGTAATTAATATATAGTAAGAAGGAGTAACATTTGCGTTAAAAACACAAAATTTAAATTCTGTAGTAAACTTTTGGCAAATTAATAAAAATCATTTCGGAGCTAAATGAATAATATTTGGGGTTTCATTCATTTTTAAGAGTATCTTATAATTGACGCAGGATTCAAATTGTGTTGTAAAGTGTTGGCAACAGTATTAAAAAATTCATTTCGCCGTGAATAGTTTAGGTTTTGTAAAAACGAAGAGTTTACCAATATTTCAAAAATAAATTGTCGGCCAATTTCCTACAAAATATTATCGGAATAGTGATTTAACTTCGTATACTGTGAAGAGAGTAATTTAGAAATTCGGCCAGACTGGTTAAATTAGTGATGGTAAATACACTGGTCATGCAGAAACAAGCCAATCAGCATTGTTGACCAGAATTGCAAATTTTAAGAAGCTCTCTACAGTGAGGGATTTTTAGACGTGATCTAGGAGTTTACGGCTCCTTTCCAATAGATCCCTTTCCTTATCTTTTATTCTAACATCAAATTTCCAAATAACTTTCTTTGAACGAAAAAAGTTCGTTATTGCATTCCTCGATGTCCAAAAGTCATTTGACCGAAGATCTACAAGTGGTTGCCGATTTTAGAAACGATCATTTTCAAAGATGAAGCACATTTTTACCTCGATGGCTTCAATAATTCTCAAAATTTGTGGTCCAGAGAACCCAAACATTTGTTTTGTTTTGTGCAGATTTTGGACTGGACAATACTTTTGCGAAAAATTAAGTTGATGAAGTAGTGAATATTACTGGTGCTTGTAATAACTTTATGATAACACAGTTCTTTCTATCTAAATTAGATGTTATTGTTGTAAATGATGTGTGGTTTCAACAAGAAGGTGCTACATACTATAAAACGGTGAATTTAAATTACTACTTCAGACATTACTCTCTCGTTTCGGTGATCAAAATTGGAGCCATAAATTATGTGACCCATAAATTTCTTTTTGCCTAAGGCAAAAGCCGACTGATTTTAAGCCTTGATACGTAGAAAACATGTTGATTGGCTTGCTGTCAAATCACCTTACAACGCTGAGGGATCCGTCACTCAACTACTTGTGATCCATGGATTCAAAACCAAGGTTGCTTTCAAGCAACTTAACTTCGTTTGTTAATACCGAAACTTCACAAATTTTTACTATTTCAATCTTGTTATAAAAAGCAAATTAATTTTTGTGAAGTCTAAAATTAAAAATAAAATGGCATAAAACATGTATTAAAACATACACTTGACGGACTACTCAAATCAGTTATCACCCATGCACCAAGGAGTGTAAAGAAGCGTCTTTTCAATTATTATGCCGTCTATGTTATCAACGAGAGCAGGGTTACCATTCCAGAAGAGTATAACTTTTAAATTAAATAAAGGGGAAGCGCCAATATTGCCTATACTAACGCTCAGTTCAAACTAAATATTAAGTTGCTATAAAGCAACCATAGTACTGAAAGGGCTAAACCATATATGTGAAGAAATTGTCGTGAGTTAATTTTTTGCTAATCAAATCTGGTACTGAAAGGGTTAAGTACTTTAAAATTCAACAAAAAATAACAATTTGAAGAAAAATAAAACTATAAATTAGAAAAATAAATTTCTCACTATCTTAGAAATATGTAAGAAATAGCAACTAATAGTCAAAACAACTACTCTCATACGAAAGAATCGCCTTGATTCATGTTCTAAAAGTATAATTTTTAGATATTTTACATAGCATACATTTAGATCATTACTTATACTTATATACCTTTTTTTTCAAAATTTCAGACCAGAAAGTGTAGCCACCGCAATAATTGAGATAATCAAGAATGGCAAAACTGGATCTACATGGGTCGCCAAGCTTGATCAACCGCCGATAGAAGTTGATTTTTCCGCTATCGACAAAATTACTTATGCTCTTGTAACTTAAGATTTAGATAGAGCGCTTGTTACTTTCTAAAAGCAAAAAATTCAATGCTTATTTTAAAGGTTTAAACTTCAGCTACTTAAGGTGTCTCTAAATCATGTATTTCTATCAAATAAACTTCAAAACTTTTGACTAATTATCAAACATAATAAGGTATAATTTATGATTTCAGTATATATCCATACCTTTTAACTATAATTTCCTGTTCCTAAAATTACTCTTATAGCAGATTTTTCAATGAAAGAAATTTCTGCATGCGAGATATATATTTATATTTAACTAGTTAAATAATAATACAACCCTCCCAAAATACATCCCAAAATGATTCAATATAAAAGACAATTGTACAAAGATATTCAATCGATGTGCACACTTAAACAAAATTAGACAAACATTTAATAAGCTCAATAAAGAGATTACCACGTTGATCGCTTTGTCAGTCACCGGTGACTGACACTAAAGTGTTCCAATTGGTCCACGTCGATCAGCGATGACTGACAGTAAGTACCTACTTTAAACTTACTATTTAGCGCTGTCAGTCACAAGTTCCGTGTTCATTGTTACTAGGATTGCCTGACACGGCCTTTCTGTTGTCACCTGTGACTGACATAAAAAAAACAGTAATTTCGTCTAAAAAAAGCATTAAAATTAATTAAATAAGCATATTCTCACTCATTTCATAAAATAAATCTTAAAAACAAAAAAAACTTTTATTTTACAAAAAAGTTTGTTGGCAGCCAATGTGTTAAAAGACTTATCACTGAATTCAAGAGGGACGTTTGGATAAAGTAAAATTAACGATTCAAACGGAAACAAACTGGTCGAGGATTAACAAACTCAACAAATACAAAAAGACAGATAATTAAAAAAAAAACTTGGACTCATCAACTAACGAGACTTTCACAGATCCTGAAGTAATTGCACAGAAATGTTCGGACAATTTTAACACTACCTATTCATTGACATAAGACTCAAACTGGACAAATTTTTTAATTAAATACGTCATAAATGAAAGTTAAAATATTTGGAAAGAAATGACTGTTCAGAACCGACGGACATTTTTACAAACGACGAATACTTTAATGTTTTCAAGAAAGGAAAAAGTACAGCGACTGGAGATGGCCAAAAATACAGACACATCCTAAAATCCTTTCAAATTCAAATTCCAAAAAATCTATCAATCCATTCTCAAAAATAAATTCCTTTCACTCACCATCGTAGCCTCAAATATACAAACTGATCGTCTTGAATCATCTTCTGTAGCTCTATTTCTGGATGTCCAGAAAGCTTTTGACTCGGTCCTGCATCAAAGCTTATTGTACAAGTGCCTCCTCCTAAATATCCCTCATCATATTATTTTCATTATTAAACAATTCCTCTCTAATAGATCCCTAAAATATTGGATTGATAAGGCTGTTACTTGGCAAAACTCCATTATGAACTTATAATGAAAAAACCACGATCGCTTTGAGTTTAGCTTTATTTTGTAGATATTTGTATTTGATGTTTTGTTTCTTTTACAATAAAAAAATACAAATGGATAGATAAAAATATGTACTTATAATATTGACGTAAGTTCGTAAGAACGAATTTTCTTTCACTCCAGCCCAATGCCGATGTTCTTCACGCAGTTGTAGCAGTATCTACAACATAAATCTAAAGATCCCTAAAAGTTAAATTCCCAACTCTTTCTCTTCTACTTTTACTCCCGAACAAGAACTCTCCTCTTTCATCTCTCATATGTAACATTTTTAGCGGTGATGTCTGTAACCTTTGATCGAATTATCTCCTCCAATTTGCAGATGATACTACCCTAATTACACATGCTCCCATATTACCAAAAGGCATTCCTTCAAGAACTTCTTGACTCTCTTCAGCGTTGATCAAAATAAATCCCCATAAATCACAGCTCCTAATTCCATATCATTCAATAATTCAGCTAACCAAGTCTTAATTGCCCAAACTACCATCCCTCACTCAGTTTCCGCTAAATACTTGGGCATAACCATAGATCAAAAATTAAATTTAAAAAACACACTGCCATAATCAAAAGTAAACTTTTAGGGCAAAATACTTTAGAAGTCTAACAAATAAAAATTATGATTTTACAACCAAAATAGCAGCAAAAATATAGGAAATGATTTATCGCCCATCACTTGACTATAGTTGTGTCCTCTATTCCAATCCCAGCAATCCAACCTCACGCAATATTGAGGTTGGTGGGCGAGCATTCATACCCTAACAAAACTCCGATTTACTTAGTAAGGACTACAAAGCGTTAAAACTCAGATATTGATTTAGAAATACCCAATATTTCTATTTACTTATTTCGGTAAATACAATCGTTAAATTATTCTTAGTATCTAATTAGACATAGTCTTCACTATTTTTTGTCTTCTGATTATATAGAACATCCATATTTCCTTATTACTGTCATTACAACTATCGTATTTATTGTTTCCTAGAAATTTCAGCTCTTATTCCCATATCGGTGATAACATATTCCTTAGATCATATGTTAAATGCATTTGCAAATACTCAATTACGATAACGACTGAAAAAATGAAGAGATAAGGTTAAACATATATAAACGTTCTCAAGCAAGAGAGCACGATTGGAATAACAATGTTCGCCATCGAAGGAAAAGTGGTTCTTCTTACCGGTGCCTTGGGAGGTCTTGGAAAATGTTTCGTTAAAGAATTGTTAAGGAACAATGTAAAGGTAAATAGAATTTGTAAATAATTTTTATATTTAGATTGTATAAATTACTATTTTTTTAGTATCTAAGTCTGACGTAATCCAATAAATCATTTTAATTATTTCAGTTAGATGTAATTATATAATTTTGAAGTAGAAATTGTACTTAAAATGTTCTTATTAAATTGTGGTACATCATGATTATAATGAAGAAGGAGACACATTGACTTTGTTTTACCACTTTATTTATTATGTTTGATAATAACTAACTGTTAGTCGAAAATATAGTCATGTGCAATTTTTAAATAAAGTGGTAATATAAAGTCATCGTCTTCTTCTTTCACATTTTTAATTTAAAATTAGTTTCTTAAAATAATAATTTTATTTATTATTGATGAAGGTTTAAATTAAGTTACACTTGGTTTGTTTCAAAATGGTGAAAAAATAATTGTGATAAATGAAGAAGATAAATTGAATTAACTAAAATTCATTTGCATCTCCTCAGTTAATAAAAATTTTAATTCACAGGTTTATTGTATTGTAATATTATTATTATTATTTCAGGGTATATCATTAGTGGATATAAATGACACATTTGCAGAAAGCTTTCAGGAAGAAATTCGAAGGGAGTTCGGTGATGGGAGAACAATTTATGTTAAAGTTGATTTGTTAGATGCAGCACAGATAGAAGGTTGGTTCTCAAAAGTTGATGAAATTTTACGTATTTAAATTTATCATTCTTATAGTCGCTTACGAAAAAACCATTGGGCATTTCAAGCAGCTAGACATAGTCATCAACAATGCAGGGATTGTTAGAGAGGATGATTTCTTAAAATGTTTACAAACGAATGTTGTAAGTATTTTGTATAAGAATTTTGTAAGTATTTATAAGTATTTATCATTTTACTAAAATCAAAGAAATTAACATGTACAGAAAGGAACTAAAATACAACCAATTTTAGTGATTCAAGATTTATTAATTGATACATTGTAATATCAAAAATAGTACTAGATTATACCATTCTATAACTCAATTTTTTATTACAAATAATGGCTTTTCAAGATTTTTAAATAAAATGTTAAATTGCTTTTCTTAATAGTATTCAAAACTGATTCTCTTACAAAGCTGTTTTTCACAATTGTGTAAGTATACAGTAATTCAAAATAAGTAAAACAATTAACTTTGTTGGTATCACTTTTTATTTACACTTGTAACTACAGTTTCGACAACTTCAGCTTGTTAATATCAAACAAAAGTATTTAGTAAATAAAAAGTGATACCAACAAATTTAATTGTTTTACTTATTTTGAATTATCAAAATGTATCACGAAGTGAAAGCCACAATTACTTATTTAATTGAGTATACAGCAACTTTCTTTCCTATGAATAAAACTATATAATTACTTTCATTTATCAGCCTTATCAATCAATTTTCTTTCCATTTCCCAAAACAATATGGTAAAACAATTAAGGTGACATCTATTGACATTGACATCATAATCACACTTCCTTAGTGCACAAAGCAAATTTATTGTTTTCGATATGTTTAATTGGAGCTTGATATATTATACATATAATTGCAAAGTTTGATCAAGCCGGCGACAACTGGTAATTTAAGTAGTATGCGTAGAAGACAATCTGTACATTCTCTACACTGTTAGTAAAATCGTTAATATACATTAAGAATAAATGTGAATCCAATATAGGCCCTTGAGGCACACCATGTTCTAGTGGGCGCTTAGAGGAAAATGTGTGAAAACCCCTTGACATCTCCCTATCAGATCAATTGATCAATTTGTATCAAAACTGTACAATGACAACTTTTTTATTGTAGTAAAACTTGGCTAACATAATCAAATGCCTTTGTCAAGTCGAGAAAAGTGATTATTGGTATTATTCCGTGATCAAAAGAATATTGTCTGTGAGTTCTAAAATAACATTAGTAGTCGAGAGACCTTTGCTAAAGCCAAATTGATGTTCATTCAGTATATTATTATCCTCCATAACACGATTTGGTTATACATTATGCATTCTAGTATTTTAGAAAAAACTGGGATAAAAATCTTTCGGTTAACAGTGATCCTTTCTAGCCAGTTGGATGGATTCATCAGTTTCGATTTATCTTCTAGAAGAGCACTTATCTTAAAACCATAGTAACAAGACACTATTTCTTTAATGTCGCACGTAAAGTTCTTATGAGATAACATATTACATACAAGCTCTTTAACTGCATCAACTGATATATCTTTTTACCATATGAACATGTATTTATCTAGGCTCGGTTGATAATTACAGGTCATTTGATTTATTTGTACCCACTACATCAGTGGTTTTATATGTTTTTTGAGACTGTTGCGCTTGTAGGTAACAGTTTTTTTATTCATAGTCCTTATATGCATTTTTCTAAAAAAAATTAATTTTACTAGATGTTCCTTGGCGTGTACTTATTTCACCACCGCCACTGATAGTATTTTTTCCCGCGGGACTGACTTGTGTTTTCTCAACATTCTTGACGCGCATGTTTCTTTTAGGAGAGAAAACTTCCTCAGATGCAATTACAGGAATTTTATTGTTTGGTAAATTATCCTCATAAGTCTCTGCGTTAACAGATGGCGTGGAGTCCTCAATAACAAAGACAGATTTCTGCAGGGATTTGGTTGTTGGCAAAGGAGACGTGTTAGTAAACTGCAAAGAGCTATATGTTTTTATTTATCATTTGCTTTATCTTTAAGCTCTTCAATGATTGACATTTTATGATGCAACAGCTCTTTTAGTTAATTTATTTCCATATTACCTTTGTTTGAATCTTCGATGAATGCGGAATTTGGGAGCTTGATCTTCTCTTAGAGGTTAGATTCGCTGACTGTTCCGAAAAACAACAAATTAAAGATGTATCACTTATAATTTTTGAATATTTCTTTTTTTTAAATTTATAACACCTCTGTGGCACACATTATCGCAGAACACACAGTTAATTTTTGTATTTTCATTCACTACTTTTGTATATAGAATAAACAAACATCTACCTGATTCGCCACGTTAATATTATTATTTAACAAATTCTCTTCCAAATTGTGTATTTTATCTTTGAGATGTCAAAACTTTTTTTACTAGTATTATTTTAAATAAATCCAGACTTTTTTTCAGCACTTTCTGTTCTATTTTTGACAATTTTTGGCAATTTTCTTCTATATATAATGTAAATATAATTTCCTATTTACGTCAACAAGATTGCTTATTTATTTCATACTTATTGCAAATAATTCGTAAAATTTCAGAACCGAAATCGAGCATAACTACTATATGATACAGTATTTAATTAGACTGCTTTTATTTTTTCTTGTCATTTTGTTATTTTCAATTATATTTCTATATGTATTGTTTGCTTCAAACAATTTGTCCCTTTGAATATTATCCTAAGCTTTTTTGTCATTAATGAAAGAAGCATTAGAGGTATTCTGTATATTCTACAGTTATATTCAATTCGTTTTAGCGTGAAGCAGAATTATCTCTAATTTAAAAAGACAAATTTTGTATTAAAATTTAGGCCTGTCAAGAGATCTGATTGTAGAAACAATTCAAATACATCGAAATTCTGAAACGTGATTTATCTGACAACTTTAACGGTCATCTGTAAACTAACATCAGTTAATTTTTGAAAATGTGAAAAAATATACATTTAGTGACCAATAAACAATATGAAAGAAATTCTTGATGGTAGAGGTGTTTACTTTGGGGTACATCATGATAAACTTAGGATTGAAAACTAGAAGTTTTAGTTTGATAAGGACTAGTTCAAAATTAGTCACTGTAAAACAAAATATTATGGTCGAACAAAGTCACCGGATTTTCAATTTCAATGTGAAAAAATGGTGATGTAGTCATTATAATAATGTCCCTATATTTTTGCCAAAAACTATGAGGTTTACGCAAAAAGGCTATTCTTAATAATTTGATCAATTTTGAATCCTTTACAATACTTATATAAATTTTATATGACTCCTATAGTTTATTAGCAATAGGCAAAAAAGTGTCAAAATGATTAAGTTAAGAACATTATGAAAAACATGTTTTAATAAAACTTGTTCAGTTTTTCATTCACTTTAACTTTTCTTGAAAATTTCTTCAACCTAAAAAAAATCTATTAAATTTTGTAATAATGTTATATTTATTTACGTTTTACAACTTTTAATTAAAACCCTCGCTTATGTTCTACTGATTGGAGGGTGGGTTTGAGGCCACCCACTCACCCTACATATACATATTAACTTTAATTACTAATCGGCTGCTAGCGGTTTGCAATAACTTTAATTACAAAATTTGAATAAAAGAAAATTGACAATAAAATGTATGGGAGTGTAAATTAATAAAAATTATATACATGATTCGAGGAAAGGCTATAAATCAAGCCTAAATAAGATTAGCTAGAAGGTCATTTATATCTAAACATAAATTTGGATTATGCTTTATTTTTTATTACAGACCAGGTTTTATTGTTTGGTAAGCAGCAAAATCATCGACAATTAGTATTTGAAGTTATTATGTATATATAGGGTGGGTAGGTGGTCTCTAACCCATCCTCAAATCAGTCTAATTACCAATCAGTAAAACATAATCTAGAATTTTAGTTGTAAAATGTAAATTAACACACAATAATTGCATATTCTAATTGATGCATTTATATAAATATTTAAAATAATTTTTACTTTTCCTATATAGTATATATAGGGGAAGTATTATTTTCGTGCATGAAAATGCCTGTGAGCGCTGTATTTCAAAACCGAATGATCCGATTGAGATGAAACTTTTGGTGAACATTCATAGACCGGAAGTGCATGTTGACTCGATGCCGGTTTTGTTTTTTTTTTTCGATATTTCTTTTAATATGAAAAATATTACAAAACTTTTCAAATAAAAGTTGAAGGCAATAAAAAAATGAAGAAGTTTTGTTAAAACATATTTTTCTTAAAATTCTTAACTTTCGAGAAAAACCAAATTGAAAATTTTGACATTTTTTGCCAATTGCTACTAAACTATTGGAGTTACATGAAATTTATATAACAAATAATTGTAGAGAATTCAAAAGTGAACAAATTACTAAGAAAGACCATTTTACGTAAACCTCATAGTTTTCGAGAAAAATATAGGGAAAGTACTATGATGGCCACATCACCTTTTTTTATATTTGAAGCACCTCTTTTGTATTATACAATAATCAAACATTTACTTGATTCGCCATGTTAATATTATTATTTAACAAATCTGTCTTCTAAATTGTACTTGTTCTTTGAGATTTCTTGAATTAATCTAAACGATTATTTTCCGAGAATTTATCGTCAACATTTCTATAACTTTTTTGAACAGGCTAATAGTAACTAATAATTAGAAAAAAAACAAGAACATATTTCGTAAATCTACAAGAAATGGCTAGTATTACTTAAAAAAATCCAGATCTGTTTTATTTTGTCTGATTTTTCTTTTAATTTTGATAATTTTTGACCATTTTCTTATATTTTATGTAAATTTAATATCCTATTTACATCAACAAAAAATGATTGTTTGTTTCATAATTACTCCAGATAATTTCTGAAATTTCAGGACCGAAATCGACATTGTCGCCTAATTTTTTTTTAGATTTTTTAGATATATTTAATTAATTGCTCACTTAACCCATGGTGAAACATTTTTGAACTATCTTAATTAGAATCAAAAACACTTGGTTTGTGTTACAGAAAATTTTACTTGATAATGACATATTGTCGAAACTAGTCGGAGAAGAAATAATAAAATTTCCTGTGAAACAAATCAAGTGTTTTTAATTCTAACCAAGACAGATTTTGGGAATTTTCTTGGAAGATTATAGCATTTTGCACTTATATAAATTACTACAATTTTCTAGAAATTTTCAAGTTCTTGATATTATTATTTCTAATTTAAGTCTAACCTAAGTTTAATGTAATTTTCTTCCATCATTTTCAAGAACTTTGTTCGTGATTTCCCCTCCAAATTACTAGAATTTTCTATAAAATTTTCTAAATTCTAGATATAATTATCATTTCTTGTTTGAGCTTAACGTAGGTTTAATGCAATTTTCTTCCATCATTTCTAGATGACTTTTTTCAGACTTTTAGATTTTTCTAGCGATTTCTCTTCCAAATTATGTTAAATTAACCAATTTCCAAATCTAACCATTTTTCTTTCTGAAACTTTCTAATATTTTCTTATTTCATCTTATCATATTTTCCTGTAATTTTGTTAATTTAAGTTTTCCAGTTTTCAAAAATTTTCTTGCCATTATTATTATTTTCCAATATTTTATAATTCTCTTAACACACGTATTTTTTCATTTTTATTTTTTTCTTTTCACCTTTTCTTCTTAATTAGTATGAGATCTTTTTATTAATTCTTTTTGAAATGTTTGTTTGTGATTTCCCCTCCAAATTTCTAAACTTTCTCTCGAATTTTTTCTAGTGATTCCTCTTCCAAATTAAATTAACCAATTTTCCAGAAATTTATTGTCGGCATTTATAAATCTAACAATTTTCCTTTATGAAACTTTATTTTCTAAGTTCATCTTATCACATATCTCTTTTATTTTTGACGATTTAATTTAATTTTTCCAGTTTTCAAAAATTTTCTTGCAAGATTATTAAATTCTCAAAATTTTTAGAATTCTCAATAATTTATTGATATATTGAAATTTTATCATTGTTTCATTTTATCTTAACATAAGTTTACTACATGTTTTCAATTTTCATTAAATGTTTCACCTTTTCTCCTAATTTATCTTTCTATCATTTATTTTTTAATGACAAACTTTTTCACTCACTTATTTGCTTCCTCTTCAAGATTTCTATAAAATTTTCGAGGTTGCTAGAATTATTCTGAAAACTTTTCTATATATTTAGAATATACACTTCCTCCTTCAAATTGTGAAAATTTCTATTATATTTCTATCAACATATACATATACAGGGTGACTGACGAAAAACCTTTGACGCTGTATCTCGCTTATTTTTGATCCGAATTGAATAAATAAAACATCAAATTAAATGATTTTTAAAAGACTTTAACTGTACTGATATTTTTTCTTGCATCCAGTTTTTGACAAAAGACGATCAACATTTTTTTTCAAATTGCACTGTATATATATTTTGAACTGATCCGCAAGGAGATTTTTTTCTGAATCTAAATTTGTAAACGATTTTATCCATTCATCAAACCAAAGTCGAGAAATTGAGAATTAAAAATGCCTTTTCCAAATGTCAAAAGTGACAGTGTCAGTCATTGGTACAATACTGCAATGATTTTTAATAATTTCATAATAAAAATGTTGCAAGATTTCAAAAACTGAAAAACGATTTCTGTAGAAGCACAAAATTCTAGTACAGTGTTTAAAATATTGCAACATTTTAATTATAAAATAATTAAAAATCATTGCAGTATTGTATCAATGGCTGTCACTGTCACTTTTGACATTTAAAATAGGGTCTGTATATTGTTTACAATGGATACTTGACTTTTTATTTATTTTTTTAATCCTCAATTTCTCGACTTAAGTTTGATGTATGGATAAATTTGTCTACAATTTTATATTCAGAAAAAAATCTCCTTGCGAATCAATAAAAATATATATACAGTGCAATTTAAAAAAAAAATGTTGATCGTATTTTGTCAAAAATTGGGCGCGAGAAAAAATAACAGTGCAGATCCTATTAAAGTCTTTTAAAAATGGTTTAATTTGATGTTTTATTTAATAAAATCGGATAAAAAATAAGCGAGATACAGCACCAAAGGTTTTTCGTCAGTCACCCTGTATATCGGCTGATAATTGCAGGACACCTGGATTTATATGTTTTTAAGACTGTTGGTCTTGTAGGAAACAGTTTTAAATTCATGTCATCGTCTTCGTGCGTTCTAGGGTCGTTATGTGCATTTTTGACCCTGGAAGCTTTTTTTCTAGAATTTTCATTTTTACTAGATGTTTTCTGACGTGTACTTAATTCTTTATCTGTTTTTGATAATTTTTGATGAGATTAGTCAAAGTATTATCTATCACTGGTTACTACTGGGACAGGTGGGAACTTTTAGGCAATTTCAATTCCATCTTGAAAAAGTATCTAGTCTTTTGAGAAGATCCAAGATAGTTGCTTATTTTTATTTCTGTGAAAGAAGTAGAAGCTAAGTGTCAAATCGTACTTCATCCGCCGAAACCACCAGTAATGAGAAGGAGCAGTGTCTAGAATATAAGGCAAGTGAACTGAGCGATTCTAATTGTATTTTTACGAATTTTGAGATGAAGAGTTGTTAATGCTGAGGTCGATTGCAACGATTGTTCGAATTGACTTTCGGTTTTCCAAGAATATCCATTTTTCATCCCGATGTAAAAGTTATTTTTGATTTATTAAATCAGTTACCAGCAAAAAAATCTTGTTTCAGCGTCACTTGACTTTGGTTTATAAGACACCCAATGATTTATTTTAAATCATTCCCATGTACATCAATTGTTGGAAAACTACTTGTAAAGTATATTCATTTTTCATCCGGGGGTAAAAGTTTTTTTTGATGTATTATAAATCAGTATCCAACAAAAAAATCTTCTTTCAACGTCACTTAACTTTGGTTTAAAAGACACCCAATGATTGGTTTTAAATCATTCCCATGTACATCAATTCGGAAACTACTTCTTGAATTTGAATTTGATTTTGATCTTCATCCAGTAATTTTTGGTTGTCCAGAGCGAGATTAAAATCACCATTCTTGAAACATATACCGGATTTATTTGTTGAAGCATTGAAATATAAACGTCTATAAATATTTAATATGGCTAAGCTACGTTCAAGCAAAAAACTGAAAAAAACCTTTGCGGAAATGATGTTTAGCTAACACAAAATTTTGCATATGGATAAGGATTTTCCGTAAATCCAGCAAAAATGGCACTGGTACTATTCAAAGAAGAAGAAATATCAAAGATTTAAAGCATATGTACCATCATTTGAAAATGAATCCAACTAATTTAAACTCCCAACATTTAATACTTAATTATACGTAATTTTTACTAATTAACCAAATTTTATAAACATGTGGGTTATTCTAACGAATTTCTGATTACCATTTTTTTAGGTTGCTACCGCTTATAGCACACATTTAGCGTTTAAGAAGTATTTGGTACCTTACAAGAGTAGCGAAGAAGGCGTAGTGATAAACATTTCTTCGATAGCGGGACTTTACCCGTTCCCGATGGTTCCTGCGTATTGCACCGCTAAACACGCCATAACTGCTTTGGGACGTTGTTTTGGAAATGAGTCGTCTTACAATGCCAGGAAGATAAAAATTATATCACTATGTCCGGGAACGACAGATACGCCACTACTGAATCAGCTATCTGATCTTACAGATGACGCAAACGTGAAGGCGACCGAAATTTTTGAAACATTCAAAATCCAAAGGTAATATTAAACCCAATTAGTATTCTATGACTTAAAGGCAAACGTAATATTTTTTGAATGACTTTCTCACTTATCACTTGGTGAAACATTTTGAACTAATAATAACAAAGGTTTAAATTAAATTTAAAAAAAGAATTGAGATATGATAATAATTTATAGTCTGTCCGTTGGATCGTACGTCACAAACTATCGCTCCAAAAAACGACGAAAGTTTTACAGTGCGTTCTTTTTCTAACGCATTTGTTTTACTTTATCAGACTGAATGTTTTTGTGTCGTTTCTCGAAGGGATATTTTGTGACGTAGGACGGAAGATCCAACGGACCGACTATATGTACTTTTTTTACGTCTAAACATTTTTTATAATTTGAAACTACTAGTTAATCTATAGTTATAGCATATTTGTTCAAAATTATAGTTTTGATATTTAATCAAAGTATCAGGATAAATTACAATATCTAAAAAATACTAGCTATAAAATCTGTAACTGAATAGTTGAGGCTGTTCATATTCTAATTACATTGGTAAATTTTCATAAATGAAATACGATAACACTTTCAAATATTTATTTTTATGTTCTGTTTGTAAAATCTGTGTTTATTTGAATATTAAAGTTGTAAATAACTCAGATTTTCAAAAATGTGTGTTTATTTTCACTACAATTGTATCGCAAATTTATTTCTTCCTTAGGTGAATGAAAATTTACTTACAACTTTAATATACAAATGAATATGGATTTTCAACATCTTAACGCCTTATCTATGAACCAAATCTGTGTTTCATTAAAATTATTTTTTTTTAGAGTGGAAAGTGTAGCAACGGCACTGATTAAGGTAATCAAAGAAGGAAAAACTGGTTCTGCATGGGTCGCCACAAATAATAAGCCAGCGATGGAAGTTGATTTTTCAAGCATCGATAAAACAATATTAGAGTACATATCTTAAACTTACGTTACGAATAATTAACGTATTTCAATAATTTTAGCAATGATAACCAAAATTTTCAATGAAAAGCTAAGTCAGAGATCTATATTTAATTAAAAATCTTTAAGTAAATTTGAATAAATAAATATTAATTAGGATTTTTATGTCATGTTCGCACAGGCTAAAGAAGACCACAAAAGAAAATAATCTGTAATGCCTAAATTTCAGATTCTTTGCTAATGATAACTTTTATATTCGTAAATAATACTCGTTGATGCGATCAAATGATTTTATTGAGGGGACTAGCTTAATAAAATCATTAGTATTAGGATATTACCACAAAGGCGCCATCTATTGTCTTAGCGTTGCACTAGATCCCTGTTTGGGTGGATAACTACCGAAAAATCATAGGAAATTATCAACAGCGATAATTATAACAAAAATAATGTAAACGTTAACGTAACGTTAATGTTTACATCATCGAGTATTATTTACGAATGTAAAAGTGATCAAGAACGTGAACTTTCAACAATTTAGCCTCTGTATAGTTTTGAATTTACGTGAAGTGATTAATTACAACAAATAAAAAAAAACTGTTACTCCTTACTTCACTTTTTTATTAAATAAATAAATAAGTGAAGTAAGTAGTAACAGTGTTTTTATTTTTTGTAACTCAACAATACAATGTTTGGTATTGTATGACAACATGCTTAAGTCTTAATGACTTCAAGATTTTGATACGGTATAGGTTAAATTAAATTCCCCAAAACACATAGTTTATGTTATTTTGTATTTTTTTTTTTTGTAAGAAAGTCAATAAACTAAACTGAACTAGTTTAGATAATATAAATACCAACAAGTTTGCATTATCTATTTCTTTTGCCAATTTATTATATAATACGTTAATGGTTAAGATGTATGATTAAACAAATAAATAAATACATAAAAATTTGTTTTACAATAAATTACTATTGATCATAGAACCGATTAACATACAGACTGTGTTTGTAGTTTTTTTTAAATTATAACTTGTCTATTTTGTAAACATTTTATCCTCTTTAAAATTATGTAATAAATAATTTTGGCTTCTTAAAATCACATGAACCATTCATTGATTCATTTAGAAATAGTTTTAACAACCCATTAGAAAAATAAATTATGAGAAAAGATCAAAGTCTGTCTCCAGTCTTCAACATAAAACTTTAGGTATGTAAACAGCACGTTCCCAAAATGGTGCTATGTTTATGTCCTGTTTCAATCTCTTCAAAGGTAATTTCTATTACATCGATTACATACTACACATCTGAGCCATAAACCTTCATTTTAAAATTTCTTACGTTTCTATCTACAAAGGAACATCATCTTTTGATTATTTGCTTATCTTCTTTTCCAATAGTTTCAAAAATAACAGTATCGAATACAATCGGATCTATATCGCTTAGTTTCAAAGAACAACTCCATTTATTCAATATCTTTACTTGGCCTGATTTGGGTCGATAATTGCTGATAGATAATTTATTTCACGAAGGAGTTAATATAAAAAAGAGCAAAATTATACGTGATTGCTTCAGACATGGTAGAAACATTATATTTAATAATGAGTTTATACACCCAACTTTTTAACATCTTAATTCAAGCATTGAATGGTAATCTAAATTGTTAGAAGCTGAAGTTTATCAACATTTTCGATACAAAGTTGCGAAGACCCGAATTTAAATACTCGAATATTGGAATCGTTCAAAAAAATATTCTACTCATCTCTACTTTTGAATCGTGAATAAACAAATATTTTTAAATTATGATTTATTTTATGACATTATTATATCTATTTCTGGTTAACCATTAAATTCAAATGATTACTTGTTAAGCACAATATGAAATTAATCATACACAGTAGAAGCAAAACAACTCGGAAATATAAAACTTGTACTCTACTTCATTATAGGATTCTATTTTTGATTGTCCTATCAATATTGAGATGACGCATCAATTAAATACATTTTATGCGATTAAATTAGGATAGATTTATTTTATCTTTAATAACGTGATATTTTAACTTCAACAGAAAACTTGAACTATGAACCTATTTTAACTTACAAGTAATAAGTACCATAGATTATTTATTAGATCATCCCTAAAACTGGAGAAATTATGCTAGCAGTGATCAAGAAAAATCATATTTATAGGATAGTTTTAATTATACCGGGTGTTCCTAAATGAACATCGGGGTTGTAGAGCATCAAGATAAGAAGTACCAGTTATAGTTGATTCAAAATAAAATTAATACTTCGGCTGCTACAGTCTTGATGGAACATATATATATATATATATATATATATATATATATATATATATATATATATATATATATATATATATCAGAGATGGATTTGTAAATTAAAGGCTTGTTTTGTTTGATAATTAAATTATCAGTTTCCTGACGTATGTTTCGACAATTACTTGTCATTTTGTAATTGTCGAAACATACGTCAGGAAACTGAAACGAAACAAGCCTTTAATTTACAAATCCACCCCTGTGATATAGTTGCTTCTCCAAACAAAAATTCATTTCATGTAAACTTAAAGTCATAATGAAACTTTAAGTTTTACGTAATACGTACTATAAAGCGTTTATATCCCGATATTCATTTAGAAACAACCGGTATTATGTTGGAAAGATGTATGTAATAACACATCGCCACCCTGTTCCCGCTCAGCAATAAACAATTTCGGCATTCCTTACCTTCCCCAATGCAATAGTAAAACTAATCCTACTATTCTGTGAAAATATATAATATTCTAGGAAATAGTGATCCACAAGAATGTCAACTAAACTTGATTAAAATTGCGGATTACATCATCATATACATCATATAAATTCAATGTCAAGACAAATTGAATAATCCTTTATCAAGTTCAGCCAACCAATGAAGCTGAAATAATACGTATTATATCAAATACGATCTCAACTCCAAAGTTTAAAATTAAAGGAAATATGATTTCTCTAATCGCCCTTTTGTAAAAACTTAATACTCAGAACTATTTGAATAGGTATTATATTTTAGATATAAAAATGCTCTTACGAATCATTTTTAAAGTCAAGTCGATCTAGAATCACTAATCCTCATACTTTGATTTAATTTCTCACTTAACCCGTGGTAAAACATTTTTATGTTAATTACTAATTTGCTAATCATCCTTTGTTTTTACAATATATATCTTTTAGACCATGCTATAAAATGAACTAGCTGGAGATATGAGCAACACACAGACTAACACTAAACAATAGTTCCTTGCAAACAAGCTGTATCTAAATGATGATAAAACAGAGCACCTCATGTTCTATCAACGCAAAATATCAGATATATATTACAATGACTGTATACAATTTCTTGATATAAAAATTGATAACAAATTAAAGTGGGACCATCACACACTGTATATATCTAATAAAATATCCAATATTGGTATACTACAGTTATAATTAAATGTTTATTTTGCTAATATAGACTCCGTTTCGATTGTTGCAAATTAAAATATTTTGTATTAAAAATTCTTGCGGTATCATGTATTTATATTTACGAGTGTATCATTCATATCAAAACACACCTTTACATGTATGAACCACAATCACCCCCCATAATTAGTCAACCAGGCATACTTCTTATACCAGTATTTAAACCATTATTGAAATCAAGCGATGGTCCAAATTACTTCTCGAATAAATTATTAAATTTTCTATCAAGAGAGATGCAAGAGCTAGATGAGGTGTAATTTAAAGCATCATTAAAGAATGTTCTATTAGCTCATGCATTCTATTTATGTGATGAATTCTTTGATTATATGTCTAAAGTTGATAGTACAACATAGTTTGCAAACCCATTTTTTCTTTTTTATTTGACTTGTGTAAATATCATGTATATAATAATAATAGCACCAATAAATATATTATTATTATTAATAATAGAAGTTTTGCTCAGGGGCTCAAGAAAAGTCTCAGTGTTCTACTAAAGACTATCTTCTCAAGCTCAATACCTGTGAACTCCTTAGATAACACTGCTTAATCTACTGAAGGAAGCTTATTTCTACCTACTAAAGCAAAAGTAAGGTTGCTGAACCAAAGAAAAATTGGATGGGCACTTGGTAGCTTTAAACTCTTCAAAGTACCATGCCCAGATGACATTTTCTCTGCACTGCAAGGCTAGATAGAATAGCCCTCTAGCTGGAGGCAGTATGCAAAGCCATTAGCCTTACATCATTTTTCCTAAAAGGTAACAATATAAGGATAAGTGCCCTAGATGCAAATCCGCTCCAGACAGCAATCTGCCGATTAACCTGGCATATTTACTGTGAATGCCTCACAACAAACATAGAAGCTTCAGTACAGGACAAGGAGATTGCATTAGGTATTTTCGTGGATATTGAAGGTGCATTTAACAACACAATCTTCAAAATCGTGGAAGAAGAAGCATCAAGAAGAGTATCGACATACTTACAATAAGTTGGATCAAGGCAGTACTCGAAAACCATAATAGGGAGCTAATCGGAAACGATAACTGCAGCAAAAGATTACATACAAGGCGGGGTTCTATCGCTCCTGCTATGGTGTATCGTGGTGGATGACCTCCTGTTGACTTTGGTCGACAAGGGTTGTACGCAAGGTTACGCCGACGACATAACAACTATTATAAGAGTTAAATATAAATATAAACATAAACATCTTATACAATATCATAGTAAAATGGTGTCTGGAGGAAGGCTACAATGTCTGTCCTCACAAACCACTATCCAAACGTACAGTACGTTTGATAATGGCCTTTTAAAGGTTGAAACTATAGTAACGTAATAAATCCTGTGTGTGATATCAACGAAGTGTATTTTCATTTAAAGTTCCTGATTCAAGATGTATCACAAAGTGATGGCTTCAAGCATTAAACATAGTAATAGGTAACGTATTTGCCGATATACTTGCCAGGGAAGGATCTGCGAGTACCATGATCGGACCAAAGTTTCCATAAAGATAAGAGTGGTCCCGGATCTGTTTACAGGATATTTTCCAGTGAAGTACCATCCTCATAAGATAAGTAAAGTAAACATCAGACTATGTGAATTGGTAGAGGAAACGGCTGAGCACATTCTATGCGTGTGTGTAGTAGTAGAGTATCAGTTGGTCGCAGTGCTGTAAGGCTGTCTATAGCCAAACGATCCCATATAATCTAATCTAAACCAAAGGTGTAATTTTAACTAACAGCATCAGGTATGGGGATGTCAATAAAATAGCAACAGGTTTATACTAAGTAAGAACTTATATATAGTAAACAGAGGTAACTAATCGACATTTGAAGCGCAGAATATTCTTTTACAAAGAAATTATTCTGCTGTAGAATACATCGACCAGATATCACAGAGTGCGTTGGAACGATCGATAGACTGTAGCGTTATATAATACTTAGTCTCGATTAAGTAATCTTGAGTTACGCTAAGATTTAAAATATTAATGAAACACAATTATATTCCTTTCTTCGCGTGTTTATCTATTAGCTAAATTTAAATTTTAAGTACTGTTGGGGTGATCTACTTTGTACCCCTCCAAGAATGGCCTGGTTTGACAAAGATTTCGAAAAATCGTTTTACTTCAATGGGATACACTAATCATAGGGTTCGTGGGTCCCAAATCCGGTATCTTGGTATTCTTGGGTTTAATCACGTGCGGCGATACAAATTTAGGCGATATTTTTACTCTTCAACAGCTCATCATCATCGATTTACGCACAAATGCAAGTGTGTTATAGTTTGGAGATTCGGGCGATATGAAATATTTTAAAATCATTTTTTGCTCCGAACAGGTACTAAGTACACATTTTCAATAGCTTAACTCGATACTATATGCAACTGTTTAGAAGAAACTTATTTCTTAGATTTCATAAGACTACAACTTAACAGACTCTGCCCGCAACTTCAGTTCTATGTATAGATGGTGTATAACGGAAGGGGGAGCTGCCAAACAAAACAAAAAATTCTTGGATAGGATGAAACACGACAAAGTTTAATCATAAGGTATAAAAGTTTGTTGGCGGAAGAAAAATTTGAATCAAGAATGTTAGGTGAAGCGGGATTATTTTTTAACTTCTGATTTCCTTACGAATTATGATACAAGGTTTAAAATTTATTTAAAAAAATGTTGTTACATTTACAATTTTCACATACACAAATATCTTTGCTCCTTTGTATCTAAATGGACATATTAGTATTAAAGTACATATTCTGGCTACCAAAGCTCCAGAAAGTCTTGACGTTTTCGAAGGTCTAAAATTTTTGAGATTTGCCAAGGTACATTAGGATAAATCGTGGAAGGAAGGAGGACTCCGATAAAAAGACGTTTTTCTCTATTTTTCTAACAGATAAATCCAAGACTAGTTACAATTTCCATATTGATTACCATTTTGCTATAGATATATGATTCTTGCTCTACCTTTCAGACATAATTATTATCTAAAGTAAATATCTTCATATATTCGTACATAAGATTTTGGACAAATATTTACATACTATGTACTAAACAAAAAAGAAAAAACAACAAAATTTTGGGGATACAGATGTTGCTTAGTCATTGTTGTCATGTTTACGTTATTAAGTACATCTATTTAAACATTAATAGTTTAGTAATAAATAAATATTTCTTCGATTTATTTTTTTTACCAATTATTACAATATTTAATTATATATGAATTAGGTAATTACAAATATAAAATTTTTTATGATAAGTAAGTATGGCATCTGTAATCATTTTCCTAAAAATTTTGAATCGTAATATGGGTCAATATTATGAGAACGCATTAAAAACTGTTGGCACCAGAGAGTCTAGTTGTTTACGGGCCATCGTCACGTTCGCTCGTGTATCTGCCAGACCAAAAGATCAGCACAAACATAAAAAGCACCGACGAGGAATAAACAAACAAAAAGTAATAATAAGAGATAACGGCCGGGTCGGCGGGGTCACGGATTCTGCGACTTTAGCACTACATCCCAATTAATGGAAAATAAGTTTGAGCCGGACGTAAACACGTTCCAGCCATCATCGGCAATAATAGCCAATTCTGAGGATGCATGTAGATAGTTTGTTCCAAAAAGGTTGAATCAGAATGATTCAGTTTATATGATATGATACAACTATTCTACTTAGTATAAATCAAAACATGATCAACATCTTCTAAAGAAGTAATTATAAGTAAAATAAAACAATTAAGCTGTTATCTATTGTTTGAGCGTTGCACTGTGTCAAAAAGAAGTTATAGCCTTTACTTCCTTACTTATTGTCAATGATAAAAGAATGTATGCTTATGTTTACAGTTTTGTTCTATTTTGATAAGACCTAAAAATAAGTAGTTCAAAAATGTTTCACCCCGGTTAAATGAGCAATTAATTAAAGATATAGTTTTTGCTCTTCATCTCCACCCTTGAGATGTATACAAAGACTACTAAAATTATTTTAATTTCTTCCCATGTTGTGCCTTTATTTTCAGACTCCTTCAATCTAATCCTTCATAGTATTTCTTCTTCCTCTTACAAAACTGCAAAAATTTATTACAAAATTCACATTAACTATTGAATATTTTAATTGAAGATTTCGATTACATATCTACACAATTAATCGTATTTATATAGTATAATTTTATCTGCATACACGCATACAGTAATACGATTTTATGTGTAAATATAACGATGAAATATTTACGTCCCCGGCTGGTTTGTTTATGGCGTCTAATGCCGTCTTCGGACAAGGAATGCATCAACATATTTTTACGAGCGAGCTCATTCATGCGAACGGGGGGAATTATGGCGGCATTAAAAATTTTATTGTTCTCCGCGTATCCTACAATGGCCGATAAAATGTAAACATAATAATAATTCCGCAGATAAATTATTCCATCTCATTGCCTGAACATGCCGTAAAATTTCAGCGAAATAAAATCGCACACCGTATAAACATTACGTAATTGCTAAGATGTACTGTTTTGAAGAAAATAGTAGAAATGATAAAATACCTCCGAGTTTGTGTTTGTGTAGAAGACATATTGAAAAAACAAATCAATTTGATTGCAAGCTGAATTCTTCATTATTTTGTGGTATAGAGCTCAATATTAAAACATATAAAAAAATTGTAGTATCTCAGGTCTTGATCAAAATCAAATAGAATGGTGCAATTATATTTCAGGGTGCTTTATCTGAAATTCTTCACTTGCTCTTCTATAGGAAAACTATATTCTATATTCTTCTATGTGGGGATTATACAAGGGGAGATTGGTGATGGAGGTATGGTAGGGAACATGCAATCAGGAGTAATTAGATAGAGAGGGTTTAGAATCCAAATAGGTTTCTACAAATTACCATTGCTAATTTACTTTAAGGAAGTCACCAACTCCATAACATATTAGAAACAATCGAGACTTTAATTTATAAGAAACTTTTACAACTTCAAATATTTTTGTATCAAAGCTTTAAGTTAAACCCTATCATTATATTCTAATGTTTAAAATATTGTGATTTACCCGGCAATTTAATTAATACCCTACCCTCAGCGATTAATTTCATTCAGTTAGACAACACTGATTCATCATCAGTCACAACAATGTAATTATAATTGAAGTATGCGAAAGTAATCGCTCACTCCGATAAGTACAAAGCCGCATTGTATTATAAGTTAATTAATCATGGCGATAATTGCTTCCTTCATTGCAATTATGATATAACAGGGTGGAATTTTTTTTATCTCCCATGTGCGCATTTGCATTTAGAGCAGCTGCACGCTCTGATTGCGAACATTGTTTGCCTTCAACCCCACACGAGAGGTTATCATCGTCACTGCGGTTCATCGATATTAATTGCCCGTCGTCGGTCATTACTTCATAATATTTATGCATATTAGTGCGATTTTGCACGAATAATGTTTTGCTGTTCATTCAAAGTAAACGTTTTAAATGCAATTCTATATCTGTAGCTATTCAATTCTTTTTGAAGAAAATTGAAGAAAATCTTGAATAGAAGTAATTAATCTTCTAAGATATTCCTATAACATCTCTAATAACTATGTGTGGAAATACTGTCCCATCGAATATATTCATTATCCGAACAAGATTGAAACCAATGCTTTGAAGTAGGTAAACAAATTTATTATTAACAGTTAGAAAAAAATCCTACAACGTAAAGGACTTATATATTTTTATTATTAAATTTATTCTTACTGGTTTGAGAAATTAAATTTTATAACGACTTCTTGGATAACATTATTGCAACCAGTTGAGCAAATTGCAAGGGAGCTCCCTTATAATTAGACGAATGGCAGTAATCCATCGCGATTGTTGCGTGACAAGACCGGAATACTGCGGCCAGGGAATGCTCTCCTGTCGACATTACACAACCGCAGGAAACGCGGAAACGGAAGCCCGGATTCCGTGGGATTCTTAGCGTGGTTTCGCTCCGAGAAGATTTACATCATAGCGTTATATATGCCCGAAAAATATATATGTGTGTAAGTGTAAGTATTCCTATATATGGTATATAAAAAAATCATTGTGATTAGAATATAAAGCAAATATTTAATTTTTAGCACTTTCATAAGATTTTTAATGCTTGGCATCCTATTAATTTTTTTGCGCATAGGTGAAACTAAAGTAAAATTTTTGTGCGACTACGTGACCGTTAACGTACCTTGTCTTTGCACCGGTAGGCCAATCCTCCAATATAGTAGGAAATACAATTCTGCAAAAAAGGAAACAAAAAGGGCTAATATAGACATCGTGTCTGTTTTCAGCTAATGTTAGTCTGAACATTTTAGGAAGTTAGAAAAGTGAAGAATTTGGTTAGAAGATAGGTAATAGATTAAAACTTATAACAATAATTTTTGTTTAAGGACCTCCACCATATTATATGTTAAATCTTAACACAGAATTGAAGCAATTTACATGTTAATTTGTAGCAAATTCTGTTCTATGAACCTAGTACTGATCCTGTTCTTCGATCTAAAAGAATACATTCCAAATATTCGAAAATTCAATTCATGTAACAAACAGCTACTCTTAGAAGTACCAATAATCAATTTTTGTTAGAAAAAAGGGTTTTCAATAAGTCGATGATTTATCAAAATATTTAGTTGTAGATCAGAGAATATATTTGGATATTTTCTTGAACCTGTACTCTACTCGGTATGTATGACTTGACAATTTATTTTGCACACTTACAATAAGGTTTATATTATAAAGGATATATGGCGATTGGACGACATATCTCTTGTCTAATACGAAAAAACAAACAAAACGTATAAAAAAGTATCTTAAAACATGATACTTTTACTATTACTAATGAAGGTTTAAATTAAATTATACTTGGTTCGTTTCACAATTTCGTATCACTACTTTCGCTTTTCAAAGCATTTTTAAGGGTGAGTTACAAAAGAAACTGATAAGATTATATAAAATCAGGTGAAAAGGGATTTTAAGATCGGGGAATCCCAAATCTCATCGTCTTCGTTGACGAGGGGTCAATAAAAGCTGGGAACTTTTATTGTTTCACCAAGTGATAAATGAGAAAATCATTCAAGAAATATGATAATTTTATACTTAAATTTATAATCCTTTGATAAACACGTACCGAGAGACTGATAACAAACACATGAAACAGAACAGAAGTGTCAAGTTTCTAATATCCATTCAGTTCGTGACATGTTTCATTAAGAATGCAGCAACACAAATATAAATTTTATTCTGAACGCTAGTAGTGCTGCAATGTACAAAGACACGATTGACGTATTTAAACCACTTCAATTTCAACTCACAGTGTCTCAAGTTAAGTTTATGCCCAAAATACATAAAGATATCAAGTTGTAACAAATCAAGCGAAATCAAAAGAAGATTGATAAAAGCAGTGAAGTTCTGGTTAGAAACTGAAAACAGAAAATGGTACGCACAAAGGTATAATTTAGGAAAACATCTAAATGGAAATATTCAAATCGTGCTATTGTGACTAAAAATAGATTTTCGGAACTTCTTCACAAATGTATTGAGGCTTTAGGAGAAGAAATATGTTACTGATAATTATGGTAAAGCAGTTAAAGTGTATTAATTATTTAAGCAAAAAAAAGTACTTTAAAGATTAGCTTTAGACTAGCAGAGATTATGAAATTCCCTGCTGTATAAATAAGTAACAAAAGAATCTGATGTTATAATTTTAACAATTAATTAAATTCAATTGTTTTATTGGAGAACAGAACATGTAAAACACACAACAATAAAATTACATGTTCTAACTGAATATTAAGGCAAGGTGTTCTTTACGTGTTTGATCATATTTTCAATTCATTATCTTTACGTAACTCTACATACAAACGTTTTTTTAGCTATAAATTTTATCAAAGAACTTATGTGAGGCAAAATCAAAAGCAACAAACCACCGGATGGCTGTACGTCAAGAACAACTTGACGCGTTACAATTGTGGATTGCATAGTGTAACCGATATAAAACTACCAGACTGTTGAAGGTGTAATTTACCAGTGACAAGCAGAAGAGCTGAAGTGTATATACGTGTACAAAATCAAGAACAAGAAGAATATGCTTGGTTGAAATGCCTCAAATAATTTTTTACTCGACTATTGTGGCTTTAGATTAGCAGCGATTTTTGGCTTCATGGTAGCCATAAGAGAAAGAATCTTTAAGTTATAATTTTCGCAATGACTACGTTAAATTGTAAGTAAGAGAGCAGAACCTGAGAAATTATATTTTCTAACTAGAAATAAAGGACACGTTGTATTGATTTTTTATCACTTGACTTATTAAAGTTCCTTCTGATTATCTTTAGGAAACTGAACACTTATTTTATACAGTTGCAACTATTTTCGTAATATTTATTACCACATTCTGTTGGATAATCAATAATTTATTGAGGAATATCTGTAGTTTACTTGGCAATTAAAAAAATAATATTAACTTAGGTCAAGAGTATGCTAGGGCAATTAATAATCTATTGGGATAGATCTAAGGTACAATAAACAATGTAGTAATCAAGGTAAATCGTACGCTAGGACAATAAATGGTTTATTGGGATAGGTCATGAGAACGATAGGGCAAGGTTTGATTTGTTAACCTAGGTCAAGAGTACGCTAGAGCTTTAAAAATCTGTTGAGGCCGGTCAAGGGTACGCTAAGATAATGAAAATTGTATTAACATAGATCATCCGTACACAAGAACAATAAATGCGTTGTTGTATATATAAAAAAATTCTCATTACTCTCAAAATCCTATATTTTTGTAAACTATCATCAATTCTCAAATATATTAGAATAACTCATGTATGTATCTTTTTCAATAATGTCTACATGCACTAAATCACTTAAACATATTCAGCCATAGAGCACCTGAGACTCTTTTTTATAGTACACCAAAAGTGTTCACTCACTTAGGTGCTTTAAACAATTATTAGGTGTAATGTTAGTATTCTTTCTGGTTAAATACCGTATTATATTGTATATATGTATGTAATAGTTTGCTCAACTAAATAAATAGATAGGCCAAGAGCACAGCATATAATTTGTAAACTCAGCCCAACTAATAAAATGAATAAATTATTAACCTAAGCCAAGACTAGGTTAGGCCAATACATAAAATATTCAATTAGGCCAAGAAGACAGTCAGGTGTACGCTAGGTCAATTATTATTTAATTTGGGTAGGTGAAGAGTACGTTATAGCAATCAATTATTTATTGAGGAGGAGTATAAGGATGAGTTTTATTTTACATAGTAAAGCCTGTGTATTCCCACTAGTCTTTTTGGGTATTAAGATGATCTGCAAAAGACATTCTAATTAGATGAACATTCTAATTAATTTAACTAAAATGTATTAGAGATAGTGCCGTAATGTGGCAAAGGGCGCACCAAACTGCTAAAACGTTAGGACAATATCACCTTTGATTCTTGATGTTTCCATGGAAATGCAGCACATTTTGAACAATAATATTCGGGATCACTACAACAACGACCAAAAAACTGAACGACCTAAAAGCTGAAATTCCAAAACAAAATCGACCCCGTCAGGAGTACAAAACCTTACAGAATTTACCAACACAGATTAAAATACTCAACTTGCACTAAAAATACCCAAATGGACAAAACTTATAGTAACAGATATAGCACTTAAACAAGCCAAATCCAACTCACTTATAAATTAAGCAAACCTGGCAAACATAATTAAAAAGGAGAAACAAAGTAGAGACAAAAATTAACAATATAAATAAGCAACTAAAAGCAATAAAATTCATAGTAGTGAAATTAGGACCAACTAATATCTCTAAAGCTGGTAAAGATAAAAATTTGCAAATTAACCTCAATTTTGAACCATTACCAAAAGATCCAACACCCATATACCACAAAAAACTTAGAACTGAGATAAAGAAAGCAAAATCCATCATAACTTATAGAGAACACACCCACGTCCTCTAGTGAACTTTAAATATACAAATCGAACCAACTTCATTTGGTATTATAGGACAGATCCTGTAATGCCAAATGAATGTCGCGGTCCCGGTCCTCCAAGAAACTCTTAAAATACACAAACTAAACTAATCCAGCAGCCCGGTAGTACTACAATGCACCCAGATTTATAGAATCTGCAAACTTGTAAACAAACTAATTCAGACAATATTCCAATTACTGTCTATCAAAATTATACATTATAAAATCATATCCTAGTTTCATGCGACGTAAAAAGCTTGTTTACATATATCCCAACAGACGAACTCAAGGCAAAAATTAAACAAAATATAACAACGGCCACATACGAACACCAACGAACTTATGAAAATATTGAACATAAGCATGGATCAAAGCCAAAAATACTACGTACAAAAAGTACTAATGGTGAGATCCCTTCTATGACCAATGATAGCTAAAATATTCATGGCACCATTTGAAGAAAACAATTTCAACGACACAACCGCTTTTACAAAATACATACAACTTTGGTGCAGATACATAAAAGAATGTAAAAGATATACAGGAATATACAGACAACTAGACCAATTTCTCAACGAACTGTATCAGATAAGAAGATGCAATTTACTATGGAAAAAGCAATTAATCACACCCTAAATTTTCTAGATTTAACCATTAATACAAATAACCACAGTATCAAATATAAAATCTACAGAAAGCCCACCACCTCTGATGTAACCATCGCAAGTGATTCCAAATTATTAAATATTCAGCTCTTAACTCATACATCGATAGATTTTTAACATTCCCCTACATTAAGACGACTTCGATAAGTAATATCGAACCATTATACAATTTGTATCAAAGATAACCCTTAAGTCCCTTACTTCATCGACTCTTTTTAAACTTTTGAGTACTTGTAAACAATTTCATTTTTGCTACTAGGATCCTTGAGGAATCCCCGAGGTGACCTTTATTGGCTTAGACAATCAGTTCCCATTCTAACTAATTGTAATCTTCTTAAGATAATTTATAATAAAATATCTAAACACCCTATAAGCAATTTCATGACATACTCTGTTAAACGCTTTAGAGAACAAAATGCTTGATGCTATCATATACAGTAAATGCAATAGAGGGATGGGCCCTAAAAATATCAATAATGAGATGCTTAGAAGCTTTCGAAATGTGGATTTACAGACTCATTCTGAGAATATCTTGGGAACTGAAATTACTAACAATAGTAGAGGACAAAACTGAAGGTAGAAGTAGCATAGACTAAAAAAAATCTTGGCTTCAAAATCTCCGCGAATTGTTTCAAATACCCAAAGCAGCAGCATTAAATCATATAGCGCAAAATAGAGATAATAAATTTAAAAATCTACAACAACGAGTCTTACTAAGACTGCAAAACAAATTAATTTTGAAACAACTACTTCTCTGGCTAAAAGCTCGACAGACATTGAATAAAACAAAATTAATTTGCGTGTTACGAATAGTACAACTATCAAAGCAACACTAATTTGAATGAAATTATTTCTGTTGAATAAACTAATAAATCATCATCATTGTAGATTCACGAAATGTTTTCGTATTTTTAAATTTTATTTAATTCTCTACAACGAACTAAAGGATTTCAAAATAGAGATGTCAACATGTTTGGTATTTTTCAAGGTATTTGAAAAAACTGCTTATACTTTACAAAACTGTTTACCCCAGAATTATTTTTAACAATCATGCTGATAAGGAGAAATAATATTTTTACATATCAATCCAATCTGATGTTCCAAAAATTGCAGGTAATTATTTCGATTTCTTCACAGTATTCAAATTAAATAAGGAAAAATGATGGAATTTAGAATCCAAAAAAATATAAAGAATATTTAATAGAAGAATATCAATATATGTAAATTTTTGATAAATTTACCTGTAGTATAAGTATAGTAGAAAACTATGGAAAACATAAAATTCACGAAAATATTTGTTTCTCAAGAGTATATATGGTATTATAAAATGTGAAAAAAAGGTAAAAAATCCTAAAATATGTATGTGGTGACACTTTAAAAAATCTCAATCTTTACTATATTATATAATAGTTTCTAAGTCAAAAACACGGAATCGAAAAAATTCACTATGTTCTAATCACTAATAATTATTTTTGGTTAAAACTAAGAGAATAAGGTGTACATTACATATTGATTTATAGGTGCAGTATTATGAAACGCCAACATATAATAATGATGGATGTTATAGTACATTCTAGCTAAAGCTAAAACCATGTATTTTTTTAAATTTACATTTTGAAATGTATGAATAGAAACATTATGTTAATTATTAAAGCTTTTTCTTGCTATTAAATAATATACGTATGTTAAATTCCTTATGATTAAAATAATTACTATGATTACAACATATTCACTTTATAATCAATTTTATTTTCTTGATACAACATTCGGAAGAAATAAACAAACATTTTTGTTACTTTTTCGTATTCGAATTGTGTAAAGCGTTAGTTGTCCGTGACACAAGTTCAGGATTAGATAACGTAATGAGTGAATGCTGTTGTTCGGTAATTGTGCATGAGCAAATTTCCATGATGGAATATCACTGAAGGCCAATGCGGGGAATTGGCAATTTGGATGTTGTGAGATGGCCGGTTTCCAATTGATGGGACCACCTCTTATCATCTGATTCGAGATATTGAATCGAGTGGATTTTGATTGAAATTCAAGGAAGCCCAGGTCACCGTTCACGAATGCCAATTAGTTAGGTCGTGCCGGGGCTTTTCATCGTGAATTCGTACGAATTTTTGCGCATCAATTAATTTTTTATTAATATTATTCTATAGTTGTTTAATTAATTTTTAAATTAGGTTATTTTTCTTCAAAAGATTTTTATATGTGGTTCAGTATTCCTTTTTAGATACTAATTATAATGTGAAGTTAAGATATTTTGTTTTGAGTTACATGAGATTAAATGAAACAATTAGTAATCCCTTTTCTTCGCTGGTTTATTTAAAACGCTAAATGTACATATCATCCACTAAGAGTATGTGCATTTAGCGTTTTAATTAAACCAGTGAAGAAAAATGATTACTAACGATTAATTAACTTTTCACTTAACCCGTGGTGAAACATTTTTATGTTAATAAAAGGATTAATTAAGCACTTGGTTATGTTTCACTATTTTTATATATTTCTATGACTAGTTTCGACCGTTGATCATTCTCATATCTCCTTGAGAATGACCAACGGTCGAAACTAGTCGGAGAAATATATAAAAATAGTGAAACATAACCAAGTGCTTAATTAATCCTTTTATTAAGGATTACTAACTGTTTCATTTAATGTGAAGTATACATCGAAACTATGTGATTTACAATATTTCAATATTTCCACATTAACTTTGCCGTAAGTTTCTTCACTATGTAAACTCGGACTTAATGGTATGTTTATAAAAAATAACGGTATATGCCATATCACACGAAATTTTTTAACTCATTAAATAAAACCTACAACATCGCGTTACTTTACGATCAAAATATTTCAAATCAACAGTTCTAGAAGAATTTACTATTAGAGGTGAAGAAAAGAAAGCATTCAATAATTGAGCAGAATGATGAAAAATTTGTAGATTAAAAACTGTTCACAGTTACAATGATGCATCATTTTATGGAATATTCTTTCAATTTCTTATAAAATTACAAGGATTTCCTTTAGTAATGTTTTTAGTCTTTATCAATTGAGGTGATTCATAGGTCTTTGCGAAATTAGCAGATTATGATTTTATATTACCAAGTTTTTTTCTAATCCTTAAATATGTAACAGATAGAAATTGACGCAAAACTTTTTATGGCTCTGTTGGGGTAAGTGAAATCCTCCTAGTTCTTAAGGATCTAAACCCGATTGTATTAACTAAAATAGACAATGAAAAAACATTTAAAGTTAATATTAACAAAAAAATATTTACAACTGTACACAATTAGAATGCGCTTGTGACTCGCGAATCCTGATTTTTTTGTGCAAGTGGAGAAATCTTACATAAGACACCTAGAAACCGATCCTCTAGGTAGTGTCAGATTCTTACTTACTAAAACTTGCCTGCTTTACACATTTTATTAAATAAACTTTCATAGGACATTACTACTACCTAAGTTTAATGACTGTGAGTTAACTGAGTAAATGCACTAGAGTGAATTTTATATCTTAATGGACGCATTCTAAGTCTCTCGACATCTTAAAATCTAAAATATAAGAAGCGGGTGGGTCATCCCTTCGGTTACGGCATATTAACAAATTATGCTAATTAGCATTACAAGTTCTTCGAACGCACATGTTTTTTTGAAAATCAGAACACCCTTGCAGAACAAAAGATTCAAAAGGTTTAGAAACGCTCAGGAAATAAAAACGTTCTGCAAGACCAAATATAAGATGTTAGAAAGTAAGTTCATGAAATTTTAGATACATCAGAGTCCTTCGGATGAATTGCTAAAGTAGTATTTTCGATTTCTAATAGAACTTTCTTTATTCGTTTATCTTTAGTTCTGTTCTTAAAACTTTATTTTTACGTGTAAATAATGAGTTTGTTACAACCTGATGGCAGATTTTAGATAAAGCCTTTAGAAAAGATCGCTTGCTAACTTGGATATTATGAATAGTTGGATTGCAGGAGTTATGAAAAAATGCTTTACTTTAGTCAAGTAATGGACTGCAACTCAATTTTTAGACTGTCTTCATAGATATGCCGATTTTTGTATGTTACGCTTCTAAATAATTTTGTCTTTGTAGTAATTATTGTTTTTTAGAAGCTAAATTTAGTTTTTGATTTATGGGATTTGTGAGAAATAATTTTCATTTGCCATTTTGCAAACCAATTAGCTGCCGAAGAAGTTGTAGAGCTTCAAGCACTGTGTGTGCATTGAAAAATAGAACTGATACTGGTAGAGCTACACTCTTGATGGAACAAGATATGTAAATTCAATGGGGTAAAACACTTCATATAATATTTTTATTTTCAGTTGCCTGACACGTGTTTCGATCATTCCTGATCATTTTCAAAGTACAAAACCGTTTTGTACACAACTGAGAACAAAAATATTATGGAACTTTGCCCCATTGAATTTGAAAAATTCAAGTCATTTTTAAATTCGAGGACCAGTTTGGAGGGCTTATAGATAGATTATAGGATGTAGGAAATGTCAAAGCAGAAAATGGTATATGAGTAGTACAGGAGACAGAAGGAATCCTTAAGGTCGACCTTGTTCAGGGAAAAAGAGTGGGAGGATGTGTTTTTCGATGAATTTACTTACTACTCTAAAAAGAGTGGAAGTATGTGTTTTTTGATTGATTGACTTACTATCTCATTTAATATTTGTTTACTACTTTTTTATTTGGTTGAAAAATTGGTGTTTTGTGTGCATTTTTCAATACTATTCTATATTTGTTTTTAATTACACACATATTCACCAGATTATGTTATACCTTTTTCAGAAAGACGGAGCCATTTTGTGATCTTAGTGAGCTATATTCGACGAAGAGGCAATCAGCAAAAAACAAGTAAAAATGGCTCAAGAGGTTCAATACAGGCGACATGAATATTGTATCTGAAGAAGGATCAAATATCGATGACCAAGTCCTTACAGTGGTCATGGAAGAGGCAAATGGCTCACAACACGAATGCTAACCTACCACTTGACAATGTCAACCAATCTACGATCGTTTGTCGGCTCAAAAAACTCGCAAAGGTGTGGAAATTGGCTTGATGGGTTACCAACCTACTCTCCGACAAAAAGAAAGCCGTATTACCAACTTGTTGCAACAAAATGAGCAAGCTCCGTTTTCGAAAAATTTCGTCAACAGTGATGAATCATAGCTACTCTTCAAAAATTTGAAAAAAAATGGGAGTTTTCCTGTCGCTGGGCGTTTCTCCAAAAGGAATAGCAAAAAATGTGTGTAATTTATGTATTTTTTTTTTGGAAAAATTAATAATTCCTAAAACCGTTATTGAATCTTAATTTTTACTTCATTACTAAAGATATTGCTAAAACTAAAGAAAACATATTCTATTTTTAATTTAAGGTAATATCAATAATACTTTGTATAAATTACACACAAAAATGTGTTTATTTTCACAACAATTGTTAAACAAATGTATTGCTTCTTTAAGTGAATAATAGTTTACGGTGACATTTAACATCTTTATCACTAGTGTCACTAGGTTGAGGTTGATATTTTTAGTAGTAGGGAGTTTAGCAATTCTGTTTGTTCATTAAGTAGGAGGCCCGTTGTCGAGTATATATTTTTATATGTTAAAAAAAATACAATTAAATATAAATTGGACAAACGTGACGATTCGTTTGAAGAAATAATTTCATAAATTAACAAATAGCAGAATAGCTGACACAACAACAAAAAAACCTCGACCTATGCAAATCACCTGCTCTTTTCAATACCGACACACTTATCAAATAGCTTGTTTTTTTGTCAAAAAAGTGTAATTGGTGTGAAAATCTTAATCAAGATATTAATCCGATGCTCTCAGTCCAAAGCAGTAAGAGTATTCATATTGTTTATAGCATCATTTCAACCAGCACCAATCTGTATTTTAGGAGGGATACTTAGGAGAATAAAATATAAACAATGTATAATGAAACAAGAAGGAAACCGCAGAACTTTGGCCAATACTTCAGGATGTAGGAAACTGATGCAGTTGCAAACATTCCAAGTTAGGAAAACTCTGGAGACTTAGAATTAAACTAGAAATAGAAATAAATAGATAATGAACCAAGAAAAGAAAAAAATTATTTTAGAGTCAAAAGATCGAGAACAAATAAAAACTTTCTCGGCTTGCTAAAAAACTCCGACCAAAATTGTGTCAACTCCGAAAAAAATTTTGTGCTCATATTGAAATGATGCATTTACATACAGTACTCTCTATTGTAGAAGAAAAATATGTCAAGGTGCAAAAACTCAGGAACTCCAACTACTATTTGGTACCTACGTGAAAGTAGTACAATTTTAATTGTATTGTCAATTAGAAAATGGAAACTTCCAAACCAAAAAATCTCCAGTTCCAAAGAAATCTCAGGAACTTCAATATTTCATTAGTACGTTAAAATATTGAATCTTTCTGGTGTTAATTGATATTAAAATGTCTAACACAAGTCATACTATGTTATAATTATTTTAAGAGCTGATACCACTGAAATACTCTTAGATTAGTAGATTATATGACTTTATAGATAACTTCTTCACTAGTTTTTGAATTTTTAAACATTCAAATGTTTGATGCTGTCGGATTAAACATTAAAAAATTATACATTTACAGATAGTACTCTTAATTGCGAAAGACATCTTAGTGCTATTAAATATTGTTCCTCGTCAACAACAGCCTCGGACCGGTTTCGATCTTTCTGGATCTCATCAGCGTAGCACAGTAGGAGGTATTTAACTCTCCGGGTTAACCATCGATACGATAATACCATAAGATGGCACCTTTATGGTTTGTCTCGACAAAATCTTGTCGATTTATTTCATACAATTTGAGCCAATTTTGCTTTCTCTGCAAAGTTGATATAGCGTTGCTAATTCCTTGTTCCCCAGGGCAGTTTTTAAAGTTTGGATCACCTTGGTACGTCTTGAAAAAAATAACGCTCGACACTCTTAGTTGTTTTCTAATACCATCGATGGCTTCCCCTTCTTCCTTAAGTTCGAATAGTTCTTCCACATCCTGATCTTCTTCTGAAAGTGCAGTTTCTGATATTTCTTCTTGAACTTCTTTCGGTTTCATGACTGTTTTTCACGACAATGAAGAGATTTGGTCTTCCCCAATACTCGAACACTTATTACCTGAATATATAAACATCGCCGGTTTTCTTCTAATAATTACTCTTGAAAATGCTGTAAAAAGCGAAACTAGTCGAGTGAATATAAAATTTAGTGAAATAAACCAAGTGTTTTTAATCAATTACCTATTATTCTTTTGGTTGTTTCTTGAGTAAATGTGGGTTATAGTGATAATTAAAAAACAACATTGTTGTCGAAAAAATCTTCTCATTTCATTTCATACAAATTGAATCAATTTTGTTTTTGTCAACTTCATATTGTACTATAGTAGTCTTGAGCAATATATAATTAACTTCAAAATATCTATCATTTGGAAAAATTAAATGACCTGATAATAAAAAAATCTGGTCAATTATATTTATTTTGTTGTCATGTGATTATACAATTCCGTACTACATTAATGCGACGATGGGTTCTTGAATATGTTTCATCTAGGCAAATTCTACTTCTTCTGTCACAGCTTCCTCCCATGTATACATGCAAATTTTGTATTCATTAACATTCTAAAAACCTTCATTTAATTAAGTAACAGAAACTGTTAATTTAGGATCAAAAAGGGCATTTTGAAGAGATTAATATTTTTCGAATAGCTTATAAACTTTTTATGCACTTCCTAGCCAGATCTGCATTTTTTAAATACATGTTATGTTATTGATGTTGTTCAATTACGCTATTATTTCCATCAGGATCTGAGGCCGCCTTAATCTCTACATTTAAAAATTTTTATTATTGGCATGTTCTCATCCTCAATGACAACTATTGGAAATTCGAAGACTAACTGAGACCATTACTTGATAAAATGCATTTATAACAGAAGGAGATAAATAAAGTTTGGAGCCCCGGCAAGAAAATTCAACGGTTAGAAGAAATGATTGGCAATAACGAGAGCATTTATTCTTGGACAGCAAAAAATCAGATACCAATTTTGCAATGAGCTTAAAGACATGATTTCATCATTTAAAAACCTTGGATTTATCGTCGGCATAGTTTCAAGTTTCAGATCTGCACAGGCCTTATTTCATGGCTATCCAAGTTCTTCACACTGGTGTTTTGATAGTTGTATATAGGAAGGTATAGTGAATATTGCAAATGTAAGCTATTTATAGACTCCAGAATCCACTATTTATATAAAATTGTATATCAAACAGTTACTCTAAAATAGTCTATCCAACAAAGAATCGAAATTACTTACCAACATCACCATTAAAATAATCTTCATCGTATTGATGGATAATAATTATTAAAGTATTTCTTAGTAGTAGTAACATTATTTATTGAGAAATTTTGTACATATTTACATTGAAATGATGAATAATGAATGAGGTGTTAATATATTAATTTGTCAAAACGCTATTGATCAGAGGTCTTTCTGCCTAGTATTTTTTATTTATCTGTAATTAATAATATTAGTAAATTATTTATTATACCCGTTTAATTTGGTACAAAATGATCTTTAAAAAAAATATTTTTTTGTTTATTTTTGTAATTGATATAATTTAACATATACATTGTATCAGAGAATAATATTGTATATTTACCAATGATATTTTAAAAGATATCGATGGTCATTGGCCAGTCACGAAAATTTCATTCATGAGAGAGGCCGATAAGAAGGAAGAAAGTTGCACTTTGAATTGGATTCTACTACAATAGGGCAACGATACAGATAAATTCCTGATCCTCGTTTCCCCGGTTCATCGGTCTTGAAAAAGATGTCGTTAATTACGGTATAAAAATGTCCGTAATTGGCTCGATAAGGAAAGCGCAGCACTTGAGGTTAGCGCTCATCGCCGGGGGAGAGAACGGCAGGAAATATCGATGAAGATAATAATAATAAAATATCCGACAATGTATTTGTTTTTATCCTTTATCGAGACTTGACCTATTATCGTGATATAAGACCTCGTATAAAAGCATTTGGTTCATTCGGCGGACGCGTCTCGTCGTTCGGTTTTCGTTTTCATTCGATCACATTCAGTCGTACACGTGAAGGAAATAATATCACTCGCGATAATTATATTTATTTACTGTTTAATTTTTTCTCATATTATTGCACCCAGTGACTTTTGTTTTGTATTGTGACTGAGCACGATGAAGATTTGGATTTTTGTTACGATCCTAACGGTCGTTGTTGTTGGAGTAATGGGCGCGTTCATTAGAGAGGGTAAGTTTTATGTTTCTAATAACGTATGGTAAATTATATATTTATTACTGTCGGGCATTGCGTACAAAATAAAAGAAAATTCCACCGCATCTTTTATTCAAGACCTAATAAAGTATTATTGTTGGAGAACTTTAATGGTCGAACGCTAGATAACTCTCTTTTACGGTCAATTGTGTGCCAACAATCATTTCGTTCTTAATGGGTCATAACACGTGAATTACTCAGGAATTAAATAATAATATTTTATAATGTTTTTAAATTTATAATTTAAAAATAATTAAAAATACAAATACGTAGCATATTTACAAATGTATTAAAGTCCTTTAAATTGTAGAAAATTAACTAATAATTATGTAAATTTGTGATAATATGAACTAAGTATTTTTATTTACAAATTACAATGTTATAAATAATAAATCATTTTTAATAAGTTAATTTGTTAAACTAGTAATTGTTTAGTGATATCTTTTAACTAATCAATTTGGAATAAAAACACTAACACTCTCTTCACAAATAATTGTTCGTGTTTTAGTTGAGCTAGCTTAAATAAAAATTTATTGTAAAGCAAGTGTGTTTCTATTTCAAGTTTATTAAATAAATCTTTACAAAACTCAAGAACGAATTTCAATATTTTAACTAAAGTGCTAGTCTTGTAGCGCAATGATATATTTAATTTTTTGGTAAACAAAATTTAATAGTGTTTTCGATGTGATGAAGGTACAAAACCTGTTACAAAGATATCGCCATTGTGTAGCTTGATTGCGTAAGAAATCTTAAATTATAGAGTGTCACCCGATTCATTGCCAAATTTTAATTTCCGTAAACGATTTTAAAATTTCAATCCCATTTGATAAATTAATTGCTTATTATTATAAATCGCCCATCTTACAATAAGATTTAAGCGAGAATGATGCTTGTAAAACATTAAACATCATCTACATAAATTGTGTTGAAGTACTACTATACATGAAGGGTTTACGGATGGCATCTATACCGCCCTCCAACCTACAGATTATACAGGAAATGGCGCCATAGTTTTGCCTGAAGAATCCACAATAATTGTGCTAGTCAAAGCAATACGTGTTTTTAGAAAATTATAAAAAAGTTTAGTGTTTAAAAAGTGAAAATGAATTTCCAATAAAAAAAGTTGGACCATTAATTCATATATTTGCCGATTGTCAATGTTTTATCATAACGATCAGCATTAATTGTTCGTGCTCTATAAGCCTTTTCTTTTCTAGAAGATTATTATTATCACTTTGAAAATAGAAACTGGTTGAGTTTTTTAGGTTTTGTTGGACTGTAACATGATGTCAATCAAGAGACATTCGCTGACTCTTTCATTGTGTATTGCAAAACCTCCATCGTTGCTTGTCACAATCCAATCAAAAAAAACATCTCTTTTCTTTTTGAAACGTTTCCAAAAAACGGACAGAACGAAGCCATTCCTTTCATTTTGTGTTGATATTGTCTTTCATTTCTTTAAAAATTTAATCCATTTATTAAAATGTTATTCAGAAAGTTTTTAAATTAGTTATTTAAAACATAGAAACTCTTTGGTAACAATGACAATCCGATAAATCGATAAATTAATTAAACATTATATATCTTTCATTACTTTTTTACTGAAACTAATTTCAACATCTTTAACATGTTGATAATAGCTCGTTCAGATAGTAATATATGACATTAAACGAAACAAAATTTATTTATTTGTTTTATTTATGCCTATTGAGTTACTTAAAATAATTTTGGAATAATTTTTTTGACAAAAATAAGGTTGAAATCTTTAATAGAAAATATTGAAGATTGCATCGTTACCCAGTATTGCACCACAAACAGTTTTGAAATGATTTCGACAAATGATTAGATAGAAAATATTGGTTATAGAAATAAAAATAGTTATCACCAATTATTATGAAAGCTTTGCATTATTGGTAACGTGTTAAATTAAATAAAAACGTTGCTTAACTGTAAAAACATAGAAGTGTGGCACTAATATTTTTCACGATTTTACACTAATTAAAAAAATGTGGTCTGGTCATCAAGGTATATATATATATATATATATATATATATATATATATATATATATATATAAACTGCATTTTTCAGTTTTCCTTTCCATCGAACACCGCCTGAAGAATATATATATATATATATATATATACATATATATATATATTGATAATTTTATCTCTGAAACTGTCTTAGGTCTCTAAATCAAAAATATGGTTTAGATGTTGCTTAATATTTTACATGCATTACCGTACATTTTACATGTAGGGTGGGTAGCTACTATCCTACCCTCAGCTTTAAATTATAAACGTCGGTATTCTTACAAAACCAATTAAAAAATAAAGTAATTTCTTGGTAAATCTAGTATAAACCTGCTTATAATTAAATTGTTATTTAGCAAAACACTTGTGTTTGTTATATAAGTTAAATCCACTCTTTAAAGTTCGCCCACCACCTACAGATGTATATTTTTTTAACCGTTTTAGTACCCTAAAACAAAAACTTTTTTTATATAAGTGCAGTATTAATGAAATAAAAGTAATAATTAGAATTAATTATTTTGATCGTTTCTGCACCGCAGTTTTACATTATTGCAATGTAAAAACTACCATCTAACAGTTAAAACAACTACTCCTCGTACTAAAGCACCGCCAGGTATTGAATTACATAACTGCTAGTTGTCGTTATATGTCTGAAATTACATTCAGCACAATGGATCATTTTTGTGGTGTCATTGTTTTCCAACAAAATCCATTTTTAAGCCCTTTTCAGCGAAATGAATTATCTCAAGTACATCTGTGTCATCAAAATTGTGATTATTGTTTAGTAAATGATTAGCAAAAGTTGATTTTTCGTTTTTATTATTATATGAACTTATATTTTCTTTTAGTCTAATTTTAAAATTGCGGCCTGACTGAAAAAAATGGATTTACTCGAGTCTCTTGAAATTTATAAAATTAAACGTAACCCTGAAATTCTACTAATAAATGATCAAGCTGACCTAATATATTCCCCTCTGTTTAACGTCATCTAAATTGTTTGTAAAATTGTTTTATAAAGTTGTTTGTAAAAATTTGGAGTATAGTTTGAAAATGACAGAAAATCTATCGAAATAAAGATAAAAAGTGTGTGATATATACGAAGGTATTTACAATCATTTATTAATAATAATGTATCACAAAGTAGAGGCCTCCACAATTACCTATTGAAATTGTTTTAACTTTCTAATAAATGTAAAACTACGCACAGAAACGCTCAAAATAATTAATTCTAATTATTACTTTTATTTTTTATATAGATATTGTTATATATTTTGTAAGCACTCATATCATATGTAAGGTGGGTAAGTGTCCAAAACAATATTTAAAAAAACAAGTGTCTTCATAGATAATCTAATATAAATTTGCTTGTAATTATAAATAGGAATTTAGCTCAATACGTGTGCATGATATAAAGCTTAGAGTACACACATCCACCCTTTAACTCCAATTAAATGGAAGTTAATGAGCGGATCATTTATAGTAGAAAATTTTAACCCTATAACTTGGACCTTGAAAAACTTCTTTATCCTTTAATAATTTCTCAGCATCACCAATTCAAATTCGATAAAATTCCAACAGAATAATTTTTCTAGTAGAAGGGTTCAGCTTAAATATTTGTCAATAATAATATATTTTAATGCTTCTTTTTAGAATACCCTTGACAATTTTTGTGATTGTTTTCTGAAACCTTATTTCTAGGATTCGTACAAAAATTTTGGAATTTACGAATTTTATTAATTTGATATTTCAATTATTTAAAATGTGTTTTGTTTCATATACCTAGGTAGAGGCTAATGTTAAAATTCCACAATCCTTAAAACCTTAACGACACGCCACTAAAATTTATAGGGCATAGAGCTCGAATGACACGTTTTTTATTACTATTAGACGTTGAAAATAGTTATTTAAGGTACAAGTGTAAAAAGTAATACTTTATTGCACGAACTAGCGTTTAAAAACACGAGCGAGGAACGAGCGAGTTTTTTTAAAGCCAGGAGTGCAATAAAGAAACTTCTTACACGTGTGCCTTACAAAATTTTATCTTCGATCGTAAAGGATTTCAAAGAATATATTCATATGAGTAATATTTTTATGTCATTTCAATAATTCAATTAATGAAAACATATTTTACCCGCAGTGCACTAATGAAAGCGTTACTTAGCAACCAGTAAACAAGTTGCACAAATATCTACCGCCATTATTATTTATGTTCGCTTTATTGTAATCGCTTCGACTTGCATTAAATGAAATCTTCAGAGTTCTTAAATCTGCCATTTCGTTTGTATTATATATTTTATTTATAGTTTATTAGTTATTTGTATCAATTAATAAAAAAATAAGTTTTTCGTCGAAAATTTGTGCTATAATATATTCATCTGTCAAATTTGACATTTCTGTGCAATAAAAACAGTTTGAAATTACCGTGCAATAAAAACGTAAAAAAGCACTAGTGCTTTAAAATGCCACTTTTACAATGAAAAATGATGCAAAAAGCGTCTACTTTCTGTACGATCGTAGATAAAACAATTTTTACAACGCCTGTAATCTATGATGCCATAAAGGATATTTGAATGAAAGAGCGCATAGTTTGCATTGTCATGCTTTTGATTCATAGACTTGAGTAAAAAGCATATCAGTACAAAAGTTTCAATATGCTGTTCCCATCTTAATTTAAAGTCAATTGACAATCCTAAAACTAATCTAAATGTCTTTATTTTATTTATTTTTGACTACCCTAAAACAAATACAGTTTAACTTGATGTTATATATTTTATTAGTATTATTGTAGCTTAGTTCTTATGGTATATGTTGGGTGGGCGGGTAGCCACTATTCTATCTTCCAGTTTGTAATTTTAAGCTAAGGATTTTTGTAAAAAGATATTAAAAAAGAAGTCTTTTCTTAGTAAATCTAATACAAAAACGCATGCAATTAAACCACACCTCTAATATTCGAAATAATTATAGAGTTTACTTCAAACTAAAATATATAAGCAATATCTGTTCTGTAAATAATTGTCGCCGTTGCCAAAATCCCCTTCTCTAGAGAAATAGTGCATCATTTAGACAATACTTGGCACCTTTATGGTAAAAATATATAGAATTATCTAAGAGATGTCTAACTATGTGTCCTTACACTTACGATCAAAATTTATTAATTTTAGAAATGACAAATATACAATGTAATTAGTTGAAATCTATACATTACTTAAACTATAAGTGTTTACAGAACCATGCAGAACAAAATAATATTTATACGTGACAAATTTTCGTTTAATATCCATCACTCTCTTGGGCGACACAAGCAGCAATAAGAAAAAATAAAACACCATGAAGTGTAAAAAAAAATATATACCATTATATGACTATAATTATTTTAACGAAAACAAAAGGACCATCTAATAAACTGGAATTGATCTAGTTTCTTAAAAATAATTCGATCTTTAAATCAACCAAATATGGGTTTAAAGGTGGCCAAGGTACTACAGAGGCAGTAACTGATTTAGTTTTTGATATAAATTCTACTTTCGATCAAAAATTGTGACTTTCTGCTCTATTTGTGGACTCTTCTAGAATACTTAAATGATTGTTTTCTAATATCAGGTCGTTAGGATCTAATCTACATTCTCTAGTTTTTGACATGTATCTTCTTCGTGCATATTTGATCTATTTACTCTATGTCTTGGTTACTTTTTTCATAATTTATATAATGTTTTTAAGAAATATTTGCATTAAAAATCTAAATATTTTTTGTGATGTGTGGTGAATAGTTTTATTTTAATATCACATCATCACGTAAAAACAAGCACGTAAAATTATTTTAGTTTTTTTCTTGAAAGCCATTAATAACAAGTAGGGGAGCACAATATTGTTTTTAAAATCTGTGTTGAGAAATTAAGTTTATGGGCAATTAAAAGGTAACCTTTTTAAATTAGGTTCTCCAATTGTCTGGCATGAACATTTTAATAATCACTGCTATTTTTTTCCTGTGAACATATTAATAATCAACAAGAACTATTGCTATAAGTGGCTTTACTTCAACTGTAAGACTGTAATGAGCTCAAATGATTGGTTTGTATTACAATCATTTAAAGAAAGCTTTGATGAACTGGATGAGCTAAGAAAATGCTAAAACAATAACAAAAATATGTGAAAAGGTTTTTCAGAAACAATTTTCTTCTAGGATGGCCAATTCTGTGAGTAGTAAGTTAGATTAGTAGTAAGTAGATACCAATCTTATTTCATTTTTTTTTATCAGATATCAATGAAACTTTGGTTAACTGTGAAAGATTATGTAGGGAAATTCTAGATGTCTTTTTAATTATGTGCAACAAATAAGTAAGTAAAGTAAGTTTCTAATTGAAGGTAAACTTTGTACAAAAATGCATTTTCTGATAGAATTTTATTTTAGAATATAAACTTAGAATTCGAGATTTTTGCACGATAACCAATTTGGTGACTTAATTTCTAATTGAGAGGAAAATAATAATTATTCAATTGTTTCTATGAATATTATTACTATTGTTGGGTAAAGTACACTTAATTTAAATTACGTGGAAATTAAAAAAATGTATTCTTAACGCTGGCTAGAGCCAAATCTTAAAGTTAATCTTTGGAGGTGTTATAGAGGAATAGTAAATTATATTTGAAAAAACTCTTTTTATTAACTAATTGTAAAAAAAATATAATTGTATGGTATTATGACGTTATAGTTTGTTGTTTATAAACTAAACTTGACATCATGACCTTAAGAAATTGCATAATCGTATTGATAATAATCGTGCGTAGTTATGAGGTGTTTTCAATAACAAACTAAATGCATTTAAGATATAGACTACTAAGAAAAAAACATATGAAATTTTATTAAATAGAATTAATATTAACAAACGTGTAAAAATCTTCTTTGTTTTCTTATTTTCTCTATGATTTTTGTAAAATATTTTTAAGTCTTATAACAAAACTATTGTATAGAAGGAGACACGATAATTTTATTTTACTACTTTATTTAAAATTACACGTGACTATAGTTTCGACTAACAGCTAGATATTGTCAAACACAAAGCCATCGTGTCTCCTTTTCCATTAGAGTTAAGATGTACCACAAAGTAAACGCCTTCACAATTAAACAAAACTATTATTTTATTATTTGCATATTTCAACCAAAAGTTTATATTATTTAGGATTAGCTTTAATGCAATTCAAAGAAATTAAAGTTTATGGGTTACAACGTAGTCAGCTCATGTAGCCTCTGCTCCTAAATATTCACAAATTTACCTTTGATAATGAGATGTCAAGTCTAGAAAACTGCAAATATAAACTATAAACTTAGAAGACTTTAGCCTTTACTTCAGTTCTAAAATCTGTAAGTACAGTACAAAATAGGATATGAACATGTCAACTAAAGTAAAATCAAACAAAATTAGGTATCCCTACGTACAATTAGATATTAGGTGTTTGACAATAATAGCCAATGAGTAAAAATACTAAAGTAGATCGACATAGTGTTAAATTTATATAATGAACATGTATCATGAAGTTAACTCCTCTATCATACAACATAGAACTTGGCTGGATTTGATCAAACAGCTATAAAACACGATCTGAAACATATTTTTTTGTAATACTCATGATTGATTACCTTGACATGGTAAAACTATCAATAAATAATATTTCTGTACATTACTAGATCGATTAGATGTCAAGGACACTCGATCACATTTGGCAAAGAAAATGGTCACGAAGACAATGCTCCAGCTCATTCGACTCGAGATACAACAGATAATTTGAAGAAGAAAAAAGACTGAAGCAGCGGATTCAAAAGTAAACTAAAAGATTTTACTCGGATGAGGAGGTCAAGTTGGAAGAAAAAAACTAAGTACATTATCTTAAATGGAATTTATGTCCAGAAATAAAACACTTCTTTAATTAAAGGAAAAGGTTTATTCATCATCAATTAAAAGACTTTTAAGCCCATATAGTATATATTGTATAAAGTCAATCCATAGCTTAGTATCATCATTGAATTCGCTGCTAAAACCAAATCACGTGTCAAGAAACTGTAAATAAAAATAAGCCTTTTCCTTCACCAAATTTTTACAATCAGTTTCAATAAGAATGTAACACAACAAGCATCAACTATATTTAAAAAGAGTTCATTTGGAATAACAAAATAATGAATTGATCCACGTGCTGGTCATTCATTGAACTAACTTTTTATCTCCTCAAGACACGTTCAAGGAATTTATCACTAAAAAAAATACAGAGCTCGCATTGATGAATCCACGACGCATATCTGCCATCAACACATAAAACAACTGATAATGAAACTGAATGGAAATTTCCTTTCCTTGTTATCGTGCAGATGTGCATGAATAAACCATAATTGTGACCGGTTCAGCAGCAGCATGAAGGGGGACCGGATAGATGGTTCTGTGCATTTTTCTCGGGCATTATCTGGTGATAATGATAAGAATTTCAAAAACGCCATCGGATCGATTGTTTCGAAAATTCGCGTGACGCCCGTATGTGGGTTATTGGGTTGCCATTTAAAATGTGCAACATAGAATCGCGACCCGACCCAAATTGATAAGGGGAATATGTCGCCGATAAAAGACTGTCAAAACATTCTATTATGTTTATGCGAGACGGAGAATTGCCGCTCGTCAAGGCCACGATTATTTGCATATTGTTGGGAATACAATAATATTTTTGCAAAGGTTTTGTTTTTGCGAAAATTCGTTTTGATTATAAACTCATATTTTTTGTAAGCTTAAAACTACTATAGATATTATATAGAATGAATTATAAGCATACTAATATGGAAAAGCAGAATTTCTAATTTAGTGATCTTTGATAGAAGAAGGAGAATATTGATAGAATTGGATTTTCTTCTAACCAAATAAATTAGTTTGGTCTCCAAAAGGGTTCTTTATAAATATAATAATCATGTTATTTTGATGTTTGTATACTCGTATACAATCATAATATATTACTAAGGAAACTTTGAGCAATGTATTGTAAACTGAAGAAATATACCTAAAATCAAAAATAATAAGTTATAGAAATTCTGGCAATTGGGATGGATGACCGTAGCCTTTACTCTTTTTTAAGTAACAAGCTCATTAACAAGGACTTAAATACACAACGAAGAGACCACTTGGTCGATAACGAAACTACTACTAAAAGTGATATACGTGTTTATTAAAAATCGTGTCAACCAATTAAATTACCCACCAAGATGACATCTATCTTTGTATTATCCATTATATAATACCATCAAATAAAGATATTCATACCATTTATGAAGTCATATACGTTGCTATCAAACTAAATAAGTTAGGATGAGGTAGACCATCCATCAAATTGATAAATATATATAAACTTCATTTCAACATATTTTTAAAAATATGAGGACAATCGATACATTTGGAGAAGTAATGCACTTTCTCTATTCATTTAAAATAACAGTAACTTATTTTGGAAATAAAGTAATGGAACATAACAACTGCATAACTTCTCCCAATTTGAAAATTTGGTTAATCAAAAAAGTAGCAGAACAAGTATACAATATATTAAAGCTAATGGACAATGTAAAGATTATTGTTATTTGAAAACTGATATAAATGGAATAAACTTTACTTATAAAGATATTATTAGTTTCACTACAACTAACTCATACATAAAAACACCTAGACGTGATATCTTCTTCGTATTCTCGTCATTCTCTACCATCACCGGATAGACCGTCGATAAGAAACAAAACAACAAATCCTATAAGAAAAAAGGCAGACTCGATACGTTACTTGTTTACTTCTGAAAGTCTCATTTTTATCAATATATCCCACGTTTGTACTCACCCCCCCCCCCCCCCCCCCTTCACAACTTTGGAAACAAGCTCCGAGCTTTTATATATAAATAAGAATGATGGATCTGACGATGGTCGGTGGAGGCGTGTTTCGCTCCAACTACATCTAAAAATTTTCTTTATTTGCAGAGAAGAAGTATTGCACGGACGACAAGGATCCGGCGTTCAAGCTCGCCATCGGGGAGCAGGGACCCAGCCCCCGGGGGACCTGCATGTTCGTCAAGTGTAGGGACGTCGTTGATGGCAAATCAGTCTTCACACGGATAGGGTGAGTGTCCAATGAATTATTCAGCAGAATGTAATTGAGAAAGCCGACACTGTCGTGGTCGCTCTAGAAATATTACATTATTATCAAACGTATTGATCAAGTAAATCTTTGAAAGAGATTATTCGCATAAATTCAAATTAATTTTATACTTAAAAAAAACGATAGGAAGAGGCTTTATCGATTAATGAGCATCATCGAAAGGATGGGGAGTATTTCTAAAGATACAAAACTTTGAATTCGGACTATTTCGAAGTATTTAACAAACTCCTAATAATAGGTAAATAAATTAACAACACTTGATTTGTTTCACTGAATTTTATAACGGGTGTCCAAGAATTATTGCAGTCCCGGGTGGCGTTGGAATAAAAAACGTAGGTCGATTCTCACATGTTGCAAATAAATGAACTGAAATTTTTAATGCACATTTAAGTTATGTTTGACAATTAAAATGTCAGTTCATTTATTTGCAACGTGTAAGAATAGACCTACGTTTTTTACTCGACTAGTTTCGCTTGTTACAGCATTTTCAAGAGTAATTATTAGAAGAAAACCAGTGATATTTATATAAATTCAGTGAAACATACCAAGTGTGTTTAATTTATTAACCTATTATTCCACAATGTTTCACCAAGAGGCAACATCATCCAAGAAAAACTTCTAATAATATTCCTTCCACCTTTAATGTTGGAAATAATTTCGGCTAATTAAGCTTGAAGTAAAGCATTGTTTTAATAAACCCTATCGTATTTAAAAAAAAAAGAAAAAAAAAACGTGTATGATTGTGGAAAATATTTAAAATAAACTACCTAATATCTTTTAGAAAAAGTTGGTTGTGTATTTTACAAATAATATGTCTGTGTAGTTCGAGCAATTTTAATATTAGTCCATTTCTTCAATAATGTAGATAATGTAAATAAAGTAGAATAGTTTTAATGATTCTTGAGACTTCTACTTCGATATACATACCGGAGTATGAAATAAAAGATTTTTAATAACAATCAATGCGCCATTATCAAAACTTAAAGTCTAATAGAAGTGATATTTTTTGCTATTTCCATGTGTATAATGTATATGTAAATTAAGTTGCCTATGTCTATGACCGATTAATATAAATTATTTTATTTAAGTGTTATGGAAGCTTGCACATTGTAAATTTTTAAAACCAAGAAAGATCAATAATTTATATTAATCTGTGATAGGCAACTTATTTTACACACACATACATTATATCACATAAGAACAGCAACAATACTATTAGATTTATTTGTACTATTAACATTATTGGTTCTTGTTTTAATATTTAAAAAAAAACTAAATAAACTGCAGATATTTATTAATTATATTTCAGATTGTTAATGTGTTTCAGGAACAAAACCAAGTGTTTTAATTACATTCTAAATAATACAAAAATGTTCTACTACAGGTTAAGTGAGAAATTAATTGATTGAATTTACATTTACTTATTTAAAAAATATTGTGTTTCGTGATATTACTACTTTTCTCGAATCTTTCTTTTTTTCTCTGACACTGAAGAAATATCAAGATATGATAATAAAGGTGCCATCTGTTGTATAAGCGTTGCACTAGATTCCTGTTTAAGTGGATAACCACCGAAAAATCAAGGGAACTGTCAACAGCGACAATAGATGGCACCTTTATTGGAATATCTTGTTTTACGGTTTACCCGGAGAGTTAAATACTCCAAAGTTATACTGGTTCCCTGTCTCTAACTACGCTACGCTGATGAGATCCAAAATAGATCGAAACCGGTCCGTAGCTGTTATTAACGGAGAACAATAATTCATGCTGAAGAAGTATTACTAAAATAAAATATTAACAAATTTCGTAATTTTCGAGAAAGATAAAACAGCTTAAAAAATTTGTTATTAAAAAAATATTAACGAATTATAATAGTTAACATGAAATTTATAATAGAATTAATTGTAAAGAATTAACAAATGACTAACTTACAAAAACTAGGTTTTGCATATAGGGGGGAAGGGTTTATTTTCGAGAAAAGTATGGGACTATAAAATGATAGCAACCACACTATTTTATGGCATGAATTAATTATACCGCATATTGAATTTCTACATAAATTTAATTTTAAATGATTTTTCTTTTTGATTTAAAAAATTGTTTATTCAAAAATATATAATCCATTCAAATTACGTTTATTAACTGTTTAGAGAAATACAAATAGGAATTGCTTGACATGTTTCTTTTAGTTTTGTGTTTTAGTGGTTAAAAATCTTTAAAATATTTTGTTTTCTTTTTTTCACAAAAGAAAATCATGATATCTAAGTAGATTGCCATTCTTTACATATTATATACAGGGTGAGTTTTTTTTAGATACTCTCTCTTCGGAAACTACTAGAGAGATAAAAAAGTAACCGTTTTTTTTAAATGTAGTTTTACGAGACGTCTAAAATCGCACTTTTAAGGTTTTCAAAAAAAGTCAAGAGTAACTAGATATTTTGAAAAAAGTAAAAGCTGTCAATTTTTTTAAAATCAATATATCTCAGTTATTATCACAGATACAAAAGATAATAGATAGTTGTAGATAAGTTTACGCAGATTAATAAAATATATTTACAAAATTTTTTCATGGCTAACTATTTTTGTGTTTTATAATAAAACTTGAAAATGACTATAACTCACTTATTTTTAAAAATAACTATGCCATATGTGATATCGGAGAAAAAATAATCTATCGAATGAGGACACAGCCAACTATGGTTTCTGTTTAAAAAAATGTAAGTTTGCGTCATATCTCGGAAAATAATGGCGATAAAAAATTGAATATATTTGATTTATCTGCGTAAAATTATCTACAACTTTGCTTGTCTGTCATAATAACCGAGATACATTGATTTGAAAAAATGACACTTTTTACTTTTTTATTATCATAGACTTTTTTTAAACTTTTAAAGTGGGATTTATCCATCTCGTAAAACTACACTTCTTTCCCCAATTAACCATTTTCTATCTCTTATAGTTTCCGAGATTCTCATACAGAACATCTAAAAAAAAAATTGTTTACAAAAACAAATGATTATTTTATTTCTGTCATATACCATTTTATTCTTTTTTTGTTGCAGGTAAAAATGATAAAATAAATAAAAAACACTCTTCATATGTTTTTTTTTTTGTTAAAAATTAATACAAATAAAAAATAATGATAAAAAGAGAAAAGAAATTAGTAGAATATTTATTTCTTTATTTGAAAACAAATTTTTATTCTCAAAACAGTATTAAAATTTCAAAACAAAACTGTTCAACGAAAATGAAAAAAAAAAATATTATTTTTTTTCTTACATCTTGCAAAACATTAAAAATATATAAAATTATAAATTACCTCACTTAATTATTGCCAAAATAAAACAATTGCTCAAAAGCTGGTACTAACTTTAACAAACAAAGAACTCTTGGATCTTAACGGCGTTCACTTCATGGTACATTTCAATATTAAGACTAAAAAAAACACTTTTACTTTTTTATAAAACTTTAAACTTTATTTTCAGTGTCTAGTTTCGACTAGACGGTAATCATTATCAAAATAAGTGTTTGAAACTAGTCACTGAAAATCAAGTTTAAAGTGGTATAAAAAAAGTAAAAGTGTTTTCTTTATTCTCGAACAAAAAAAAAGTTTAAAGAGAATAAAAAAAAAAGAAATGCAAATATTAATTATTGTTTTATTTTAGTTGTTTCAAAACAATTACTAAGCTTTTTCTACAATCGTTTGAGGCAGATAAAAATCATTAAATATTTTATTTGATTAGAAAAAAAAATATTTATTTTGTATTTAAAAAAATGATTTTTCAGCTATGTTTGGGGAATGAAAATCACTGAACATAAATATGTTATCGTAACTTTCAGGTTACAATTATTTGTGTATTTAAATTGTTTAAAAAAGATTAAAACAAACAATATTATATTTTTTATATTTTATTTTCATAAAACACATATTTTTTTTATTTCTCTGTGAGAGGTAAAAATTACCAAATAACAATAGGCGTCATTAGTTTTCTTTCTTTGTTAAAAACTAATGCAAATAAAAAATAATGATAACAGGAGAAAATAAATTAGAACATAATTAGTATATCATTACTTTTTATCTGAAAACAATAAAAAACTCAAATACATTCGTTATTTTATGAATTACAAATTATCTTACCTAAAATAGTGTTATAATAAAACAATTTTAAGTCGTCAAAAATAAAATAAGTATTAGTATTTTTAAAGCAATTATTTGTAATTTTCTTTTTTCAAAACATAAAATGACTAATTTTTTCACAATTGGTTTTGGCAGATGATAATCTCTAAACATAAACTTTCTTTCCAAGTTATATTTATTTGTCAATTTCAACTGTAAAAAATTTAGAAAAAAAAGTTTAATATTTTTTTAACTTGTTAAAATTTCATTTATATAAAAAACATAGTTTATAGATTTCTTTTATTTATTTCTATATTTTTTGTGTCAAATACGTAGTTTTTTTCTTTCTTATAATATGATATAAATAGAAATAACAAGAGAAAACGAATTAGAACTTTCCTTACTTAAGATATTGTTAAAATAAAACAATTTTAAATCATAAAAAAATAAAATAAGTAAAAACCTATGTATTAGATTAAAATTTAAGCAATTAATACTTTAAAATATTTAGGATTCTATATTTTTTTTAACCTTCAACTCCCGGAAAATAAAATAAATTTTTTTATAAATTCTTTTTTCATTTTTCCTTAGTTAAAATAGATATTGTCCTAATAAAAATGTTTCACCACGGGTTAAGTGAGAAGTTAATTAATCGTATAGATATTGTCTATATAAAACGATCTTAAATTGACAAAAAAAAAATGTATTAAATTATTTCAAAAAAAACAGCAACAACCACTGTTCTTTCTCAATGCATTCATACTTCCTTCTTCCCCATGTTTCTATACCCTACAGCTTTTCTGGCTTTCCATAAACATTTATACCCATTCGGCGTGCCCATCGTATCCACCTGTGCATTTAAATATGAAGCCCAAATATTTTAATTCCTTTACCCTCTCAATCCATCCAAATTCACAAACTTCACCTCCTCTTCCTCTATACTTAAATAGCATCCTCTTTGTTTTTCTTGCATTAATTTCCAGTCCAGTTCCAGTCCAGTCTACATACTTCTCCACTCTCTGCATCACCTCTTTTAAATTTCCTCATTCGCCAAAAGCATCATATCATCCACATACGCCAGGATCCATACTTTCCCTTTTTCAACCACTATCCAATTTACTAATATATATGCTAAACAACAAAGGGCTCAGCGGACAGCATTGTCGCACCTACATCCAAATTCTAAACCATTCAGATATTCACTTCCACATTCACACTCACCCATCAGTATACCATTACTGCACTAACTTCTCTCCTTCTCAAACACCCCACTAATCTTTCCTTTGGTACAGTATCATATTATGCTTTTAAATCCAGGAAAACAACATACACACCGCCCTTTTATTCCAACACTCTCCACAATCCTTACTAGTATAAAGATTTTATCCTTTCTTCCCTTCCCTTTTCTAAAACCCCCTTGCGTCTCCGGTACCAATCCTCTGGGCTCCACCTCATTCTCCAGCCTATTATTTACCACCGTCATGATAATTTTTTACCCGGTATACATATACTTGATATTCATCTATAACTCTCTATATTTAATATATCTCCTCCTTTGTGTACCGGGCACCTAATAACCTAATACGCTGCATCTTCGGAAAAACTGATTCTTCTGTCAGATTTGGTTAAGCAACTCTCTCAGCTTTCCCTCTTTTTCTATCTCCTTCCACATTTTTGCCTTTAACCCGTCCAGCATAGCAGCTTTCCAGCCCTCCAAACGCTTTTTCTATTTCCTCCGCCGTAAGCTCTTCAACCTTCCCCATCGACTCTTGTTTCCCTACCCCACTAGGTTCTTCTCTCATTGTACTACATTACTTTGTCCATTCTTTTAAAGACACTCGTATATAAAATATTTACTTGTTTTTTTCTTTATTTTACTTTTCTCTCCTTTATTCTTCTTTTTAAATACTGGCATGTGTTCGACAATCAGATGCCATTAAAATTCTAAAATAGCCTGGAAGTTCTAATACTCACAGATAAAGTAAAAAAAGGAAAGTTGCATAATAAATATGAAATTTGAAATTGTGTGCAAAAATTAGAATAATATTAGAAAACCAAATATATTAACAGTAAGGCTCAAATCGAACCTTATTGAAACATTTCAGAGAGTTTGAATCTAAGCCTGTCCAATCCCTTATGTTTTAGTTACTCTTTAAGCTTATTATATATTACGAAATACTAATTTGATGATTCTGGGATTTTTATCAACCGGTTTTCCATCTATACAATCTTTTGCAACTAGTGCTATAGTTTGTGAAACTATTATTAAGATGTTTGGTGTTTAATTATTACCGTTTATACATATAAAATATCTTTAAAGATACTGTAATTTTGTATTTCAAACAACCTGTATTTAGTGCTGAAGAGATTGCATCGTCCGAGAAGGATGCTGAAAGTTCTTTAGTCTTCTCCTCTTAATGTCAGGTGCTTGCTCAATGGGCCAAAGTTCAGGTTGAAATTTCATAATATTGACATTATCTTCCGCAAATCGGTACATAAAAACTCTTGTAATATGGAAACAAGCATTGTCTTGCTGAAAAATGGATCTTCTAACTGCCGAAGAAACAAAGAATATGGGTATATATCACCTCATTCGCATATCACAGGGGAGTTATATGGCCACGGAAAAATACCCATAACATCCATAAGTTATAACATCCCATGTCATAATTCCTACAGTTTTATGCAAAGGCTTACCAATATAAACTTTTATATTACAACGTTCTCCACATCTTTATTTGATCCTCATACAGCCATTATGCATCCTCAAACAAAATTGGGATTCATTACTAAACACCACTCTATGCCACTCTAGGGTCCTGTTCAGTCGCAACCTACTTCAAACGTAGCTGTCGGTGTGGTAACAGAGGATTGCAAATCGAGTGTTCTGATTCTGTAGTAAACAGTTAAAAATGATGATCGCCGTTAGCTAACCATGGATCAGTACTAACAATTTCCTGTGTTATATAATTGTACTGCAGATCTTGTTAGACACATTTCCATATTGAACAAAGGACCAGGAAAGGAAATCAGAGTACGAAAAAGATTGAAGAAGTAAGATTAAACTAAAAACTCAATTCATCTCTAACGTTACTTAATTCTAAAAATATGTACAATGCCCTCGTTATGAAAAAAAAATAAATAAACATAATATAAATATATAGATACCTATGATACCTCTTTTGATATGACTTTCACGAATAGCTTTGTGTGATTTTAGAATTGTGGTAAGCGTTAATTAATTCTGTGACAAGTTACGTAACTCCATTACAAATTTTCTATGGTTTGCTGTATAAATTTTTTTTTGAAGTATAGTTTGAAAATGAATATGTCGAAACTATAGTTACGAATAAAGATAAAAGTGTGTGATATATAAAAAAAGAATTTACAATCATTTATTTGCTGTATTGCTGTCAGGAAAATTTTAAAATATTTTATTTATAGAATCTTAAATTAAAGGTCAACTATTTTCCCACTTATTTTAACAAAATTTCAAGTTTGGATAAGTAGAAATGCTACAACAGTGTAAGCTCTTTGAAGATATTAAAAAAAAACATGCAATAAAATTAATCTTTTGACAATGAAAAGCTTTAAGCTCAACTTATCTTAACTTATTAACCTCTTACTAGATGCCTTCGAGTTCCTAGTACAAAAGATAAATTTTTAGTTTATATAAAATTGTTATTTTGGACTGATCATCTTAGGTATGATTGGTGATGAAAGCTATTACTTTGTAATACATCTTGTAATCAGAAACTTTTAAAGAAAATGCCGTTTTGTAAATGGGACACAATACAATAACAATACAATTATAGTTTCGACTATAATCTAGTCATTATCAATAGTCAGTGTAATTGTTTAAAATATAGTGGTAAAACAAAGTTATTGTGTCTCATTTACAAATCATTCAAGATGTACCACGAAGTAAACGCCTCTACCATCAAATATTTAAAATGCACTTTGTTGATATCATACACAGGATTTAAACACTGTAATGACTTTACCAATTTATTAATCATTAAAATATTTAATGGCTAAAACTCATATTCATTTAATAGTTTTAGTAAATCATCAACAAACCCTTACTTTAATTACTCCTTTGTCTATTAGGAATTAAATAGTATTTTACCAACATCTACTTAATCTACGTAGATAGAATAATTGAAGTATAGAAATTTAAAAAAATCTATACTTTTTAGATGACTTTATTAAAAACATAGAAGTTTTTAGAAACGAAAAAATACAGATAACCTTTTTTATCAACGCATCTTCTAAATAAGTAACAATAGAGTAATGTGTTCTAATTGATAAAAAAGCTTCTAATTAATAATTCGAATGAATCTTTTCTTCAACTTTATTATTACTTTATGGGCTGTATTCTAAGTTTTTTTTAGAAATGATTTGGATTATATGTAGATTATCATCTAATATTTTTCAACATTTGTACTCTGATAAGTATAAACTTGGAAGTGTCTTTAAACCTTTGGAAAAGAACAATTTTCTTTCATTGTGGGTATATAGGTCTCTATTGTTTACAAAATATTTCCAAGTTGCTGCAATAACGTATTATTGTATTATAGTGGTGTTTTTTATAATATTCCTTTGGTGTACTCTTTACTGTTCTGTTTTCTTGTTTATCTGGCTTAGTGTACGATTCTACTTGTGAATGGACTTTATGTTGAAGAAAGAAGAGGAAAATCATCAATATCTTTATATTTTAGTAATGATGTGTTCGAATCAACTTGTAACCTTATCTACATATACCAAGCATAACATTAGGTAAAAGATTATCATCCATTGATTTAATCGCACCGTATAGGATATTTCCTACAAAAGCTGTTTTTTGAAGCAGAAAGGGAAGATTATCAAGAAACCTGAAAGTTCTTTTTTCGCATCCCTAGTCCTCGTTTCAAAGAAGAACAATGAATAATGTGCGTAATGTATTAAGAACTGTAACTTTCTACTCATATTAGCTCCTTATCCCGTTTTTACCCTATAAAAAGATGACATCTTCCCTAGAAGTTTCACCTATTTTAAACTACTCCACATCTCCTTTTAATTTCTACATATTCTCATTTCATTGGTCGTTCTTTCCAAGGCCTGCGAGCATACTTTGGCGTACTGAGCCCTTGCTGACACCACCCAATTTTCTTCTTAATAAATCCACAATCCTACCTATCACTATCCTCACGTTTGACTGAAGGCAAAAATCTGCTTTAGAGTTTTTAGGCATGAAGAATGTATTTGACTCTGTATGGTATCAGGGTCTGCTGTATAAATTTAAATTCCCTAAACAGTAAGTAATTCATATCCAAAAAAAAATACATCGATTTATAAAAGTTAAAATACAATATTCCCTATCTAAATTTGTCTGCCCTTCACAAGAAGATTCGCGATATCATCACTGCTATACTCTACTAAAATATTTTGTTATGATATGTACCATACCAATCCCAACTACTTTACCCATCTTATTTATTACAATCCGCCCTGATGACACATTCCTTATTTGAATCTTTGGTGGGCAATCAAATCAAATTGTTTTGTTTTCTACTTCATCAGAGTCACTGGATTTTTTTATAACATAGTTGTACTCTGTTTTGTTATTGATTGGGATAAAGCTTTTAATTGTTAACATCTTCAGATCAAATTTCTTTCTGCGCTTCTTTAAACGTTTGTCTTCTTTAGGCTCTTCATCTATAAAATATTCTATAAGTACTCTAACAACTACACCAATACATCCAGAAATGGTTTCACTATTAAAATTAACCCTCTTTTATAAAATTTCAGTATTTGCATCCAACATTCTCATTAATGGCATACAAATATCACAATATAAAATGTCAATACTCTAACTTTACCATCAACACTAGTCATAATGATGGTTGCGAGCGTTACTACGTGGCAATCTATATTCACTAGATAAAGTCGAAAGTCAACGCGAGTCTTCCGCAAAAAGAAGGTATATACATAAGCTACGCAACAAAGTTATATAAAATAATCTGCCGCCCTTGGCTGGAATACAGACCTGTCTTATTAGTCAACCTCAACCACACAATGTTCTACATTACATTGAAATATGTGAAGATTCCGCACTGAGAATTTTTAGAAAAAAAGAGATCTTAATAATCTTCTTCACAACACAATCCTTTAAAAAACCACTAATGTAATTCTAATCCATTAAGGCTTTCGATTTTTTGAACAACGATTTATTAGACAAGGGCAAATTTACACAGTTGAGCAACAATGTGGGTATTAAGACTGAAATCATTACTTTGTGATATATTTTTGATAACACATGCAGGATTTATTAATAACTATAGTTTTAACCTTTAAAACAAGGACGCCTTTGTTTGTGCAGTTAAAACATGAAGCCTCAATCCTGCAAAGCATAAACAGCACCATAGAATTGTAATGCCCATAATTCCATTTCACCAAAATGCTTACCACCAAAATGAGATTTTCCTCCAAATGGTTGCTGGGTAACCAAGGTATAGAGCATGAATTTTAATGATTCCCTGGTATTGCCTTTTTTTAGGTCAGCTGGATCAAATTTCTACACTCTTAAAATAACTTCTCTAAACTGTTTATTATCTCTTGTGTTTAAAACTCGACACTTCCTGAATTAATAGAATTAATGTCTTCCAGAGATATGTAATATTTAATACTCTCCAAACGGACTAGCAAAACTGTCGCTACATCTACCAGAATAACAAATACATTGGTTTTACCTACCATAACATTAAATTTAATAATACCACAGACGAACTATTAATATTTAACTGTAAGTTATTAGTTTTGGAATTTGAAATTGAAATTTTTAATACATTTTCAGATTTGAATTAAAATTCCAAAACGAATAACCTAGAGTTAAATATTAATCTTTCGTCGGTGGTATTATTAAATTTAATGCCATGACAGGTGAAAGCAATGTATTTGTTATTCTGGTAGATGCGGCGACAGTTTTGCTAGTCCGTTTGCAGAGTATTAAATTTCCGGATAACTTTTCGCCGACCATTTCCGCTCGATGATAGAAAATCTGACGGGCACAACTGAAATAAATTGAAGCTTTTCATTCCGTCGTCTCGTGAAAATTCCACATAATAAACTAAATTAGTAAAAAAGTTTACATTAGAATATCTTCGTGTGAATAAGTTAATTTTTAATTTAACTATATGAAGCATTTTTAATAAAGGAGCGTTAACGTTACGAGGTTATTCTATTATAATTTTGGGTGTAAAATGAACAAATATAATTTTTATATGTTTGGACAACCGCGATGTTCAGGTTAAAAGCGAGGACCGAAGGGGCCAGCGTTCATTAAAATTTTACATTTCAATTCGCACCGCCAGGCAGAAAATATACTGCCGTCCTTCGTATAAAAAAGGCAAAAATAAATTGTAAATGGTTTTGTTAATACCATCATAAAGTATACAGGCCAGGAGTTTCATTTTTTATGGACCATTATTACATATTTTATAGTAAAACCTAGAGGGTTGTTTTTTCCAAAAATAATGTATTTGGGTTATTGGGAATTCATACATATTAATTTAATTTCTTGAATGACTTTCTCATTTATCACTTGGTGAAACATTTTGAATTATTATTGTTAGAGGTTTAAATTAAGTTACACTTCGTTTGTTTTACAAATTTTCTTGAAAATGCCTTAAAAAGCGAAATAGAGAAAAAATGTGAAACAAGCCAAATGTAATTTAATTTAAACTTTCATATTAATTTATTACAATCTAAACGTAAAGTAATACTATAAAAAGAGCAAAAATGAATGGCAAAAATATATTGCAATATTTAATGATCTAAATATAAAAAGATATTTCTTCTTATAGTAGTACAAGTCCTTCCACCCTGTTATTTGTGTATACAAATGAGCTTGTTATTCGCCCTCGTTACATATACGATTGTACACTTGGATATTTTTATATTTCTATATTCTACTCCAATCATTCTGTCACTGGAAACAATTTAATATATTTAAATTTAGCAATATGATACATTTAACAAGTACGAATTGAGAAAAAGATGAAATGGCAGTATTTTTATCGCAACTTCGGGATAAAATGGGGGAAAGATCAATCGAGGGCCTTGCCCTTCTCCGGCGGTTCTCTGGGTGAGACATTACCATAACATCAAATTACACACACCTAATCCCCCATCGTGAAACGACTTCTCACTGTCGAGGGTTAAACGTGAAAAATAGACCAGCGCGTGCACACCCACGGGGAGTGTGCTGAAGCGAAATTAAAATTACCCTAAGTGGATTTACATTAATTAATGTAAACTGCTGAATGTCTGAACCGTGTATTTTCTAGGATTCGTCGAAATTATGTTTATACACACACAAATTAGTGTGCAAAGGAAACAATTAATTTGCATTGCTTATTCTAAATAGTGTAATTGTAGAATGTTCTTGGAAACAAACGATATATACAAATATTTACCGCGCTTAAAGAAATTCAAATAATAACATACAAATTAAAAACTATAGTTTTCTTACAATTTTAATGTTGAATACTAACTTCATACACATAGATAAAAACATTTCTGAATGAATATCATAGATCCAAATACCTATATAGCATATATAAAGTACAATCCTTTTATTTAAAAGAAGTAAAAGAGCTTGTGTGTCATTCTCCAAAAAGTTGCTCCTTTGTACAATCTTCCTCAGGATTTTTCTATAATAATCCCTAATGTAATAATGTAATGATAATTCCAGTTAGAACTACTTTTAGATTTCTTCTCAGGTTTTCTTACATTTAACATCTAAATCTCGCATAGAAAATGTGACCATGTTTTAATTACGACAATAAGAACTCCCAACTCTCATTTCTAAAACATTCACTTCTCTAATAATTTTATCCATGATCAGAAGCTTTTGCAACTGCACAAATTATGTCGAGGTTGTACTTTAAAAATACTTGATTTCATAGCTAACATCTTCTCAATAATTTTAAAATTATTTGTAAATAACTCAATCTCATGTTTAATTTTCATATTTCCACTGAATTAACTGACATATTTTTCTATTTACTGTTCACAGTGAAACAAAACCAAGTATTTTATTCAATCAGAACTGAATTACTAGTTTTTAGTTTTTCCTCCACAATTTCTATTGTTTTGCACTAGTGTCTACAGAACGATATTGCGACATTGTTCTAACATTTCCTGTTTCTTACATAAATCATACGATATTTTGGCAATAGATTTTTTGAGAAAAGAAGCCTATTGCAACGTTCCTAAGAGGAGATTCAGGGTGCCTTGTACACATTGCAAGTTGAGGAACCAATCAGATCATTAATAAAGATCACAAATAAGAGGGGACCAAGATTAGCGCCTTGAGGCACCCCGGACGTTGAAATGTATTCATAGGATTTATGCCCATTGTAGTACACATAACTACTTCGTATTGAAAGATAAGATTTCATCAGGTTCAGAGTGCGCTGAACAAGCCCAAAAGTTGCAAGTTTATTTAACAAAATTACATGATTTACGCAATCAAACGCACGGGAGAAATTTGTATATATTACGTCTGTCTGCTTACGTTTTTCAAGAGACTCGCTTATAAACTGGGTGACAATTGCCAGGTTAGTAATTGTGGATCTACCCTTCATAAATCCATGTTGGTGTAAAGCGATTGAAGATCTTGCGTGGTTATGCAAGGACGTATATAGAACTTGTTCAAATATCTTGCCAAAATTTGATAATAAAGCTATCGGTCTATACTTACCAACATTGGATTTATCACCCTTCTTATATACAGGGATCACTCGTGATTGTTTCCATAACTCCGGAAAAGTATCCATCCAAATTAATTATTGTCATTACGGGTTTAACAAATATGCATTTGCAGTCTTTGATGAAGAAGCTAGGAAGTTGATCATCTCCGGGTGTATTGTTACTTTTAAGTTTATTATTAATAATAATAATAATAATAATAATAATGTGTCTTTATTATCATAGTGTCAAAAATTTTTACAAAATGAAAATTGCGTCAGGTTACATGGCAGATAGAATATCAATTTCATTAAACGGCGACAAATAAAAATAGTTACAGTTTGAGTAAGAGTGGAAAGGATTAATAATTGTGGCCGTGGCGTAAATATTAGAGAACGCAGTGGTGAAAGAATCCACAATGTTCTCTGACTTGCTAAGTATTATCACCTTAATTCATTTGAACGGGTATTCTAGAGGTACTGGTTTTGGAATGCACAAAGTTCCACAACTCCTTAGGGTTACGTTTAATATCATGTTCAACTTTAGCTATATAAGCTCGATATATTCATTTTATCATGTTTTTAACCTCACGTCTCAGACGGTTGAATTCTAAAAAATAAGCTAGTAGAGCGCCATTTGCGACGATAATATTCCTTAACCGAATTGTGGTTTTAATTTCACGAGTATACAATGGTGGAAAAGTTGACCGACTGCTTTCACATTTTGGAACCGTATCAGCAAGAAATGTAGAATGGGACTTCAATAGTTTGATTTCTTCTTGAAGGGTAACTATGGCTGACTTAAGACCATTAATGTCGTCTCCCAGATATTTACAGTATTTACAGGCCCACGACAGACCACATTTTAAAATAATTTTCCTAGCTTCAGTTTTTTAATATCAACACAAGTAATTTTATGTATTTTTTACAAATGCAATAGATTACACACATATGTATTTCTGCTGCTGAATTGCAACAATGACAGTTATTCATATTGCTTTGCAGTGTCAGTTATGGTGTCAAAGTTTAATGAACAACAACTAAATGAGACGATAACAGGAAAAGGCGGTTTTTGCAAAAATAAATTAAATTAAAATTGCATTCAAATTAAAAAAAAGATTCAGATTTAAAGTGGGAATACAAGGACACGATTCACGCTATTTTTAAATGTTTTTCTCGTGAATTTTCATTTTTTTTTAAATTATTTTTCTTTAATGTTTCTTTGAGAAAATTTAAACTTTATCATTATTTTGTCTTTTTTTTCTTAAAATAGTAAAATGTTTTTCTTTAAAAAAAAAATAAGATTTTTTTTTATTTTCTAGGTAATTTTTATATTATATTCTCAAAAATATTCTATTTTTTCAGCGGTTTTAATAGAACTGAAAAAAAGTTTTTTTTTTTCGTAAAATGTTTGCCTAAACAAATTAATTATTTCTTTAATGTTTGTCTTGTTAAATTTGAAATGTTTTCTTGTTTTAATAATTCTTCTCTCATTTCTTATTTAATGTTGTTTCCTTCGATTTTTTATCACTTTCCTTTTTTTAAGTGATAATAATATTTTAGCAATTTCAAATATTTCATAAATTTAGAAATTTTAAAGTTTTTTACCTAAAATATTAAAATGTTTTTCTTGGGAAAATTTTAAGAAATTATTTAATTTTCTAGGCAATTTTTATATATTCTGAAAAATTTTCTAAACAAATCTATTATTATTTTACAAATAAAATTTCAAACTGTTTTAAAAGATTAAAAAAATATTTTTTGTTAAAGTTTTCAAATGTTTTATTTTTCATAAACTGTTCGCTTATACAAATTATTTATTTAGAATATTTTCCTTGCTGAATTTTCACTTGTTTCTTTTTTAAATCTTTCTATTCTCATTTCTTAATTATATTGTTTCTTTGAAAAAATTAAAACGTTCATTCTTAAGTAGTTTCTTTATTAATATTTTGGAAATTTCAAATATTCCTTAAAGTTAGAAATTGTTTTCCTAAAATATGAAAATGTTTTTTCTTAGGCAAGTTTAAAAAAAATAATCTCTAGTCAATGTTTATATATTTAAGAAAATTCAAAACAAATCTATTTTTTTCAAATAAAGTTTCAACTGTTTTGAGAGAATTAAAACATATTTTTTATAAAGTTTTCAATTGTTTCTTTTTTCGTAAAATGTCAGCTTAAATAAATTAATTCTTTAGAATGTTTTTTTTAAAGGTTGTTCGTGTTGAATTTTCATTTTTTTAAATCTTTCTACTCTCAATTCCTTAAAAAAACGTTCGCTGTTCATATTTAAGAAAAAATTAATACATATTTTTTTAATTTCATCTATTAAGTTAAAATTTGGTAAAGTTTGTTTCATATAATATTCAAATGTTTTTCTTATACAACGTGTCCACGTAAGTATGCAACAAATGGGAAACTTTTTTATTATTAATTTCTCAGAAAATTTTATTCTTTATAAAAGTTGGTGCTTGATCTTAAACGTACTAAAACGACAAAACAAATGACATTCGACGCTACATTACCAAGATATTGAACAATTTTTATAACTTTTGCACTTTTTAAGCGAATTTTATCAAGTATTCTCAGTTTTGACGTATCTTCCATTAATATTTATCATTAAGAAATAATTAATTAATAATTTATAAAGAGTTGTTGTCTCCTAAATTATGGCAGAGCAGATTGGGTGCTAATATAATAACTATAAAACCTGCAAAGAAGCAGCTAATATTTTTAACGACAGGCACCCTCAAAAGAGAATCAGTTACTTACAAGTGTCAAGAATCTTAAAGCAATTTAAAAGTTCCGGAAAATTTGAATTGCATTTTAAAAAAGAACGTACTAAACCAGTGATAAATGTGAAGAATTCGTTGGATATCTTGCAAAGTATGGTTGAAAATCCTTAAATATCTGTTAAAAAAGGCGCTAGAAGGTTAGGATTAGGAAACAGTACATAAGGTACTAACGGCAAAAAAGTTTGAAGCATTTAAACCAAGATATGTTGAAACTTTGCAAGAACATAATTGCAACAATCGTTCTGAATTTTGTTTCATGATAAAAGGTGAAATGGAGATTGATGGAATATTTCCTAATAAGATCCTGTTTACGGATGAAGCTACATTTACTACAAATGGTGTAGTTTCATCACAAAACTATCGTTGGTGGTCTGCAAAAATCAATATTCTCAAAAAATAAATGTTTGGTGTGAAATATTATAGGGCCCTACATATTTCGGCAGAATTCAGAAAGATATTTAGAATTTTTAAATATGAATTTGACATGTTATCATTGGCAACAAGAAATTCTCTTTGGTTTATGCTAGATGGGTATCTGCACATAGTGCTCGTGTCGAAGTTGAATATTTAAATGCACAATTTAATGAGAAATGGATTGGAAGACATTCAAGATTTCCATGGCCTGCTCGCTCACCCGATCTAAATCCACTTGATTACTTTTTATGGGGGTGGTTAAAAACATAGTTAATTCCGAAAGGCCTTTTTGAAATTTAGAGGATTTGAAAAATAAAATTAGAAATGGTATAAGATATTTAAATAATCATCCCAATATTCTTGAAAATGAAATCATAGATTTTAACAGAAGAACAAAAAACCATATGTCATTTGTTTTGTCTTTTTTGTATGTTTAAGATCAAGTACCAACTTTTATAAGGAATAAAATTTTCTGAGAAATCAATAATAAAAAAGTTTCTCATTTGTTGCATACTTACGTGGACACGTTGTATATATTTTTTTAAATATCAATCTTCATTATATTACATTTAGAGCAGCTTTGCAGTTTTTTTAACTATTTTATAATAAATTTTTAAATCCCTCCGAGGTAAATTAAATTGTTTTTGTAAAACCCAACAGTCTTTAGATAATTTTTAAGGTGTCTTTCAACATTTTAATTGTTTTAACTCTTGTTTTAAACTGTTTTTTAGAAATGTCTCTCGTATTTCTAAAGTATTTAATTGTTTTTAAAAGTTGTTTAACTGTTTTTCTATTGAATTATTTCATTGTTTTTTGCCAAATTAATAATATTTTTTTAATATTTTTCTTAATCAACTGTTTCCTCTTTGAAGATATTCCCTTTGTTCTTCTTACTGTGTTGTATTGATTTTTAAAGGAAATTTTCAATATATTTAAATTGTGGTTGGTAAAATCACAGTTATTTTAAAACAAGTTAAATATTTTAGAAAATTTCCAATCGTTTCTTTTTACCTTTTTGAGAAATTTACTATGAAAAAAAATTGCACAAGAAGAAAATAATTGTTCTAAAACGAACAAACGGATAACACTCCGGAATGGACTATGTGATTCAAAATTTAGAACCCAAAATAGAGAAAACCTCAGAAAAATATATACAAATGATTTAGGATGACCAAGTAGAGTTCGTAGCTGGTGTTTTAGAAAATGTAGAAAATCAATAAGTGCCTTAATATGACGGCAAAGAAAATTTAAAAAAAATCATTTTCAATTTTCATTTCCCTAGTTTTCTTCATTTGTTAAATATCTAGATTTCGAAATTTTCTCCGTAATCTCGAATACATTATTTAATCCTAGACTCTTCCAGGTTTCATCTTTTTCTCTTTCCTGATGTTGATATCTGACTTCACATTGATTGTTTGGCTTATTCAATTGCAACCTTTCAATATACTACGTCTACAATATCTTCTTTCCTACTTATTTTATCTATGACAAGCTTTTACAAATGTACTAATTAGGCTGAAGTTTTAACTTTGACAATTCTAAATTTTGTCGTCAGCATCTTCTTCATACTTTTGAAAATTCACAAGAAACATGAGTAATTGAGGTTCCTACAGTTTAGAATTGAGACTATTTACATTTTATTTCTTTTTTGTTCTATTTCATCTATAGGTAGCACCACATCATTATCAAGTTTGATTTCCTAAATAAATCTATGCTACGAGCTATTATTTTTAAATATTGTTTCCCTACAGCTACAGGCCAGACTTATTTGGGTCTGCTGAACCAATGCAGTGAGTCAAAGAAACAAAATATTACTTTAAAGATTAAATTTAAATTAAAATTAAATTTAATTAAAATTAAACTTCAAATGTTTTTATTAACTAGATTACTAGTTACAATATCAGTTGTCGTGTTCGGAATAATCTCTGCTCTGTGTTATCAGCACTTGTTATATTTTTCTCAAATTTTCTTAAATCCCAGACTTTTTCCATTGTAGCAGAAAGAACTTTTAATAATCTATGTCTATCAAATCTGTTTTTCTATTTTCCTTTTATCAATCTCTTTTTGTCACTGTACTATTTATCGAAGTTTTCTTCAAACAAAATACTACATGTTTTCCATTTTTTCAATGTTTATTTTTGCATATCAAATTAGTTTAATGCTTTGAACTTTTGTCTTCATTTGATATATCATTAGGTTTCGAATTTCATGTTTTACCTCATTGATTTTTCTATATCTTTAGCAATTTACTGTCTTTGGTTTTCTTGGTGCATATGATCTATTCGAGGCTTAGACCATTTTACGCTAAATTAAACTCTCACTTAATACCTGGTGAAACATTTCTATGTTAATTAGAAGGTTAATTAAACCAAGTCTTTTATTAACCTTCAAATTAGACCTTTTTATTTGCAACAGACTCAGAAAATACTTTGACGACTAAAGGATGCATTCTCATAAACTTAATTCACCTATTTTGCTTAATCAGTTTTTGCTTTTATGAAACGTATACTAAATTACATTTACTTTATTATACTTAATAATCAATGTAATTAATTTGCAATACAATCAAATAAATGCCCTCCTCACTTTTAAGTTCTTCTGCTTCTCTTTTAAATGTCATTCTGAATTATACCTCCATGAGAGCTTTATAAACTTTTTTATTCAAATTTTTTATCTTCTAGTTTTTCTAAAAAATCTAACAGCTACTATTGCTTTTACCTTATCGGAATTACCAAGCCTACCTTGTTCACTTCTCGATGAAGAAGTGAAATTTTACTTTTCGTTGAGACCTTCTACCACAACTTCTCTCTTTCTTTTCATCTTCTTTCTTGTCCCTTCTTTATATTTATCTCAAGATTCTGGTAAAGTATTGATACTAATACCTATCGTCTTCTTTATAATTTTCTTCTTTCCTATTTTTCATATTTATTTCGAGATTTTGGTCAAGTACAGATACAAATACTTATTACAATGCAGTTACTTTTACTTCTACATTATTCTAATAAAATAGTTTCTTAAACATTGTAGGTGTTCAATTACATTAGCATTGGCTAATATTTCCCAGTATGATATGTCAACTTCGCCTAGTTTGATTAGAAACCAATTTTTAGTCAAGCAAAGAAAAGAAAACTATTTAGATCCAAAAATATTACACGTGAGTTCTAGTTAATAAAAGAATTAAACCTAGATTGAAAAGATTAATTGAAGATTTGTCATTAATCAAATATCTTCGTAGAGAACTCTTAATCAAATGAATGTAATATTGGTTTAGATTTGATTTAAAAAAACATCTGTCAATTTTTGTAAAAGATGTAATAAAAATGAAATTTCTAATTATTTTTAAATGTTTTAGGTGTGGCATTTTCGTGCCGACGCCTGGATGCAACGTGACCGAATTCGACAAGACGAAACTCTACCCGGACTGCTGCCCGAGCGAAGTATGCGACCTGTAGTATTTCCAGAAAATTTAGAGAAGTTTCGTCGAGTGTTGATGAATTAACTGTATTCCTACATTTTAAGTTAGTTTTTAAGTTTAAGTCTGTTTTTAACGGGCAGCGCCCCGTTGAAGTAAATTAGGATCGTTTTCGATCTTTACGTATTTAAAATAGTTTTGTAAGATATAGGATAGGAGAAAAACACGTAGTTAGGAAATATTTATAACCACAACATGTTCATGCATGCGTTTAACATAAATTATCTAAAGAAAATTATAGATTGATTACTGTTCGAATTAAATGAAAAGATGGAAGTAAGAGAAGGAAGTAAACAAATATTGATGTTAAATTTATAATTGTCATTTTTCAATTTCAATACTTTATTAGTATATTAAAAAAATATGTTTTAATTATAAAGAACATTCATTGATCTTAAAGTGTGATATATAACCAAACCCTTAAATTTTTTATACAATAACAATTTCTTGTTATGGCTTTGCTTTATTGCCTACATTCGATGTTTAAACCATACTCTTTCTTCGTTGATATCACACTTTATTTTTAAGCGAATCGAGTTTCGAAAGGGTGAATTTATAAATTAAAGTCTTGTTTCGTTCCATAATTGCTTTATCATGTTTCCTGACATATGTTTCGAAAGTTTGAAAATGATCAGTTACTGATCGAAACTTGAGTCACTTAAAAATAATGTGTGATATTAACCAAGAAAACGTTTCATTTAAATTTCCAAGATGTATCACGAAGTTAACGCCTCAACCATTAATCAACTACATCAGATGTTTTAATCAAATAGTTCTTGTTGATAATTGATAAGTAAACGTTAATAATTTGATGTAATGTTTGACATTAATAGCTTAAATATCAAGAAGCATACATACTGCTTCTTGGTATTTAAGCTATCAATGTATAACATTACATCAAAATATTGGCTTACAATTTTGCCTAACAATGCAAATAAAATGTTTTAATCGAAATCCAAACAATAAAAACATATCAATATTTTGTTACGCTTTCTTTTCCTAATACATCTAATAATAATATTGTCAGTATGGAATTAATAATAACCTTTTAAAGTTTAAGGACCTATAAATAGTGACAAAACATTTGAAGAAATGAAAATTTCGAAATAATTTTTCGGCTTAAATTTGTGTATAAAATTTTTAAGTGTATTCTGTAACTCTTGTAACATAAGTAGATTAAGGTTTGAAATTAATATATTTATAAATTACTTATAAGTGGCTGAGAAGCTTAGTCTATTTTTATAAGCACAAATTTGTTGAGATATACAAAATATTTTGATATTATATGCTATTGCGATTTATTTTTATCTTTCTTAATCCTTTAGATGCATCAGATTATTTTATTAATTAATTAATAGTAAAAGAGAACGTAAGGCAAACAAGATACTTTGAAAATGTTTTAAAATGAAGAATATATAAGTTTACTTTAAAAGAATATTTATTAGGCTAAATTAACAAATAATGAAATTAGAAATATTATCTATAAATATTTAACAAACATTTCAAATAAATATGTATTAAAATAGTTTAAATGCTTTATTAAATAGTTTATTTTATTCACATATAAAAACGTCCAATAAAATTGACTTATTATTATTTTAATCATGATAATAAATTAAAAATAAAAATGTATAAGCTTATCGTCCTGACTTTACAAGCATATTGATTGACCTAAACTAATAAATAATCTATTTAGAATATATTTCCTTTAAGAACAATATATAATAAAAATATTAAACAAATATATTAATTGTTATCAGTATTAAAATAGTTTAAATGCTTAATTAAATAGTTAACTTTATCTGACTCATCCAATAGAATTTACCTAAAAATTACTTGAGTAAAGATAATCATTCATATATTTAATACAATAATAGGAAAAATTCAAAAAAGAGCATAAAATGCTTAAATAAATGGACAATTTTATCTTCGTGTAATTTATAGCACAAAAATCACTTGAGTAAATATCTTTCTTTGTAGAAAGTTGTCGCCGAGTTGTAGTTGAATTATATTTCTATGAAAGATGAAATTATTTATAATACCTAATTCGTTTTTCAATCTTTGAATTTTTGTTTCAATAAAAACAAAATGTAAGTCAAAGTAAATAAGGGTAAGACAAGTGCAATCACAGATAAATATAAATACATTTCTAAAGTACAAGACTTTCTAAAAATATCTTTTATAAATTGGTGTCTAAATACATTTCTAAAGTATAAGACTTTCTAAAAATATCTTTTATAAATTAGTGTCTAGTTTAACCATTAAATATTAGAAGCAAGTGATGAAAGCCTTAAAGAACTCTTCATATATTATCTAGTGAAATAAAATAGTAGTTTATAAAGTTGTGAATCCCTCAGCTTCTGTCTTCTATGGTTTATCAGAAAAACTAACAGATAATTCTACTTAAGGATAAGAGAACATAGATATTATATATTAAATAATTTACATCATACTATAAGTAGAAAATACTGCTACTGATTAAACCATTCCATTTTAAAGGACTAAAATTAATTATTACAATAGAGATGAAAGGGCTATTAATTAATAGAAAAATATTATGAAGGAATCTTAAATAGGGATTAAATTATTACCACTTATTTAGATAAATTAATGAACTAAAAGTCTCGAAACATATGTCAGAAAATGACAAACTAAACAGGTGGTACATCAACCTTATTACCAAATCTATTGAACGTTCGATTTAAAATCTTAGATAAGCTGATAAGCAATCCTCTAGATTTAGTCACGTCTTCGGCTTGTAATAGTGGATAGTAAAACATAAATTAAAAAAGCCACGGATGCAAAAGATATGAAGAGAAAGACACCCAAAGTCTAATTTTTTAAAATACCATACTTACAGGTACTGTCAAAGTACCTGAACTATGCAATAAAATAATTAGTTTTAACTAAGAAATTTCACATAATTTATATTTGTTTTTTACAAATTTTATGAAATTTCCATATTGCCATTTTTGCATAAATTTTATCATGGCGCTAGTTCTTACTTCTTTGCCAAAATACTTCAAAATGTAAATAAAGGCTTAACAAGTTTATTATTTCGTATAATTCTTAATATTTTAAATTCATCAAAATATAATGATACTTTAAGGTTAAAACTATTAAACTATCATGTTTCGATTTCTAGTGATCAGAGATACAGAGTAACAATTAAATAAATTGATCTAACAACTTAATTCTTGATGACTAAAATTATATCAATAACGACTTAATTAGAAAAAAAACATTATAAAAATTTATATTCATTGTTTAACTCGTAGTGTATTTTGTCTGTAATAGTAATTTTTAAACAGCATACCTACCCTGGCAAACAACCAAGGGCGATTAATAACACAGACATATGAAATAATGGCAGAATGGGAAACATACATGAAGTAACTTTATTTATCTTCACTGCTAAAGTAGAAAAAGCTATCAATCAGGCTAAGTACAACAAAGCAACGACAAAATATTTAATGAGTGGCTCAAACTATTGAACTGTAACAACATAAAAAAAAAACAACAGTGCTATTTAATCAGATGACATATTCCAGAGGATTGGCTAAAGTCAACCTTGCTTCCTTTTCCTAAAAAGTTGAATGCTAAGAAATGCAAAGATTACAGGCTTATTGGCTTAATGAACCATGCTCTCGAGTTATGACTGCACATATAATAGTAGAATCAACATCATATGCAAAGAAGTTCTGGGTCAAGAGCAGTTCAGTTTCCGCAAATGACTGGGACTACAAAAGCATTATTTTCGATGCTAACGCTACTCCAACGATGCCGTGAGGTAAAAAGGCCGGTGCACATATGCTCTATTGACTTCGAGAAAGCTTTTGGCCAGGTTCACCGCTCCAAGCTGCTTAAAACGATGCAAACATGCAGCTAGATGATAAGGACAGCTTATATCAGTGCAAACAATAACACTTCTAAACCAATTAATATCAAACAAGGCATAAGGTAGGACTGTATGCTCTCCCCTGCACTATTTATTTATTTATTTTATATACTTTACAAGCTCTATTAAAAGAATATACATTAAAGAAGCATTAAAAGACCAAAACAAAATTGCAATATGAGGAGAAACTATCAATAATATTACGGATATTATTTAATTACATACAATACTGCCATCCTAGCAGAATCTGCTAATGAACTTCAAGAAATAGTAGACAGAATAAACAATGCCTATGAAGATTAGGAATCAATGTTAAAAAAACTAAATACATAATTACTAACAAAATTCAACAGTATTGAGATTAAATGGGAATCCTATAGGAAGAGTTCAGAAATCCAAATATCTGGGATGTTGGATAACCGAATCGCTTAATCCCTCGGACGAGATAAGGTTCCGAATTGAACAAGCCAGATCAGCATTTCAAAAACTAAAACCCTTATTAAAAAATTATTCACTCTACCTAATAACTAGGGAGCGGTTTGCAAGATGTTTCATCTTGTCGAGGCTTACATATAGTTGAGAAACATGAACGCCAACCATAAGAGACATTAACAAAATTGAAGCTTTTGAAATGTGAATTTATTGAAGGTTGCTTAGAAAACCGTGGACAAGCATAACTCGCAACAAAGAAGTTCTTCGTAGAATAGGCTATAGCAGACCAATATTACAAACAGACAAACGCCGAAAACTGCAATACTTCAGACACCTAGATGTGAATTCCTAAGGAAAAAAGTGGATAGGACACAAAAAAAACTGTTGTGGCTACGGAATTTACGGGAAATGGACTGATGTGAACGCTGATGAACTCCTTTCCGCGACGCAGGATCGAGGGAGCTTTAGAACAATCTCAAACACAGCAGTCTCCAACGTTTCCTATGGAGCACGGCACTTAAAGAAGAAGAAGTAATTTTTACCATACTTTTGAATAAAACATATTAAATTTATTTTATTATTATTAAAGATATTGGGAAAGCAGACAAGGCCTTAACCACAGTAAGGCCATCATAAGAGGAACCGATTCTAACCAAGCTGAAGACAACTATAGGACTGCACAATGGCGACTCCAGTTGTCGGTTATGTGATATGGCACCGGAAACAGCAATGCACATTCTGTGCAGTTGTAATGAGCTGAAAAACAAAAGACAGCTCACATTTGGAAACAGACAGATGGTACCAAATGATTTCCATGCGCAACCCCTGAAGTACCTGTACAAGTTAGTGCAGGGCATCGAATTTGGTATGGTTGCGTAAGTAAGGCAATATGGGGAAGTACAATAAGCCACCTAGGCTACAGTGCATCCCCAGGAAAATAGAAAGATATTAAATTGTTGTTTCTATTATATACTCTATAGTAATGTTTCATTTTACAGTCTTTAACAGCAATGCGCTAATGATAACCGAAAATGTTGAACCGGTTTAGATATAATAAATATAATTTACAGTTTTTAAATTATTATCGTTAATTGCTAATTGTTGGTAATATTCTATCAATTATCGGTTATATATCCACTAAATTTAGAAAATCCGAGCAGTATAGACAATATATTTCACTTTAATAGTGTTTCTATTCTTATGAAAGTAATCAATCTAATTTGAATTCTGGTGATTAAATTTTTAGTACATAAATTGAATGCATCCTATGATAAAATAAAATACTTGTTTTATAAATTTTCTTGTAAAACAAAAATCTGTATTTGTATAAAGAAATGAGATACTTCCTCTATACAATTTCTTGCTGTAAAACAATAATATGTATCACGAATTCTAGAAACGGAATCACAAACTGTCATCTGCTGTGTGTACCCTATTTCGATTATTAACAGAGTCGACAAAGAAGTAGTAGAAAACCGAGTTTTAAATTAAATTATTTAAACAGTATTTTGTGAATGGATTGTGAGGTCTAAGGAATATATCCAACATTATCATTCTGTACGTGAACATCCTCAATCGTCTAAGGAATATCCCTCAGACAGATTGGCGTTAACTGGATAAGAGATGTGAGATAGATACCGTTGCAAACTATTTTGACAAAACTTTACAATAACTAGTATTATCTTACATAAGGATGTCCTAGACCTGGTTTTGCCATTATCTCTTCTATTCACCAACGTGTACAGTGCATATTTTGAAGAATAATTATTTTACACAAAAAATTGGTTCTTGGTGTGAAAATGTAGCTATTCACGGTTTGATTTGACTTGTGCGAAGTTTTTAATTCAATGGCGAAACACTTTGTTATTTCCCTCCTTCACTGACATATACAAATAAAAGAGGTGGAAAGAAATAACAAAGTGTTTTAATTCAATGTAGCTATTGTCGTAATTCAAAATAAAATAAAACGAATAACTTTGTTTTTATCACTTTTTAATAACATTTGTTACTATAGTTTCGACAACTTCAGCTTGTCATTATCAAACAATTAATATTTAAAATTACAGTTGACTCCAAATTTATAAGGCATTGAAAAGCGGGGAGAACATAAGGTTCGTTTGGTCATTAATGATGGGGATGTCCGGATTACCATTTAGCCTGAAGATCTCAATGGACTCCAGTAAATCCATCTTAAGTCCCTTTTCGGCGAAGTGGATTACCTCGAGTGCGTTTTCTTCAAATGAGTGACCGTTTTCCTTAATGTGATTAGCGAATGTTGATTTATTTGTGCCGTTTTTATATGCGCTAATGTGTTCTTTTAATCTTGTGTTAAAATTGCGTCCCGATTGACCAAAATATTCTCCCAAACAATTTTTGCATTTTAACTTGTATATACCGGATTTTAACATTTTATTAACAGGCGTTTTATTATTAAAAATACTATTACAGATTTTATTTGGGGATTTTAAGGAAACATTAATATTATGTTTTTCTAAAATGGATTTAATTTTGTGTGTGATATTCCCGAAAAATGTCAGTATTTTAAAATTTGAATTTTGTTTTGTATTATTAACTGCGTACAAGAATTTTTTAATTGAGTTGATCGCGCATATAAAAACGGCACAAATAAATCAACATTCGCTAATCACATTAAGAAGAAAACGCACTCGAGGTAATCCACTTCGCCGAAAAGGGACTTAAGATGGATTTACTGGAGTCCATTGAGATCTTCAAGCTAAATGGTAATCCGGATATCCCCATCATTAATGACCAAACGAACCTTATGTTCTCCCCGCTTTTCAATGCCTTATAAATTTGGAGTCAACTGTAATTTTAAATATTAATTGTTTGATAATGACAAGCTGAAGTTGTCGAAACTATAGTAACAAATGTTATTAAAAAGTGATAAAAACAAAGTTATTCGTTTTATTTTATTTTGAATCATAAAATGTATCACGAAGTAAAAGCCTCTACAATTACTTATTTATTGTCGTAATTATTTTATTATACAATTCCACAAAGATCCAAAATTATTTAGTGCCAAGAATAACATCAATTGATGGATTAATGCTATTAGGCAATATTTACCGATCAATTCCTGTTCTGTTTGTCATTTTTACTTTTGCAATTATTAGGAAGACAATTTCTATATAACTATTAACAGATTTGACATATAATTATTTAATAAACTCCTTAAAACAATCTCCTATTCACATATCCTAGAGAATGCTACAATGAAGGATAAATTATTTCCTTGTCTGTATAAAGGTGAAATCACTGCAGATAAGAAAATATTGATAGAATCATCAGGAAATATTTATCTAAAAATATCTATCAATACATAAGCCAAACATTCAGTCATAATTATTAATTCCAACACATGTTATAAGAGGGAAATAAATATATTATTATATCAAAGCTAAACATTTGCCATTCCTACAGTTACTAGGTACAATTTTTTATCCAGATTCTAGTCCTGACTAGGATACGCATAACCAACCTGAAAAATAAACCTATGAAACCCATCTCCTACTACAAGTAGTGTCAGAGAAATCCCTTTTTAGAGCAAAAAAGGCCATATTTGGCAAATAATTGGTTGAATCGTCATCGAGAGAGTCTTCATGGAGCAAGTGTCAATCATCATTTAAATACTACACTGCGTATGTCAAAAAGTCCACCATAGCTTTTCGAAACATCCGAAATATCTGACTCAATCTACATTCCTCAAAATGTTACCACTTATTAATATTGATTTACCTATAATTCTGAAACTACGTAACTTAATTAAAATTTTTGATTAAAACACTAACATTTTCTTCACAATGAATTTTTATTTAGCACTTCGGGCACTATACACCCATTATCAATAGCTTATAACTCATATCTTCACGTAACTCAACGACAAATTCTACGTAACGTAACTCATCTGCCTACCCTTTGACAATGTATGGTCAGCATATAGACCATACATTGTAATATATCTTCTGTAACAAAATAAAGCATGCATTAATTGAAAATATTCAATTGTGATTTGCAAAATCAAAAAAGGACATTCACAACAATGAAGTACTCATAATTATTAACAACAGATATCATACAAACATATAGTCAATTAGAAGACTACAGAAAAGAACTAAAATATACTCGTTTAAACTAAAAATCAAAATATTAAATAACAAAACAAAATAGAAGAAAAATTACAATAAGAAGAATTAAATATCCCTCAATACCGTTTGTACGAGATGGAACACCGCTTCTGCAAATCCCAATGTGAGGACAGAGGGAAGATAAACAAAAGGAGTCTTTTTGCAATATGTATTTTATACATATATGTGTATAAATCAATGAATGTATTATTTCTTAAAACACTCAAACAAATCCAACTTCTACCCCTCGTCGCTCATTTCCCTCATATATTATTCTTCTTCGATGCCACTACAACCCAAGCCTCCTGTATTCTTTACCTCGAATGTTTAGTCATTAGCTTACATTTTTCAGTTCCTTATTTTTAGCAATTTTTGGGCGTCCATCTTGCTCTTGATCTGGTCTACCAACTAGTCGTTTTCGTCCTTGCTGTCTTATTAGGAGTCTCATTTTGAATTTCTCTGAGTGCGCTTTCCCTGTTTAAACTACTGACGTTCCATGTTCCAAATCTTAGTACCCTATTCCGTTTGCAGGGGTCGTCAACGTTATTTCCGTTTAGTTTTCGAGGCTTGACCTGAGATTTCTTAACATTGTCAGAGAATAACAATTAATAATCTATCTTGCAAATACCTCATAATAATATTTTATTCTAAAGTAGCATTAAAAATTCTAAAGGTGTAACAATTAAGAATTTTACTTATAAAAACCAAGGCATATCAAATATATATGTCACCTTTTTTCTTAATTATTCTTCCAAAATAGTTTAACAAGCTCAAGTTTTTTAGTATGTATTGCATCATCACCAAAAATTAGATTCACCTTTAATCCAATCAACAATTCTTTTAATACTCTACTAAACATTATTATTATTTTCATTAATAATTGCCTAAAGCATCTTTCCTAAAATACGCTAGTAATCTACGCAACCTCTAAAACATCAACATCATTTGTATCTCACCTAATTATTTGATAATTCCTAAGCAATATATCCTGAAGCCACTATACACAACTTAATTTTATCTGTTCATTCTATCTTTAGTGATCATACCGTTTGAACAATTAATATCTTCATAATATTAAAATCATGTAATTCTCACGAAAATTTATTCCAGATTAAAAATTATAGATCAAAGGCCGTTTATTAGAAGAGAAAAAAAATGTGATCTTATCACATATTTAAATAAAATTAATTTCTATCATTAACGCTTCTTCCTTTCTATGATGCAATAAAGTCATTTAGAAAATATGAAGAATATACAAGGTGATTCAAAAATTATGAAAATTTTTGAAATGTGCTGTGGCAGCCATAAGCAGGTGGATCAGTGACATTGAGGAAGTAACCATCAGACATTTTTAACCAGGGGATCTCTATAACTGTGAATGCGGATCGTTACTAGGTGATGTTACAATGTTTGAACAATTCAATTCAAGAAACACATTTTCAACAGGATGGAACAAAATCACACACTACAAAGCGATTAATGGAAGCTGTGCGACAATTGTTCGGTAGCCATGTAATCTCAGATCTCAGATTTGACCATTTAGGATTTTTTCTCGAGAGTAAGGAGTATACGATTCGATCAAAAACTCCCACGGTCAATGAAGTTTTTTCATTGAATGCTGCAAAATCTCAGCTGGAATACTGCCAATTTCAACCTGAAATCTCTCTTTAAACTTATCCACAATTCTTGGCGGAAGAATAGTCTTGTCGATTTCTTTCGTACAGGAAGCCGACGTAATTTAAAAAAATATTTATAAAATCTATTAGTGTCCCTTATATGGAAAAGTTATAAGGTTTCAATTAATACGGATTATAAGTTTCTCTTTGAGCACTATTAGTTTTACTGAATTGTTAAAAAGTTCCCAAAAAATGGAATCACTTTGTATTTATTTTATTTGGATATAACTTCTAGAGACTTAAGAAAATACTAGTAAAAAAATAATTTAATTTACTTCATTACGTACAGTAAAGGATGATTATGTATATGATTAAAATAGTATGCAATAAAGCACTTTTAAATATTTCCCTACACTCTACTGATTAATTAAATATAGAACGCATAATTCGAAGAAATATAAATTATATCTTCAATATTGAAATCAGTAAAATCACCATAAATGAGAAAATAGTTCACTATTTTAAAATCTGTATTGTTAGTTTGAGTTTACCTAAAGTGTTTTGTAAATGAATATAACACTCAGTTTATTTCTTACTTCACTTGTTTATTAAACGTTAAATGTACACTTCGTTCACAAGGTGAACAAATCTTTCTTTAGATTATTTTAGGACCTCAGATTACAACAATCTAAATACGGTTCTGCTAAACTGTAAATTAATATTTAGTAGATATAAGTAGAATAATATAGTAGTTTTTAGCTAAGAATATAGGATTTACTTAAAGTAATGTTAGACTTACTGTTAGCCCGATTAGTAGCAACATGCCGTGGTGAACTCACCTGTAACAAAAAAAGAAAATTTACAGTTAAAATCACCCCCTTACTTTCCGTGCTCGCCTCTCAGCACCCGTAAAATCACCCTCGCGTTTTGTTTTTCCGAGATTTATTTCACCCCAGGATGCCGGAGATATTTTCCTTTCCCCAGGCCGGGCTCGTAAAACGACGACCCATCCCCTAAAAAAATCAGTCACGATAAACAAACAAATGGTGGAGGCGCGCGCGCACAGGAAATGGATTTTCGTGCTGAAATAAATTTCAATCTATTGGCCGCATTAAATTATATTTATTAATAATTGCGAAAACTTTTTTTTGCCTTTATAAATAAGGGAAATTAATGTGTGGGATGGATTCGAAGAGGCCACGTTTTGTTTTAATTTGTTGCGTGGGAAACTAGGGCGAGCCCGCTTAATAAATATTTCATAAAACAAGGATGGGGCGGTTGGCCGGGCCGATCCCAAAGGGGAGAAGATAAAAGTGAAATATATTATCACATTAAACAAACTGTCTACCGACGTAAATTTGACGTTACGGCGATTTGTAGTGTTAAGCTGATTTTTTCATTATACAACATAATAAAACTACATAATAGTACTTAGTTAATTTTTAGGCGAACAAAATTATTCTAATAAACCTTAATTAGTAATTACCTAAAACAAAAAACAAAAAACAAACGCTGTTTAATATTGTGTATATAAGAAAATATTATATTTTTCAATTAGAATTCAATCAGATATTATTTTTATTAAGTTTTAAGCTGCTTACATACAATTCAGTTTAAAAAAAACGAAATGGACAAATAGACTTAGCATATACCATTGGTCAAAACATTGCAGTCAAAACAGACGTCTGTCAAACTCGATTTTCTAAATACCCTTTGTTGGATGATTTAGACAACTTCTAATTGTATTTTTTAAACCTATATTATAACAGTGTATGTTTCCTAAAAATACAACTAATGTCGGTGATGAGTAGGCATGATATCGATAGAACTAACAATAGTCAAATACGACGGTTTCCTTTTATAGTTCGGAAATGGAGAGCAAATAATAAATCAATATACGAGTATATGGGTTCGTTGTTTTACAAAATATGAGGATTAATACATTTTGAAAGCATCTACCGGCGCGTCGAAAAACGTTAAAAAAGTTGACCTCGTAATTTATTTTTGACTTGCGGTAATAAAAAGTCACTGAGTATTAAATCAGGGCTGCACTGGCAAAAAGTCGACCTTTACGATTTTCAGATGATAGCATATGTCCATATTTTATAAAATGTTACTTTTTACAATAAGGACCGGATTGTGGCAGGCGAGGAGACAAAGGTCTTTCATTACAAACATATAGTAATCGACAGCCTCTTAAGTGATATCATGTTTAGTATCCAAAAGAAGCCAGAAAATTCAAGCAAGCTGTTTCCACTTTGAAAGTAAAAATAATCTTTTGGATGAGAAAAGGCATATTGTTCTTACAATGTATGCTTTAATACAAAAATAAAGTACTAAAGAAGCTTCGGCAAGTAATAAAGAATTGTCTAAAAGGCTTACGTACGTGGAGTTTGTTTGCTGAATGAGAATGTCCGCTAGTATAATTTTGAAAGCCTTATAGGCCATCACTTTATCTATCACTTTACAAAACTTAAAGAATTTTTAGGCAAAAAAGCGGATACAAACAGATGATAACTGAAAACGTCAAAAACATGGCCAATGGTTGACTAAATGTACTGATAGTCGATACCTCTCTCCAGACAGATTATAATATCTCGAAGGAAACAAGGATTACGTTAAAAACTGTTAATGGTATTTAATAATAAATATGTATTAAAGTCTTTTACGTTGTAGAAAATTAAATAATAATTAGAAAAAAACACGAAAACATTTCGTAAATCTACAACAAATGAGTCTTATTTATATATTATTATTATAAGACTCAATTGTTGTAGATTTACGAAATGTTTTCGTGTTTTTTCTAATTATTGATTGTATTTACTTCTAAACCAAAGCAGTTATTACTTTTAAAAATTACTCACATGTACTCAGTATGTCATGAAGATCTATTGTTGAATTAAATAAGTACCCTCTAAAAATGTTGGATTATAATTTTGATTAGTACATTGCATTTTCGGCAAAAGATTTATTGAAATTTTCTAGTTTATAGTATGTTATGAAATCTATAAAATACAGTGTTGCCATTGCCATTATTTTTCTCTAAAAATTACTAATATCGCCATTGTTTTTCAATAGTATAGCCATAAATTTATTTTGACCTTTATTTTTTTATAATCCTAGATATTTTAGAATTTAATTAGTAGTCTGCTTTTTTCCTCTTGAATATCTAAAGACTTTTGATAATTCTCAATTTCTCATAAAACTCTGATTTTATTCATAATCTATAAATTTCATAACATCAAAACCTTCCATAGCTACTGTAACATTTTAATCTATTTTACATAACTTTAAGACTTTTTATAGTTCTAGAATTAGTAGTAATTTTAAAGTTTTTGAAATTGCAAAATTCCAAAGTGTGAAATTCATTCATGTGAAAATTGAGAAGTTCTTAATATAAGAAATAGTTTACTTGTGTTTTTTTTTTATTCATTAAATAAAACCCTTCAAAACCAGTTAAGTTTTAAACAAGTTTATGCTTCAATCTAAGATTTATCTTGTTTTCTACACTTAAAAATATTGACATTGCCATTGGAAAATTGTTTCATTGTTTTGAATAATATAGTTATTGTTTACTTATACTTTTGGTAATCAGTCTTGAATTTTATAAATCCCAGATATTTTAGAAATGAGTAATAAAATCTTATTATTATTAACTTTTTTCGCTCTAATGTTTACCTGAAGACTTTTTGGTATTCTACTTTGTCTAAAATAAGAGTTTTGCTCATAATCAACGAATTCGATAGTTAAATAATATTTAAAACCTTTAAAATCTAGATTTCATAAATTAATGTTTAAGATTCTGTAGTTTTAGAATTCTTAAATATATTTAGAGAAATTCTAAAATTCTCTTAAATAACACAAGTATACACGGTTTTGGACCTGAGCAACCAAAAGCTGTCTGTACAGTAAATTGGGGGGCTGAATCCAAATCAAGCAGCCCGTTTTTTAAAATTTATTCTAGTTTTCGAAATATTCAGTAAATTCGTTGTTTTTGGCCATTAAAGCCCATTTATTGAATTAAAAAGTATAAATCAGAAATTAACAGAGGTTGAACTGAGTCTTTTATTGGGATCTATTTCACGCATTAGGGTCCAACAGTAGTCGCTCATCAAGCCTTCGTCCCAAAATCCTTGGTATCACCTTTCGATTTTCGCTATATCTTGGTGGAGCCGCTCTCCTTTCTCGTCTCCCAAGTTTTGTAGGAAAAATCAAAATGTGATTGCAGAAAAGTATCTTGAAAGACATTCGAGCTCCAATTTTGTGGTAATTTCGCAAAAAAATTGTCGATTACTTGCTGGTGATCTGTGGTTACCGAGAAAGTAATCCATGCTGCTGCTTCATCAGGCAATAAACATTTTGTAAACTTTGCATTAGCCATTAGTTTTCGAATATAAGGTCCGACAAATTTTCTTTCTTTGATTTTTGCGTATGACAGTTTTGGAAACAACTTGATTAAGTACTGAAAAACCGGTCCTTCGTGATTTAGTGTTTTGGCAAAGTTCTTAGTAAGGCCAAGTTTAATTTGAAGAGGTGGCCATAAAACGTCCTGTGGATTGATAAGTGGTACAGAGAACACGTTTTGTTATCTTTGCACATAATAGGTACGTAATGATCTTTTTTGATGAACAGTAAAATTGCGTGATTTCTATTTCTGTATATTGTGTTTTACTGTCAAGACGTTTCCATTCCTGTAAGCGTGATGAAAGCAGCTCTGCTTTTTGTCTCGATAAATTCAAACCGCGAATCAAATCACTCAGTTCACTTTGCGATATTAAATGCTTTTCTTCTATTACGAAATCGCTTTCATTGCTTCATCGCTTCATTGAAGAGGAAGTTCTTAGAGCATTTTTTGCACTTATACCTGGACAAATTGGCAATGGATCACTATCCGTGTGTGAAACTGGATATAATACTGATGATATTTATACTGAGCTAGTTTTTTTTTTATTTATACCGACGACATTTATTGAGCAAAATTAGCAATAATCTCCATGATGTTTCTGTTCTCTCCATAACATTAGCACAGAATATGAAAAGTATACATTTACACCAAGTGACCACTTATACAGCTCTGTTCTGCACGCGTTACAAAACAATTTCAGTACTCATGGCTTGTCACTGTTTCCTGCTGCAAAACCAAAGTACTGCAAATACGTATGTTTGAGTGTATTTATCATGATTTTTCCACGTCTTCCGAGCATATAACATGCACAATCGTAACAAAAACCTTTTGCAACGTTGTCTGCGCATTTTGACACGTTCCCAACCAAAATCCCTACACAAAAACAAGTTCCAAATGATGTTTAATGCAACGTGGTCAACTGACAGCCGTTATAAGAGAGCAGTTCTGTCACCATGAGCAAACTCGAAAACAATCTTAAACACTTATTGAAAATCTGAGTTCAGGGCATCAAATAACGTTAAAAAATGTTCTCATCTGCTCGGGTCCAAAAGTTGACACGAATTTGTAAACTTGTGTAATCATTGATAATTCGAATCTCAAACATTTTAGAATTGTGTAATTGAATAAAATTAAAATAAAGGTGTTCAACTTTCGATACTCTAATGTTTTGAAATTTTCATATAATTCTGATTCTTAAATGACTTTTAACTTTTGAAAACTAAAATTTCAAAGCCATACAGAGTTGTTCTAAAATTTTAATAATTCTAGTTGTAATGAACACAATTTCTATGGTTCTAGAATTTTTAATAAAAAATTTAAAAATTCTCTACAATTACAGAATTTTATAATCATCGATAATTCTAAAAGACTTTCAAATTATAGTGATCACAGATGTCTTAGAATGTCTTAGAATGTCTTTTTAAAATACAAATAAAAGTGTGTTTTTTCTTTCTCGAAAGTTTTGAAATTTTAGAATACTATAATTTTTAAAACCTTTAGTTTTAGAAAACTCTATGATTTCTGGAGTTATAGAAATATCTAAAATTCCAACACCTTTCAGGATTGCTCTAGATTTTCGATAATTCTAGTTCCAATTAAGTAATGCCAGGAAATTTGAACAGTTTTTTACGGTCAAAATAAAAGATTAATTTAAAACATACTTGTGGACTACTCTCTTTATGGAACTAGATATGTAATTTTAGTGAAGAAAAACCCTTGTTATGTTCCATATTATTACTTTTATTTTCAGTTTCCTGACATGTGTTTCGATCATAGCCGATTATTATTAATAATAATAATAATAAATAAATTTCAAAAAAAAAGTTATGATAGAAACACGTGACAGGAAACTGAAAACAAAAGTAATAATATGTAATAACAAGTGTTTTTCTTCATCAAAATAATTTAAAACACTTAAATTTTACAAAAAAACTTTTTAGAAAGTATTCTAATGTTTTAGTTCTTCAATAGCAACTGATTTTTAGTAAATTGCATTTTTTTGACTTCAAATTATATTATTTCTCTAATATTCAATTATTTAAAAAAATGTTTCCTTAACTTAATTGTTTTTTTTTTAATTTTTGACTGATTTTTTTCTCAATATCGACAATTTTCTTTTGTTTTTGTTACATCAATTCAACTGTATTTTAGTAGTATTTTTTTGTTTTTGGATCCTAAAATATCAATTAAGAGTAATTTTTTGATAATATTCAATTATTGTATTATTTTTATTCAATGCAATTAGAGATATTTTAAAATTCTGTAATAAAATAAAAATGAATGTATTAACTGATGAGGCTGTTATATGTTGAAAATTCATATTCACTTGTTTAGTTGTGGAAGTAAAACACTTAAATTTTCAAAACACTTTATTATTGCTTTTTTGAAAACGCAACAATTGTTTCGCCACACTGTGGCTTCTTCAGCCTGAAGAAGCCAACAATTGTTGCGTTTTCAAAAAAGCAATAATAAAGTGTTTTGAAAATTTAAGTGTTTTACTTCCACAACTAAACAAGTAAAAATGAATGTGTTTAATTTTTCTTGCTTTAAAGTAAAGAATTCTATAATTTTAGTTTTTGTAAACTGAAATGTCAAAACCTACTAGAATTTCTATAGAATGTCGATAATTCCAGTTATAATGAACCAAAGTTAAAGATAAAAATGTATTAAAGTCCTTTACGATGCAGAAATTTAACTAATAATAAGAAAAACACGAAAACATTTCGTAAATTTAGAACGATTTATGAAATGTTTTCAAAATTAAAGACTCTCTAGTTGTGAAATTGTAAATAATTCTTTATCATAAACAACAATTTCAAAATCTCAAATGTATTAAAAGATAATTTTAAAAACTTAGTTTTGTAATCATAATAATAATAACAAATCTGGATCCTTTTTACAACAAAAAATAATAATTTTGGTCATTCAATAATAAATAGAAAATAAAGTGACATTTACTGAAACAACTCAAATTTACTTAAAATGCATTCAAAGGAAATAGAGCTAGTGAAAATACATAATCATACATTATATCCTTCAAAAATAATTTCTCTGAGATCTCGAACTAACATTCTGAATATTTTATGCTACACATCCGATGACAAATCACTTTCGGCCGATGTTCCTACACTAATATATGGTGACAATCCACGCCCAGACATATCACGCCCTCGTCCACTAAGGGTCTAAAAACCCATTCCTGACCGCTATTGTCTGGCCTCCCATTGAAAATCAATAGTCGTCTCCGGCGAGAGCAGGACATGTACCCAATCATTACCAACTGTGGGGTCCAGGTCAGGAAGTCCGTGGCCCGATAGGTAGTTACGTAAGTTAAGGAAGTCCCGCAGGAGTTCAGATTGCCAAATTTATCATTTCCCCCGCCCGTAATTTAATTATGATCTCGATCGTCCCCCCAACCCCATTAATATATTTTAGCCGAAGTAATTATGGTCGCCCTAACAGACACTCGAGATCACTACATGTAGTACCTAGCTTGGATCATTTTAGATTGAGTGGTTAGATTTGACTATATTATTTTATTAACTAAAAAACTGGCTGAATAATACATGTCTATAACTTGCTATAAAAGCTTCTGTCTACACTACTACTCTTTATTCAATAAAATCTTCATGTAATATATTACTGATGAAGGTTTAAATTAAATTACCCTTAGTTTGTTTCACAATTTTTGTTTATATTTATGTTTATTAATCGTTAGCTTTCTTTCCAAAAAAATAAATACATATGAATATACGCAAATATAAAAATTGTGTAATTTAATTTAAACCTACATCAGTAATAGTTTATCACCAAGTGATAAATAAGAAAGTCAAGAAATATTAATATAACTTTTAATCGATAAATCATTTCGGAGTTGACTATCTTAGTCAGAATAATATTTATAATGTAATTTTACTAATGTTTATGATTGTTAGAATATTAATATTAATGATATTCAAATTTATGATATGACAATAATATTGGCCGGGGTGTGTGTATGCACATATATCAAGTTTCAATTATAACTTTATTATAAAAGGGGTATTCAAATACTCCGTGCCATCGCATCTGTTCCGTGGGGGTGTTTAGTTACTTGAATATTTTATGCCATAATTGGTTTACGGCAGCGCTAGTGGTTTTTGTTGCGGTCGTAATAACGTTATTAATAATCCAATTTCTGAGCGCGCATTGCTCCCATTTATATTCCTAACGTACGTCCATTACTGAAATACTACCCCCTATTCATTGACTTTGAATAAACTGAAAATGTAAGATGAAAATATTGAATTTTCTAATAACAAAAGTAGAAATATAATTAAAATGAATGGAATAAAAATAGTAATTTATACTAATTAATTATATTACGGTTAACAATAAATATGCTAAGAAGAAAATATTTATCTTACAATGAAATAATGGTTAAAATTATTTGAAAAATAATCAATATAAGTTCTTGAACACTTATTGTTTATATTCTAAAGATATAATTTTTGTTTTCGTTTTTTATTTAATTTCTCTAATATGTAAGAAGTTAATATTTTTTAAATACTGAAATTTTTCATGCCTTAAAATAAAATTCCTAGTAATAAGCCATACAAATATTTTCATCGTTGGACGTTTTATACAACGCTACTAAAATATTTTATGAATCCGGACGATAAATATAGATTCGAAGTAAGATATATTGCGTTCGCGTTAAGACTGGATCCCTTTGTTCTTTAATGCATTACGCTCCCCGAGGACATTTCCACTTATACACGAGAAAAAGAGCAATTGCCATTACGCAATCCTCTCTCAACAAATGCGGGAATATTCCATAAAGGGTTACATAACTCCGTCCGACCTATATAGAGAACGGTTTGGCTCAAAGTAGAAGTTTTAATTGCGGAAATTCTTCCTCATGCCTGCAGGCGATCCCATTACCGATGCAGCTTTATTATAATGCTCTCCAATGCCAAATAGGAATAGAATGTATCTTAACACATCATTAATCATATTTAGCGTACGTGATATCAATTTTAACGATTATTATATATGTTTAGTTAATGTGATAGTCTTAATATAAAAGCTTTCGTCGAAATGTATAATAACAGAATCATCATATTTACTGTCCATCTATTATGAAGGTAGGAATATTAATATGCGCGGCGCCTCCACCATTTATGCTAGTTTGGTTATTTTTAACAACGAATTTAATTATCAATTGTTTTTTTCCTTAGTTGTATTGATTGATTTTTAATAATAAAGTACAAATATAACAAAATGTAATATTTATCCTAAAGTTATTTGTTTTATTATAAATTTTCTATTAGCCAAGTTATTTATTTGTATTCATGTTATTACAAGTCGCCATTTCAAATAAAGATTATAAAAATAAAATAAAGATTCAGGAACATAATATAAATTATAATTATAGTTTTTCACTTTATTATAAGATGTAAATTATAAGAATATATATAGTATTTGATAGGCATAAATTAAATTACAAAAGAATGGATGATAAAATATTATGTTAATTAACATTGCATAAATATAAAATAATAATTTAATAATAACGTAACAAATCCTTACCGTCTTCTAGTTCTCCTTGAATGCCAATATCTCGTAGGAACCAATTTCTGCAGGACCATGTTGCCTTAACTCAACACATTATCAGGCATCTCGTCTCTTTTTTTTTATATTAAACACTACGATAACACACTGATTTTTATTTAATTTTTCAACAATTAGTTAAATGCAAGTTTAATACACACACTTATTATTTTTCACTATTAACTATAAGTCTATTTATGTAAAAATATAACCATTGAAGTATTGTCGCATAACAAGGTACCATTTTCTGACTAAATCTTAGTAAAAGTTATAGAATCCTATAAAGAAAAATGTTTATAAATTACTATGTGAATTTCCATAGTTATAATATATTTTTAAAGGATATTTCCTAATGCATATGAAACATTATTTTTAATTATAACAAGTTGATGAATAGTCCTGTTACATTAACGTAGATGAAATATAAATGAAAGTTACCTTACTGTCACGTCACGTGATGCCATGAAAATCGTCAAATCTCTTTCCTTTCAGAGTGACTTTGAATCATGTGAATAGGAAGAAGTCTGAAGGATTGAAATCTGGCGAGTAGAGTGGATGTTTAATTTCAACTACCCCCTTTTTTGCGAGGAACTGTTTGACGATATTAAATTGTCGTGAACAAAAAAACATGAACCTTGTTGTGCGTACTGAGGTCGTACCCTGCGTAGACGTTTCATAAAACGGTTCAAAATTTCAATGTATCTTGTAGCATTGAAAGGAAAGAGATTTGACCTTCAACGAAAAGTGACGAGGCTCTTAAACTCCATCCCAAAAGAAGCCTTCTTGAAAAGTTTCCAGAATATGTATAGCAAATCTCGGCAGTGCATAGTTATGAGTGATGACTATTTCGAAGAACAATAAGGTAACTTTTAATATTTATTTTAACGTTAATATGTCATCTACGTTAATGATACAGGACTATTCACCGAACTTTATTGTCAGAGGTTGTACATCATCTTAAATTGATAAAGATTATTAGAACCATAAATCTACAAATACATTATTGTATTTAGAATTCTCGTAAATCAGCTTAAAATCCATTAAAGAATGCTTTGTTAACATCCCCGAATAACTTAATGTTAAAAATAAATTGAATTTATTGATATTTGTTTCAAAGGCAATAACTTGGATGTAAGACTTTCTTCAAAACTCAATTCATTGAATAGTACAGAAAAAAACCTGACTAAACACAAACCAGTCACAATAAGTGAATAGATAAACTATATGCTACAAGACGATCAATGTCAATGACAAATATTAATAGGGAATAATGTCTTAATAGCAAGGGTAGATCGAGATTGTCCGCAGGAAGGTGAACTACCTTCTCTTCTGAGTAACATCGTGGTAAATGACTTGTTAAATTAACTAAATAAATTTGGTTTTCCATCCATGTAGATGATCTGACAAATTTGCTACGAATGTGTAATATGGGAATAAATGGAAAGTTCAAAATAGTGGAAAAATGATGTACAGATAATGATTTTCAGTAAACACATTTAGGATAGAATCAGTTATGTCTTAAATGGATTCATTAAACTGAAGCTTTCCATCTTATTTTATTTCATTATATTTGTCATGCTGACATTAACTGCCAGAAATTTCCTCTAAAATAATGGACAAATAAGTAATATAAAGCAAAATATAATCGATTCCAGATATAGAAGATGATGCCAGCTTCTTAACATGACGGTAGGAGAATAGGTTTAGTGGAAGAACCTATTTATAATATAAACTCCGCCAGTACTTCTTTCACCCAAAATTTTATGTAAAGGCTTGATTTTTTATAATGTATCTGTTTTTAAATGTATTGTTTAAGATGTACAAAGAATAACAACAAACACTTACAAATTAAATGGATATGTAGTTGAACTCAAGTAATCACGTAATCATAGAAAGCGAAAATAGCTTTTGAAAAATGTTGAAAGACAATAAAAAGATCATGAGGACTTACATACCGTATCATTATCTACACTATCGTTTTCGATCTGCTCGGTCAACAGTTGTATGGTCAGTTTGATGAAGCAAAACACTTGTTATGTTCTATATTTTTATTTTCAGTTTCCTGACACGTGTTTCGAACCTTGCAGTTCATTATCAAATGTATTACCTTTATAATGAACTGTAAAGCTCGAAACACGTGTCAGGAAACTGAAAATACAAGTATGGAACATAACAAGTGCTTTTCTTCATCAAACTTATACATCCGGTTCCATCAAGAATGTAACATAACAAGCATTACCTTTAGTTGTATGGTCGCTTGAAGTTAAACACAAAATTGTAATGTGCAATTTTCATTTCATTCAACGTCTTACATATATGGGCACCATTAGTACCATACACACCACCTAACCTACAGCCATGAAGGCACAACTGTCTTCTCTTACCTTGAACATACGTAAAGGACGCGGATCTAAGTACAGCGATTGAGAGACAATGGCCTGAACAAAGAATGGGACAATTTTAAAATAAGCTATTCAAAAAATATTCGCGTAGGAATATTTCAGGGCTGTGCTAAACCAATCTACATTTTTGAAAGACACCATATTCTATAAGCCTACATATATGGTATATACATTTTTTCACAGATGGAGCAAGAAACAGGAATATACATTACCGAATTAAATTTAGAAATAAATATGCCCATGAAGGATTACATGATGATAATCCAGGAAAAACTTACTCGTTAGTACCCAAACGAAGTTATTCTTAGGATAAAAGACCAAAACATCAGCATCGTTACAGACATTGAAACCACCTGATGTTCTAACAAACTTCATTATCTCATCAAAACTAGTTAACAAATAATTTAAAAATACGAAAACATTTCATATTTGAATCAACAACAATGAGTAACTAAAGAATTTTATTAGTTAACAAATATTTGGAGGCAAAATAATAGGGTTGCAATCTTCTAGGTCAAGTCACACACAAACTCAAGTAATAACGATAACGCATATACTCTAGGATACTAAAAAGGGCCTAATCCAATAACTATCAAAGAGAAACAATAAAAGATTTAATTTTTGTGGCACATAAATCAAGGTGATGAAATATCTTCGTTTGGACAACCTCAAGAAACATATTGAGCATACCAGACAAATAAACCTAAAAACTTTCACTGGTATTCTACCTAACACTGCCAGGTAAATAAACACTTGCACATATTAAGAATCTCAGATCTCACACACAGAGGGCGTAGAGAAGTGGCGGAGGAACCAAAACACGTTCACAACCAAGTCGTCCCACAATAAACCTAAAAAGTTTCAATGAGGTCCTGCCTCACAATTCCAGCTAAATAAATACTTGAACGTATTAGGAATTTATCAGATCTCACATACAGAGGGTGCAAGAAAGTAATGGAGGTACCGAAACACGTTCAATACCATTAACTAAATTTAGCAACAAGAGGAAATATTTTTCTTAGGACGACATGGCCCAAGACTGGCTGATCTGAGAGGAATATTCCCCAACAAAACCCTAAACATTATCAGAAGCTAACTACTCCAAGGCTGAAGATCTATCTCTTCCACTTCTTTTTTGATTTTTTGAAGCAGTATATAATAGGATCTAGTGGCCGTCTAAAAACGATAATATTGTCACACTCCCTTATATCTACAGATATAGATAAAACTATGCTAGGTGGTTCTGCTAAATATAACATATATAATATCACTATAACGGAGTAGAAGAGTGTAGTATCAGCAATTGTATTTAATCTATTTTTTTTCTGATATTAAAATAATATAAAAGTTTCCGGATGTGGATGAGTATATCTGTATTTCTAACATCGTGGTTTAAAAAGGGTTTGAGTGGAAGAACATGATGTAACTGTGAACACCGTCCGTGCTTCTTTCGTACAAAATTTTACGTATGTTTTTTGTAATTAATTTGTTTTGATATGTGTTTTTTTAAGATAGACCAAAGATCTAAATAAATAAATAATATTATATACAATGGATAGTTTTTTGTTAATAGTCATTTATAATATTTAATTTCTTATAATTTGATTTGTTTTTTTAGAATAAATGTTTACATTTACTTTTTAATGCAGAATAAGCACACAACTTCTTTGTAAATTTATTATTATTAATAGTGGCGCCTTGCACACTCTCAAGAATTTTAAATCTTAACTTTATTTAAAAAAAAAAAAGTGTATCCTTTATTATTTATATAGTGGAATAATTACAAAGTAAGTAATTAGTTAGTATTATTGTACATTAATTTTCTCAAACACATAGTATTTAAAATATTCGGATAAAGTTGAACACCAAAAATTAAAATAGAAAAGTTAGTAAAGCCAAGTTTTTTAATTTATATTCGATCCGTTATTTTAAGAAAAAATAAAGAATATTCACAATTACGGGGTTTCGAATTCACAGACGTGTAGACAGGGGCTCTACTTATAGACCAAAAAAAATCTAAATAATTATTATAGTAATTTGAAAATAATCTGCTTAGCAAATTAGATCAGATAAAATATATGATTAGTCTCTGCTTTTCTTGTTGAATATGTGACAAAGAGATGCTCACTAAAATATAAATATGGCTGGGACATGAAAATAAAAATGGCAATAAATAAACCTATGCACTATATTACCCAATTTTAAACTAGGGTTCGTATTATATGTTCACAACTTTTGTTTGGATAACAAAGGGACTTAATATTTGGAGGCGTTTTTTTTTAAATTTTTGCGAGTTACGTAAAGTTAAACTTTTCTATTTTTACTTAATAAAGCACTAAAAACCTTTCTTCACAAATATTATTATAATTAAATTAATACAGTATTAAAACATTGATAATGGTCACTTTGTGTCCGAAATATATACCTGTGAATTTAAATAAAATTTATGAAGAAATAATGAAAATATTCTCGGAAAATTACAAGTGGAATGCATAAAAGATCTTGTAACTAGTTATCTATATTTCACATGTTGAACCAAAAATTAAATTTTAACTTTTATACAATGTTGGTAATATGAATCAGAATTGAGTTAAACCTAAACAATGGTTTCGAACCCATAATTGTTCTTCAACAATATAACATAAATAATAATAAAGATTGTTAAAAAAATTGATAATTATTACTAAACATAAAAAGCATCAGCACTTCCCGACTTTAATAAATTGTAATTTTGAACTAGCTTCCTGATAACATAGATAATAGCATAATTTATTGAGGTAGGTCGGGAGTACGATAAAATACCAAAACACAGACAGTAAAATCTGTTAATGTTCTAACAAAACTCAGTCTCTCATCAAAACTAGTTAACAAATATTTGGCACCAAAATAATAGGATTGCAACCTTCATGGTAAAGTCACACACAAATGCAAGTAATAACGATAACGCATATACTCTAGGATATTAAAAAAAGGCTATACCCTTATCCAATAACTACCACACAAAAGTACTAAAAGACATTATTTTTGCAGCACATAAATCAAATTGATGAAATATCATCGTTTGTGCTCCCTAAAGAAACATATTGCGCATACCAGACATCAAAGTCACACAGTAAACCTAAAAACTTTCACTGGTATCTTCCCCAACACTGCCAGATAAATAAACACTTGCGCGTATTAAGAAGCTTATCAGATCTCACATACAGAGGGTGTAAAGAAGTAGCGGAGGCACTGAAACACCATTGCCTAATTTAACTCTAGCTATAAGAGGAAAGATTTTTCAACACTAATCTGATTATATTTAAGTACAAAGACACTTCAAATATTTATAAAATGTTTTTTTTACAGTAATAGAAATCAGAGTAGCGTTAATCTCAAACAATGGTTTTGAACCCATCATTGTTCTTCAATAATATAACAAAAATATGTAATAATAAAGATTGTTAAGAAAATTGATAATTATTACTGAACATAAAAAAAACCTCAGCATTTTCCAACCTTTTTTACGTTTGAACTAGCGTACTCATAACATAGGTTATATATAGTTTATTGGGGTAGATCGGGAGTACGATAGGTCATTGTATTAAATGTTGTGGTAGGTCAAGATTAAACTAAAATAAATAATTATTTAGAGTCCTTCAAATTTATAAGGCTATATTAAATTGATGTTCGTTATAATGACACTTAGTGTCAAATAAATATTCCTTTTTAGGTCAAAACGGCCATATTTGATAAAATATTTGATGAATCATCATCAATAGAGTCTTTATGGAGCAACTGTCACCAAAAAAATAGATGGCAAGAATGGAAGAAAACATATTTTGTGACTTTCAAATTTTCTGTGAAAAATTATTTTGTAGGAATATTTTTGTTAGCATGTTGGATAAAATAAATAATACCTAATACCTATATTATAGTATACAAGAACGTTTCTAGTACCATAGAAAAATAGTTATTGAAAAAAAAACTAAAATATTACAAAAAATCAAAATGCCTAAAGCTCTAAAATAATTTCTCCTCGATAAAAAAGCTATGCAAACATGATGAATAGATGCCATTACAAAAATAGTTAAGATTGTTAAACATTTATTAATAAAACAGGCATAAAAAACATTAATATAAGAATTTCACTGCAATAAAGTTAAAATTGTAGAATTTTGCGAAAAAAAATTGACAATTGATAAAAGCAGTTGGCCAACAAAACCAATTAAAAATTATTTAAAAAAAACAACATTGTAATAAATCGAGTTAATATAAAAGTGTTTTACCAATAATTAATTAAATATCAATATATGTAAGATAATATTTTGTATGTAGAGATATCAAAAACAAAAAATTTGATGGAATAATTGTCCTAATAAAAAAATCCAAGAACATGATAAATTGATAGAATAAAATATTTGTTATCAAAAATTTTATTTATCAAACAAAAACTTCTAATTCACTAATCGCCCTGGGCAAAAAAGGTATAGAGAACATGATGAATGCATTGAGGTTAATATTTAGTATAAGGAGATATCGGAAACAAAAACTTCTAATGGAATAATTGTCCTCGGCAAAAGAGCCTATAAGAACTATATGAATATATTAACTGATGAGGCTGTTATATGTTGAAAATTCATATTCACTTATTTAGTTGTTGAAGTAAAACACTTAAATTTTCAAAACACTTTATTATTGCTTTTTTGAAACCGCAACAATTGTTTCGCCACACTGTGGCTTCTTCGCCTGAAACACTTAAATTTCTTTTTCTTCGCCTGAAGAAGCCACAGTGTGGCGAAACAATTGTTGCGTTTTCAAAAAAGCAATAATAAAGTGTTTTGAAAATTTAAGTGTTTTACTTCAACAACTAAATAAGAACTATATAAGATTGTAGAACATAATATTTAGCATGAAAAGATATAAGGAACAAACATTTTTAAAGGAATAATCGCCTTCAAAAATTGAATAGATAGAAGATTATCTTGAAGAGATATTAGAAACAAAAGCCTTTAATGTAATATTTGCCCTCGGCAAAAAAACCGATGACATGCTGACATAAACAGCTAAAAAGTCTCCCCTAAAAAGGGTACAAAAAAGCAAATGAGAGCATTCCTCAGTATCATAGACAAAAACAAGGGTTAAACTAGAAGATCATCGCATGAATCCACCCACCTTCATCCATATATATTTTGGAAAGAAAGCTAAAGACTAAACATAAGATAATATTTAGCATGGAAAGATATTAGGAACAAACACTTTTAACAGAATAATCATTCTCGGCAAAGTCATTCACAAGAGCATTATGAATAGATAAGAGGTAATATTTAGCACGAGCGATAGAATATGACAAAAACCTCTAATGGAATAATTATATTTGGGAAGAATCTCTTACATAATGAATAGATAAAAGATAACATTAAGCACGAAAATATATTAAAAACTGTAGCATATTGCATTATTTGAATATATTAATGTTTGGGCAGAATCGTCTTTTATGATCTCTTTTGTTAACACCAGGTGAAAATAAATCAGTTTATAACCCTGACCATGTGCGAGAAGATATATTTCATTACCCCAATTCCTAAAATAGTTAATAGGGATCCTTAAGTTATTAAATTAAAACATATCAGAAACAAACACCTCTCATTGAAAATAATTGCCCTTAGAAAAATACTTAGAAGAACATAATTAATAAATAGAAGAAAATATTTATAATCAAAAATATTATTTATCGGAAAGAAACACTAATTATACCGTGTGTTTCTAAACGAATACCAAGATTGTAAAGCATCAAGTACCAGCTACGGTTGCTTCTTAAAACAAAAAAAGGACCATAAACTTTCCGTCGAGACATGATACAATTGCAGCATCTCGTGAGAACTATCTGAGCTCTAGATGCGCACATTATGAGTGTTCACATGTGTGTTTTCTATTCACCAGCCGCCTTTTTTGCTACTAGCGCCCTCTAGCATGTAGTAACAAAAAAAACTATTTGAGTTGCTCTTTCATTTCATGAAACAATTATGATTTTTAGTTTTACGTAATAAGTACTACAAAGCGTTAAAACCCCGATGTGCATTTAGAAACGTCTGGTTTAATAATAGCAAAATCGTTCTGGGTGTAATAATATTTACACCAGGAACAAATAACTTACATAATATAAGATTATCTGCCCCACGGATATTATTATACAAGATAAAATTAAACAGTATATTTTAACAATTAATTTAATCAAAGTAAAATGTCAGATAAAATCATCAAGACTACAATAATGGTCATTAATCTGGACAGATAATACATTTTGAGATGAATTTATATAAGTATAATTTTTTTTCAAATATTCTCTTATTTAAAATTCTTCTTTAGTACACTTAGAGCGTTAAAACCTCATTCTGTACATTTGTCACAGCATTATTAAAATATTTGAATGTGTAATTAGGCACCAATATTTCCTAATGCAAGCAAGATTCTCATGGCTTCTCTTCCAGTCATGAGGAAAATCCTAGAATCTATTTTATAAGAATAAAAAATACCAAATCCTTAATAACTCGACATCTGTTTACTAATTTGGCTTTATATCCAAAACCTTAATATATATTAACCTCTAATTTCAGTTGGAAGAGCTTGAAAATAAGCACACTGTCATAATATTTTTAGATATTCAGAAGGCATTTGGTTTACTGTAGAAATCAATTCATCTAAACAATTCACCCTATTTTATCAACTGATTCCGCACTAATCGATCCCTTTAGGTTAACTAATGTCTTCCTCAAGACTCTCCCTAATTGCAATGATTTATATAATACCAACCCAAAATTCTAGTCCTCCTCAAAATTTTACCTAAAGTTTTTGGGTGATTCTACATTAATAAATAGCTTACTTCTACTCCCTTAATATTGCAATGTGCTCCCTACAATACATCCAAGACTTCACGGAAAAAAGTTTAGAAAGATTAAGAATCTCTCTAAATCCAACCGAAACCCCAATTGTTAATCCCTTTCCATTGAATTTCTCTCAATTTCCCATCATTAGGCATCGATGCTAACATGGTTCACCCTTCATTAACTTGCAAATAACTTGACCAAAAATTCCATTTTTAATGTTCTAAATTTTTTTTATTAGATTGCATTTTTATTTGGAAACGTCTAGTAAACCAATAAGATTTAAAAAAGAAACCCATAGTCAAAATATATCCTTAATTCTCCTCTTTATCGTCTTTCATGTCTGTACAATCAGTTTAATTCTTTTATTTATTTATATTCTCAATCTTTTACTACATTCAAATCATCTGTTGTTGCTTGTGTAGAAAGTTTTTGTTAAGTAGTTATAATTTATGTTCATGTATTAATTTGTATTATTTGTCGTTTGTATTTTTCTTATTGTATTTTTAATTATTAATTTATAATAAGTTTTAATGATAATTTTACTCTGTAATTGGCCTTTTGGCTGTTGGGTAAAAGTAAATAAATATATGAATTAATTAATTAATAAGAGACCGATATGTTATATGTTATACTTCTAGGATATTAAATTGTGATAATCCATGTGAAAAATAGGTCAGTATAATTGAGGTATAAAACTATTCCACAAATTTCGCATACAAATAAATAGCGACTACATACATCATTAATACATGGAATACTAAAGATAAAATGAAGATACAGGTAATACACATCTAAATTCATTAATATAAGCAGATTTTCTTATGAGAAAATATTAATAATAATATTAAATAATGAAGACTTTTGGCAAAGCTACTTTTATTATATTTACTATCAAATTGGCAATAGTTTGGTACTATTTAGCAACTGAAGTTGCTGAAACCATAATTACAATTATAACTTTTACAACACCTAACAGTGAATTTACAATTAAAACGATAGAAGTAAAAGCTTTCAAATACTTCCATTAAACGATTGATCTGCCATTTCTAAACACTATGTTTCACTCTGTATTTTAATGTCAATTGTGTTTGGGCTTATTTTTATTAATTGAACACAGATAGAAAATTCCATTCAATCATCCCGCATAAAACTTTTTGTTGTCGCAAAAAGCAATACATTTATGTACCCAGAATCCACTTCCATCAAGGCATAAATCCACCAGGACATAATATCGCATTAAGTGTGATTAATGGGGACATTCTTCCATGCAGACAATATCCATTTTCACAACTATCTGTCAATAATGCATAACACCATTTGCAACTGGAAATCTATAACTTGTAAATACGAGAATATCTTTTAATAACGACAGTTTATATTGATTAATCTAAAAATTTAAAAAAATATATATTTTAGTAAGTAAGTAACTGAAATCGCAGTTAATAATCATATTTAATTACACCAGAGAGGAAAGTGTAAATCTCTGTTCCCATCGTTTCTAACTCTGGGACGTCTTAAGATCCTGAGCGCATTCGAGTTGTAATTGCGTTTTGGAAAGTAAATTTGAAGATTCCGCGGGAGTGATAATAAATTTCTGAGCGTGAAACTTTTCTCCTACAGAAAGTTTTGATGTAGTACAACTGATAAAGTTACCTGAATAACGGAAAATATTAGACTTAATAAAAACTGATTATTACATCTAACAAAATAAAATTATATTTAGGGCCTGGAGCTGGCAGAAGTTTATAATTAAAATTTAATTTAAAATTTCGCAATTTCATATTGACAAAGTGGAAATTAAGCGGAATCCGCAATGAAAATTAAATTAGTGCACGCAAAACGCGGAACGTAATAAATTCTCGCCACTCGAATTCCCCCGGGGGGAAACTTCATAAAACGCCCTATATTTTAATTCAAAAAGAAAAAAAGAAAACTCGAGCACGAATCAAAAATTTACCCGCTCCATTCTCCTCCGGGAAGACCAATTTCGGCAAAGAGCGCCCCTTTTATCAAATTCGCTCGCTCCGGGCGGAAATCAATAGCCACTTGTTCACGCGCCGCCATAACCGTAAACTTCACTTTTTGGACATAATCGGCACTAGCACGAACACGCGAGTTTTCGCAGTTGGCAGGAACTAACTGCCGAAGAGTAAATGCGACTGTAATTGGTATCAGCAGCTAATTAACTGCGCTACCGGTTATGCAAAGTTCCCCGCCGTTTTGTCCTGAACTTGACACGGATTCCGGTAGGAGTTGGCGTTCAATTGTCTTTTCAGATCGATTTCGATTGTTTCTTAGCGTAACATCGAGATAGAATTATAATACTTGTGTCAATTGTTTAAATATTTCTCTCAGAAAATGTTATTGGAAACTACGTTCATTTCTCAATATATATAGGGTAGTTAAAAATATGAAATTAAGAATTAGGTTTTACTGTGTTATAAAGCACTAATAACTCAAAAACAATGTATAGATGCAAGTTGTTGGCAATTGTTTTTCTATTTTTATTATAGAGTTTTTGGAAAACGTGCAAACTTAGAAAGCGCAGTCATGTTTTCAAGCAGTTTTTGCAAAATCTAGAGCGAAATGCTTAATTATGTTTTAACGTGTTATTAAGCACTTTTAATTTTATGAAAATTTATGGGGTTTTAAGTTGATGGCAATTGTTTTTCTATTTTAATTTTAGAGGTTTTGGAAAAACGTGCAATCTCAGAAAGCGAAGTCATGTTTTCAGGCAATTTTGCAAAACTAGGAAGGAATGATTCATTAAATTTAGCTGTGTTATAAAGCATTATTAATTCTACGAAAATTTGTATAATTATAAGTTGATGGCAATTGTATTTCTATTTTTATTTTAGAGGTTTTGAAAAACGTTCAATTTCAGAAAGTGAAGTCGTGTTTTCAGGCAATTTTGCAAAAACTAGGAAGGATTGATTAATTAAATTTAGCTGTGTTATAAAGCACTATTAATTCTATGAAAATTTGTATAATTATAAGTTAATGGCAATTGTATTTCTATTTTTATTTTAGAGGTTTTGGAAAACGTGCTATCTCAGAAAGCGAAGTTATGTTTTCAGGCAATTTTGCAAAAACTAGGAAGGAATGATTAATTAAATTTAGCTGTGTTATAAAGCACTATTAATTCTATGAAAATTTGTATAATTTTAAGTTGATGGCAATTATATTTCTATTTTTATTTTAGAGGTTTTGGAAATCGTACAATCTCAGAAAGCGAAGTCGTGTTCTCAGGCAATTTTGCAAAAACTAGGAAGGAATGATTAATTAAATTTTACTGTATTATAAAGCACTATTAATTCTATGAAAATTTGTATAATTTTAAGTTGATTCCAATTGTTTTTCTATTTTTATTTTAGAGGTTTTGGAAAACGTGCAATCTCAGAAAGAGAAGTCATGTTTTCAGGCAATTTTACGAAAACTAGGAAAGAATGATTAATTACATTTTGCTGTATTATAAAACACTCTTAATTCTTTGAAAATTTGTATAGTTTTAAGTTGATGGCAATTGTTTTTCTATTTTTATTTTAGAGGTTTTGGAAATCGTGCAATTTCAGAAAGCGAAGTCATGTTTTCAGGCAATTTTGCAAAAACTAGAAAGGAATGAATAATTAAATTTTACTGTGTTATAAAGCACTACTAATTCTATGAAAAATTGTATAGTTTTAAGTTGATGGCAGATGTTTTTCTATTTTTATTTTAAAGGTTTTGGAAAACGTGCAATCTCAGAAAGCGAAGTCATGTTTTCAGGCAATTTTGCAAAAACTAGGAAGGAATGATTAATTAAATTTTACTGCGTTATAAAGTACTATTAATTCTATGAAAAATTGTATAGTTTTAAGTTGATGGCAGTTGTTTTTCTATTTTTATTTTAAAGGTTTTGGAAAACGTGCAATCTCAGAAAGCGAAGTCATGTTTTCATGCAATTTTGCAAAAACTATGAAGGAATGGTTAATTCAATTTTGCTGTGTTATAAAACACTATTAATTCTATGAAAATTTGTATAGTTTTAAGTTGATTGCAATTGTTTTTCTATTTTTATTTTAGAGGTTTTGGAAAACGTTCAATTTCAGAAAGTGAAGTCGTGTTTTCAGGCAATTTTGCAAAAACTAGGAAGGAATAATTAATTAAATTTAGCTGTGTTATAAAACACTATTAATTCTATGAAAATTTGTATAGTTTTAAATTGATTGCAATTGTTTTTCTATTTTTATTTTAGAGGTTTTGGAAAATGTGCAATCTCACAAAGCGAAGTCATGTTTTCAGGCAATTTTGCAAAACTAGGAAGAAATGATTAATTAAATTTTGCCGTGTTATAAAGCACTATTAATTCTATGAAAAATTGTATAGTTTTAAGTTGATTGCAATTGTTTTTCTATTTTTATTTTAGAGGTTTTGGAAAACGTGCTATCTCAGAAAACAAAGTCATGTTTTCAGGCAATTTTTCAAAAATTAGGAAGGAATTATTAATTAAATTTTACGGTGTTATATAGCACTATTAATTCTATGAAAAATTGTATAGTTTCAAGTTGATGGCAGATGTTTTTCTATTTTTATTTTAAAGGTTTTTGAAAACGTGCAATCTCAGAAAGCGAAGTCATGTTTTCAGACAATTTTGCAAAACTAGAAAGGAATGAATAATTAAATTTTGCTGTGTTATAAAGAACTACTAATTTTATGAAAATTTGTATAATTTTAAGTTGATTGCAATTGTTTTTCTATTTTTATTTTAGAGGTTTTGGAAAACGTGCAATCTCAGAATGCGAAGTCATGTTTTCAGACAGTTTTGCAAAAATTAGGAAGGAATTATTAATTAAATTTTGCTGTGTTATAAAGCACTATTAATTCTATGAAAAATTGTAGAGTTTTAAGTTGATGGCAGTTGTTTTTCTATTTTTATTTTAGAGGTTTTGGAAAATGTGCAATCTCAGAAAGCAAAGTCATGTTTTCAGGTAATTTTGCAAAAACTAGGAAGGAATCGTAAATTGAATTTTGCTGTGTTATAAAGTACCATTAATTCTATGAAAATATGTATAGTTTTAAGTTGATGGCGGTTGTTTTTCTATTTTTATTTTAGAGGTTTTGGAAAACGTGCTATCTCAGAAAGTGACGTCATGCCTTCAGTCAATTTTGCAAAAACTAGGAGGGAATGATTAATTAAATTTTGCTGTATTATAAAGCACTATTAATTCAATGAAAATATGTATAGTTTTAAGTTTATGGCAGTTGTTTTTCCATTTTTATTTTAGGGTTTTCGAAAACGTGCAATCTCAGAAAGCGAAGTCATGTTTTCAAGCAATTTTGAAAAAACTAGGAAGGAATGATTAATTAAATTTTAATGTGTTATAAAGCACTATTAATTCTATAAAAATTTGTATAGTTTTAAATTTATTGCAATTGTTTTTCTATTTTTATTTTAGAAGTTTTGCAAAACTTGCTATCTCAGAAAGCAATATCATGTTTTCAGGCAATTTTGCAAAAATTAGGAAGGAATTATTAATTAAATTTTGTTGTGTTATAAAGCACTATTAATTCTATGAATAAATGCATAGTTTTAAGTTGATGGCAATTGCATTTCTATTTTTATTTTAGAGGTTTTGGAAATCGTACAATCTCAGAAAGCCATGTCATGTTTTCAGACAATTTTGCAAAACTAGAAAAGAATGGGTAATTAAATTTTGCTGTGTTATAAAACACTATTAATTCTATGAAAATATGTATAGTTTTTAGTTTATGGCAGTTGTTTTTCTATTTTTATTTTAGAGGTTTTGGAAAACGTGCAATCTCAGAAAGAGAAGTCATGTTTTCAGGCAATTTTGCAAAAACTAGGAAGGAATGATTAATTAAATTTTGCTGTATTATAAAGCACTATTAATTATATGAAAATTTGTATAGTTTTAAGTTGATTGCAATTGTTTTTCTATTTTTGTCTTAGAGGTTTTGGAAAACGTGCTACCTAAGAAAGCGTAGTCATGTTTTCAGGCAGTTTTGCAAAAATTAGAAAGGAATTATTAATTAAATTTTGCTGTGTTATAAAGCACTATTAATTCTATAAAAAATTGTATAGTTTTAAGTTGATGGCAATTGCATTTCTATTTTTATTTTTGAGGTTTTGGAAATCGTACAATCTCAGAAAGCGAAGTCATGTTTTGAGACAATTTTGCAAAACTAGAAAGGAATGAATAATTAAATTTTGCTGTGTTATAAAGCACTATTAATTATATGAAAATTTGTATAGTTTTAAGTTGATTTCAATTGTTTTTCTATTTTTATTTTAGAGGTTTTGGAAAACGTACAATCTCAGAAAGCGAAGTCATGTTTTCAGGCAATTTTGCAAAAAACTAGAAAAGAATAATTAACTAAATTTTGCTGTGTTATAAATCACTATTAATTCTATGAAAACTTGTGTAGTTTTAAGTTGATTGCAATTGTTTTTCTATTTTTATTTTAGAGATTTTGGAAATCGTACACTCTCAGAAAGCGAAGTCATGTTTTGAGACAATTTTGCAAAACTAGAAAGGAATGAATAATTAAATTTTATTGTGTTATAAAGCACTATTAATTCTATGAAAATTTGTATAGTTTTAAGTTGATTGCAATTGTTTTTCTATTTTTATTTTAGAGGTTTTGGAAAACGTGCAATCTCAGAAAGCGAAGTGATGTTTTCAGGCAATTTTGCAAAAACTAGAAAGGAATGATTAATTAAATTTTGCTGTGTTATAAAGCACTATTAATTCTATAAAATATGTATAGTTTAAGTTGTGGCAGTTGTTTTTCTATTTTTAATTTAAAGGTTTTGGAAAACATTTCAATTGTTTTTCTATTTTTATTTTAGAGGTTTTTGAAAACGTGCAATCTCAGAAAGCGAAGTCATGTTTTGAGGCAATTTTGCAAAAATTAGGAAGGAATTATTAATTAAATTTTACTGTGTTATAAAGCACTATTAATTCTAAGAAAAATTGTATAGTTTTAAGTTGATGGCAGTTGTTTTTCTATTTTTATTTTAAAGGTTTCTGAAAACGTGCATTCTCAGAGAGCGAAGTCATGTTTTCAGGCAATTTTGCAAAAACTAGGAAGGAATGATTAATTAAATTTTGCTGTTTTATAAAGCACTATTAATTCTATTAAAATACGTATAGTTTTAAGTTGTGGTAGTTGTTTTTCTATTTTAATTTTAGTAGTTTTGGAAAACGTGCTATCCCAGAAAGCGAAGGCATGTTTCCAAGCAATTTTGCAAAAATTAGGAAGGAATTAATAATTAAATTTTGCTGTGTTATAAAGCACTATTCATTCTATGAAAATATGTATAGTTTTAAGTTGATTGCAATTGTTTTTCTATTTTAATTTTAGTGGTTTTGGAAAACGTGCTATCACAGAAAGCGAAGTCATATTTTAAGGCAATTTTGCAAAAACTAGGAAGGAATGGTTAACTAAATTTTGCTGTGTTATAAAGCAATATTAATTCTATGAACATATGTATAGTTTTGAGTTGATGGCAGTTGTTTTTATATTTTTATTTTAAAGGTTTTGGAAAACGTGCAATCTCAGAAAGCGAAGTCATGTTTTCAGGCAATTTTGCAAAAACTAGGAAGGAATGATTAATTAAATTTTGCTGTGTTTAAAGTACTATTAATTCTATGAAAATTTGTATAGTTTTAAGATGATCGCATTTTTTTTCTATTTTTATTTTAGAGTTTTTGGAAAACGTGCAATCTCAGAAAGCGTAGTCATGTTTTCAGGCAATTTTGCGAAAACTAGAAAAGGATGATTAATTAAATTTTACTGTGTTATAAGGCACTATTAATTCTATGAACATATGTATAGTTATAAGTTGTGGCAGTTGTTTTTCTATTTTTATTATAAAGCTTTTGGAAAACGTGCAATTTCAGAAAGCGAAGTAATTCAGGCAATTTTGCAGAAACTAGGAAAGAATGATTAATTCAATTTTGCTGCGTTATAAAGCACTATTAATTCTATGAAAATTTGTATAGTTTTAAGTTGATTCCAATTGTTTTTCTATTTTTATTTTAGAAGTTTTGGAAAATGTGCTTGCTCAAAAAGAGAAGTCATGTTTTCAGGCAATTTTGCAAAAACTAGGAAAGAATGATTAATTAAATTTTGCTGTGTTATAAAGCACTACTAATTATATGAAAATTTGTATAGTTTTAAGTTGATTTCAATTGTTTTTCTATTTTTATTTTAGAGGTTTTGGAAAACGTGCAATCTCAGAAAGCGAAGTCATGTTTTCAGGAAATTTTGCAAAAACTAGGAAGGGATGGTTAATTAAATCTTACTGTGTTATAAAGCACTATTAATTCTATAAAAATATGTATAGTTTTAAGTTGATAGCAATTGTTTCTCTATTTTTATTTTAGAGGTTTTGGAAAACGTGCAATCTCAGAAAGCGAAATCATGTTTTCGGGCAATTTTGCAAAAATTAGGAAGGAATGATTGATGAAATTTTGCTGTGTTATAAAGCACTATTAATTCTATGAAAAATTGTATAGTTTTAAGTTGATGGCAGTTGTTTTTCTATTTTTATTTTAGAGGTTTTGGAAAACATGCAATCTCAGAAAGCGAAGTCATGTTTTCAGGCAATTTTGCAAAACTAGGAAGGAATGATTAATTCAATTTTGCTGTGTTATAAAGCACTCTTAATTATATGAAAATTTGTAAAATTTTAAGTTGATTTCAATTGTTTTTGTATTTTTATTTTAGAGGTTTTGGAAAATGTGCAATCTCAGAAAGCGAAGTCACGTTTTCAGGCAATTTTGCAAAAACTAGAAAGGAATAATTAATTAAATTTTGCTGTGTTATAAATCACTATTAATTCTATGAAAATTTGTGTAGTTTTAAGTTGATGGCAGTTATTTTTCTATTTTTATTTTAGAAGTTTTGGAAAACGTGCAATCTCAGAAAGAGAAGTCATGCTTTCAGGCAATTTTGCAAAAACTACTAAGGAAAGATTAATTAAATTTTGCTGTGTTATAAAGCACTATTAATTCTATAATAAATTGTATAGTTTTAAGTTGATGTCAGTTGTTTTTCTATTTTTATTTTAGAGGCTTTGGAAAATGTGCAATCTCAGAAAGCGAAGTCATGTTTTCCGGCAATTTTGCAAAAACTAGGAAGGAAAGATTAATTAAATTTTACTGTGTTATAAAGCACTATTAATTCTATGAAAATATGTATAGTTTTAATTTGATTGCAATTGTTTTTCTATTTTTATTTTAGAGGTTTTGGAAAACGTGCAATCACAGAAAGCGAAGCCATGTTTTCAGGCAATTTTGCAAAAACTAGGAGGAAATAATTAATTAAATTTTGCTGTGTTATAAAGCACTATTAATTCTATGAAAATATGTATGGTCTTAAGTTCATGTCAATTGTTTTTCTATTTTTATTTTAGAGGTTTTGGAAAACGTGCAATCTCAGAAAGCGAAGTCATGTTTTCAGGCAATTTTGCAAAAACTAGGAAGGAATGATTAATTAAATTTTGCTGTGTTATAGAGCACTATTAATTCTATGAAAAATTGTGTAGTTTTAAGTTGATTGCAATTGTTTTTCTATTTTAATTTAAGTGGTTTTGGAAAACGTGCTATCTCAGAAAGAGAAGTCATGTTTTCAGGCAATTTTGCAAAACTAGGAAGGAGTGATTAATTAAATTTTGCTGTGTTATAAAGCACTCTTAATTCTATGAAAATATGTATAGTTTTAAGTTGTGGCATTTGTTTTTTTATTTTTATTTTAAAGATTTTGGAAAACGTTCAATCTCAGGAAGCGAAGTCATGTTTTCATGCAATTTTGCAAAAACTAGGAAGGAATTGTTAATGAAATTTTGCTGTGTTATAAATCACTATTAGTTCTATAAAAATTTGTGTAGTTTTAAGTTGATTGCAATTGTTTTTCTATTTTAATTTTAGTGGTTTTGGAAAACGTGCTATCTCAGAAAGAGAAGTCATGTTTTCAGGCAATTTTGCAAAACTAGGAAGGAATAGTTAATTAAATTTTGCTGTGTTACAAAGCACTATTAATTCTATGAAAATGTGTATAGTTTTAAGTTGATTTCAATTGTTTTTCTATTTTTATTTTAGAGATTTTGGAAAACGTGCAATCTCAGAAAGCGAAGTCATGTTTTCAGGCAATTTTGCAAAAACTAGTAAGGAATGATTAATTAAATTTTGCTGTGTTATAAAGCACTATTAATTCTATGATAAATTGTATAGTTTTAAGTTGATGGCAGTTGTTTTTCTATTTTTATTTTAGAGGTTTTGGAAAACATGCTATCTCAGAAACCGAAGTCATGTTTTCAGGCAATTTTGCAAAAACTGGGAAGGAATAATTAATTAAATTTTTCTGTATTATAAGGCACAATTAGCTCCATGAAAATTTGTATAGTTTTAAGTTAGTTGCAATTGTTTTTCTATTTTTATTTTAAAGTTTTTGGAAAACATGCAATTTCAGATTTTCACTGTCCCATCCTCCAATCCTTAAAACTACTCGCCTTTTCAAGATGTACAATTTTGTATAAGGGGAGTTCTTCTTTAGTTTTAAAATGCTACAGCAGTTAATACTAAACGTGGCTTTTTATCACTGAAATAGTAATGCGTGAAATTGAATTTTAAATTTTAATGTAAGGAGGGTGAGGGAACTCTAAACCACCCTTTGCTCCAATAATACACAAATATACAATTAAGTAAATTATTAATTCGAATAGAATCTACAAAATTTTGAATAAATTACCATTATTAATTCCATAAAAACATTTCATATTGAATAAAATATAAATTTGTCTTTCGTTTGATGAAACTGACAAATAACTGCAAAGATAGAATGTAATGAGATTATGAGTTTTCTCCTGTCTTATATCAATACTTCTCTTCCATCCTGAATTATATCTATACTCAGACAAGTGCTCTGGAATTCAGTTTTGGTACATTTTTAGCAAACTTTTCAGAAATAAATATCTGACTTTCCATCATCACTTCCTAGAACTACAGTATACCTGTTTTTCTTGCAGTTTTTGTCTGCCATCTTCCTCATCCCTTACAAAAGAATATATGTAGTTCAAATTACTTTATGTTTAGTCATTTGTATGGACTTTTTTGCAAACCTATTTATAAATTTTGAAAAGGAAGGTCTTAGAACTTTTTTAAATGTTAAAACAGGTCTATACACATATGATTAAATTTGTCGCCTCATTCTAAAAAACAAAACAAAAATTGTCTCATTCTACATCAATTTTTATTTTTTTTTTCGATGGTAAAAGTAGTAATTAATCATCATCATTATTTCTAAAGACATTTACAATATTTGTATACATTTACACTATTATACTACTTCACGTTAAGTAATATAAATGTATATTTAAACTAGGAAACTTGACGAAGCAGGTGCAAAGGTTTTGCACCCACTTACACGAGAGCATCAATTTTGAATATGGAGTTCGTTGCATTTGCATAGCAAAATAAGATGTTTATATGGAGAGAACATTTTCGCTAATTACACTGTGCAAACACTCATGTATATGCAAATTTGATACCGCGGGGCTGTCACAAGTAAATATGTAATTTCAGCGCGTTTTCAGGGATTTCAACCGCGCGAATGAATGTACAGCATCATATCTGGCGAAGTTTTTATATGAACGTATGAAACATTTCAATTAAAAATAGCCGGGTGCATAAGCGAAATTAATTAGTCTTCCCGTGTATGTTCATGGAAATTTTAATAAAAATATTTCAAGAGGTAATTGCTACAGCATTGGAAAATGTTAATTTATTTATTTTCTCGTTGTTTTACTAGCTAAATATAACATATTTTAGTAATTAATTGGGTCTGGATAGAGATAAATTGTTAGTGCTGGAAAACCTATATTTCCTGAATCCAATACCATCAGTTCCAGTCGCCCACCATTAATTCTTTTAAAAGGTGGAGTGAGCTTGGATCGATTAAAGTTAATTACTTATCGAGAGTATTTTTATTTTGTTTGATGGCTATAATTTAGAATAGAGCGAAACATATGTTTTTATTTTTATTGCCTGGCTACAATTTAAAATGCCATTTTCAATTAATCAATTGAATTAAATGTTAGGCCTAAGGATAAAAATCAATCCCGAATATGTTCATATAAATTACGTTGAATTTCAAGTGGAGCAGTATATCGCGCCTAATGGTAAGGGCGGAGTATTAATTTTTATCAAAAGTAGTATAAAATTCATAGAGCTAAATTTAAAACAGAACGCATACAAAAACCTCGAATTATGTGGAGTACCAATTCAAACAGATAATCATCCGATTAACATAATATCAGCTTATAAAGCACCAAATGTTAATATAACAAATCATCAGTGGAGTAACCTATTCTCCCGACTACCAACACCACTAATTCACGGAGGAGATATGAACGGACACCACCCAGTATGGGGATCCGATCATACAAACCCCACTGGAAAAAATATCGTAGACGCACTAACCGAAAATGATCTGGTTGTAATAAATAATGGAGATCCCACCAGACTTACTGGACCCCAAAGTGCCAATTCGGCCATAGACATTACAGTAATGACACCAAACATAGCCATAAAATCAACATGGGAAGTACATAATGACAGTTTAGGATCCGACCACCTTCCAATGACTATAACTATCGAAATGGAACCACATCGTGTACAGAAGAAACATACGACCAGAATATGGAACACAAATAAAGCAAACTGGGACAAGTTCCAAGAAGCAACAAGAATACCTAACCCAATTGAATCCGCTACTAATTTAGAACCAATAATTACAACAAGTGCAAATGAACATATTCCAAGAATTAAACACTGTATCAAACAAAACCGCACGGCCCCAGTGGTGGGATAACGAATGTGATACGCTAGAAAAGGGGAAGAAAATAAAACTAAACATATACAAACAAAACAAAGTAATAGACGACTATATAAAATGTAAAAAATTATTAGCTAAAATTAAGAAGAAATTTAAAGAGAAGGCCAGAAATTCATGGAAAAATTACTGCGAAAACATTAATAAAACAACACTCATTCAACAAATTAGGACAACAACAAAACGTATCGCAAATTCAAAAATCAGCAAGGCACGACCAATTCCTGACGAATTATTTGAAAATTTCCTACAAAAGATGGCACCAGCACACGTAAGCAATTTTCTAAGAACAAATTAAATGTAGGAAATGACAATGCACACCAAATAAACGAGTTAATCAGCCTCGAAGAATTGGAAGCGGCTTTGGATAGAAGTGACAATACGGCACCGGGTTTAGACGGTATTACTTACGATCTGTTAAAGAAAATCGATAAAACTTTTAAAATGGCAATGGTGGAAGAATTTAACAAATACCTAATTCATGGATGTTCAAACGAAACTTTAAAAATATCGTAATCCATCCTATCCTTAAACCCGTAAAAGACAGCAAATTACTATCCTCCTACAGGCTAATCTCTTTCCTCCTTTATATACTGAAAATATACGAAAGGTTTTTAAAAATTAAAATTGAGTGGTGGATAGAACATAATCAGATCCTACCAGATCGGCAGTTTGGATTCAGAAGAAATAAAGGTACATCGGAAGCTCTAACAACATTAACAACATCCATCCAGAATACTTTCACTAAAAATGAATACCACGGATGCATTTTTCTAGACATATAAGGTGCATACGACGTGGTAGACGAGATATCCAAATGACTCAAATAATGGACGAAATAAACCAATTAGCTTTATCCAATTTTAACAAACGATACTGGGCCAAGAAAATGGATCCGCCACTTGTGCAGTCGCACAGTTAAATAACCAACACCCAACACCATACTCGTTTTTCAATATAAAATACCAACTTATTTATACAAAAAAAAATACTGATTCCAAATTATAGAAATTAGGTAAATATAAATAACCATCTCTTACAGGAACATTTAAGAAAATGGCCAAATTACCAGAAAATTTATACTGACTGCTCAAAAAATAAGGACGGCGTAGGCTGTGGCATATACATTTCACATTCCAAAGAGTGCAAAATCTTTAAATTACAGGAAGACACGTCAATTTTCGGCGCAGAAGAATACGCGATCATCGAGGTTGTTAAATGGGGGATATATAATAAATCATCTATCATCATATTAACACACTCGTTATCTATTTTGAGTTGTTTAAAACAACAAGGAGTGAACAGATTGAAGCGTAAAACTATAGCTGAAATCATCATACACCTAAACAAACTGTACGAGCTAGATCTAGATTGTCGCTTTGTATGGGTTAAGGGACACACAAATGTAGAGAGAAACAAATTAGCAGATCATTACGCTAAAATAGGAACAGAGACACATGGGATATTCCAGCGGAAGATATAAATACGAAGTTCTGTAAAGACATTCAATCAAAATGGGAAAAGGATTGGGAAATTCTAAACAAGAAACATAGTAGCCACTATTTTAAGATACACCCTTACTTATCGAAACAAGTGGACCATATTTTTAGTGACCACAAAAGCAGGTATTACTCTTCCACCTTAACGCGACCATGGGGCATTCATAAACATATAAACCATATATTATTCCAATGCGACTTATATGCATACGCTATGGATAGAACCAGATTCCTTACAAATCTAAGGGAAATAGGATTATAAATGCCCGTTAATATAACAAATCTGTTAGCACTAAATCATAGCAAAATTAATGAAGAAGTAATTGATTTAATTTAAAGAGAAATAATCTTAAAATTGAACGTGATATGTTAAAAAAGTTAGTTTATTAAATTTATTAAGTATATATGACATTCTCTTATGTTTATCCATTCCATTGGCCCCCTCCAGTTCGTGATTTAACCTAAAGCCGTGACGGCCCTCACTGGCTACATCCTACATTTGTGTACACGTGTTTAGAATTAAGCACTATTATAAGTAAAAATGTAAAAATCGGTGGTGGCAAATGACCATGCTGACCTAAATATCATTGGAAAGTGATTTAATCTTTGTCCATTATTTTGTCTTTGATTGGGTGAAAATGGCGGTGCAGCAAATTCCATACACAATTATCTAATACATGCCCATACAATTAATAAAACTCTTTAATCCTTTAAAATTCTTCTTAAAATTCAACACTTCTCTATTGCACCAGCTACCTAACTTTGTCTAAACGTATTTTTTAAATGTAAGCTTCGAATGTCATTCCTGTGATAAAACATTTCAACATCAAGTAAAGCTGCAACCTTTAGATTTCTTATAATCGTATAACTTTTAGGTAAAGATACAATTTCAGGTTGCTTTGATTTTAAAGCTAACCCTCCACAAAATGACGCAGCTCTTCACATAGGCATGTGGCCCACTTCTTGCAAATCAGCCCATAACTATAAAGCATATTTTAAACTGTGTGGAGTGTTCAGTTTATAACAGGCAGCTAAAGTTAAAACAAGAACATTCCACGTATATTTTGTTCCCTTAATTGATGTTCTCCAGTATCTCCTGATATTCTCATACAATAAATCTAGCAACAGCTAATATAAAATCAACTGTTAAAAAAAATATAAGCATATTAGGTCCTCTTATGGCTTATATAAATGATTCCAATAAAAAAGCGTTTACAATTAAGTATTAATGGTGGCAGACAACCTGTCTGAAGAAGACCAATGTTAATTGGTCAAAACGTCGCAAACAAGTTGAAAACTTCGCAAATTCGAAATCCGAATTGTAACCGAATTGTAAAAAAGTGTAGATTGATGTTGTATTACATCCAGTTACTCTTTATATATATATATATATATTTTTTTTCTAAATTACAATATAAAACAAAAGCGTCAAAAACTTTCATTAAGAAATTCACAACATAGATAATTTTTGTACAAGTTTTAGATTGAATTAAAATGTACGAAGGACCACAAATCCTTTTAATATGAAGATAACGGTAATAATACAGTTTTCTGTCGCTAATTTTGCCCCTTCATCAAAAGCTAATAATACAGATATTGTGTGAATTCAAAAATATTCTCCTATAATCTGTTGGCATCATTAATCGTCACTTTTTAGAATTTATAAATTATCAAAAAACTGTTTATTTGTCATTTAATTAGTAAATTAAAATAAATATATTTAACAATAAAAAATATTATTTTTAATTGACTAGTTGACTATTTGGATATCTATGTTGTTGCCTATTTTTTTATCTAAATGTCCTTTGAAAGTGACTTAATCTTTGTCCATTATTTTTTCTTTGATTGGCTAAAAATGGCGGTGAAGCAAATTCAATACAAACCTATCTAAACTAATAGATGCCCATATTCTTAATAAAACTCTTCAATTATTTTAAACTCTTCTTAAAATTTAGCACTTCTCTATTCTTGCACCACCTACGAAACATGGTCGATAATATCTTTGTTAAATGTATGCTTCTGAGGTCCTTCCTGTGATAAAATATTCCAATATCGAATAAAGCTGCAACCTTTATAATTTTTATAATCGTAAAATTTTTAGATGATGATAAAATTTCAGGTTAACTTTTATTTAAAGCCTCCACCTGAAGAAGACCAATGCTAATTGATCAAAACGTTGCAAAAAGGTTAAAAACTTGCAAATTCGAAATCCCTATTGTAACAACCATGAAAAAAGTGTAGCTTGATTTAGTATTACTTCAAATTACTCTTTATAATGTTTTTTCTAAATTACAATATAAAACAAAAACGTTCAAAACTTTCATTAAGAAATTCACAATATAGTTTACTATTTTTAAGTTTTAGATTGAATTAAAATATACAAAGGATCTCAAATCCTTTCAAAGAGGAGGTGACGCTAATAATAAAGTTTTCTATCGCTAATTTTGCCCTCTCGTCAAAAGCTAACAATGAGTGTATGAATTTGGAAATTGGAAACCGGTTAGGAATTGCGATTTTTTGCTTTACCAACCACTTCAACAGCCAAACCAACTACCACTATAACTAATAATTGATTCAAGTCTTCATCAAATATCAACCCTGTATAAATTGCAGTGGCTAGGGCGTACAAACAGACATGTTATTAGTTGATTAGGTCTTACTTGTCATACTGACAGATATTACTGTAATTGAAATTGGTCCATGTAAAATGGACATAAATATGCCATTAATGGCCAATGTATTACCTAAATGATAAAAAATACTTTCCTGAGAATGTATCTGATCATCTGAAGTAGGAAGGTCCTGAGTGAAAGAACACATAGGGAGCTCCATCCGCAAGTCCTAAATTGACTTAAATTTTTGTAATTTTTAATGTATATAACTTAATTTTGTTTACCTTATTTTAACAGGATATTGTAAAGTAAAAAAGAATAAAAAATAAAGAATAATAATCAGATACACTTGGAAAATAAAAAAACACTACACTTTCTTCACAATTTGAGTTAACAGTTATAAGCTATTGATAATGAGTACATAGTACTCGAAATGTACATCTAGCAAAATAAAATCAAATTGTGAAGAAAGTGTAGTGTTTTTTTATTTCCAAGTGTATTAAATAAATCTTCACGTAACTCAAGAACAAATTTCCAATAATAATCAGACTCTAGAATAAAACTTTAATTTAATAGGAACAACATTATGCAACAGATTAAGAGTAAGTTTTTTATTCTTGCATCTTATATTTTAATACGCCTCTGGGCAGAAGACGTTTTCGTCCTCCTCAGGGGGCAGAGCTGGTTTTTCATTGACTCATGTCGATAACGTTGGAAATATGTTTTACTGTGTCAGTGTGATAAGCACCTGAGATACAGAATTCACTTTTAGAACGAATTAAACCTCGGGCTATTTCGATATGATGGGAATCTTTTGCATGGAATCGAGCTAACTGACGTAACATGACCGCTAATCTGACAACATCAGTTCTAGTTATGGCTAATCTCACTGAAAATCACCTTTGAATCAGTGTCATGAAAGAACTTGCTAACGTGTTTGAAACATTGAGTTTCAGTTTCGATACTGAAATTAATCCTAGTACCAACGGAACAGCTTATCTTGTGAAGAGTTCACAGTACCACAGAAAATGAACTTGTCCAATCGAAATTAAAGTTATGACTAGTAGAGCAAATATCTTTAAGAAAATGTACAAATGTATAGAGAACAAAATTTCTTAATCTTGAAAAATAAACATATTCTGGTTTTATTATTTTTAAAATCCTTACTGATTATCTCATAGTATTTTAAACAGACTTGTTCGATTGACTCTTTAACAGCACACTTAAGGTAATTGCCATTGGCTTTAAAGGGTAGGTTGACATGCACTACTTGGACTTAACATAATCTTAAACCCACTGCAAGAATTTAGCATATCTATGTTTAAGATCATATCCAAGCTTTCCCAAATGGGTTTCTTCTTATGGTCCGATCAACAACTAGCTAGACCAGTAATTCCCGTCACTACCATATTAGGTTTACCATCTGTAAAGCCTAAAGACAATAGAAATTGCTCTAAATAGATCTGGTGTAACAAATAGAATAAACAAGTTACCAGTATTGAACTTCCTATTAAAAGATAAGGAAGAAGAAGATAAATACCAACAACAGGAAGAATAAGGATGACAGGACCATAAAACAAGTCCAGAAAAAGTGTAGAGACGATGACCTGATTACATCAAAAGCAAATAAAGGCAGCACTATCACAATTTTATAAAAAATAGATTATATTTCAAAAGTGGTGGAACTGCTAGATGAAACTCAATTCAAAATATGGAAAAAGAGATCTTACAAACAAATACACCAACAGGAGATCACAAAACTAATTAAACAATAAGAAAGTTTCCAGATGAGATAAAATTCAGACTGAAAGACATTAATACAAAATCAAAATGTTCTATGTGGAATGCCAAAAATTCATAAAGATAACATTCCCGTTCGACCAGTAGTCTCTTTTTTGCCAAGCACCCACGTACAAGTTATCCTCATACATTTATGAGATATTGCCACAACGCATAACATGATCTAATTTGTTAATTAAAAACTCAACAGAATTTGTAGAAAAAACCAAAGATATTACTCTTAACAAAAAAGTGACATTGGTATATTTTGACGTTAAAAGTTTATTCACGTCTATACGAGTACCTGAACTTAAGAAAATAATACAGGATTCAATACAATACCTTGCATCCCTTAAAATGGATTGACACAAGCTGATGCCTTTATCAGAACTATTTCAGGTTCCATAATAAATACTACACTGAACTAAATGGACTACCTATGCGATGGTTTGGTGAAGAAATATTTAAGTATACAAGACAGAAATCAATAAGCAACAACGTTATCTTCTTACAGGAATTAAATAATATTCATAAATACATACAATTCACAATGGAGATAAAAGATAATCGAAGTATCAATTTATTAGATTTAAGAGTGAACATATAACATTACAAACTAGAGTATTCCATATACAGAAAATCTACAACCACCGACACAAGTATTCCAATAGACTCATACCAATCAACACAAATCAAACATTCATCCCTTAATTCACAGAAGGAGAAACACTATACGCTGCCATCCCATTCATCAGTAATATCAGCAACAATTTCATTCAATCATCAGTAATATCAGCAACAAAATTAAAAAAAAAAAACAGTTACATACACATAATAGTATAGTATGTATGTATACAATAGTGGTCAACAGATCGAATTTAGAGGGACGTCTAGAAAACAACAAATTAGAAGATAAGGATATTCTTAAGAATTCAGGAATTTACAAAATCCAGTGTGGAAATTGTGACGGCATTTTTATACGATAAAGCAACAACAGGATTAGCCGAACATTGTATCAAGACATAAAATTCATTTTGAACAAATCTTAGATTTATATTATTATTATAGATATTTTATATGCATTTATTTATTAGAATTTTACAAAAAAAACACGGCCTGTGGAGAAAAACTTTGATGCTCTACTAACTGTATCTGAATGGCCCAGAATGTAGAGCGTTGAACTAACAATCCGGAGATTGCAATTTCACAGCGATGTAACGACAGCTATTGTAATTTTATTTTAGTTTAAATATCACAACATTTTATTAACCTTCCTGGCAGCTATCAATTGGCAGTTACTTCAGAATCTACAAAATTAACAAAATAATTATATATAAGTAAAAACACACTACCATAAAGTAATAAAAATTAAATATTAAGATAATGAGATTTTCAAATTTGTTTTTTTTTAATAGTATATACGATTCGTCACTCTGTGGTCACTTTAGACGAAAACAATATTTAAAAGAGCCACAGTGTAACAAATACACGTAGTGTATTGAATAAACCAAATATGAAACCCGATATTCTCGTTATTTTAATTTTAAATATGGATTTTCAACGCCTAAATGGCTCAACAATCATTCAGTAACAATAAAAATTGATCTTAATGACTCAATTCCCACTACTTCGACAACTGAACCGTTTTAAATTAAAAACCCATTGAAGTAGTCCCCCCAAAACGGAAATAACTGCATGGGCGTCGAGCCTACGAGCAACGAAAGACAATAGCTCCTTAATAAAATCGGCTCTCATTTGAATTAAAATCCGCATGCAAATACGCGAACGTAATTGATCTCGTTCTTTCGCAACATTGACGTTTAATGGAGTTCTCGCCATTGCCATTTCTGCGCTAATAAACAGACCATGAATATTCAAGGAGGCTGCGTCGGGATGAAGCTAATTGAATTGTTAATAATAATAGAGCATCGCGGTAATTCCTGCGGTGAAAACGACCGGTTGGTGATGTATTTCCTGACATATGTGAATTACAACGACCATATTTTTATAATGTATTTATGACATAATTAATTTGGTTATATGTATTGGTATTTAATAAATGTTTAAAATAATTCTTACCAACATGTTATAAAATTAATAGCAGATTTAATATAATAACTAATTTATTAAAATGCGTTGAAAAATTAGGTGAACGAGGTATAGCAAAGTGTAACATTAAATTCTTTAAAGACCTTCAACTAGTAACATTATCACCAGTCGAGATAAAGAAAATAGCTCCAAATGAATGTGCATAGATAAGGAAACGTGTTTTGAATATTCCTCGCGAAGCCTCGTGCCACATTTTTAGGGCGAACATAGGAAATATTGCAAACATTTAAGGTTGAAAATCTATGTCACGTATTTCTGTATTCACTCTAAATTATTGGAAAAATATGCTAACCTACATGTTAATAGGTCCTAATAATAAAAAAAACCAACCCACCATAAAAATTTAAATATTTTTGTTTCATTTCATTTTTTGACTTATTCAGATTACTTATATTAGGTAAAAAATGAATAATCCACATTATTTTAAGCAGCTAAAATTGATTTTCCGGTTTTTTTCGGTTATATTTTGACATATAGTGATTAAAACTGACAACTAGTGTTCAGGAACATCTAATATAACCATTAGAAGTATTCAGTTTAGTAGAGTCGAAAATGACACTCTGGATTCTTTACGAATTTCAACAAGGAAAAATTCTGTAAGAGCATGCGAATCGATTTCTTTCCTCCTCGGCGAAGGTGTTGTATCTACGATCTGTACGCATTATGGTTGAAGCTGTTTAAAAATAGTGATTTCTGTCTGAACGATAAACAACTAACGCCCTTGAAGCCCTAGATTTGGGGAGATGCTCGCTGAAAATTCGACAGAAACATAGAAAAAGCTTACAAAACTGCTGGGAGTAACCAAACGATTGATGTCCAAACGCCTACACGAGATGGTAAAGATCCAGAATGAAGGAAAATAGCTTCCGCATAAACTCAGTGAAACCAACAAAAATCAACGTACTGCCATATCTTTCTCTGCACAATAAACACCGTCGAAAATCTTTCTTATGGAAAATCGTTAAGGGCGAAGAGAAATAGATACTCTATGATAATCCGAAGTACCGAAAATCATTAATAAATACCGGCAAGTCATCAAAATCGACATCAAAACACAATCGCTTCGGTAAGAAGGATCTTCTCTACATTTGGTGGGATATGAAGGGCGTGCTTGCAAGCGAGTGAGACAGTTACTGCGAACTGCTATGAACGTCAATTAATCCGCTTGAGTCAAGAATTGGAACGAAAACGGCCGTTCACTGACAACGGAGAACGTCCAGTGAAATTGTTGTATGACAACGCCAGGCCAGACATTGCTTCTGCTTTCAATACAAAAGACATCATAATGAGTCTTTGCTGGGACATCTTCACCAAACATTGCTCCATCATATTACCATCGATGCAGCAAGCCTTATCTTTCCAAACAGTGGATAATATCCCAAAATGATTTGACGACTTTATCGGGTCCAAAGACATTTTTTCGAGATGCAATTTATCAGCTTTCTGAAAGATGGCTTAAAGCAATACATTGACTGAATAATTTAATTACGTTCTTTTAAAATAAACTTTGAATGTGGCTGAAAAATTTGTATTATTCTTTTGTACACCTATTACTAAGAAATTGAAAGAATTTATTTGTATAAATTTTTTATATGAAATTGTAATTGAAACGTAAGTTTAATTTTCCATTTTAGTTTATCGGAAGGAACTTCCTCGAGACCCATAAAGTTCCGCACCGAGTTTCCCCAGGAGGACCGAAACGACACATCTCGAGAGGCAATTTAAATTATAAATGGTAGACGTTTACAGAGCACGTACAATCATTAACTTTCCACACAAATAATGCATGCGCTGGTGCAAACAATTATTAATTAGAGAAGTTTTCCATGCTGACGTTATAAATCCTCTTTGCAGCTCCGGGTGCAGCACGTGAATGTTAAAATGTCGAGTAGATAATTAATATTTATTCAATTAAGTGGACGGAAACTTTGACGGTTTATTTATGTATTTAATTATTAACGATTAAATTCTTGTATTTGCTTAAACAAAGTTGAAAATGTTTAAATTAGTTATTAATATCTTGCTTCAAACGCTTTTTAAATTGCAAAAATAAACACACTTTTTTGAAAATCAAGGAGTTATACAGAATGTTGTTTAAAGTGAATGTGGATTTTTAACACAACGTCCTATCAAACCACCCTATGATAATATTCCATTGTTTTAAGCAATATTGAACTAACTATGTTTTCTATTATTGTCTTTTAAAGATACTTCTCATATTTTTTAACATCCGTTACTTTCCCACTAATTTATTTTCAATTTTTTTGCATGAATGCAATAAACTTCATGTTAATTGTAAGTGAAATCTTTAGCTATTTTGAGAAATGTTATATAAACATAGCGTACTCTTGACCTACCCCAATCAGTTTTGTATTAACCTAGCGCGGTCTTGACCTAACCTAAAAAATATACATTAATGCAAACATATATTAATAAATAATACATTGACCACTCAAAGTGATAACCTACCACAACACAAAATATATCGATCTAGTATTATCCTGACCTACCCCAATAATTGTTAAAATAACTTAAGACAGTTGAGCGGCAGATCAATATATATTTTATTATGGTAGGTCAAGAATACGTTGAGTAAATGCAAAAAAATTATTGAAAATTATTAAAAATGTACGAATTATCAGTAAAACTTTTGTCTCAAAACAAATTACTCCTATTATTTTTTTCTAAATAGAATCAATATAATATGAATTATGCGCAATATTTTGTATAAATTGTTTTCTGGTTAATTCTACTGATTCTACCAAATCTACAGATATATTTGTTTTAAAATACTAATCATATTATGTATAAAATCTATGTATGTAAAGCCTTCTTTAAAATTGTATAAAATAATTTAATTATTGTATGTAACATGAATTCTGAATAGAATATTGTAAATCATAATATAAAGTTTGTAAAAATAAAAAAAATATAATTTAATTTTACATTAGGGGCAAATAAAAACAAATTCTAAGGAATATTTAATCACATTTACAGACCTTTTTGAAGTAAAATTATCAATTTTTACATAGTAATTATTTCGAATCTGCATATTTGGTTGCCTATAATAAACTGTAATTTTACGTTATAAATTCGAATATGTTGATATTATTAAAAATAAAAACAGGATTAATGAAGAAAATTGTTGCGACCGTTACTACGTCATAACGCTCACTCAATTAAAATATTTAGTATGTTATAACCACAAATAATTTGGATGGAAAATATTAAACAAAAAACTTTTATTCCTTTTTCACAATTTTTCTGTTTATTACTTTTGAGTTTGAAGTAAATTTTTGTGTAATTTGCTGGAAGAATAACGTTGTGTTTAGAAATTTTTGAAGACGACTAAACCAACGAGAGCCAGCTTTATACAATTTTATATATTTTATTTAATATTACTTTTTTTACCTTTCGGTGTTCTGATTATTTTCTTTCCTATGTCATTATCTTCTAAAGTTTTCCATATGTCTTCTCTTTTTATTCTGCCAAATGCTTTTTCTAGGCCCAAAAAACATATATGTGCCTCTTTGTTATTCTTTATTATTTTTTCGCTTACTTGTCTATTAATTAATTCTTGGGTGCTTCTTCCTCTTCTAAATCCGCAATAACTTTCTTCTATTGTATTTTCTACCTTGACACTGATTATTTTTTTAAGTATCCTTGCCATTACTTAAGTGGTATGCTTGTTAATGTGATTCCTCTATAATTACTGCAGTCCCTCTCGTCTCCTTTCTTGTATATGGCTAGAATTATTAATATATTCCACTCTGTAGGTATCTTTCCTTTTGTTAATATTTCATTCATTCATTCTGTCAGTTTTCTAACTACCACTTCGCCAATGTTTTAAATAATTTCTAGTGTTATTTCATCTTTGCCTGGTTCTTTTCCATTCTTCAGTTTTTTGATAGCTTCTTTTGTCTCTTCTTCCGTAATTTCTTTAACTTTATCCATATCGCTGTCCATTTGTTTGTCCTCTTCTTCCGGTTTTCTTTTTGGTCTGTGTTTCTGTACCTGTCAGCTAATCGAAGAAGTGTTTCAATCTTTGCATTATTTTGACCTCATTTGCCACTATCTTTCCGTACTTATCTTTTATGTTCATCAGACTGTGTTCTTTCTTTTGTTTTCATTGTTTTAATGTTCCGTAGAATAATTTCTAATTATCCCGATAATATTCACTCATCTTCATACCAAATTCCTTCCATGAATCTTGTTTGGACTTCTGTACCTCTATTTTTACTGCTTTTCTTCTCTCTTTGTATTATTAATAATCTTCATTTTTGTTCGTACTCAGGTATGTTTTCCAATATTCTTTCTTATTTTTGATTTCTGCTTTTATTTTCTCATACCACAACTCTGTTTTATTTCTATATTTGTTGCCTATCTTTGTTGTTCCACAACGTTTCCTTGCTGCTTCTGTTAAACATGTTTTTTTTTATTATTGTCCATTTTTCTTCAATGTTTTTATTATTTTTTTCTTTAGTGAATTATCTACTTATTATTTCCTGGTATGTCTTTCGGTATTATTCTTCTTTAAGTTTGTGCGTCTTTATTTCCTCCTTGATTATTTCTCTTCTCTTGTCAATTTGTTCTTGTTGCCTTCTTACTGTGTATATTTTGAGTAATAAGTGATCGCTTCATATCTCGGCTTTTCTTATTACTTTTACATTTTCACCATTATCCATTTATTTTTACTTATTAAGCAATAATCGATTAGGGATGTTTCATTCCTCGCTGCTGGCGTTCTCGTATATTTTTGTATATCTTTGTGTTTGTGATTATTAAGTTATTTTCAGTGAAAAGTTGTATTATTCTGTCTCCGTTATTGTTCTTCGTTGCTTCTCCTTCTTTCTCCATGTATTCTTCTATTCCTTCGTTTTGTTTGCCCACTCTTCCGTTTAGGTCTCCTATGATTATAGTGTTCTCTGTTTCATCTCTATATCTTTTTGTAGATCCTCATGGAACTTGTCTTTATCTTCTTTGTCTTCTTTTCATGCATCTTCATTTTTTCCATTTGCTGTTATTATAGTCCACTTTTCTTCTTTTGTTAGCATTATGTCTATTGACATCATTCTTTCATTCACCCGCCTTTCCTTTATAATGTCTTTAAACCTGTCTGGTGATGCTATTAATCCTACTCCTCCTTTAGCTCTCTCTTTTTCCTTTATTCTCTGTATACATTTTCCTTTCTTTTTAGTTTCTGTTATTCCCATTATTTCGAATTTGTGTACTATTATTTCCTCTATTAGTTCTGTTTCTTTTCATTTAAGGCTTCTTACGTTCCATATGCCTTTTCTCTATTCGATTTTTTCTCTCCTATTTCTTTTTTTCATTCGTACATTCTATGTAATTGTATTTCTGTGTTCTTGATTTTTAGGTATCTGCTTGGGTCATTTTTGTGTTTCCTTTTCTTTGTGTTATTAGTATTTTTGCCTATGTTTCTGGCTCCTAGTTTGCTACTAGTCCTTTATCCTACTCATTTCAGTTATATTGTTCTCCATTTATTATTAATTTCTTAAAGTCACCCTCATTTTGTTACCTTTGTCTCTTTCATCCCTGGCTATGATTCTAATTTCTCTTTGCACTTATCTCTTAGTTGTGGTCATGTCGTTGTCAATATATATTTGAGTGTTCTTCAGTTTGTTGCTCTTGGCTTTCATAATTACCTATTTTTCTCTCCTGTTTCGATTTCCGCTATTATTTTCACTTCTCCTTTTGCTTTTCCCACTTTGTGGGCCTTGACTACTTTGACTTCTATTTGTAGTGTAGCTGTATACATACTGGAAAATATAGATGTCTTGTATCTACCCAATTTATTTATGCTTTTCCCTACATTCCCCCGTCTTTATTGAGTTCTATCCTGTCAAAAACAGTTGTTTTTTCTCTTCCAAAGTTACTCAAGAGAAAATGTTTAGGCTGTGTACAGCGCAATTCTCTCTCTCTCTCTCTCTCTCTCTCTCTTTACTCGACGTTACATCCTCCCCCAATTGTACAGATGCGAAGAATGAGACTGAATCATCTCTGACGTTTCCTCATGGGTCTGACAGGTTCCGGAAGTAATGATTCCAAGTTATCTCTGATCTCCTTGATCTGGGGTGAGTGTAGAGCCGTCGAATATCCCTGAAGATTGATCCGGCTGATTTGCCGGTTTTGAAGTATACTGCTTCTGGGCATTGCTTAAGCGAGGGCTTCACGTTCCGTAGTAGAATAATTACTTTCAGATTTCGACAGAAGTTTGCTAGTGTACTCGACCCTCTGGACGAGAACGGCTCCTATAGCATACTCGCTAGTGTCGGTGCGTATTGTGAACGGACTCTTACTGTTGGCTGGCTGAAAGACTGTTCCTTCGCAAAGAAGGTTTTAAGGATGGTGCCTTTTTCTTCTTCTTCAGCCCATTTTCATGTTGCCTTTTTCTTCGTGAGATCGGTGAGAGATCGTGCGACTGTTGCAAAGTTGGGTAGGAACGATACCATGAAAATGCTTGAATGAATGAGAAAACATCTTCCTTGTTTCGTAGGGGTTTTCTCTCTTAAATTTCTTGTGTATTCGCTGGCTCGGTGCAGATTCCTTCTGGGGTGATAAGATGTCCCAGATAATGAAATTCTGAACAGAAAATCTTTCACGTGTTGTTCTTATGTCGGAGACAACATAATAAGATCATTTAGATAGGCCAATAGTTGAACATCATGCAGTTCTCGAACGAAACGGTCCATGAGTCATTGGAAGGTGGCTGGGGCGTTTCATAGGCCAAACGGCATCCTTTTGAAGGAAAATAATCCCAACGGTGCCACGAATCCGGTTTTCGGTTGATCATCTAAGGCGACAGGAATTTTCCAGTATCTACTTATTGAATCAATGGTAGAAATCCATAACGAGATGGTGATCGCGTGGAGTAGGTCAATTCGAGGCAACGGGTAGGCGTCGGAGATGATAACAACGTTGAGTTTTCTGTAATCAATTCAAGGGCGAAAACCTTTTTCGGCATCAGGGCAACGGGTGCAGCCCAGTATGAGCTGGTTTCTTGAATGATATCGCTCTCCAAGAGGCTCTTCAATTCGTTTCTAAGTAATTGTTTACGAGATTATGTTATATAGAATTTATAATTGCTTATATAATTTATAAAATTATTATTAAGCTTTTATGTTTTCTATGTTGTGTCTAGATTAGCTTTTCCTACGTGCGTAAATATAGTTTCTGTAACCTTTTGCTAACATAAGATTACTTCCTCTAAATTTCCTCGACACTTTTAGCAAGCTTTATTTATGTTTCCTATGTAATGCTCTTCCTAAACGCAAAAATAAAGCATTTATAACATTTTATTGTTGCAATTGAATAAATGTTAATATAATGTTTTGTGAATGTAATGTTTTTTTAAGTATTAGATTACTATCTTTAAACTTCCTTTCCTTGAAGATTATTTTGGTCATTCATTTGTACTGTATTCTGGAAATTGTGTTCATATTTTTAAGTTTAGATTAATTCACACCGTAATCAGTTTTCTTTATAGATGCTCTAAAATTGATTGGAATTCAGTACATTCGCTCAAGTTTTCTAAGCATGGACAACAGTATTTGCATTTATTAAAATTCTACCTGATATCATTAAACTTTAGAATGGAACCCAATTAACACATTAACGCAAATTAATATTTATTTAGGACAGCAAAGAAAAGATAATTTTGTCAATAACATCCTTACGTTTCCGTTACACTTGCTCTCTATTATTAATTGCGTTCTTGTTAACTGTCCATTTACATTTCTCATTTGGACGGATTCACCGTTCAACATTAGAATTTCCTCGTCTACTCCATGCCCGTCATTACGCTATTATGATAACACGATACACCAACTGAATGCAGCATATGAATTAATTTAAGCAACGGTTGCATGCGGCGACTTGCTTAATTAATCTCCGCGATAATGTAGAACACAATCATAAAAGCCGTACATTACCGAGAGATTATCATGCCATTTGATGCATCTAAATTGGACATAAGTTTGCATTATCAGATTACTGAAATCTTAAAATTTTATAATGAACTAAGAAGATTTAATCAACATATTCATGAAACACTTTTTTTAACTGTTCTATGTTTCTGCTTTTAATCATTTCTTAAAAAAAATATATAAAATATCAGCATTATTCGAGTAAAATAAGACCTGAACGAAAATATCCTCACCGGAAATTAAGGGATACAAACAAAACAAAACACAAACATAGTACGCTTTCATCCCTCGCACGTGGGGGGAAAGAAAAATACAACTTCTACCGGAATTAGGGCTTCGCGAGTTTTCCATTATTATTTTATCCCTCTGGAGAAGAGCGCAAAACGACCAAAAGTTTGGCAAACGAGACAGACGGCGGCGGCGGCGGTGCTTCTGCCTCTCCATGCGGGCGCGCCTCTCGAAATCACGGTAAGAGCATTAGGGGTTTTCAAGAGCTCCAAGTTCTGATGGAAGTGATGTGATGCTCATGGAATTATCTTAATTGGATCCTATTTTGTGTTCGGATGCATGCAAGAGGGTAACGCACGTTGAGAGTAATATAGGATTTCAGACAATGAACTGATGATACGTATTGATAAGGGATGACTAAATATTGCTTTAACTATATACAGGGTGTCTTAAAAGAAGTTTATTTTTCTTTAGTTGCCTGTGTAATGAATTGTAGGGTCAATCTGCTTTTGGGAATTTTGTTGATGTAAAGCGTTTCTCTTGAGCGGACCGCGCGTTGTGCGTTCAAGAGTTATACAAAAAATGTGATTCGGCGACTGCTACAGAGGTTTTCGCCAATCAAATGAAGTGGAAAGCATACCTTTCATTCGAAAATGTATTAAGAATTTTGAAAAGTTTGGCACAACATTGGAAAAACCAGATCATCAATAACATGGATAGTGTTAACCAGCCTCTATTTGTTAATCTGAACCTTAGATGAAACAATAAATGTTAGAGTTTACTTTGTTCATATGTACATTTCGAGACACATAAAAATATAATGTAATAAGTGAACTCTAACTTTTATTATTTCATCTAATCTTTAGGTAACTTAAGAAAACTAACCAACATAAAAGAAAAACTGAAACTTTCAATTCGGAAGCGCACTCCTATAAAATTCAACTGGTACAAGAATTAAAAGCCCAGGATGCCGGCCAAGGTGAAATAATCCCTGGCAAATTGATCAGCAGTAAAAGTGACATAAATTTGTCTGATTTTAACCCCTATGGACTTTTTACTGAGGGGTTATCACAAATCTATAGTTTATGCAATAGACCAACTTCTCTGGTTCATTTTAAAGAAAATATTCATCACAAAATGGCAGCCATAATAGAGTCGACCCGTCATAAGAAATTTTAGTGTTCGAACAAATGAATGCCTTGACTGCGAAGTATTACATTCAATATTATTTGATATGTTTAAGAATGAAATTTCCAAATTATATAGTTCAATAAATAATAAACACTTTTTCGATAGATGGCTCACTTTTTTTAATTGGTCGACTAAACACTCTTTTTTGGGACGCCCTTTATTATTTCAGTTAATACTTTATTATTTATTTTTTTCTGTATACAGTTGTCAAATTGAAATATGTAGTTTTAAACTTTCATAATTAATTAGTGAAACTGAAGGCTGAAGCTTTGAAACGTGTCCTTTGTTCGAATATAATTACGAAAGTAGATTAATGATTCTTAATTGTGTTTTTAAATTTATTTAAATAGATTACGAAGTTTAGGAAATTTAAACGCTTATAAGCTTATTAAGTTAGAATAGCCTTGTTATTTAATAATGCTTTGTTTAAGTTCTAGTTAAGTTTGACACAGAGTCTAATCTCATTAAGGGTGTATTTATATTTAATCAATAAACATTAAATATTGTAAAACATCGGGCTCTAACTTAATAATCGTATAATTAATTTATTTTATTATCTTGTTAATATTATATTAAATATATAATAATCTGTATTTAGATAATATTACATACAAATGAACAATAGACACGAATTTAAATAAGTAATGTTGTAAACCTGTGGTCTTTTGTCCTGTCGTGAATTGATTTGCGCAAATAAATTCATGAGTTGTGAGGGGAAGATGTCGATGCACTTAAGGGTTAACTAATAAGATGAAATAAAACGTGTCATAGGTGACAAACAAAAAATTACTTAGATCAATAGGGCTGGTATGAAATTGGATTAGGGAAATATATAAATTATTTTTAAGAAGAGATTTAGTCTAATACTTCCAAATAGATTATTTTATACTATTGGATAAAGAGAATGGTCGCGATCGTTAATACGTGGTAATCCATACTTACTCTGAATTGTAAAATTCACTATGTTTTAACCACAAATAATTATTGTAAAAATATTATATAACGTGTAGGCACAATTATATAAATCTAAACAACACAGCACGACTCGAGTTTCGACGTTTTATCGTCATTATCAAGTGAATTATAAATTGATGAAATTGTGATTTTATACTAACTATTTTGGGGTGAGGGTATATTCCCTCACGCTAATTGTTTGCGGATTATCTCGGGAGGGTAGTACCAGATTAAAAAGTGGCGAAAAGATTAGTTCGGTCTGCTCATTAAGAAGATTTACTGACGGATTACGGCTCTGTTGTGCCACTGACAACACGTCAATTAGATCAGTTTCTCAATCTAATTAACAGCATTCATCCTAAAATTAAATTCATTCTAGAAATAGAAAATAACAACAAAATTAACTTTTTGGATTTAACGTTAATTCACCAAAATAATAAAATTGAATTTGATATATACAGGAAGCCTACTAATGTCAACTCAACAATCCCATTTGTCTCAAATCACCCGTTGTCACACAAACTTGCTGCATGTCACTCAATGATACATAGAGCTTTCTCCATCCCCTTAACTACTGACAGAAGAGCCACAGAATTAAATAAAATAATTTCAATTGCCAGTGACAATGGTTTCCCCACGAACCTCATTCAAAACCTAATAAACAAAAAACGTCATCAAACCACAAGGGTTTTAATATATCCGAAAATAGCTAATTTAAAAATACATCGTTCATTCCGCTCACATACTTTGGAAAAACCAGCGAACAGATTGCTAATATTTTTCGAAAAGAGAATCATCAAGTAGCGTTTAAACCTCCTGGAAAATTATCAAACATGCTATTCAATGCCAAAGATAAAGTCGATCCTCTTAAAAAATCTGGGGTGTATGAGATCCGTTGTTCAGAATGCAATAGTGTGTATGTAGGTCAAACAGGACGAAGTGTATCAACTCGTTTTTCCGAACATCATCGTGCTTTTCGTCTTAATCAAGACACTAGCTCTTTTTCAAATCATTGTTTAGAATGCAAACACCAATTCCCGGATATAAATAATCTAAAAATCTTGCATAATTGCAACAATGGCGCTAAGCTTAATCTCCTGGAGTCATTGGAAATTTTCAAACATTAGATTAGATGTATTTAATTGCAGCAACAAAAGATTATACAAGCTTTATTTCTGCAAATAAAACTCCACGTAAAAGACTTATTATAAGCCTGACAAGATGATCTGAGGATCAAAACATATTTAACAAATACTAAAGATTATATTGAAGAGATGGTAAGTTCTTTCTCTAATTGAAAAATTGTTGTACAATACCTCGATAACAAAAATTGTGGATAATTCTAGAAATCTGAAAGAAAAATGAATATAAAATACTAGAATTTTTAAGAAGAAGCTTCTAGTAGGAGAAATATTTTGGAAAATTCGAAAAAAATCCGAGAGATTAAACAACATTAGATACTAACCTAAGAAAAATTCTGATAATATTCAAAAGAAATGTTGGTAGATTCTAAAAGTTTGGAAGTATAATTACTGTATGTTTCTAAAACTAAAAGTATTTCGCAATTTCAAAGAGAAATTCCTCTACAATTCCAAAAACCTCGAGATGAAAAATAATTTTAAAAATTGCTGAATAAATTAAATAGCTAAAAAAACTGAATAAGTAAACAATTTGCAAAATTATGGCAATCTGAGAGAAAATGTAAGAACTAAGAAAGGCTCTTTGTAAAATTTTTACCTAAATAGGTAAAACTTCTGAAAAATTATGACAATCTCAAAGAAAATGAGAGAATTAAGAAAAGCTCTTAGTAAGAGATGAAACTTTAATTTCAAATAAATGGTGAAATTAATTGATAAAGCACTAAAAACAAAAACCTTTTCTTTTCGTGCTTTATTAATTAATCAAGTTTATCTTCACGTAACTCACAAAAATCAAACCAAAATACTAAAATATTATAGAAATCTTGAGAATATTTCTTAAACCCGTAATATGAAAGAAACATAGAAACTTTCAAAAAGATAGAGCAAAAAGTAATGAAAAATTCTTAGAAAATCTGAAAAAAATGCTGGAAAATTCTAAATCCCTCAATCAAAAATTATATATAAAAAAGGGGACTAAAATTCTGTAAATCTAATGGATTTTTTATAAACTGCAAGAATTTTTAAAAAGAAGCTTCTGGCGAGAGAAAAGTTCATATAAAATGCTAGAATTTTTAAAAAGAAGCTTCTAGCAGAAGATATATTTTAGAAAATTCGAAAAAAAGTTTCTAAAATAAAATCCAAAAGACTAAACAACATTAGATATTAACCTAAGGAAAATTCTGATAAAATAAAACAAGTAATGTTGGAAAATTACTAAAACTTTAAAGTATTTCGCAATTTCAAGGAGAAATTCCTGAACGATTCCAAAAACATCAAGATGAAAAATAATTTCAAAGAAAATCTTAAAAACTGAATAAGTAAAACTTCTGAGAAATTATTATCTGAAAGAAAATGTGAGAATTAAGAAAAGCTCTTAATAAAAGATGTTATAAAATTTTAGAAACATCGAGTAAAAAGTTTCTAAAAAAAAACGAAAAAATTAAAACAAGAAATGCTGAAAACCTTGAGAAATTTTATTTCATAATTCCTTAAACCCATAATATAAAAGAAGCATAGATACTTCCAAAAAGATAAACCAAAAACTAATGAAAAATTCTTGAAAAAATATTAGAGCATATTTAAAGCTGAAAAAAATGCTGGGAAATTCTAAATCCCTCAATAAAAATTATATATAGAAAAATGTGAAAAATAAGTTCTGGAAATCTATTTTTTTAAATAAAATGCAAGCATTTTTAAAAAAAGTTTGTATTGGGAGAAAATTTAGAAAAAAATTTCTAGAAAACTGATTGACAAAACAATTTTAGATTCCAACTTAAGAAACATTCTTATAATACAATAAAACGAGAAATACTGAGAAATTATATGAAAGAAAAGTTTTTGTAAATTTTGAAGAGACATTTGTAAACGATACAAAAAAATTTTGGTTGGAAAATTCTATAAAGAATTCTGGAACAAATAAAATAAAATTGCTAATAAATTATTTAAAAGCAAAAACTAGAAAAATTAAAAATTTAAAGTGAAAATGTTGAAAATTTGTGGCAATTCTTTAGAAATTTCAAGAAGAAACATTCTAATAAAACAAAACAAGAAATGTTGAAAGATTCTAACAGTTTGGAAAAAAAATTACTGTAAATTTTTAAAATACTTAAATGAAATACTTTTTTGAAGAGAAATTCCTGAAAATCCCAAAATATAAGAGATGGACATTTCTTGAAAAAAAAAGATAAATATTAAATAAAATTGCTAAAAAATCTAAGAAATAATAAAAATGTAGAAATGAAAATGGTGGAAATAATAATGAAATAAATTACAAATTTAACTTTTTTGGTAATTTCTAAAACCCTCATTGTAAAAGGGAAAGTTCTGGATAATTTCCAAAAAGATAGATCAAAAAAAGATGAAACATTTTTGGAAAAATATTAGAATATACTAAAAGCTGGAAGTAAAATTGAAGAGAAATTCTAAATCATTCGAAAATCTATATAATCTGGCACTAAATGGAAATTTGAAAGAGAAATTTCGAAAATAGGTTTCTAAAAAAAACTCGAAAGACTAAATTGGATACTAATGCAACTTCTGATATAATAAAAGAAGAAATGCTGGAAAATTCTAGTTTGGAAGAAAAGTTACTATAAATTTATAAAACACAAAAATTTTGAAGAAATATTCTTGAACAATTCTAAATACATTATAAATAAGGTCACTTGAACTTCATCTTCATAATCTATTAACTAATCAAAGGCTATAAATAAAAGAGGCGATATAAAAAATACTAATAGGCTAACCATCACATCGAAATTGAAGGCAAATTCAATAGCTACCATTGAGCCTAAAGCAACTCACTAAATTATCACAATTATTGTCAACAGCGACAATTATAATAAAAATAATGTAAAAATCATTTTTTTAAACTGCGCTGATGAGATACACAATATATCCTGGTTTATTTTCTTCTATATTATTATCTAATTAAAATAAATTAAATAAACATTTATATAGGAGTATTCTCTTTAAGACTGAATTGAAGAAATTACATAAAGTGTTAGGTTACACTTTTAATTATTTTCGTACTCTAAAAAAATGAATTACAAAATGGTACATTTTCAATAAATGTCAACATTAAGATATTACCATAAAGGTGCCATCTATTGTCTGAACGTTGCACTAGACCCCTATGCGTGGATAACCACCGACCATTAAAGAGATCTGTCAACAGCGAAAATTAATTAGTAAAACTCGATTTCCTGGCTCCAACTAGTTGTTGACAGGGAACCATAATAAATAGAAACATACTGGTCCGTGACTTTTATGACCTTCCGATTGTTCGAAATTTCACCTGAGGCCATCCACTTCCCTTTTTTGTCAGTCGTCACGCTCTTTATGCTGCAGATGTAATGCCCACAAGGCCGGCAGAATTCGCGATTCATATGTAAATAAACCAGCTCGGATGTCCCACATCCATCTTAGGGGTGCGCACCGGCCAGCATTTTATTCGGACAGGAGGTATTAAATTATTTAAAACGGACCTATTTCAATATAAGATGAATTACCCGGCATCACTGGATTATGCAAGTAACGCCCTGCGATCCCATGAACAGAGGCATGGTGTTGAATTAAGACGTATGTGTACCCATTATTTTTACATGAATGCGATTTCGTACTGGATGTACTACATACAACCTCTGTGAATAGTCCTGTAACATTAGCGTAGATGAAATAAGAAAGAAAGTTATTTTAATGTCCTTTAAAATAGTCACCTCCCATAACCACACCGCTGAGATCTGCTATACATGTCCTTAAAACCTTTAAAGAAGGATTCTTTTAGGACAGAAAAGCCTCGATACATTTCTCTTTCCTTTCAAAAGAAGTTTGAGTCGTGAGAATAGGAAGAAGTCTCGAGGATTGAGATCTGGCGAATATAGTGGATGTTCAATTTGCACTTTGCAAGGAACTGTTGGATGATATTGGTTGTGTGAGGGCGAGCATTGTCAGGAACAAAAAACTATGAACCTTGTTGTGCGTACTAGGGTCGTACCTTGCGTAGAAATTTCATGAAACGGTTCAAAATATTAATGTACCTTGTAGCATTTAAAGGAAAGAGGTAAAGCTGTGTGCAATAATTTTTCAATGTTTTTGGTACTATGGTACCAATTAATTTTGTTTTATTCTGATATTACCTAATATTTCAATGATGTGCACTCGTCATTAATTTTCCAAAAAAGTTTTTAAAAACTTTATTGTTCTTGTAAAATTTTAAGGATGAATTTTTTTTTAAATTTTTATAGTTTTAGTTTTAAGAGAAAACAACTAGTACAATTGATTTCTTTTTTTAAGTGATAGCAATTTTGTCAATAATTACATTGGTTTGCTTTGATAAGAGAAGTATTTTAAAAATGTTTCGCTTTGTAATTTGGGCCGCTAGAAAAAACTCTTTGGTTCTCCAGGAATCGATTGCAATTTATGTATAATTAACAATTTTCCAGAAAAATTTTGTCGTTCAATAAGTGGAATTATTGGATTAAAAATAACCAGTAAAATCGATTTGTTTCTTTAAAGTGATGACACCAATTTATAAGCTTTAACAATTTCGTCACTAATTTCTAATTTTTTCATTTCTTTGATAAAAGCGCATCTTGCTATTCTCATTCTTCTGTTATTGAGCCAGATAGAGTAACTCTGTTTGGGACTCTCGACAACTCTCTTCAAGACGATTTCAATGATGCACACAAATCAACAATTTCTCGAAAAGATAAGTTTCAGACAAATTTAGCCGTTTTTCAAGGGATACTCCGATTGAAAATTTAAACCGCATTTGGACAGCTAAGAGAAAAAATAACTACTACTGTGCACTAACTAGTACAATAGATTCCTCTCGTTGGTGAGATTAACAATTACGCCTCTAATCTACTTTGCATTTTTACTTAATAGGACTGATAGTTTAGTATAGTTTATATTCTCTACAAGGTCTATTGAAAACATACATAAAACTACACTAAATCACTTTAAAATTTAAAGGCGGGCTTCACGTTTTCTGGCGTTCTTCCACTTAACCCAATATACTTTGCAGCTTGTCCATTAGGTAACTGTAGCAACTGAAGTAATGTTTTTGTCATTTCTGGCTTATTTAGGTCAATTTTTTTGATACCATATAAATGAATATGCTTATGTCACTGTGACATAATTAAGTGAATATTTGTTAAAATTTCGTGGATTTAAAGCTACTTTGGCGGAAATTTAGTGAAAGCCACCATCCAAGGGGATAATATTAGTAGGTTTATAAAATATCTTTCATAAATTGAGCAAAGGAGTAATTTTAGAAAGATCACGTAAGCCAACGCTTCTATGTTTCTGAAAGAGAGGATAGGACCGTAATCTAGCAAGGGTCGATATATGGTTTTGTGAATTTTGACTCTATCTTAGTTTACATTTTCTCATTATTTTGTAAGTGCAATGCCCAAAAGCCTTGCCTCAATATAACCTTGACGTTTACCCTTTAGGAATAGATTTTGAAATTAAATTTTTGGTCTAATTTAATTCCTACAAATTGATACGTAATTGAAATCCTTCATTGTCATGTAGGATTTCAGTTAAGGATTAATGTTGAAAAGCTAGAGAAAGTGCAGAAAAATGAGATTAGTAGTTGTGTTTTGGTTTGATTTAAAGAAATTGTGCAGTATTTAATTTATGATGAAGATGATTCTAAGAGTTGTGTAAAATTCATTGAATAAATGAAGAAAAGTCAGTTAAAAATGACAGATGGCAACGCATGACCGTTGCTATATTATATATAAATCTTAAGAGAGTCTTTCACTAGGAATAAAAGTGAAAATTGTATATAATGCCAGTAAAATCATAAAATTTGAAAAATGACTGACTGTAATTAATAAATAATAGATGTCAAATAAAAATAATGATGAAAGATTACAGACGACAGATACCAGTTGAATGTCTACCTTACGTGTCCTTTGTTGTATTTGTTGACTGTTTCTAGTCTATACTTTCTCTTATTTTTTAAGTATAATGCCTGCTTTTCATATTTGCTTTCTTTTTAGTTAAGATTTGTTTCCAATAAATAGCAAGAAAAATCTTAACTGTGGTCTGTGCTTCGCTTTTTCTTTCTTACACCTGACGTGAACATTTTGTTTGTCAATTATTTTAAAATCTCTCTATTCTGTTTTTGCATTGCTATTTTGTATCATGTTTGGCTTTTTTGTTGTTTATATTTACTCTGTCGTTTATTTGCTTTTTTGGTGTCTTTCCGTACTTTTGTCTATTATTTTTTGTCATTTATCTATCCACAATATATTTTTTGTTTGTTTGTCATTTCTTTGGTATTGTTTTCTTTAGTCTATAGTATCTCATTTGTTTATTGTTTTGTATCTTGTCTATAGTTTGTATTATATTTTCTTACTTTTCATTTTATCTTCGGTCTGTTTTTTGTTCACTGTCTTATCTAGATATACTTCCTATTGACTATGTTCGCGTTCATAAATATGTTTGTTTCTATTTCGTTTATTAACTATGCTTTGCCTCGTAAAAATCCTTTTGATTTGTCTGGCTTAGCAAAATATCAATATTAAATTTTTTCTGTATTTTTTTAACAATGTTTTTTTATTTTGGTATTTATTTTTTGCCTCTGTTTTTTATTTTTGTCATCAATGTTTAGTTTATCTTGTCTTGCTGTTTTTTTATACCTTATACTTTTTTCATTTGTATTTTCATTGTATTTTCTGTTTTTTATCTATACTATTTATCTTTTTGTTTGTTTATTGTCATATTTGTTTTTTTGTCATTACTAGTATTTTGTCTATTTTCACTTTGTTCGTTTTTAGCCTGCATTATGTTTGGTGTGAGTTTTATTTTTAGTTTTTATCTATAATCTATCGTTTGTTTTAATTTTTGGCCTTATTTTACAGTCTAATCTAAATATTTCTCTTTTGTCTATATTTTGTTCGATTTTTAGGCACGATTATATATATTTTGTCCATCAAAGCATAGACATAGCTGTCGTCAATAACTGCTTTTGAAAATTTGATTGACTTAACAAAATTAAATATTAAGTTTACCGTTAAAAAACATCAGTTGACAGGCGACACGTAATTGATTATACATGAAAAATGAGAAAATCCAAACCTTAAAAGAAAAATGTCATTCAAAACCAAACTAAATATTCAATATGATGGCAGTTGACAAATAAAAATTGAAAAATGATTGATAACAGGTAATAGTTGGCAGATAAATAAATTACAGATAGCATATGACAGATGGCATTTAGTATTTGACAGTTGTTAGGTACGATTAGTAGATAAGAGATTAAAGATGGCAAATGACATATTCATAACCTAAATAAACTAAATATTCAATGTGATGACAGTTGACAAATAACAATTGATAAATGATTGATAACAGGTAATAGTTGACAGATAAATAGATTACAGATAGCATATGACAGATGGCATTTAGTATTTGATAGTTGATAGTCAGTAGATGATAACGGGTGTCCAACAATTATTGCAGTCCCGGGTGGCGTTGGAATAAAAAACGTAGGTCGATTCTTACATGTTGCAAATAAATGAACTGACATTTTTAATGCACATTTAAGTTATGTTTGACAATTAAAATGTCAGATCATTTATTTGGCACATGAAAGAATTGACCTACGTTTTTGATTCCAACGCCACCCGGGACTGCAATAATTGTTGGACACCCGTTAGATTAAAGATGGCAAATGACAAATTCATAATCTTGGGAGGGCATTCCTGTTAGACAATACTCGATGTTATACAAGTGACCCAATAATTTTTATAACACATGGTATAACAAATAAAATATGACAGTTGATAGATGACAAATGACCGTTGGCATAATACATATAACAATTGACAAATTCAAAACCAAATATTTCTTGCAATATAAATTTTAAAGTTATTGTAATTGTATGTTATTTTGTACATTTTTATGTAGGACTTGTCAATAAACTAAACTAATAAAAATCGAAGTCAAAATTCTTTAACAGATAAAAACAGATAAGAGTTTTCAGATAAATAGCATATGATAGATGACATTTAATAGTTGACAGTTCTTAGATACGATTGGTAGATGATAGATGGTAGATTATAGATTACATATGGTAAATTACAAATTCTGAACCCTTTTCACATAACATTCCTGTTAGACAATACCCTATATTATACAAATGACACAATAAAATTTTTAACACATGACATAACAAATAATAGATGACAGTTGATTGATGATTAAGATAAGAGTTGATAATTACTGTTTCGTTAATACATATAAGAAATAACAAATTCAAAACCGTTTTTTAATAAAAATCAAAGTAAAAATTTTTCATAACGAACACTAACAGATAACAATTGACAAATGACAGTTGATATGTGGCAAATTAGAGTTAATAAATAATAGGTAACAGATAAAATTGTCATATAATGATTTATTTATTGAAGACAATAATTAAAAATTTGAAAATGAAATAAAAATAAGATTATAAACTCTATATAATAACAATTACATACAAATAAAAACGACACATGACAATTTATATATGGAAGACAACAGTTGATAATTAGCAAACAAAAACATCTCTATGTAATAACAATATAGCAATTTATGTACAATCGGCAGTTGACTTATGCAGATGCAGTTGAGATATGATAGATGGCAAATAAAATGACAGATGACATTTATACCTATGATAGATGTTAGTTGACAATTGGCATATATGATAGATTAACAAGTATTGATGACTGATGATAGATTATAGATGATAATTAACAAATTCTAAAATTTAGAAGAGTATTTTCATTTGAAACTAAATTAAACATTTCATAAGATAATAGTTGAGAGAAAACATATAATAAATGACAAACAGTTGACAGATAAAAAAAGAAAAATGAAATAAGTCAAATGACAGGTGATATGTAAATGGAATTACACAAATGATAGTTGATAATTGTCAAATAACCGATAATATATTACAGATGGCAAATTCTAAACCTCATGAGAGTAATTTCATTCAAAATACAAGTAAATATGTTATGTGATAATAATAGATAAATAACAAATAATAGATGTCATGTAGAAAATTGCTGACACTTGACAATTGAAATTTGATAGATGACAGTTGAAAAATAAAAATCTACATACTAGAAGAGTATTTTCTTTTAAAAACAAAGTAATTCCATATGATGACATGTTATAGGTAATAGATTTCTAGTGATGCATAACAGATAACAGTTACTAGATTTAAGATAATAAATAACAAACAAAAATAATAACATGACATGTAAAACTCTAGTTTTGTACTTTTTCACATTAAAATTGAAAACAGGATGACTTTGTTTAACCACAATATTTTGAAACTTTACAGTGACTATCAGGAGTATGCATTAATTCATGCGGTTTTTATTCGAAAATTAAGACTTTATTGTGAAAAAATGGTTATACTCTCAATGATCAAAGTATTGTCCATCGGAAGTTACAACATTTGCCCATCTTTCTGGCAGTTTGTGAATTCCATCCCAAAAGAACTTCTCTAGCTTGGTGGTGAAGAATGAATCGAGCCAATTTGTGATACCCTGTTCTGAAGTGAAGCGTATTCCGGTGAGGGCATTCTGCATTGCTCTGAACAAGTAGTAATCAGAAGGGGCTATGTCTGGACTATAAGGCGGGTGAAATAGAACTTCCCACCCACTGTTTTCCAAATAGTTTTGAACCGGCCTTGAAACATGTGGCCGAGCGTTGTCATGGTGGAAAATTATGGATTCGTGTCTGGTTGCATATTCTGGTCGTTTTTCCGCAATCGCTCTCTTCAAACGAATTAATTGTGTTCGGTAGAGGTCCCCTTTGATCGTCTGACCCGATTTCAACACGCATCTTCATCAAGCAATGCCTCCAATTTTTCATCTTCAAACCTTTTTGGCTGTCCGGATCGCTCATCGTCTTCTAAGTTGAAATCTCTACTTGTCAACCGTGCAAACTACTTCTGGCACGTTCTTTCAGCAAGAGCATGGTCACCATAAACCTCTACTAAAATATGATGACTTTCGGTAGTACTTTTTTTCATGTTAAAGTAATGAAGAAAAACTCCCCGCAAATACACTTTTTCTGGCACATAGTTCGACATGTTCAAATGAATAGAAAAACATGTTGCTAACGCTTCAATGAAATTACATATACTGAAAAAGACGCGCAATGGCAGTAGCTTTCAAATGAATATAGTCACGGATGAAGACGACGCGAAATAATACTAGTAACGTCCTCTTTTAGAAAACCGCATGAATTAATGCATACTCCTGATAGTTTTGAGCTAGTCTTTATCAAACTTGATCTTCTAGTTTTCAATCCCAAGTTTATCATGATATCTCACGAAGTAAACGCCTCTGCCATCAATATTTTTTTCATATTGTTTATTGGTCAATAAATGTATACTTCGAAATTTCAAAAATTAACAAATGTTACTTTATAGATGACCTTAGAAGTATAGAAGAAGAATAAGAAGTTTTTCAGGAAATTTAAGTAAAATCATGAAGATGCAAAAGGACTTTATACATAAGATAGCAAGAGATGTATTTAGAAAATAGAGTAATTGCTTTACAATCCATAATAATTAAAATTTAAATAGCAAAAAAAAAACAAATTTAATCGTGAGCATAGCATAAAAGCATTTTATTTTTTGAAGTTAAACAAAGAGCAAAATAATCAAAATAGGGGAAACAAATATTCCGAATAATTCTTAAGACAATAAAAATTATCTATTAAAAAATTTATAACTGTACAATCATTTACGAAAAAAAAATATATCAACCTCAACATATGTCGTGTCACAAATGATCGATTCGTTCATTCACAACGTAGCGACGATAAAAAAATCCCCACACAATTGCCCGTTATAATATCGGAAACACGTTATTATCGCATTAACCTTAATTAAAACCATCCCTTGTCGGCCGCCCGGCAATACGGCACATGTGTCACGTGTCATTAACAGAAAACTGGCCATCAAAATTGAATTTCCTTCGAATTACGTATCGATTTTGGCAACGGGACGTTGCGGCCACGTAAAATGCCCTAATCAATTACCGACCCCTCGATAGCCCTCCGCAAGAGATACCTACGAGATCAATTGTGTTGGCCCTTAAAGGAAACATTTGTAACGATTTGCTGGCGGGGTCGCTGCTATTGATTTGTGATTCGTGATTAATGGTGTATTGTACCGTAATATATTATTATTAGCGGTCCTGTTTGGGGACAAATTGCTAATGGTTTTATAAATTATTAGATAGCATCAGAACAAAGAAATAATAGAGTAGAAGATTTATTACAGCTACATGTATCCATTGTGACTAGTTTCGTCCTATTCGGACATTATCAAACGTGTATAACTTATCAGTTATTACTTAGTAAAACATTTTGAAAAAATAGTAAAAATTAATAATTAGTTTGTTTTACTTATTAATTAAATTAAACAAATCAACTTTTTACTTTTTACCCTTTATAAGTGTATTAAAATATACAGAAAAAAATAGTTTGGGTAAATTTCGAAGAAAAGGTATTAATGAAAAGATCAAATGCCTACAAGCTCTTCATTGTTTTTTTTTTATATTCAAAGTAAAACCATGACATGTTTTTATTGCAATAGTTTATTCACCCTTTCTTTCGGAAGAGGAAATAAAATGAAAAAGGGTGGATTAAAGTGCTCGACTAATGAGCAAAACTGACCGGAGACAACGGATTTTTTTTTGCTGTCATTAGAGCGACAAGAGCGTCATTTCGGTGAAAACGTGGAAAGCTGCCATTTGTTCTTTTGTAGCGTGGGCACAGAAAAGACTTCCTTTGTCATCGCGTTTCCATGGAGCACTCGCACCACCCACCATTTTATAATTTCTTTGCGACATCAATTAACGCTAAAACGCGAATTTTAAAACGAATTCGTTCGCTCGGCTCGGTTAAAGGACAAAGGGTCGCCGTAAACAAGTGACGATTCATCGAAAAGTTTAATTTCGATTTATCGTATAAAGGGCGGCGGTTTTAAATTGTAAAGATCAAGTGGAAGTAATTTGAAAGGTTTAGAGAAATTTTATTTACGCTCGGTAGTTGAAATCCTCGGCCAGTGTTGTTGAAAACGTACCTGAAAGCAAGGAAAATACAAATTAGATGTTTAATTATATACATATATAAATATTTACATTCCTATTATACGCGGTTCCGGATTGTTTAAACTTCATTAGTATAATTTAAAATATTATTTACTAGAAGAAAAGCGGCTAATAGGTATAATAAATAATATTTATTCTAAACTTGATTTTTAAAACCAAGTTAATATCAAAGCTGTACAGATGAGATCTAAAAGATAGAAATATGTGTCTGAAAATGTCAGATTTTTATATAATTCAATTTTTTGGAACACAATTTTTACTTTTAAATGTAGGATGAAATAAAATACGATGTATGTACAGTGGTAAAAAACATAGAAAATCGTTGATTAATGGTTGAGGCGTTAACTTCGTGATACAAGTAAACGTTTTTGTTTAATAGAAAATCGTGTTTTATTTCATCCTGCATTTGAAAATAAAATACCACGTAATAAAGGTCGCCACCATCATGTTCCTCAATTTTTACTTTTTTTGTATAACTGAATTCATTAAGTAAGTAAAACTTGTGTTCAATTTGTGATTATTTAATTTTGAAATTTTTACTATAATAAACCGCCGTAAATTCATTTCTTTATATTTTTTTTACATCAATTCGCTCAAAAACGTAAATTAAAGTTTACCTGTTAGAAATAAATACATTCAAATTAGTCTTGCATTAATATTTGTACCATTTGTAATATGTAAATTACTTTCATATAATTCAATATCTGTGGTGATATTAGCCTGTAAATTTGATTATTTTAATAAGTGATTTATGCTGTAGTCTTAATAAGACTCATAGTTATAGATTAACACATTTCTTATGTTCAAATTATCCGGTAATAAGTGATTAGTTATTGTTTTTTTTATGTAGAAAAGCAACTCTTCCTTTTCTTATGTTTTACTTTCAACCAAACTTCTTCAAATCGGTAGCCTATGTGATTACAAAAAGTTATACTGTTTGTAATTTAAAATAAATTATAATAAAACTGCAATTTTAATAAATATAATATTTCTATTGTTGCACATTTGTTTTTTAAAACTGTAAAAATATATACTGAGCTGTCATTAATTGGCATAATGTCGTAAACGATAGCATTGTTTCATAAATAGGCCAAATATTATCAACAAATCATGCCATTAAAATTTATCAAAGGTAACTAGATCGATTGAGGCCATGTCATATTGAAGACCTCAATTCAGGCCAAAAAATTCTAAAAAAAAATCTAGTACACCATTAAGTTAAATAAATACATTCGACTGACATATTATTGAGTAAAAGCAGATTCTCATTTTGAAAGTAAATGAATGAACTTATCCCCGCAATGTATAGCACTTAATATTGATGCACTTTGTAAGAAATCGCTAGAGAGTACATAATGAGACTCTCCTCTTCAGAAATTATTCAATTTGAATGAACTGAAACTTTTCATCAGAAACTCATCCGATACTTCCCCACGATATGACCAAATCTATAAAATGCCAAAGATTCTAACAGTCGGGAGTAAAGAATATCTCCTAAATATAATTGATTGCTGGATGAAAAAGTAATCGTATTAATTTTTAAGAAGTCAGGCAGTGATTCAGTATCTGCATATAGGGCAATATCCCAATAACTTCATTCATTATTGAAATAATTAAAATCGGATTAGACTGGTTTCTTGAAAATATTTCGAACTTTAAAACCATACACAGTTGATATGACTGTGTATGGTTTTAAAGTTGGCCGATGTACTACAGAGGCAGCGACTGACCTGGTTCTTGATATAAACTCTACTCTTTACAAAAACGGGTATCACCCAGCCGCATTTGTTAACTTCTCTAGAGCATACGAAGCTGTTGATTTTGGAAATTCTTCAGGACAAACTTATGAATGTGTAAATGTGGTTGTACATCATAAAATACAGATACAGAATCACCTCACAAGGCTTGTTTACAGGTCTGTGCTGGCACCTATGTTATTTAATATTTATCTAGAAATATACATAATCTATTTAGAATGCAGACGATTTTTGTTTTAATCCAGCATGCAAAATCCCGGTTGAAGCAATTAACGAAAGAAAAAATAATCTTGATAAGCTCCATATCTGAGCCAGTAATAATAGGTTAGATATATCTTCGAGTAAGTTCACAATAATTATTTTCAGGTTCCCCGAACAACTTAACACGTTCGCCGCCAAGCGAATATTTCACATAAGTGCTGGTTTGGATCCCGCGTGACCGCCGGCGGTCATAGCTAATATAAGGAATATATACAAATTATTTCCCCGGCGTGCAAGAAACGGCGACTATATGACCGCCTGCGGTACATGTGGCGGTGAACGTGTTAATCATAAATTTGGCTCCATTCCTATTGTTGACTTTACTAGGTACCTTGGATTAATATTGGACAAAAACCTCCTCTAGAAACCACGTATAATGTCCATAAAAGATCGACGTTCTATTAAAGGGTTCACTCGAAAAAGATGGCGCAGCGATATAGCTATTTCCTTATTATTCTACCGATCTTATATTCGGTCGATTATTAATCATGGTTGTATCCCCTATGCCCAAGCGTTCAATACATTACTTAAAGTAATATATCAAGTGCAATATCGAAACCTTCGAATTTGTCTAGGAGCAATGCGCTCCTCACCAAGGTGAGCGTAAGTCCCGCCATTATAATTACGAAAAGAGTACTTGTCTCAGAAATTTGTTTTGAAACTAACGGCATTCAATGACGTAAACTTCCTGCACAACCAATATATTTCAGTTAACCACCAATTACAACAACAGAACTACCTTGATAATATATGATGCCGTCCAAGATCCTGCGCACCTTAATAATATAGATAACCAGCTCGAATATAGTTGCACCATCACGAAACCCATAGTTATCATTCCCAGATACAGCCCTAATCCAAGTGAAAATTTAAAGATATGCACGGAATGCACTGAAAACTCATGTGATTGGGACATTATATTTACTGATGGCTCCAAATCCAGCAATTGGGCTATTCATATTCAATTGGACAAAGCATTAGGCATTATTGAAGCATTGGAGTGATCCTTTAACAAGATAGGCGGGCATTAATTCTGACTGATAATCTAGCCATACTTATGGATTATCCAGTCGCCAATTTGGCTTTCAAAAGGGGAAGTCGACCGTTGACGCCCTGAAGGAGGTCCGCAGACTCGCCAAAGAGGCCAACACGAGTCTACTAAGAGGGAGACGGCACTGTTTGGCAATTACCTTGGTCCTCAGGAACGCTTTCAACTCGATCCCCTGGTCCATCATCATAGAGGCACTAGCGAGGAGAAGGACCCCGGAGAACCTAGTTCGATCCACTTCGTATTAAACAACGGCGTGCCGAAGATCTGGGAGGTGAAGGGAGGAGTCCCGTAGGGCTCCGTCCTCGACCCCACACTGTGGAACCTGGCCTACGACTACGTATTGGAACTAGAGTTGCACGCGGGGTAGATGTAATAGGCTTCGTAGATGGCATCATAATATTCGTCAGGAGCAGGGTGATCAAGGAGGTTGAGAGGCTGGAGAGAGAGGCGACCACGATGGTCTCACAGCTTGCCCCGCGCGGGCAGAGGAAGGTTATACGACAAGGTCAAGATCCTAGGCCACGACGTGGCAGTGGGCAAAACGATCAAGTACCTGGGGGGTCACAATAGAAACGAACCTTTTGTGCAGCAGACACGTTGTAAAGACAGCGGCCGAAGTGGCCCGAGCCACCAGGGCCTTCTCGGGTCTACTGGCAAACATCGGCGGCCCGTCCGAGGGCAAGCCGCGCGAACCAACTGCTGTACGCCACACCAGCATGGGCTAAATACGTAGAGACGCTACGCGGAGCCCTAAGACCTGACGCCCATCCGGGTAGCGCGAGGGTACCACACGATCTCCACTGAGGCTGCCGAAGTACTGGCCTCGTCAGTCCCTCCGGACCTAGAGATCGTGGCAAGAGATGAGGTGTTTGCAGAGACGAGGAGTGTCCTTGATGTAAGGTCGTGGTCGACAACGCATGTCCACGGTGGGAACGGGAAAGGGAAGAGCTGAGTAGAGAGCTTGGCGGGCCTGTCAAACCAGGAAGCCTCATCCTACACACGCTGGAGAGCGAAGTGAAATGAGCCGCGGTAGACCGGACGACCAAGGAAATCCTGGAGGGGAAGGCAGGTTTTTTTCAGCTGGTGCAGTTGGGGCAGTTGGGGGATTCGGGCTAGCTGGCGGAGCTGGCAGAGTAGCTGGGGCAGGACTCGTAAGCGAGGATGAGGAGGAAGAGACCGAGGTCAAAGACGGATGAAGGGGCGGAGGCGAAGAAGAGGTGAGTGGGGGGCATCAGGTGAAGTGTGTAACAATACCACTAGTATGGTCGACCAGCATTGACGGGTCCCACGACGATGGCGGCAGAACATCATAAACATCAAAGCCTACCATATTCTGATTATATCTCTGTATTTTGTAGATCCATGAGGGAAAAGTGGGAAAACCACAAAAAGCAGAAGTATCCCTACATATAAACTAGAAAATATTACATAACAAGCTGCCTAAAGAAGTGGTATACATAAATAGTCACAGTGCACTATTTTTTTTACCTTCTATCATCTTAAGACTACACATTGCATAAATCCTTCTTTATTACAATATATTAACCTTTGATCCATTTTGCAAATGTGAAATGTATGACGATATCAATCGTATATTCCTGAATAATAAAGCCATCATAGAACTCTTCTACAATGATATGGAAATGCTTAAAATAGAACATCCTGCCAATATTTATTAAGTAGGAATGATGTGTTAATTTTGGAAGTATTAGTTCGGTATCTTATTAATTCAGATAAGAAACTGCAAGACCCGCTCGACAGAATCGTTGACACAATCCAATGCCATGTAACCATTCTTATAAAATGGACGTATTTGGATGAACCCGTACCCGTATTATTGTTATTGGCTGAATGGCTAACGCCTAAGCAAAAAAGCAAAATTGCTCAATTTAAGACATAAATTTAAAAAAAACAAATACACCATTCTTAGACCCAAGGAGTGGAAGTAGAGCATTATTTTTCGTTTTCGTTCAATTACCCTGTTTCTAGTCTTGGTAAAATTTTTGAAACCATAGAAAAAACAAATTAATACTCAAATCCCATATTCCACCTTATTCATTTGAATCTGTACAACATCGTTCTATTTCTTTACCACTTTTAATCCTTAAATTGCCAAACAACACACCTTGAACGCTAGAAATCCGTTACAGTCTTACTAGAAATTAAAAAAACTTAGTCTGGCATCGAGGTATGCTGTTCAAATGCAATTCCTTAAAGATCCCATCTCATCTCCTTAATTTAATTGACAACTTTTTATCTAATATACTCCTCTAAACTAAAATCTGAAATACCCTATCACGTGCTTTTGTTCCTCGACAAGTTGCCCCCAAAGACTCACTAACAACATTTATGGGTACAAGACACTTGCCACCTTACAAGATCTGATCGATATCACACAATCATAGTTTGCATAAATCCCACTTTCTTATTCGTTTTCATCATCCACATAATTCGGCGTTCGAAATAAATATTAATACTTACTCAATTTCAACATATTCTTTTTGTAAATTCTTTAAATAAAGGACAACCTCAAAGTGAGTGTCAGGTACAGAAATAAAAATAAAAGCATTAGGATTGTACATATAGAAGCAGCAGAGCCTCAACTTGAAACAATGCGAAAATGCTACCCAACCTTTAAAAAACAGTTAATCAAGTTTTGTCAATATATTCGAAATAACTTACACAGTTTAGATATATTGTCGAAACTTGACTAAGTTTTAGGGTTGAATTGGAGGGCTTATTAACACAATTTTACTTTTAGTTATTAAATGGCCAATATAATGCACACATCTCAAATTTAACTGACTTTGCTGGAATAAATGATCCCAGCACATAACATAGCGTTTTAAGATTATCTACAACCTTTTTCACTTCTATTCAACTCCATGATTAGAGTGAGGATGAGTTAAAAGCCAGTTGTAATGATATCCTCAAATCTGTTAGTCTAAAATTTGAAATATTTTCAGTGTATTATTTGCTAATACTTCTGATATTAGAAGAATACTTACTGATTCTCGCTTTGAAGGACTACAAACTGAGTGGTTATGTGGAGGTACGTTATGATGATAGATAAAGGTGTGATGCGGTAAATCTGTTGAGTTGACGATACACTGGATGCAATTTATTAATTTAAGAGAAGAATCATTAGTATCTAAAAGCTTGTTCGACAACAAGGGCGAGAAGAAATAAATTATGTAATTATTTAAGAGATGAAAAATGTAAAAATTAAGAGACTATTAGAATTAGGTGAAGTTCATATTATTCAACAAATAGTTTTAAAGAATAATAAAATGAGCAGTACTAGTAAAGTACTATAATAGATGAGGCAGTACATGAGGAAACTCCAAAATACATTGAAACAAAACAACATAGTTAGGAGGGTTTCATATATCTTCAGGCAAATGAATACTGCGTGATGAAGCCACATTTAGTTGAATCACACTGCATTGATCAACAATTAATTTTAATTTTATCGACAATTTACAAGTGATGTTTACATTTTTAAAGCTGTCTGTTGGTTTTAATAATAGATGACAGACTATTAATCTTAGGATGAGTCTTTTGATAAAATTTTTGAAGCTCTATATTAATTGAACGTTTGTACATCATTCTTTTAATGTCGAGTTTTAGCATCAACGCTATAACATAACGAATAACAAAGCCGCTTCACCTAAAAAGGCGAAAAACCCGAGGATGAAACCTTCTCATCCACCGACCTCAGAGATGGTCTGCAACACAATCAAGAGTCTGAAAGAGCGTGGCGGTTCTTTTCTGCAAGCCATCAAGAGCAATATCGCCATTGAAGCAGAGGCCAAGGCTAATATCGCCAAGAAGTCTACAACCACGAAGCCAGCAAAATCACCTAAGAGTGCAGCGGAAAGTGATGGCCGAAGCGCAGGAGAAAAGAAATCCTTGACCAAAATGGCCAAAAAAGCCTCATGCGCCACAGCTGCTTCCGAGAAGAAGGTAGCAAAATCGAAGGCAAAGTCGTCGTCCCCGTCGAAAGCTAAAAAGATGGCAAAAAACCCAAAGCACCCAAGGCCACTCCAAAAACGACACAAAGAAACCGTCTCCAAAAAAGAAGTAAGAAACATGATTATTTATATACCCAGAGAAATATGCGATTTGTTTCGTCTTCGGAAGTGTTTACTAAATGGATATTTTGATCGTGATTAATGTAAATATATTTTGTATAACTGTCTAAAGAATAATACAATAAGAAAATATAAAGAATAATCTTTTGCCTACCTGTACACCAATCACCAATTCTATTTATATTTGAAATTTTTCTTTAATTCGTGCATATACGATGAATCCATCAATTTCTTCCTCATCTTCATCTTTAACTGATCCACCAGATAAATAAGCAACGATGTAAAAAGTCACTTTCAGATAAGGGTCGCTTTCTGCTCTGCTCTGCTCTTATATAATATTATTTTTACACTCGTTTGTATTTCTTTATTGTCATATACGTATATTGTCAAATAGTCTCTTCTTTTATTTTAGGTTTTCGTCTGTTATTTCCTTTGAATTTTTCTTTTGTTTTCAATTGACTATTTGTGTACTTTTCAGAGCTTCTATACTTCAATTATTTATACCACATCTTATAATAATAATTAAACAAATTAAACATCACAACGTTTGATTTCTTTATGTTAACACCTTTTAAGCACGAAAATACTGCCTATAATATGCATTGATTAAAAATTCTATAAATAATAAAACTGACTCTGGAAAATAACCTAATTAAAACGCCATAATCTGCTTCCGTAACACTTTCTAAACGCCTTATGCATCCTTCATAAAATTGGACCATTAGCAGAGTATCGCATGAAGTTCTTTTTTTAAGAGGGCCGAGATCTTATCCTGACGAATTTCTGCGCCCCAAATAGCGCCGAGGCCGGAAGCCGGCCGGTTAATTAATTTTGTTCCGGCAACTTTAATTGAAAATAAGTTAGTGCCGAGGCGATGTATATTACGCTACTTAAAAAAAAATCGGTAACAGAAAGAGAGCAGATGCCCCTGGTAGGTCGAGAGGGACGAGGGGCTCATTGAATATTTATAAAGAAAGATTTAAATGTATTTTACATAAAATTTTAGTATGGATTTTTTTAATATATATATATATATATATATATATATATATATATATATATATATATATATATATATATATATAATTCTATGTTTTAATGTTTCCCTATCCCTTGGGTTATTTTATAAAAAAAGATCTTCTGATTTATCCGTTTTAGTATAAAATAACCATCGATAATTGGAAATTCAAATTGAGTTACGTGAAGATTTGATTAATAAATTTGGAATAATTTGCGAAGAAGTGTTTTATGCCAATGTTAACGATAATTGGATGTCAATTTTTTAATAATTTAACACTAACTTGATAATAAAATTTATGCTCCTTGTAACGGTGCAAAAAAATATTTAATTAAATAAGTAATTGTGGAGGCTTTCACTTCGTAATACATTTTGATAATTCAACTTCTTTGAAAAAGTGATACCAACGAAGTTAATTATTTTATTTATTTTGAAATATTTAATTGTTTAGTTTTTTCTGTGTAATTTTGAATTGCATACTACCATCACCATGAATTTGGCATTTACGAAGACGCAGAAGATTTCGCTTGGAGTAACTTCATAAAAAATCGCGAAGAAAGTACAAACGCACCTCGCAGTCCTAAATATTTCATATCCTAATCGGCGATAATGTTCTTCTCGTTTCACATCGTCGTCCTCGATATGGGGGAAAGTTTTTCGATCACACATAATTACCCGTCCTTTCACTCTTTGCCTAATTATATGCAGTGATTATTGCGAACGTGCGAATGAAGATTATTGCGAATTAATTATCTGAAATACCTCAGGTCGACAGGTAAAAAAATGTAGCATATAATCAATAAATGCATTAAAAAGCACATTAGCAATAATATATTTGCTATGCCAGGTACTACCCCAAAAATTCCTAGGGTGCTTATCAATCGGACACATTTTCCTGTTAGGTGAAATCTATCCAGACTAATCGAAAATAAATTACAAGTGCACAATATTTGACCGTAGAAACGACCAGATGCAGAGAGCTAACGAAGAAGAATTTAGTAGCTTTAACAATCCTTCTAAGATGATAAAAATAAACACACTTGTTTTTATCTTAGTTAGACCATGGGTTAAATAATTAATTAATTAAATATAACACTTGTTTTTTTTTATTCCAGATATTTAAAACCCGTTAATGAATGCCCACTTGTATGTTTTGTTAATGACAAGTTAGAGTTGAAAGATTTCAGAAAGTTTATTTGAGGACAAGAAAATAGTTGGGTCCTCTCTATAGCCTTAATCAAATCTTTAACTATATTAATAATCAGATTAATTACAACCATAAATAAGTTTACACTGAGAATAGAACTTTGAGGGACAACATAATCTTATTTCTACACATTTGATAATATTAAGCTACTTTAGAAGTAATAAGCTAATATATTTTTATTATTTTGCCTGTATAGAGTATATGTTTGTAATACATTATTCAATTATTTGTTCTATAATCTATAAACCCAATTATGTGATTCTCATAAACGCATATCGCCATGCAATATCATAAAAACGCTAGACTTCAATGAAATATCAAAAGTTCTCTCTATCTTGAGTCGACATTTAGTATCATAGGTTCTTTCCCTATCTTAAAAATGGCTGCAATTAAATGTTTCTTAGTGAAAAAAGCATTCTGGATATCCCTGACGAACACCAGAACTCCACACTAGATATTAGACAATTAGACTCTAAAAACCACACCAGTTTACTGTTCGTCATTCGTTCAAGCACTTTATACATAAACAGCTTATGTAATAGGTCCAAAAGTTGAAGGACCAATAAAGTAAATTAAAAGGATTGCGATAAGAAGTGATACTTTCCAGAATTCAGGAAATAGAAACGAGTTAACACTGTGCCATAATAATTAATTGGAATAATGATGATCGCTATCTGATTTAATAGTGGATTTTATTATTTATAACTTTTTGATTTAAAACTCAAGTAATTGCAACACTCAGCTTGATTTTCAATTAATATGGAACGTCTCTTATTATCAATAATTATTTGAGAATTGAAATAGGACGTTTGTTATTAATTTGAAAATTTCTATAGACATGTGACCACCGAATTATCTAAATTTAGCAGTAACAAGTATCCAAAATTGTACTTTCTAACAAGAGTAGACATATCTGCGTCTGAATATTTCTAAATCAGAGTGAAATTCCCATATAACAATTGCACCCTTTTAACACTTTATTTATTTTGATTCGCAATTCGAGTAATGATGCTCCACATTATTTTTAATTAAGAAAAAAACGTCTGTCGTAGATTAGTCATTACTTGAGAACTCGAAGAATGTTTTTGCCGGTATTAGTGGATTAGCAAATTATCTTAGTAGTTCTAACAAGCATTCACAAATAATCTCATTCAAGAACATTTTTGGGCTCAGCAACAATACATCCTACGATTGTTCGTTTTACTTAAAGTTTTAAATATTTTCTGTAGTTATATTGTATCTGCTATTGCCATGTGCTCCATAACGGCGCTGTTGAAAGAAATATTCTACCATTATACTGGCGCAGAGATGGGAATAGACTTCAGAACAGAATATTACCTTCGCTTTAACATTTAGAGTTTTTGAACTAGAAATTAACGTAACCCTTTTATAATTATTTTTTAAATTAAGACAAAATGATTACTTTAGAACTAGGAGAAGATGTATGCAGATATTAAAATTATTACAATTACCTGATAAGCATTCATAACTGCTCTTCTAATTATGCTTAACACTTTTTCGAATGCCTTTTTAGGATTAGTGGAATTCTTAATAGATAAAACATACTGCGTTATATTTAATTTAGAAGATGCATATCACAGCTATTATTACGTAAGAACTGGGAGATGTTGTTATTTGCAATTTCCTGTGAATATATAACTCGTAATTTACCTAGGTTAAATTAATAAAATACTGACACAGTATGGAGATTCCACAAGTAACAGTCTCAACAATCCAGTACCTAGATTAAGTTCTAATAAGCATGCATAACTACACTTTTCAGTTATGCGCCAAACTCTTTCGAATATTTCTTTTCAAATAGTATAACATTCAATAGATGATACAAACTGCATCAAATAACATGGCTTTGATCTTTCGAATGATCTTGTCTACTTAAAGTTTAAAAGAACTTCTGCAGTCATACGTAATTGTAATTGTTTCTGGCTCTCTGTCTGTCAATAATAAAGCTTCGACTAAGTAAATTCAAAACTCATGACTGCAAAATCAAAATAGATTCAAATTTTGAAAAATTTTCTGCATCTACATTACTGCCCACACAGAATTGAAAAATTCACTACGTTTTAACCACAAATATTATTTAGTGAATTTTTCAATTGAGTGTAAGTATGGATTACCACGCAGTAACGGTCGTAACCATTCTCTTTACTAACTGCTGACTATAAATATTACCGTAGGAACAAAATTCAAAATTAAAAAAAAAAAAATTAAGTTCCATTTAAAATTGCAAAATTTATATCTCTTCATGATAGCCTTATAACTATTTCACGGGAATTCGGCGGAATTCAACTAAGTGAATTGTCAACTAATGACTAAAGAATCAACGTTAGTGATTAGTCTATATTGTCAATTTGTAGATATTGCTGGAAGGCTTGACAATTTGCCTCTACTATTTCCACTTCATTGGACAATTATCTAAACGGCTATCTATTTTAAAGACAATAGGAAAAGTGTCGCTACTACATAAATCTGATATGACTTCCCATGCTATACTGGATCAATCTGTTATTTGAAGTTATTTTAGAAATGTTTAGTTTACGCGCTGAACGTGGATGTCTTCTAAATCGCCACAATTCGTGCCGCAACAGCATGATTTATGCTCCTTATAAAACACTAACAACGACAACAATACACAAATAATTTGCAACTGACAGATGACACCACAGAAACAAAAACTATGATGTCCTTAAACTTTCATTTGTTTCAAAAAAGCATATAATAGTAAACTTGTTCATTTCATTACATAGCATATCAAATTAAAATTGTTCATTTTCATTACTTTCAATAAACTTTAAACAACAAAAATATATTTTTTTCAAGCAATCAGTTAGTAAACTGCTACAACCAAAAAAATAGGCAAAAAACCAAACGTTTCTAAAACTTCAAATAACGGATAGTTTTATGCGTCAAATTTTGAAAAATTTTCTGGAGTCATATTGCATCTAAATTACTAAGTACTAACGTTTTTGTCATAAGAACCATTTCACCATATTTTCAAGAATTAGCCTTAAGTAAAGACTTCTAAACAGCAACAGTAGCGGCCTCGACTAAGTGAATCGATTATTTTTGGCTGCAGGATTTAAATTTAAAGGATAAAAGATTTTCTGGAGTCAAATTGCATATGAAATTGCTAAGTACCCTAGTTTTGAAGCGAATCATTCCATCGTAGTACAAGAATTCGGCGTAAAAAAGACGAACCGGCAACAGTAGCTGCTTGGACTATAAACATTGTTCAAGGCTGTAGGAACAAAATTTAAAATTTATAAATTTTCTAGAATCATATTCCATTTAAAATTGTCTGTTCATGATTGTTTTATCACTATTTCACGGGGATCCAGCGGAATTCGAATCTATCAACGAATTTACAAAATAAACGTTCAAAGTGTTTATACTATCAATTTACAGATTTTGGTGGAGTTTTGCTATTTCCAAGTGTATCTACGGCTATCTATTTTGCAAACAATAGGACCACATACATTTAATATGACTCCCTATGATATATTGGAAAATAATATGGCAAACATTCATGTAATGCAATGTATTGCAAATTAAATCAAAATCAAATTTTAATATCGAACATGACTCCACTCTGCATAAACTAAATTTCCTAAATGATAGCTTAAAATATATGTATGCAAGCATTTGTAATTCTGATTGGTCTTATGTTGTTAACTGTCGTGACGTAAATACCTCGTGCGAATTGCTATATAAAATACCTTAGGATATTTTTGAAGTATGTGTCCCTAAAAAAATATATAAAACTAAATCCACTCGGTATCCATACTGGTTTAGAAATAATGTAATACGAATGATACGAGTAAAACGACACTACAGAAAAATGTATAGAAAACATAGATTAAATTTCTATTTGGAACGATTCAAAAAAACTGCGTGTCCAGATCCGGAATAGAATTCTCTTATCTCTTATCTTTTAATTATACCCATACGAGTATATGACCTTGGTGAAGGGTGCGATTTTCTTCTCAAACTTCGCCGTGGCGGCCTTCGTGATCTTCTTCAGCTTGCCTTGCTTCCGAATAGCCAGCACAGACTTGACCTTGCGCTTAGTCTTAAGAGTGCGCACCATAGACTGATATTTCCATTAAACTTCGTAGAATAGACATCCAACATGACAGTATTTACGTCCTGGTGTAAGGCACACTACACGATGGGCACCTGGTACCACAACGCACTTACTCCGATCGTATGGTGGTGGAATTCCTTCATATGCCTTCAACCTGCGAAGGGCTTCCTTTCCACGTTCAATTTTATGAGGTAACATACCTCTAACTGTTTTCGAAAAGATCCTTGACGGAGCCTCTGAAGTGGAAAGGTCCACGAGCCGGGTTAACATTACAGCGTTTGCGCAATTTGTTTTTGTAGAAGTTACCCGAAATGTTCAATTGTTCGCATCTAACAACAATAACTTTGTTTCCATCCAAAAGCGTTTTGGCCACCATGGAGGCGAGGCGGCCGAGCAAGTGAGAATAGGCTTCTCACTAAATCCCGTCATGTTTCGGTCGTACACGGAAAATCAGATCATACCTTATATATTACCAATTCTGTTTGCAAATATCCAAAAAAATATGGTCTTATGTAAACAGTAAAAAGTCACGATCTAGAATTCCTGGCATTATGAATTATAATGAAAAAGTGTTGACAACCCTAATTACAGAGATACTTTTGCTGATTTTTGTTCATCGGTATACCATTCCTTTTATTCATCTCAAAACTCAAACCACAATTCATCAAATATTAAGTCAAAATAAATAGACTATTGTTGTATTGAATAAAATTAAAAAAATGTATGTCAAGTACTTACCAAACAGAAATAATTTCTCCACACGCATCTTCGTTACCATTATAAGGCTAGCTAATTAAGATAAAATCTTGTAAAGATGGTATATAATTTACATGAAAGTATGTCTTCTGAAGTCACGAAAAATTAGTGTATGTATCTTTTGTTCATCGTGCTTTAAAATAGTCACAGTTCCCCAGGATTAGTTTCCTTCATTTTAAGGATCTTTAGGTTGCCGAAATAGTGAACAACTTGCCTTGTTCGGTATCGATTAGATCCTCTATAATTGTAATGCATAATTATTGCTATATTTATCTGACCTAACTGCTTTAATTTGACATCTCAGCATAATAGACATCTTATGGGATTTGGTTTTTATGGTCATACTTCATTAAAACAGTTTTAAAGTAATGAAGCATTAAAAAAGCTTTGAATGATTAAATTAAAATTAAACTAACTAATTCCATATCTCCTCTTATAAGTAAAATGCCTTCTTTAGACAATAGCTTCTGATAAATGCAATGTATCAGATCATAAAAATAAATGACTTTTACATACATGAATTATCTTGTGTGGTCGTACTGTTTATTGATAGTAGTAGTTATGGGAAGATTTAATCAAAGTTATCACTTTTCGCCTGAATAGTAGTAACATCTTATAATTAATGTTAATTGCAACATTTGTCGTTTCTGTTCAATTGAATTGATTGAAAATTTAACATTTTTTCTTGTTCTTATTTAAAGCCTCTCATTAGATAGCTAAACAAACTATCCAGAAGGAGACCTAAACCTAAGCCGAAAACAATCGAAGGCTTACGTAGATTAAAGTCACCCTCGGACTCCCGAACTTGCCCTACCATAAAACCTCACGGTGTATAGGCGATTGATCCATGCTGAGTTAACAGTGGAACTATCGTTTACAGACATTTAAAGCCAAAGTGGCGTATTGATAAGTGCACCTACAAGATACGCCATCATAACCACCAAGGAACTATGCAGGTACTTCATGTATAGACAAAGGTAGACGAAACCTAGGAAAGAGAAACTACTAATCATAATCATTAAGATAGTTATGATTTAGGACTGGACACCTGATCGGAACTTCCTTTTTGTTTAAATAGGTTTAGTGTATTGAAACAATAAACTAATAGAAATCGTAATGAGAATAAACATTGAAGATGGGAATATTATAGATAACTAACGAAGAAATAATAAGAAATACAAGAACAGATTTAAAATAATTGGCCAAATTAAATAATATAAAATTTTCTGTCAACATTTATACCTATTCATTTGTTTGTAGTTTCACTGTTATTTATACTAACCTGGGAAAAATGTATCTTTATTAACGCACAAATAAATAAATATTCCAAACTGGAACTCCTATAACGAATCAATGAAGAAAAGGATCAGCGGATTCGAGTGGATGATCACTCATAAGAGTGAACTCCGTCCTTCTACATGGAGTCAAAATTATTTGTATATATTATTTGCTTAGTACAATTATATATTTTTAGATACAGCTTAAATAAATAAATAAAATAAATAACTTTCTTAGTATGCTTTATCGAATTGAGAACTGTTTTAGGCTTCAAAAATCATTTTTATACAAGTTGCTACTCTCTCGATCATGATAAAGCAAAAAGTATAAGAATGGGAAAATGTTCAAGATTGAATATAGTAGATTCTGCACCAGGTAAATATATTCGTCATTAAGAGTACGTGCGAATCGTCCCATTTGTTATTATAACACCAGCGTGTTGTCAAATATTGATGAAGAACTTGGCTTTATCTAAGTTTATATCTCTTAGATAGTAAAATCGCAGGAGTATTATTTTTAGGAAGGTAATTTCGGTGCCCCTGCAATAGATATATAGAGCCATACGCGAGATTGAAGTCTTTCGGGTCAAAATAGTGGCGCAGCAGCGCCGGGTAAACTGGGGCGCATTTTATATTTAACAGAATAGGTTTTATCTCGCAACTTTGTGTTATATTTTACTACCGCATAAAACCTTTTGCCCTAAATACGTACACAAAAGTGACACGTTATCCTTTTATTTAATTATTTTTATGGGCGCGACGAATCTTCAATATTAGTTATTGCTTTTTTGTCTAAAATTCATTTTTTATTAACATAATTGCAAAAACAACAGAGATATATTTGATATTATTAATTATGTAAGTACGAGTCTGTCTAGAATTGTTAACCTATTAGATCATTAATTTTTCTGCAAGTAGTGAATCAAATCTTATATTCAGCAATTAGTTTTTAATGCCTTTATGCAGTTTGTCGATGTTCAAAAATGTCCTTTAGTTGAATGTCTCTGTTGGTTTGTTTTTTTTTTATACAAGGTGTCTCAAAAGGAATTTTATATTTCTTCTGCGCGAACACAATGAATCCGGAAGGAGCGGGAAGTATATCAATCGGTTGTCTGGCTCTTGGAAATTTAGTCGCTATGAAGCGTTTTTCAGGAGCGGACCGCGCGTTGTGCGTGCCAAATTTTTACAAAAATTTTGATTCGGAAATACAGGGAGTTGAATATTATACAATATTCGAGGTTTTCGCCACTTAAGGAATGCACCAGGCATACCTTATTCAAAAGTAGGTTAAGAAGTTTAAAGAGACATGAACAACATTAGGAAATCCAAAAATGGGTCGAATAAGACCATCAAGATCGATAGATAACGTGGATGGTGTTAACCAATCATGATGAAAGTAAATGAATTAGGGATAGCTATGAAGTTTCAGCTAAATATAAATGATGAAAAATTTATATTCGGATCAAGTACATTATTTTGATAGGGAAGATATGAAAGCTTGAAATTGAAATAATAGTCGGAAATAAAGCGACGATAAATTGTAGGACAGGCGAAAGAAAAGAATATGAGGAAAGTATGCAAGACTAGGGCACAAAAGAAAAATCATAGAGGTAGGCCCTTAAGGAGCGAACGGACGGAATAAGAGCAGATATTTAGAGATGGAGGGTAGCAAACAATAGCAAGATTCGCCAAGAAGCTAGATAATATCCCATTCATAGAAACGTATTAAATTATAATTGAATATTAATAATCGTGTGAATTGGGTTGTGTATAGATATATACAGCAAACGTAACATAAATGTATATGTATTAACATTTTAAATCGCATAGTATTAACATGAATAATATTAATAATGATGATCGGCATTCGATCACGAAATCCAAATATGTTTATTTAAACGGGGTTTACACTGTTAGGTAAACAACAAATCGTATTTGTTGTATATAAAATACCCCCTAAATTTTTACTAAAATATATCTATATCATCACTCTAATTAGATTTACTATATAATTAAGACAAAATGTCATACATATTTTCAATATATTGTAAAAAGGGATTTTTTTTGTACTAATAATGTAAATTATAAAAACATGCAACATGCAATAAGATAACAATTAAAATTATAAAATAAAGCACTAAAAACCTTTCTTCGCACAGTTTATTTGAAATACCAAATAAATATTTCGGACACAAAGTGAAGAAAGGTTTTTAGTGCTTTATTTTATAATCAAGTTTATCTTCACGTAACTCATCCAATTAATTTACTAACAATTAAAATATATAAAATAATGATCCTTAAGTTTTCCCATAAAAGGGACAACAAAAATAATTAAACTAAACGCTGCCTATAAAATATGACCCACTAATATCTACCACTAGTCAAAACGGGTATAATACCTACTTTAAGGACAACCTAAAACTCGTGCACAATTGACCGACGGACTATTTAATTAATGTTAACACGGGCGTTAATAATGAACGGCGGGGGCGGTCTCGTCGGCGTTGCGTCCGTGAAAGGGGCGCGTATGCGGGCCGGGAACGTGGGACGCGGGTTCCTGCCCGGCCGACGGGAAACTGCGCGAACCCGCGGGATCTGCCTGTCCTCGGCTGGGATCGGCCGCTCCGGGAACTTCATCCGAAAGGAGCCGATCGATAAAGCACTGTCGAAAATTTATACGCGAAACGATCGCAATTAGAGAAAGGCCCGCGAAAAGCGCGCTTTTCCGCCGCCGACGTTAGGCAAATTCGGTGTACACGTCAACCACCCCTTTTTATTTTCCACACGTTCGACGGTTTCAGTTTTTCACCCTAATTAATTAACGCCTCGGGTTATTTATTTATGCCCTTAATTAAAAGGCATTAATTAAATTTATTAATTAAGGTACTACGTGCAATATTTCCGAGCGGATTAACTTTATTAAAAATTATTAACGCATTTGGGTAAAAAAATAAAACAATACAACACTTGATCACACAATTAAATTTTCTAATATTGATGAATAAATAAAGTTTAGTTATGTTGTGCCGTTTTTTATTAAGTAAAGAAATCAAATACATTTGATTGAAAGATGTAATCCTGAAAAATTAGGAAGACATGTTGGAATTAATGCAAGAATAAATTAAGGTTTACACCTGTTCATGTGACAGGGGAGTGTTAATATAAAGGTCAACGTTGACATGAATAATTACTTAATAGTTTTAATTAATTGAGTATGGAAGAACAGTTGTTTTAGGAAGACGACACAAAATTATTTAGAACGATAATCAAATAATACTAGAGCAGTTTGAAGAATAATATAATAGAATAAATTTTGTGATGATATGAATCTACATTTGAATAAATGTCACACTGACATAAACATATTCAATAGGCTTCTAAAAATTGAACCCAAATACACCAGATTAAATTTAAGATAGACACCTCATTTAAGATGACACCTATAATCTAAGCATTGCACTAGTTCCTTTAAGTGGGCGGAATTACTGCCGATAATTTTAGAGACAGCTCAATTTTACAGCAAAATAGATGAAATGAAATGATATACAATTGGACCAAACGTGTACTTTCAAAATGATGAACCTCATCCCAAAAAGTACAAATTTTTCAGCTCTATTTAAATGTTAAGGAGAAAATTAGAAAGACAAATTCAGAGAACTTGGCCGCGCTAGACTCGTCTTGTGGTAAACTTTGAAAAATAATGTTCACAGAACACCAAATTTTAATCTATAACTTAAAACAAATAAAGAGTAATCTTTATGATAACCTACCAAGAGATGTGTTAAATATGGGGCTAAGTCTGTAAGTCATTTTGGTCAATAGATGTCTACACTTTTATTATTTTTAACCAACTATTTTCCGTTCAATCATCTAACCTAAATATCATTTGATAGGGGACACGTCTATTGGCATAAAGAAAAAGTAAGTGAATCAATTCAGTAGCTATCGCAAAGCAGTAATCGAAAAAGCAACGCAAACTCACAAAAAGTTATTTGCTGTGTACGGTAAAGATTGCTTAACAGTGCGCTAGTGCCAGAATTGGTTCGCCAAATTTCGTTCCCGTAATATCAATGTCAACGATGCACCACGTTCAGAAAGACCAGTTGAAGCCATTTGCACAAAACACAATATTTAGGTGCCACATCAACTCAAAGAAATTCATTTAAAAAAGCGCATAGACGTCTGCAACGAACTCTGTAAATTGCAAAAACAATGAAAATGATCTATTCTCAAACGTATTGTCACTCGCAATGAGAAATGGATAGTTTCCAATAACGGCGTGTGAAAACAATCATGGTGTAATCCCGGTGAACAAGTTACAGCCACTTAGAAAGCAAATATCTATCAAAAGAAGATTGTGCTTTCAATTTGGTGGAATTACAAATGCGTCGTGTGTTTTGAGCTGCTACCACAGAACCAAACGGCCGGCTATTGTCGTCAATTGGACAAATTAAATGGAGCCATCAAAAAAAATACCAGAAGTAGTAAATCGTAATGGCGTTATGAAGACAAAACAGGCCAATAACTAAATTATAGACCATTATTAAAATTTGCAACATTCACATCCACACTATCACCTATAAATAAATCTATACAAGCTAGAAAGTTATTAATTTCAGTATAATCTGCCAATTTAAAGTCGTAAATCCATTCCATATTTTAGTAAACTCCAAATTTGACAGTGGTATATTTCAAAGGTATGAGATATGACTTACGACCAATATTTTCAAAAATTCTTGAAAGAATTATGTACAATCAGATTGTTAAGTACTTAGAAGATAAGAAAATCCTAAATACACATCAGTTCGGCTTCAGAAGAGGACTATCAATGAGTGATGCAATTTTAAAACTAACTCAAAGTATTCTGACAGCAATTCTGATTGTGCAGTCATTTTACTAGATTTGACCAGGGTATTTAATTGCGTCAAGTATAATATATTAGTAAATAAACTAAAGTGCTATGGTTTTAGTGAAGATGCTAGCCATTTCATTAAATCTTATCTAAATGGAAGATCACAGGCAATAATAGTTGGAAACACAATTTCAGGGCTTTTACCTGTAAAACAAGGTGTTCCCCGAGGTTCAATCACAGGGCCGTTACTCTTTATTTTGTACTATATGACCTCCCCACACACATATTTCAATCTGTTCTTAAGACGTACACATGACACCACTTTAACTCCTTTCCGCACAATTATTTTTAAAAGTAATGACGCTTGCCCAAGATACCTTAGGCGTATGCGGGAAGTGATTAATAAACAATGGCGATAATCAAAAACAAATTCTAATGTCACATGGATCAATAATTATCTAAAAAATGGTTCGAAAATAATTTGCTTCAACTCAATCTGGCAAAAAAACTGTTTAGTCTAAAAAGGAGTAACAATATTTCAAATGACACCAAATTTAGTACATCCAGCAAATACCTAGGTCTATATTTTAATCAAACATTAAATTGGCAAGTAAATACTGACATATTAGCTAGTAAATTATGTAAAAACACATACGTACTTTGGAATTTAGCTAACGAAGTCTCTATAGAAGTCGATTACGATATAACCATAAAGGTGCCATCTATTGTGGCTGTTGTTGATAGGAAACAATAATTCTCTATAAAAGTGTTACGTACTGCATACTAGGGGACATGTTACTCATAAAAGGTCTATGGATTGCTTATCTAGGGCCATTCTGCAGGAAGTCATCGAATTTTCTTAAGCACTACATGTTATACCATGTCTTTTCAAAACCCTGCCAGGCCTGTATATTCTTAAAGTCCTACTATATATTAAACGCAATATAGGAAATTATATCAAACAGACAAGATGTATATATAGACAGGATAAGGCTTGTCAAATCCAAAATTGCTCTCAATTATTGGGGCGTGAAATTCTTCAATAAACTGCAATTGAATATTAGAAACCTCTCTGTAAAAATTTTCAGAAGAGCTCATTTAATTGATGGTGCGTATTATAGTTGGAATACATATCTAGAGAACGTTAATAATCTGGCATCACCCTTATAGTATGTACATTTCTGAGTATATTATTTACTCTTATGGGGTCGTTATTCATACATTTTATAAATTGATAAATAATATTTATGTTTTAATTAAGCACAATGAACTCATATTTTTATAATAGATATACAGATAGTTTGTAAGTTGTTTTATGTATTTTCTTTTTGAACTGACCTGTATAAAATGCTTAGCATGAATAATTCATAGTCCTTCTGTGGCAACACTGGCATCGAAACAGGCAAGAGTGACAGAACTTATTATGAACTCAAGTCTTTCAATGTGCAATCAATATTTATTTGTAAGCACAGTAGCTAAATAAATACTAAAACTCACCAGTTCTTGCCCCGCCCGACCACTATTTGTTTTGATCTTTGCAAATTTCTTTGAATGGTAAACAATTAAATTCCAACAATGGTGTCAAACGGCACTTGCTTCATATTTTTGCTGAGAAAGACCAGGCGTTCTTTGTAGCATCATGATGTTGCCCAAAATAAAAACTTTCTTTCTATCCAAAATCTCCGGTGATTTTATAGTAAAAACACAAACACAGGGCACAGCTTATTTATACGAGGACGACGAAGGGCATATTTGTAATGAAATATAAATGTACCTTTAATAACACAAAAAAGTTATGAACGAACTCAACATACGCCAACTACCTAATAGATGAAGGATATTGGTTCAAATTTCCTAACATCATCAAATTAATGCGGATTTTTCGAAGAAAATCAATTTTTCAGATGAGGCAAATTTTCAACTTGACAGATGAACCAATGCATCCACCGCGAGTAACTGGTGCGCATTTTGAGCTGGCGAAGTTAATGTTGTGCGGTATCACGAAAATAAGACGGTAGTATTCGCCTCATTGCAACAATGGAACAATGGTTGCTGTAGACCAAGTTTCCAGGCCGAGAAATTTCTCGATTTGGCGATCAACATTGGCCACCAAGTTCGTGCTATGTGAAGGAAAAGGTGTATGCGAATAAGCCTGAAACAGTTGAACATCTTAAAGATGTAATACGGCGCGTTATTGGTGAAATTCAGCCGCATTTACGCGGAAACGTTACTTAAAATTTCAACAAAAGAATAACCATGTGCCAAGGGTTTCGTAGTGGCCATTTGCCTGATGTTGTATTTCACGTTTGATTGGAACTATTTTTTTTTATTATGTTGAAATAAAAATGTTTGCTTAATTTAAAAAAAATGTGTTTTTCTTTAAAATTAAATTTGGCGCTATTATTGGGACACCCTTTCCTATTCTTTTTATTTCAAGAACTATTATTCAGCACTTCAATGATTAGTCAATCAAAAGAAAATAAAAACGAACGAGTGTTTAACAAAAAATACTTATTTAAAAGTCAACTTCAGCTTGATCATCGTCCTCTTCGCTATATATGGTATCTGTAGCTGATTGATTTTTGAGGTACTTAGGCGTTGAATATCCATTTCCGATTTTAAGATAACGACAATATCTGATTTTTAAATTTGTTTTACTTAGCACTGTTTAAAATAAAACAAATTTGAAAATCAGACATTGTCGTTATCTTAATATTCTTCAGTAGGTCCAACAACTTCACATTTAAGGGCCCTGTAGAAATACAGTTTATTTGGTGGAATATAGTTCTTTACCAGCTGTATAACATCTTTATATTTTACATTTTTCAACGGCAATGCATGAACATTCAACGGTTTCTGAGGCAGAACGAATAGATTAACTTGACTACTATAGTTCCAATGTTTTCTTTACTGTATTGAACTGAACTAAAGTCGAGTTCTTATTTTGTGCTGCTGCTTATCAGACAATAAATACAGTGTTTTAATTGTGCTTGACAAGATGTTATTCATGTAAATTTATAAAAGATATGACTTCGTTTGGTGATTTTCGAGCTATGGTTTCGTCATTAAATAAAAGTGAGCGATTTCGGTTTTAGCTGAATGGATACAAAAATTGCATGCCCAAAGTTGACGTTTACAAAATGCTTCACCTGCTGGAATTTTAGGCAATGGCATATTCTGATTATAATCAAAAGTTAATTCCTCGCACTCGTAATTACAGGTAGCAAGTTTTCTCTCTTCAAATCAACAAAAAAAATGTCGGCTTTGACTTCGTGGAGACTCCTTTCTACCTGTAGCTCTTTGGCTTCATCGCTATCCAATATCTTATCTTTTAATTTATTATTCAGAATGTCACACCTTTTGCATACATCTGAGTGGTGTGATTAAAAGCTGTATTAAAAATTTTATTTAAAGTAACTGTAGTGAAAATCATATGATACTATTGGCCTAGCAAATGATTCTAGACCAGACTCATTCTGTTTCAAATATAAATCGTACATCCTTTTAATATTCAATCCTGGAGACAGATAATAACGACAGCTTTAATTTCAACTACAGTGTGACTAGCGGAGTGGAAAAATTCTAATGTGAAAATCAACTTTGGAAACCAATTCACTCCAAATACGATTTGGTCTATTTTGATGTTTTCCACGCTCAGCCTTAGTATAGTATAGTAGTAAGTATAGTTACAGTAGTAGTTACTCTTCGGCAACATTGTCTACACGCTTTTTGGATATTCCATGGATAGATGCAAAGCCATTTCTACAAACATATATTTCTATTTCCTAATATAATATAGGGTCCGCCAATAAGGGCGCGTGAACTTTAAAATTGAATAAAACAAGTTGTGTGTGAGGTAGAAACGAAATTTATTTTTCATTCGAAAGGGTATTCGACCCCATTAAGTATGGAAGATAACATCGTTCAAATGACCACCGCGGCTCCGTTTGGTAGCCCGGATCCGGGAGGTCCAATTTTCGATGACTCTGGAGCACATATCGGCCTCAATTTGAGCCATGGCGTTGCGTATGTTGACTTTGAGGTCATCGGTGTTTAGAGGCTTGTTGGCGTAGACCAGCGACTTGAGATAGCCCCAGAGAAAAAAGTCTAAAGGCGTTAAATCGCACGATCTCGGTGGCCAGTTGATATCGCCTCTGCGCGAGATGACCATGTCCGGAAATCGCTCGTGCAGAATGTCCATTGTGGCATGGGCTGTGTGGCACGTGGCGCCGTCCTGCTGGAACCACATGTCATCCGTGTCCATATCATCCAGTTTAGGCCAAAAGAAGTTGGTCATCATCGACCTGTAGCGCTCCCCATTGACGGTTATGGCCGCCCCGGCTTCGTTCTCGAACAGCAGCGATATTTTCGTTCGATCGGGCGTTTCGTCGACGTGTCAGTGTTGGCTGGTTGTTTACTGAACCAGTCGACTCGAATTTGCCCATCAATCGACGGATAGTCGACTCTACAGGCCGATCATCGCGACCGTAAAATGGGCGAAGTGCGCGGAACGTTGCTCGAACTGATGACCCATTTTCGTAAAACAATTTAATAATTTGCACGTGCTGCTCGACAATCAAACTTTCCATGGTGATTTGGGGTTATATACTGAACAAATGAAAGCAACTTTGACAGCTCTACCTCGAACAACATGGCCGCACCCTTCCGGCAAACTTCGCGCGTCCCTATTGGCGGACCCTTTATACTCCTAATACTTATGTGAACAACTCCATTTCTTCCCTGTACCTGTTATTGATCTTTCTCTTTTAATATCCCAGTTTTAATTTGACCTTCTAAATATACGTGTTGCACATAGGTTCTTCAAATTTATAAAATTTTCCAATATTTAATTTCTTGCTTCTTCGTTAATTTGAACAGAACATTTATACTTTTTGCAACAACAATCCTGTCCAGATTTTCTTTCTCCTATTTCACCACTTTTATAGTTTAAATAATTTTTTCCAGTAGCAATAGCCTTCTTTATAACATTTCATTTCCATTCTGAAGGATTGGCGGATTTTCCATTTTTTTTTTGAGTTTATGCTATACGACAATGGGCGTGGATTATTTATATTAGATTCATCCGAAATATTTATAACTTGATCGTTGTGTCATTATTTTTGTTTTGAAATATTGACAAATCAAGATCGCTTCCATCATCATTAGAACTGGTTGAACTTGAGTCGTCCAACTGGTTGAACTTGAGACTGGAAAATATCAGACGATCCGCTATCAAACGGTTCAGAGTCACTCACATAACAACAATAATTACTTTATTAACAAAACAAAACATACGTCCTTTTGGGCCGAGCTCGAAACGTGAACTGACTTGTCATTATTCATTTCAATTGTGTCAAAAAGGAGGCAGTTCCGGACCTGCAGCCTTCTTGTGCCAAACGGAGTAGGGTGCATATCCAAATTTTGCAACAGCGCGCTTGTTTTTCGTCGGATCTGCCTCGTTCATGCATCAAAGAATAGCTCTAATTTCAATCAATTAACATTTAAGTAAAAAGTCAGTCAATCGAATCAATAGTCGTGGTCAAAAACGCAAAGAAAACCCATAAAAAGTTATTTGCTTTGCCATAATTGGTTTTCCAAATTGCGTTCCAGTAATTACAATGTTAAATGTGCGCCACGTTCAGGAAGGCCAGTTGAAGCCATTTGTACAAACTGGGATATGTTAGTAAACTCAATATTTGGGTTCAACTCAAAGAGCATAAACGCCTGTAACAAGCCCTGGATAAACATTGAAAATGATCTATTTCTCTGGCGACGAGAAATAAATAGTTTACGATAACGTCGTGTGAAAACAATCATGGTGCAAGCTCGGAGAACAAGCTGTAACTACTTCGAAAGCAAATATCCATCAAAAGAAGATTATGGTCGCAATTTGGTAGAATTACAAAAGCATCGTGTAAAAGCAGAACCAAACGGCTGAGTACTGTCGCCAATGGGACAAATTGAATGAAGCCATCAACGGAAAGCGACCAGAATTAGCATATCGTAAAGGTGTTGTGTTCTTTCATGGCAATGCGAGACGACACACAAGTTTAATACCTTCCGAAGGAACTGGAGCTTGGATGGAAATTGATGGTCCATCTACAATACTCACCAGACCTTGCGCTGCCCAACTACTATTGGTTTCGATCTTTACAAATCTATTTGAATAGTAAACTATTCAATTCAGACGATGGTGTCAAACACATTGTTTGATTTTTTTGCTGAAAAAGGCTGAAAGTTCTTTGAGCGTGGCATCATGATGTTACCCGAAATATGGCAAAAGGTCATCGAAAACAATGGTCAATACATACAATAAAATTATCTTTTTATCAAAAATCGCCTTTAAGTATTATAATAAATGATGCGGCCAGTCAATCGTCGCATCATTAATAAAGATTATTTATGGGGGTCAGATATTCCGAAATAAGTTGTCAGCCCAAATTGCAAGTGTAACGAATTTATGGGGGCTGTTAAACGTTGTGGGACCCATTGTAACATGAGAGGTAGACGCATCTGGAAAGCATCTCGGACGGAAGCGGAGCCTGTGCACTTTTCCAGGAATGAGAAAGTGACGCGGAGGTGCATGTCCAGAAAAGGCAACAGGGCAAAGTCGGGGATGATGGCAGCCAATCAGGTGTTCCCAAAGGAGCCACCCCCATCCAAGAAAGGCGGTTCCACAGGGTAAGGTGTTGGGAGAAAATCGACGACAGCGGGGAAGAAAAATAGTTATCAAGAACAATTCGAGCAATTAACTACAACAACCATTATTATTGTCTCCACACACAACACGCGAGTTTTAATACAGTCCACTTGCAATTTGGGTCGCGAATTTATATTTTACATTAATTGTTATCTGTAAATAAGTGTTCTTTGTTTTCTACGTGTAAATATATGTATAATTCGTTCGACGGTGTTTTATCTAATTCACGGTACCCAAACGGCCCTAAACATTTTGGTCCTTCGAACCGGATTCTTTGAAGAAGTTTTCGAAGTGTACAAGTGAAATTGGAACAATAACATTTTGAGTTACTCATACATATTAAAGAGTGAATCGTCGTGTACAGTGTGGCGGAGAAGAGGCCAGTAGCAACCAGGAGTTATTCATTGCAAGCAGTTGCAGAAATCCTGTCCCTGTGCCGCTTATACAATTTAGTTTCATTGCAAAACACCACGCTCATAGCATTGAGCACGAAACCAGTGAACACCACAGGAACACCACAGGTCTCGAAGCATCACAAGCAGACCTAGGTATCTGGAAGCAGTGTCCACCATCATCAAACGGGTCGTCGCCGCAGTCACAAAAGCCGCAGACGAAGCCGTCAGGAAAAAGTCAGCCCCGTGCCGAAGCTCAGTCGCAAACCGGACAAGGTAGGCCTTTTTCCTGTTGTCCTTTATTTTCATATCCCTAATTAACAATGGAACCATCGCAAATGTCTAAGGAAACGGACAGAGCTCTTCGCATGTTAAACAAACAACGCGCCTCGATCGAAGCGAATTTAGATGCAATTAAGGTAGATTTAGAATCAAACGAAATAGATGCAGAAGTTTTATTAACCTTAGTTGAGACATATTATGAGTCCATCAATGAATTCCGTAAATCAGAAGCGGAATTTTATGATGAACAATTCGCGGATAGGTTTAAATATGCACATGCTTTAAGTCGGACTTGTTTATCATTAAAAAGTAAAATTAAAAAACTAATTCAGCCAGTTGCAAATCAAGAAAACCCTTTTAACAATCGGGGTCAGGTACAATTACCAGCAATAAATCTGCCATCATTTGATGGTAATTATAAGGAATGGTTCTCGTTTATAGACACATTCAATTCAGTAATCGGTAATAACACGGGAATATCAAAGTTACAGAAATTTCAGTATTTAAAATCATCGCTCATCGGAGACGCAGCCAGGGTGGTCCGGTGTTTGGAAATCACTGAAAATAATTATGACGTTGCGTTACAATTATTGAAGGATAATTTTGAAAATCGCAGAATTATCATTAATAGCCATATTCAAGCCTTATTCGACTTGCCAAATGTTCAAAAGGAAACCAGTAGTGAATATAGGGAATTAGTTAATAATGTTATGCAGCATATACGTGCATTAGAATCGTTGTCTCGGCCGGTAAACGCCACCGAAGACTTGTTAATTCATTTAATTTTAATGCGCTGCCCACAAAGTTTCCGAGTTGATTGGGAAAATAAATTATCACCATCGGAGTTACCCACATTTAAGGATTTACACGAATTCCTTACTAAACGGTGTCAAACTCTAGAAACGATTGGCGGTTCATCGGTTATGAATTTCAATTCTCATAAATCAAAACAATTAGTTAATAATGTCACTTCAGTTTGCTGTCAGTTGTGTAAACAGTCGCATCCATTATTTGCATGTGAGAAATTTCGAGCCTTTGAGCCTGCTAATCGTGCGGAGTTTGTGAAATCTAAACGATTATGTTTTAATTGTTTACAAGCTGGTCACAATACCATTGATTGTAAGTCAACAAAAAATTGCAAACTCTGTAAAAAACGTCACAACACCATGTTGCACATAAACAGAGTAAATAATAGCCAACCCCCTACTAATAGTTTGCATATTAATAACCCTAATAAGGAAACCGCGCTATTGTCCACATGTGTTATTCAGGTAACAGATGCAACCAATAATTTTCATAAGGTTAGAGCATTAATAGATCCCGGTTCACAGGTAAATTTAATTACTGATCAATTAGTCAAGAAGCTTAACTTGAAAACGACATTGGCCAAGTTTAGCATATCGGGAGTGGGAATTAATGTACAAGAAAGTCAAGCAGCCACAGAATTAACCATAATATCTTGCAATACAAAATTTTCATCTACTATTCGTTGTTATTCAATTCCTAAGATCACAAATCAAATTCCAGCGCAACCTATTGATATCACACAAATCAAGATGCCCACTCATATTAAATTAGCTGATCCAAATTTTTATAAACCATCAGAAATTGATATGTTATTAGGAGTAGAACTTTTCTACAACATATTGGAAAGTAAACATTTAATAATAAACAATACAAAATTAAGATTACAGCAGACGCGCTTGGGTTGGATTATTGGGGGCACAGCACCTTATATCAATTCCGCGTCATACGGTCAATGTAATTCGGTAACATGTTCACAAATTGATTCACGCTTAAAAAGGTTTTGGGAACTTGAAAACCCCGAAATTTCAGAACCAATCAAATCCAAGGTGGCGCCAGTGAAAACCGTAACCTTACCACGTTTGGAATTATGCGCGGCGGAACTAACGGCAAAATTAGTCGATCGTGTAAAAAAAATACTACGAGAAAATATAACAGACACACATTATTATACTGATTCAACTATTGTTATGTCATGGATTAACTCGGATTCTGCTAGATTTAAAACATTCATTGCTCACAGAGTTGGTGAAATACAACAATTAACTCATGTTGAAAGGTGGCATCACATAGCCTCGCGAGACAATCCAGCTGATATAATTTCGCGTGGACTAGGTCCGGGACAATTAATTCATAATGAACTATGGTGGAAAGGGCCGCAATTTTTAATGCAATCGGTGCATTGTAATCCATTCGTACCGGTTTTTAGCGAGCAGGCAGAATTTCGGTCCCTAGTGGTAAATGCAAGTCAGCAGGTACAAGAGTTAGAGTGGGTAAAGAATCATTCAACATTAACAAAATTAATACGTGTAACCGCCTGGATAAAACGATTTATAAATAATTGTAAAAATAATGACAATAAACAAGGCGGGGAATTAACCACGGATGAGGTAAATCAAGCGGAGCTGGTGGTTATTAAATCAATCCAATCAAACGCGTTTGTCACGGAAATAAATAATTTGGTAACTAACACTACTATAAGTAACAGCAGCAAAATAGCGCAATTAAGTCCGTTTTTAGATAGTACCGGTATCATGAGAGTGGGCGGTCGATTGCGGTACTCAAAATTAAAATATGATGCTAAATTTCCAATTTTATTACCAAAGTCTCACCATATAACGGAATTAATTGTAAGGCATTACCATGAAACAAATTTTCATTCAGGTCCACAAGCAACGTTGTCTCAGATAAGGACAAAATATTGGCCTATATCGGGTAGGAATATCGTACGACATATATTGCGAAAATGTATTGCGTGTTTTAAGGCAAATCCACGTTCGACAGAGCCGAAAATGGGGGATTTGCCGCAATGTCGTACAGAAAATCTTAGACCGTTCATTAAAACAGGAGTAGATTATGGCGGACCCTTCCTAATCAAGGAAGGAAGGCGCAAAACGGCGACATTTTCCAAGGTTTATGTCGCGTTATTCATTTGCATGTCGACTAAGGCAATTCATGTTGAAATAGTCAGTAGCTTAACGACGGAAGCATTTTTGGCTGCGTTTCGCCGATTTGTATCGCGAAGAGGGTTAATTACCGACCTCTATAGCGACAATTCAACAACTTTTATTGGGGCAAGCAGGGAAATTAAACAGTTGTACGCATTCCTATATAATCAGCAAACCGATTTAATGTCAGAGTTAAATAAGGACCGCGTTAGATGGCACTTTATACCGCCTCGTGCGCCCCATTTTGGCGGATTGTGGGAAGCGGGTATAAAGAGCGCAAAAATTTATTTATATCGCGTTGCATCTAAGACAAAGTTTACATACGAAGAGTTCTTAACGTTTCTGATACAAGTTGAGGCCATTGTTAATTCTCGTCCTTTAAGCCCACTATCTAATGACCCCAACGACCTTTCTGTCCTTACCCCTGGCCACTTCCTGATTGAGGGCTATCCCGGAACCCAACCTCCAGGAGCTACAAATCAACAGACTATCTCGATGGCAAATGATCCAGACTCTCCAGAATCAATTCTGGAATCGATGGAACAAGGAGTATCTGCAGGAATTACAGGGTCGACGGAAATGGAAACATTCTAAAGGAAAATCATTAGAAGTAGGACAACTGGTCATCATACGAGAGGATAATTTACCCCCCTGTCGCTGGCGATTAGGGCGCATCACGGAAGTACATCCCGGACCCGATGGTATAGTGCGAGTCGCGAAAGTACAGACTTCAGGTGACAGTGTCGTGCGTCCAGCAGTGAAATTGTGCGCCCTACCTCTTGAGCAAGACTCTAATATTTAGATCAAAGCATTCATGTTTAAGTCAAGTATAATTTAGTAATTACTGTATTAGTTATAATTTTTTTCCATCATTGTTTCTTTTTACCTTGTTTTGAAATTAAGTAATTTCAACGGGGGGAGGATGATGCGGCCAGTCAATCGTCGCATCATTAATAAAGATTATTTATGGGGGTCAGATATTCCGAAATAAGTTGTCAGCCCAAATTGCAAGTGTAACGAATTTATGGGGGCTGTTAAACGTTGTGGGACCCATTGTAACATGAGAGGTAGACGCATCTGGAAAGCATCTCGGACGGAAGCGGAGCCTGTGCACTTTTCCAGGAATGAGAAAGTGACGCGGAGGTGCATGTCCAGAAAAGGCAACAGGGCAAAGTCGGGGATGATGGCAGCCAATCAGGTGTTCCCAAAGGAGCCACCCCCATCCAAGAAAGGCGGTTCCACAGGGTAAGGTGTTGGGAGAAAATCGACGACAGCGGGGAAGAAAAATAGTTATCAAGAACAATTCGAGCAATTAACTACAACAACCATTATTATTGTCTCCACACACAACACGCGAGTTTTAATACAGTCCACTTGCAATTTGGGTCGCGAATTTATATTTTACATTAATTGTTATCTGTAAATAAGTGTTCTTTGTTTTCTACGTGTAAATATATGTATAATTCGTTCGACGGTGTTTTATCTAATTCACGGTACCCAAACGGCCCTAAACAATAAATAACCGAAATGACTTAAGAATCCAATAGACAAGGTTACTACGTTTTGAACAACTGACACCGACTTTTTCAAAGAGATCGTGTAAAGAACCTTCTAGAATAATATTTTGTTTGTGAATCCACTTCACATACCCACAGAACTCAGTGTGATTGAGTATATTTGTTGACCTACAACTATTGTCCAAAATCATACGTGAGCTAAACCGGAAAATTATTAAACATGAGAATTGAAGAACACAAAAAAGCTATGAACGAACTCAACATACGCAAACCACCTAATAGATAACGGATATCGGTTCAACGATAATTTTCAAATAATACACATATCAGAAAAAGGGAACAAACTGGATATTTTAGAGAACATATAATAAATAGGAGAAACAGTCGGGAAATTTTTTACATCTCACCGTTATTAAATCTAGTCAACTACAAAACTTGAACATCTTCCCGACCCCACCACAGTAAACCTAGTGTAAATAGTGTAAACATATAATTGATCGCATCATTTCTTCGCCTAGCGAAGCAACAATGTAGCGAAACTATTGCATCAAATATATACTCATAGAATATTCGCAAATATAGAATCAAATAGACCGAAGCCGGTTAATGACTGTTGTTGACAGGGAAATATTAATTCATTGTTACAGAAATAATATTGCCTGAATAAACAATTTAAAATTATATTATTAATACTAGAAAACACTCAACTATTGTTTTTAATAATGGCCAAGAACCCAGTTAAATGCAGCTGTCTGAAATTGCTAATGTTTATGTTATATTTATTCCTCCTACTGTAAGAATGTTTATCGCAATGTTTCCTTAGTCTTATCCTATTGCATATATTATGCAACAATATATATATACCGAAAGGGTAATGATAGTAAAGAGTTCTTGCAATCTTCTCAATTTACAATTGTCAAGAATTCTGATTGCTCTTCCCCGGAAAGCGAAAATTAACCACGATGAATGCCCCAATAATAGTAGAGCGTAAGAAATTTTGCTGTGACATAAAAGCAAAGTAAGCAGTTCTCATCACATATTTTGAGACTTCATTTAAGTAATCATTCGTAATGCAAATATATTTGAACTTATTTGTTTAGCCAGATGATTGGTGTGTATTTCCCATGATAATTTGGTGTTTATATGTACCCCCAAGAACTTGGTTGACTTCAAATCCATTTCCTCCCTTTTTTAAGAGAAAACAAGTTGATTCGTTTTTTTCTGATTTAATGACAATTTATTCAGTTCAAATCAACTTTTAGCGTTTGTTTCTGAGGTTGCCGTTTTCCTCAATACTTCATCAAATACCAAATGCGCTATCATTACTTGAGAATGTGGTACCATCAGCAAATAGGATTTCCAAATCACTTATTATTACTGATGCCATTGATGGTAAGTCATATATATAATCAATAACAAGGGTCCTAAAATGGATCCCTGAGGTCTACTATGTTTATGTTTAAAGCTGATGACTGTTTTCCCTTATATTAAACTATTTGTGACCTATTTGTGAGATATGTTTCCATCATTTTTAGGGCGTTTTCGGTAAAGTCGTAATGTAATATGTTATGCGCGAACAATATCGAACGCCTTACTTACTTAAGTCACAGAATAGCGTTATACTAAAATTTCCTTCCTCGAAACAAATTAGTGTATAGTCAACAAATTGTTAGAACGCACCTATTGTATAACGAGTTTGCCTAAATCCAAATTGAGCTTCGATAAATAAATTATTTAGCGTGAAAATGTATAGATTTCCACTACCATCAATGTTTCTATTATCTTAGATATAACTGGTAGAATTCCAATTCGCCGGTGATCCTTTATATCGTTAGAGTCTGTTTTTCTTTCAGTAGGGATTATTTTCGCTATTTTTAGACTATCTAGAAAATAGTTCTCTTAAAGGCAGTGATTGCTTAAATTTGTCAGTGGAAGTGCTATGAAGTGAATAATTGAGTTTATAATTTTAATATCAAAACCATAGTAATCCAGCGCTCTCGATATTTTTAGTTAATTTATAGAATTTTTAACATCTTCACTGACGTTATTAAAATTAAATTGTTCACTTGGTTCGGGTATTTCCGCTAAATAAGTTAGTTGATCTCCATTGGATGTATTCATTTTGCGTAATAAATCATATTTACAAAGACTTGATTGTATTCATAAGGTGATGCAACACAGCCAGATTGTCTAGTTTGTTTATTTATCCGTTTTGTGTTAATTACTTGCCACATTGTCTTAACGGGATTTATTGCACTTTTTATTGAGTTATCGTTTGCCTTTTGTTTTGCTCTTTTTATCGCTATTTTGTAGTTTCCCAACTAATTGTACGTATTATGTTGGTTGCAATTTGTATACATTACTTATAAATTGTAGTCGTAACCGCATATAATTGAGTTCTGCATTCAACCATTTGATATTTGAATCACATTGTCTAGTTTTTTTTCTTTTAGTGGAAAACTTATGTCAAATTCATCTACAATGTTTTGAAGAAATGTTGAAAAATTTACATTTGTGTCAAATGAACATAGGTAATTCCAGCGTAAATGCACAATCATTGTTTTGAATCTGAGTCTATTTCTATCTGATCTTATCCTTGTTAACGTTTTATTGCACGTGGTAGCAGTTTTATTTAATAATTCTGACAGCTCAATTTCTAATAAGATGCCTGCATGCATAATGGCATTTGGTGACATTCCAAAAGATCTAAATAAGTCGTTGACTTGTTTTCTTCTTCAACATCAAAATGCACATGGAAGTCGCCTTGCTTTGTTACTGTATTCGTTAATATATTATTCATTTTTGTTAAAAAGTTATTAATATCGCTACCGGGTACTCGATAACTTGTAACTAAAACTGGTTTGAATTTTTGAAATTCAAGAGCTGCAAATTCACAAACCCCCTCTATGCAGTGTTCATGTATGCTCCGTATTTTGACTGTTGCACAATCTGGTTTTGTTAGAGTTACTACGCCTCCATGTTGTATAGTTGACCTTAAAAAATAACTATTGGCGATGCAACAACTAATTACCAGGATGTTTACTTCTATTTCCTTTAGCCAGTGCTCCGCTAAACATATTATGTTTAGATCCTGTCCAACTACTTCCAAGAAAGCTTCCATTTCATTTATTTTGTTTCGTATTGACTGAATATTTATATAGAATATTTTCCAGAATAAAAACACGATTTGGAACAACATTTTTAGGCCAGATATTTGAATCAAGAATCTGATAGGTGTATTCCATTGGTACTGGAATTTTATACGACGCATAGTCGTATAGTAGTAGGATGTTTTAAGTTTAGTGGTTCGCACCTAATATCATTTATTCCAGCCTTATTTAAATATTTTGTTAAATTGGCGCTTGTTGTGTCTGCCTGCAATCTGTAAAGGTGATAATGATGGTAATTAGTTGTTTCTTTATGTGTTGTAGTTTCCGCAGTACCGAAAATCGATTTACGTTGTGTTTCCTTTATTTTCCGCACTTCTTTGTTTGTTGCCGGTTGTTTACTAAATTGTCCGGTTGAATTTTCATTCCTTCCTTCGTGAATTATTTTTGTGTTGGTGTTATGTATTGCCACCTTTTCTGTATTTGCTTAAGTGTTGTTCATGTTGCCTATTTTATCCGATGCAATAGAACTGTACTTCTTGAGAATTATTGTAGGAATTGATGTATCGCATCAGATGGCACATTAGAAGAATTTACTTCTTTTCTATTTTCTTTGATTGATGCTTTGTTTACATTTTTCCCGCTTTGAATTAATTTATTGGTTAGGTTATCTATTAAATGAGTTTTATGTTTTAGTTCCTCACCCTTCATATTCAGCTTTTTCTTCAGTTCCTTAACTTCATACTTCAGATAAATCAGTACTTTCAAATGGAGTTTTTGTATCTCTTCCTTCACACATTTGGGAAACACCATAATTCGCTTTTGGTGCAGTTCCGGTGATAAAATACTTCACACACACTGCATATTTGTTCTTCATCAGTTATATGCTCTTGGCAATAACCACACAAGTGATCAATATCACTAATAATTGAATTAGAGCTATTTAATTCGCTCAGACTCACAAAACGACCGATTTTACCGGCCGCTAATTCAATGAATACATAACTTTAAAAAAATTATTTTATAATTACGACCGAAAGAACTATGGTCGATTGCCCAGAACTTCACGTGACATTAAGTAAGCAATGCAAATATTATTTATTACTGAAATAGCGATGTTACACTTACCATAATTTCATATATTAAAATGAAAACATTTCCACGAGAACAGCAATCTTACCTGTAACAAAAAAAATATCTTTTAGATTTTAATTTAAAAAGTATTTTTAATATTTTAATATCTAAAGTTGCAGCATTGGACAGCAACATTTTAAAGGCAAATATATTAGACAATCAAGAAGAATACAATATTGTTCAATTATAAAAAAGGTATTTCCAGTATTGTGACAGTTAACGGTTTTTACTAGAAATTACTTAATTACCTTGTATGCCATAAAATTACTTCGCACTGTAAATGTTTTACATCTAAACAAAAAAAAGCAAGAAATACTATTTCCACCACAATAATCCATTTTCATGTACACAATATGATATATCAATAACTGGTACTTTGGCAATTAATGCCACCATAAGTCTTCACTATTTGTTCCCTGCGATTTTATTATTCCCTTAACCCAGACGAGTAACTCCTTGAATTATATTGTTGGTTGTATACAGAATGTGTTTTTCGGAATTTTTCTCGTATGTGTTTGATACCTCGAGTTTTGGCAAGATCACCTCTGACATTTTAAAGAGCTATGAGAGTTTAGAACTAGCGTTCATTTACAGAATAGCCTGTTATCTGCTGTGTGATTGGTCTAGTGATGGCAAATGGCTACAGGGAGTTGCCATTTGCATCATAGCTCTTTCTTCCAAAAATGTTCTTCTCAGCTATAATTAATGATACTGTTGAGCCCATTGGTACGCCCTCAGTACTGTTGATGGTGTACCAGATTATTGGAATTTAATAACTTTTAGAATTATTACTAGTTTGTTGTATTTTTATAGCTTTCTAATGCTACTAGAAATATTTCACAATATTTAAAGTGATTTTTCTTATTTTTATTTCCTACAGCAGTTATAAGTACATTTCTTATTTATACCTTAAATAAAGTATAATACTTCGCCCCAGCTCAGTTTCCATTTTAATGGCTGCACGTAATATCCATTTAACTACAGATGGCAAAATGTAATCCGCGTTTATATCAATTTCATCGTGGTATGACCGGTTAAACGAATTAAGAAAGTGCGGGAATGAAATACACGCGATCTCACTCAAAGCGCAGGAGATGGTAATGAAATATTTAATCCTTTTACTAGTACGGGCCACCCTCCAAATAGGGCGATGCAGACGGAAAAACAAATCCAGGCTTTCTGACAACCCTAAAATGCGCCCACGGGGTTTAAACGTTCTTCGCCGTTAACACTTTAGTCGGAGCCTTAGGATTTACGTAAGTATTAACTTGTCACGAATATTGAACATTTATATTCCTGCACGAATTTCAAATTATTCAAGTTTTTACCTCAAATTTATTCATAATTAGGATTGGGAATAAGGATTCAATCAAGCTAAAAATTGGCTCTTTGTTTACTCTTTCCAAACCAGTAACGCAATAATAAATATTCCAACGCAGTGTATATCATCCATAATTCACCGTTTCATCGCAAAGTGGTGCAATTTTAATACTACAAATGGAAAAAGGCCATTTGCATTGTTCGGGGGGGATGCCATTTAGGCGGCGGAAATGCTTTATTCCAAGTGGCCTGGTGTCTGTTCGAAGGTGCGCGGGGAAGCATATTTTTTAATAATACACGTCCCTATCATGCGTACGTTATGAAACTCTGAAATCTGATGTCGGCCCTATATGGAAAAATACACTTTTGTGTGAACGAGGCTGAAATTTTAATAATGCCGTATTGTGCACGAATGCCCTTTAGAGCGGAAAGCGAGCATCGTGTAGTATCATAAAACAAATATTTTCGCCAGTATAAAATTCGAGGCGAAAATGTGTAAGTGTTTTATGGAAAAAAAAAATGCTAACTTTACATTAGAGAAATCGAGAAAAATTTAAATTTATAGACTAGCATAATTGTCGTAAGAAACTACTTTAAAAATTTATTTATTTCCTACAAACAGCTAAAATGTAGCAATAAAAAAATTGCAAAATAAGATAAAAGTAACTTTAGATGTATAGTAATAGTTCAAATAATATCAAAAAAATATTATAGCTTACAGTAACATGTGTTTATTTAAAAAATAAACCGATTTAGTGTACCAGACAGACAGACGATAAAATAGACTTGGGTCCGGATCGTGTCAGAACCCTTTTATGGCATTAAATGTTAAAAAGACGAACTAAATTTATACGTCCTTTGATCGATACTCTCTAGAATGTTGAGGCAAAATTATTATTTTTTTATATCATGTTATATCTAATATTGTCATGTCAGGACGATCTAATAATTAAGTCTTCTCCGAAACGGTAATAATTCTCCATTATAAGCAACTCAATTATGAAATTCCCCCTACGAAAATATTTTGGCATACATAATTAGAGACGAGTGGGCCAATAATTTAAAATTCAGTCAATAACATGTTAATTATATACAACGAGCAGTCAATAATGGCAAGAGGAAATTTAATTCAGTACTTCGTAATAATAATGGTAGCATAATATTCCTAAATGTTTAGCTTTAATAATAAATTTGAGATGTTAATTTAAAGCGTAGACATACAGCTTGTATCAGTACAACGATTGCAAGCGTTCAGGAGAGATATTCAGGAGTGCATTTACATAATGGAAAATGTTGAAATAATAATGCATCGTCGGAAATGCTTTTTTTTCTGTGAGGCTCATCCATTACTTGCTTTCGATGTTATGTTACTTATATGATTTTTAAAACATTTATCGGCATTAACTTCGAGGCCATTAGCAAAACACCACTGTTTTAAATTAAAAATATCACTTTGTAACATAATCTTTTGGCGATATGGATTATCTTAAATAACTTAAAATCATCTGCAAAAATGAGACACTAGCTATTATTTATAATAAGCACAGTATCATTCATAAAAATTAGAAACAGTAGTAGGCCACAATTCGACCCTTGAGGAACCCCAGAAGTTACATTGATGATCGTTAACAGTTCTCTATTTATATTAACACATTTATTTATTTATATCTTCGTTCTTCTTTCTAATAGAATATTACAAAAAGTATATTAAATTTTTGAAATAATACTTGAAATTTTAGCCGAAAGGAGAACGGACGGAGTTCACTTCTTCAAATGATCTTCCACTCAAACCCATGAAAAGACTTCATCAATACATTGGGCCATCTCTCCTAAATAACTACTGATCTAACTAACAACATTCCAAAACCATACGGAGACAGCTTAGCAAGTAGTTCTATGGTACAAGCGATGAAAAGCCTTAGAGAAGTCAATGTAAATGGGGTCAACCACCGCACATTTCCCTATAGTATCTAGAATTATTATTTTAAACACTAAAAGATTTGTAACCGTTGAGCAACCAGCACTAAACCCATTTTCTTAGTCAGCAATTTGATGTTTACAAACCCACTTTAGCTGATTCGCAAAAATTTTGTCCAACAGCTATACCACGGTAATTCCTAATATTTGCTCTATCGTCAGATTTAAATAAAGAAGTACTGTAGTTTCTCCTCGAGCATGATATTTTTAATGATAAATTATACATAAAATGGATAGAGATAGTAATAGTAGTTAAACATTGTTAGAAAAAATGGTGGTATACCGTCTGGCCGAGATTTACAACTATTACTTAAACTATTGATAGTATTAAAAACATCAAATAAATTCATTCAAGTAAACTATAGATAAAAATTGGAAAATATGTTGGCGCACTCTTTTTCAGTTTTACCCTTGCTTTGATCAAAGTTTTGGGTATCCACTTGTTCCTCGAGTATCGTTGGCATACGCCCAAAAAGAACGTGAGTTATAATGCAGATTTTCTTCAACTTGATTTATATATAAGTTATTAAGTTATTAGTATAAAGCCTTACATTTTCATTGTGGTCAGTCCACTTAAAAGTTCTTTTGTGAAGAATATAGGCACACTTTTTTTTCTTAGTCAAATTAATCGATAATTATGTCGACGTTCCTAAGAACTGTTGCAGATAGCTAGTATTGAGGATTGCTACATGTCAGCTCGTGGATCCACGGATACTCTCGGAAATTTCGCCAAGACTACTACGCTGAAATTGCAAAGACCAACTCCTACCTGACTTCAGAATTATGGAAACAAATGCCGCTTATCAAGACTCCATACCAACAATATGCTGACTACTTGGCTAAATATCATTGTCCCAACACGAGTGCAATTACTGAAGCCAGTTAAATATTTATTTTTCTGAACTTAATCCAATAAATCGACATTTAAACTATGTTAGAATGCATTCCATGATTTAACTTATAATCAAAAATTGTGTGAATTATTTTGAGGATGGTTAGCATCTCGTTCTTTGTTAGTTTTTGAATAAAAAGACTTCACCAAAATTTGCAAGAACGTCGTTTATAAAGCCGAAGAGATTTATCAATATAATCCTGGGCTAATCTGGCCAAAGTCTACTGTTATAATCTGTAGTGGAAAAAACCGTTTCAAAAACATATAAATCATTATATAGTAAACTAAAATTACTAACCTTCAATTTTTATTAAGTAGTAGTATTGTTTTGGCTATCGACCACGTGTATTTGTGTGTGTGGAAATGAGCTTGTTACTTTAAAGGATCGCCCCCGTCACCCCAAAGCACCATTAATTGTATCCCAATGGTAAATGGTACCGGTCACCCATCCAACTGCTGACCTGAACCAATGTTGGTGCACTCGCGCTAACGCTAGTTCGGTCGCAGCCGAATGCGCCACCACCGCTGTGTCAATTTTTATTATTAACTCCTGATTTTATAATTTAGCGAATAATTTTAATATATTCTTAAATTTTCCCATTAGTATTTTATTTTATTTTTGATTGCCATGCACCATTTATATTGTTTATAGTAACATGGAAAATTGATATTGGCCAAGAAATTAAATTAAGTCGTAAACATTTCCGTGCGATTATTGCTTCCACATCGATTATCTCAACAACAGTAGTTTGCTTAGTGATTAATTTTGTGAAGGTTGTCAAAAATCGGTTGTTGTTTCAGGAAACATTAATCCTGTGGATAAAAGGATATTGTTAGATCGTCATGTGACTTATCCTGAAATTGAGGCATCCTTAGACATTAATTGGACCAGCTTACAAAATTTGGCTGTACAAAAAATTGTTCCCGTTAAATCCCACATTATTTTACAATCGCCCAAAAAAGGATCGTGTCGATTGGTCGAAAGTAATGCTTAAGAAATACGATTGCGATGCTTACAACCACGTCTATAATATCGTAAATGGAATCATGAATATATACGTATGAGCCCAAAAGTAAAAAGAAGTTCAGTGTATGGGTCTTTCAAGATGAGCCAAATCCAACAAAAGTTGTTCGCACACGAAGCACAAGGACAACTGAACGTATGTGTAACATCCTCAGAATTAGAATGCTTCAGTATATTAGTCCAGTCAATGCATCCTAAAGAGTTGTTAATAGCAACAATAATACAATTTAAATGGCTGTGTGATGAATCAAATATTTACTAAGGGGATCAACAGTAACAATCACAGACAGGTTAACAATATTGTAAAAATATAAATCGAATAAGATACTTTTCAAATTAGTCGTGGTATTCTTTTGATAAAAATGATGATAGATGAAACTTATTTAGCATTTGGTAGATTAAAGTTGCCAGACAGAAAAAAGGTGTAATCAGGGTGGATTTGTAGAATATCATCAATTGTGATCCTCGTAAGTGAAATCCTATTATTTTTAAATCTAATAAATAGTTGCTCTTGGTTTTATACAAATTACCTTTATGCTTTAAAGCATTATTTTGCTTTAAAACAGCAAACATTAAAATTAAAAAAGTATCCTTAGATCAAGACAAACGATAAGTTTATAAATCAACAATCTTACATTTAAATTATAGGCAAATCTCTTATTTCAACAAACAAATGATTTGTTTCATAGTTGTTTACATTAAATTTCATATTATTTATTGTATTATAATGAATTTGTAATGTTTGCATGTTTTGTTCTATATAAATTGGGCTCTATAAGATGTAAATTTCTGGCAATTTTAATATGTTATTTTACCAAACATAGGAAGTGAAATTATCAGATTTTTGTACTATTTTAATTAGGTGAATCAATTTAAATTTAAAAAAATTAGATGTTACTGTTTTCACAATTTTCATATTTAAAAAAAGCCTCTACAGTCGTCTCTATATTTAAGATTAGAAACAATTCTAATTGCTCTTCTTTGTAGTAAAAACAATCTTGTAAGTGTAGAAGAGTGACCCCATGCCAAAATAGCGTACTGTAAGTGGCTCTCCGCCAGTTCTAAGTATGATGATTTCAAGCAGAATGTTTAATAAATAAATATTACTGCAAATCTTACTTGACACATGCATGCGTTTTCCATGTTAATTTGGAGTCAAGATGCACCCCCCCGAAATTTCGCAGAACTCAGTTTCACACCAGTTTGCAAGATGAACATCACAGTTCTAGACTTTTCTGGATTCACTACTAATCTGTTAGCGCTAAACCATTCAGTATCTCTCAGTACTGAGACTGATTTCCACATAATGCACTTTTTTAATGTTAGTAGTGTCGTCAGCAAATAAAGTCATAGAACAATCAAGAATTTGAGAAGGTCGATCGTTGATGTATATTACCCAGAAATGAACCCTGATATAGATTAAGTTCGCTTGAGACGCCTTCTTTAAATTGTAACCCTCCGAGGCCGATTATTTAGGTATGAATTCAACATACAAATAAAGTTATTTTATGGACAAATATAACAGATTTAACAGTCTGAGGTAGTTCAGGTAACACTCCCTTCACTGAGATAGCCAATCCGTAGCCACAAGCCCGGTCGCGCATTTACATATTTCTTTATTTTTATTTGTGAGTTATATAAAGAGAATTAATAATATAAGTTAGATTACAGCGAAGAAAGTGTAATCTATTTTATATTATAAAATTATATTTTTTTCAATCTTCCTCTTTCTTTTTGTATGTATTGGCGGCTTTTCTATTGCATCTGCTTTTTATTCATAATTTGTTCATTATTTCTATCTCACGCCTACCATTTGTTTATATTTCTAATGAATATTCACAGTATTTATTTTTTTTTTTTTGATATTATTTATTAGGTTTTTGTCTGTATTTTATTGATTTTCGATTGGGGTTTTCGGTTCTGTTTTGGCCATCTTTCGTTTGTCTTTTTTATCTCTTTTTTGTTTATTATCGATAAATCATTTCTGATTTCTGATTATTACTAAAATTTAGTTTATCTTTCATATACTTTTTGTATTTGTCTGTCTTTAATATGTCTTTTGTCTAATTTTTTTATGTTTTTTAATGTTTTTGAATTATTTATTTAATGTCCATTCATCATTTTTTGTAAGTCTATTTTTGTTGAAGTTTTATTGATAGTGTATCTTATACTTGTTCGTTTTTCAATTGTCTTTTATATATTCTTTTCCTTTTCTTGTTGGTCTACCCAAATCTTCTTTATTTTTTCTGTCACTTGTTAGTCAAGTATTTCTGCTTCTACTCTCTTACATACATTTGCCTTTTTATATATTTGTTAAGTATTTCGTTTTTCTATGTTGCATATTTTCCGTATTTTTTATTTTTATTTTTATTATCATGCAACGTTACTTAAAAAGTTTAACTTTCAATCTCTTGAATCCCGACGATATATATCGAGCATTGTCTTTGGATACAAAATACTTCACGGTTCTATTGATTCAGCTGAGATTTTACATAATATTAGGTTGCATGTTCCACCCTTTAGTAGTAGACAAAAGCCAACTTTTAAGATTTTACCTCATAAAACCAATTATCGACTGAAGTCTCCAATAAACATCGTTTGCGCTAATTGTAATCAGATATCATCTTATTGTGATATATTTAATGACTCTCTCAATTATGTCATTGCTCAATGTAATCATTCACTTTTAGTTAGTATGTAACCATTTATTATTTTGAGTTTAAGTTATGCTAGTATGTAAATTTACTTTCTTCTTTATATATGTTGCCATGTAATTGGGATTTTTTCCTGTAGGGTAATAAATATATATTTATTTATTTATTTATTTATTTATTACCTTTTTTTGTTTTCCACTAAATCGTCTTTACCAGTATTTGGTTGGTGTCTTTTATTCGACTTTTTTTTTCTTTGCGCATTTTTTGTTCACTCTGTCTTTTGTTTGTTATTGATGTATTTTTTTCTCCTTTCACTATCACCAAAAATGTTATTGCGATTTTTATTAAACGATTGAATATTTTTAATATATCTTTTGTTTATCCTTTTGCTGTCTTTTATATGATTGTTTGGATTATCTTTCATTTGTTTCTTGTTTTCCTTGTAGTCCACCTTAAGGTCTATTATTAGACCTTTTTTTGTAAATTGATTATCAGTCTTTTGTCTACCTTTTTTTGATTTTTGAAGGCCAGTCCCTTTTATTTTTGTTTTGTCGTTTATTTTTTCTCCCTTTTGTTATCGATATATTCCTTTTGTCTATTATCACAAATTTTGTTTGTTTTTAGTTTGCGTTATGTATTTAACATTTGCCTATCTGTAATATATCTTCTGTTTATCTTTTTGCTGTCTTTTATGTGATTGTTGTCTGTCTTTTATTAGTATTTTATTGCCTGCCTTTAAGTAATTTTTTGGCTATCTTTTATTTTTCTTTTATCGATGAATTTTTCGGTATCTTTTGATTGTTATCGATATATTTTTTTTGTTTCTCTTTTGACAATTACCAAAAGATTGTTTGTTTTTCTGTTTTACATATTAATGTCGTTAACATTTCTTGTTTATCTTTTGCTGTAAGTGAGGTAGTGCATGTGTACCGCACGATAATCGCACAAGAAAATATTACCGCATAGCCTCTCCAATCCAAATCCGATTCTCACCTACACAACTGGTGAGCCCTGGTAACGAGGTTGAAACTGCTCGTAATATGGTAACCAAGCCATCTGGAGAGCGAGAGAGATCAAGGCTAAAGTGAACGTATGAAATTGCCCTCTGATAAGAGTGTTGGCTGTGATGCCAACAACGTCACCTCGGAAAAACACAATGTTAAGAAACCTTAGGCCAAGCCTTAGAAACCGGAAGGAAATAATGTTGACGACCGCAGCAAACGGAATAAGAAATTAAGGTTTGGAACATGGAACGTGAGAAATCAGCCAAGAGTAAGATGGGCAGTTTACCTAAAAGTGCACGCACTTTATCTTACTTTATATAGAATTCGTTTAATAAGGCTAGTTTCATTTTCAATCTATTTTTTAAAGATAAAGAAAAAATCTTCTAACTTTAGCAAACATTTACAAAAATGTAAGAAAATCACTGAAGTAATTTCCGTAGAGAAATTTGATGATGGTTTATTTTTGGTAACTTATTAGTATTTGTTTTTCTAAAATACAATCCAATACAATCTAAGTATGCATATCAATTACTAAACTTGCTTAAACCGTGAGGTTAAAGAATAACATGAATGTTAAATTTAACAAATCGCGCATGGAATACCCCTGAATATCTCTAATTATTATCAAAATTTAAGTTTGAATTATTTTTATATAATAAAATAGCAGAAAATATTTTGATGTGTTTGTTAACTTTTAATAACGATTTTCTGAACTCGAAATTTTATAATGTCTGATCTCACGCTAACCAATTTTCTACATGTTTATTTTTATGTAATCAATGTGCACTTAAAATATATACTTGAAATAACAAATTCATGAATGTTGTTGAGAATATGCTTACGCTTCTTATAGTTTGCACACTTTAAACATAAAATATGGGTATTTATTGTCTTAAGTAGTCTTATTAATTAAGACTTAATGTTTGCATTTTATACACCGTCGTAATTTTATATTTTATTATAATATTGATATAATTTATTATATTAAAGTATGTGAACGAATAAACAACAGAATCTATTAATTTTGTTCGGATTCAATTATAATTATTATTCTGATTTAAACATTTTGTAAAAAGAATCGGTAAGATTTAATTAGTCATGCCATAATCGGCATCCGTGAGCGGGCCACCCTTATTGAAAAGGGATGGCTACCTGCTCTAGACCTCGCAGTCGTGGGCCGTCGTTAAATCTTTATATATTTTTGGGTGGGGATGGGCTGCCTGTCAATCTTTAATGGCGGTGTCGGTCGGACGGAGTAGACTCGGAAAAGGTCAGCTAATGAACGTGAACGTTCTAGGCCAGGGGCCGAGTTGATCTGTAGAGAATAGAAGAAGAAAAAGTATCCTGCACGAGAGTAAGCCGCCATAACAAACGAAAATTTGTGCATTAATAACTAATAAATACTGAAGGTTTATTTAACTAAACATCAACCAACAATAAAAAGAAAGGGTTAAAGCGATGGCGGAATGGTTCGGACCTATAATCGGACGAGTATCGTCATTATTTCGAGGGCAAGTAATAAGCTTACAACAACGAATATAATAATAATTATGAATTTATACACTGCGCATGCAAAATAATAATTTTCATTTTATATTTTATGGTAAACACGTTTACCATGAATATCTTACATCAATTGGGTTGATTGAGTTACTTGAAGATAATATCATATATTGAAGAAAAGTTCTAAGTGTTTTAATCGAAGTTATCTTACATCAATTTTTATTTTATTTTATTTATTCATTTTTACGGCAAACGCCTTTGATACAAAATTACAAAATAAGTTACTAAATTAACTATACAAAATTCTAAATGATACATATTAACTACTGCAATAGAACGTATATTACAAAATAAAAATTAAATTACGAAAATGTGATTACATATATAAATCACAAAACAAAATTACATACAATTTGTGCGCGAATACAAAAATCAAATTTATAAATTATTGAATAATTCTGTCTAAATATACAGTTCTGTCATATTTAAAGTACGCAGGTATCTAGAAAATAATTTTATACCATTAGTAAAGAAGACGAAGTTAGATTTAGGTTGTAAATGATTAACAGAACGCATCATTCTGATTAATGGATCATTGATTAGATAATTTGACCTACAAAATGGAAGACGAAGCACATCCGAATTTCTGGTTAAAGCTCCAACGCTATGGAATCTAAAATTTAAGCTAATTAAAATATTTTCACATTCTATGAATGAATTGACAACTTTAAATAAAAATGTAATATCAGCCAATATTCGTCTATGCTGTAGAGTCGGTAAATTTAAATTACCCCTAAGTCGTTCATAATTCAGATCATTTATTTGAATACTCAATTTAAATGCTATCATTCTCAAAAATTTATTTTGCACTTTGTTGAGTTCTCTAACTAAATACTTTTGATGCGGTGACCAGACACATGAAGCATATTCTAATCGAGATCGCACGAGTGAACAATATAAGATTCTAATAGTGTTAACCGAAAAATCTTTCCCAATTCTCGAAATAAAACCTAATAATTTTAAACCACCATTTACAAGGGATTTAATATGATAAACAAAAGAAAGTTTAGAATCAATAATAATTCCCAGGTCCCTAATTTCTGTAACCTTTTCAAGAACAATTCCATTTATAGCATAGTCAAAACTGAATGTACTGCGGCCACGAGAAAAAGACATTGATTTACACTTCCTGATATTTAAGTTTAGACCATTTTTTTCACACCAACTAGAGAGGTTGTTAATATCTGCTTGCAGATGTTCTGCGTCTTGAGGGCCATTTATTGTTTTAAAAAGCTTTAAATCATCGGCATATAGTAAAACTTCACAGAATTTAACACAATATCATTAATGTATAAATTAAAAAGGATTGGTCCCAGATGAGACCCTTGAGGCACACCAGAGGTGACACTAATTACGTTGGACTCATGACTATTTATCTTAACACGTTGTACCCTATTATTCAGAAAACTTTTGATCCAATTTACCACCGATGAATTAAATCCTAGGTCCATTAATTAAAAGATCATGAGGAACTCGGTCGAAGGCCTTTGAACTTAAAATTCTAATATGGTAAATTCAATTTTTCCACTATACAAGAAGATTTGTTAGCTATATGAAAAATTTGAGAGATAAAAGCTTAGGATTTTCTAAAAAAAAATATTTATTCCAATGAAAGATGTTGCATGTCTTTGATCATTACATGCCAAATAAAAGTTACGTTGATCAATGCATTGGACCAACCACTCCGTTACTCATACTTGCAGTCTATAAGTAAATCAATATACTTTTGAAATTCAGAGTTCTTGCACATGAAAAAAATAACAGTATAGAAAAATGATTACTTTATTGATTTGAAGCTGTTTTAATTTTCAAAACACTCTTTAAAGCAAATGACGAGTGAAACTATGCTCCTAAAATTATATATATTATTGTGAGATCTGCTATACTGGCACTTAAAATCTCACAATAATGTATAAAAGAAATCTGATTAAATTTGCCAAACTTAACAACTTAAAATTAATTTTCATAATCAATCAGATAATTTTGCGCTCTCTTCTCTTTTATTTTTCTTTTATAGTTTTACTTTTCTCTCTCCTTTGATTGTTATCGATACAATCCTTTTATTTCTCTTTTATCTATTAACACAAATTTTGTCTTTCAATTAGAAGATTAATTAATTAATACATTCATCTGCGTTTTGTATTTAATATTTGACAATCTTCTCCTAAAATTAATTTTCATAAATATTAATCAGATCTTGTCAGCCAAAGTTTATTATAAAAAATGTTAACACATCATCTTGTATTCAATAAATTAGATACTTTGCAAATTTTAGAATTTACTGACATAAAGTTGTAGGATTTCAAAATTGAAAACTCTGCTTTTAAAAGAATTTTATAATTCTACAATGTAACATTATTAATATTATTTAGAAACCCAGCATTATTAATTATATAAGCTACATTTCTATGGCTAGTTCATATTTTAAAAGCATGAACTTCTTAATTTATATGAAAGTCATTTATAAAATTCCAAAATTAGATATTAACTTTAAAATCTTTTCTTGTAGATAAAACATACCATTTCGCACTTTATACCCGAGAGCATTAAATAATTTCATCTCTTTTTATGATGAATTACATCATTACTCCATTATCTCTTGAATTCTACGTCGAGCGTACAAGATTTAAACGGAACTGATCCATTAATGCCTCGCATCAAGTTTAAACTCGCATCACCTGTCGGGATTACTTCCACCTACAAGTTTGCACACAATGGGATTACGTCCTGTCCGTGGGTCCGTTGCTCCGGAATCAGATCCGAGCCAAGCATCAAGTGATATTTCACTATCCGCATTTACCTGTCATCCAGTAACCCTCTGAAAAATGCATTATTACATAACAAACATCCACATATCTGTTCGTTCCCTATTTCCGACGGAGAGAAGAACGTACGTCCAGTCCTCAGGGAAAGGACCCAATTTTGCCGAGTTTCGTTCCCCACATTCCCACTTTATGAATTACCCAAACCGCCTGAAATAAGGTACACTTGGGAAAATTACGCATTATTTCTTTAATATCGAAATGGTTTCGGGTCTTGGAAAATGTATTAATGAATGAGTACGTAAAATAATTCATGAGATTACAAGTACTATCATTATTCACCATGTGTTTAAATCTGTTATTTGAACCTTGATTTTTAATATTTAAATATTAATTATATTTATTGCTATTCTAAATGTTAATAAGATTCTTCCAAGTTGTATTATAGATTGGTCGCAGATGTAACTCAATTAAAATTTAATAAATTTACAATTATTATTATTGGCAAGTCTTCATTTGAAAACTGAAAAGAAAATATTTAAGTTTGATAATGATCAGTGAATGATCGACACTCGAGTCACTTAAAAATAAAGTGTGATATTAACAAAGTAAACGTTTTTGTTTAATTTTCCAAAATGTATCACGAAGGTAACGCCTCAACCATTAATCAATGAAACTATTTGATATTAAGCTGTAAGCAATGATCAAATTTTGTAAATAAAACATTTTTTCTCCTTGATATAATGCTAATAGATATTTAAAAATACTTTAATTAACATTAACACCGTTGACATCAAATAACCTAATAATGTATGCAAAAAATAATAACTTCCAAAACGCTGCTAAATTTCGTATTCAACAACAGCACTGCATCATCCTTTCTCGTGCGAAAGTTATAGACAATAACCCCGCATTTTCATTAAAACTTTCGAAAAATGTTTCAGCGAGAACGAACGAGCAGTTTTGCAATTAATAAGGACATCAATTAAAACTTTAATTTCGATATGAGCGGCGTAATAATTACGTGGAAATTTAATTAGGGCCAAAGTATCCGCTCGAGGAATTTAAATTACAACCATCCGCGGGGGATGAGATATTAAAAATCGATAATTAAAACTAGGATTTACACGGGGAACTAGCTGCGGCGATAATGAAACTTCTCGAACTTAAAAATATCGCACCGGAACTTTTAATGGAACTCTCTGAACTTTATTAGTTCTACGCGGCGCTAAGGTTTATACGGAGTATCCAATTTCGAGAAAAATATCAAGCCTGGAGGAACTAGATTTTACAGATATCAATTTGCCTTCCCGGAGGAATATTAAAGTTATAGAATATTTCAGACGGCAATATGTTCCTTGTAATATATGTTCTTGTTAAAATGATTTTATATAATTTAATATATATATGACAGAAGAACTATATATTCATAGTCTAAATAGAATTAATATCGAAACCTGACACTTTATTAACTGCATTATTTCTATTCAATCTCTACATTTCACACTCTCCCCTACAGAAAACAAACAAAAACTAACAATCCTAATATCTCGTCGTCCCTCGTTACTGACCAACAGTATCCTGACGGATGGCTTCATTAGACCGTTCCGGTGACACTGTCTCATCCTTCAAACTCCTCGCCTCCGGCGGAATATTAATACGGATCGGGTCAAAGGCAATGGAAAAAAGGGGGCGTAAATTACGTCCCCGAGAGATTATTAAATTGCGGCAAATGGCGGCGACTTCTCGGGTCAATATTAATTTCGCCAGATGATTCATTTCGCTACAACAAACTTAGCAAAATATTTGGAGCCGAGGCTTTCGAGGAGATGGGATTTATTGCGGTCTCCTCTGACCCCAGCCAGCCAGGATTGTAATGGAGATTTACGTTTGCTGTGCGTTATTAAATATTGAAATAGTTAATATCCTAGTGTGCGTGTAAATCAACCCCAAAGTTTACACCATGCGTTAGTGTACACGTTAATTCTGTTTACACAACGATTTGTTACAAGGAGTGCTTCCTCCTCTGCTGTTACCTCCATACTATCTTAAACAAGGATCATTTTTAAAAAGTAAAGAATTAAACAGTATTATCAGTTACATATACGCAAAAATACAGTTATTACTATTATTTCACAGTTATCAGCAAAATATAATAAATCTATACTTTGAAGCAAAGTAGAAGAGATCCAAAATAATTTTCTGAACGTACGAAACATAAAGCATCTGAAAGATTTATCAATCTCATTTGCTTTGCTCCAAAATCTTGGATGCTTGAAGCCATAACTTTGTGATACATCTTGAATTTATCATCTGATAACATTCCTAATATATTTATTATATTTTACACTTCCCTGATAATTTTAAATAGCAGTCTTAAATTATTCAAAAACATTCTTAATTAGATCAACTAGAATTGACAGGATACAATCAAAAATAAACACAATACTTTGTACAGGAAAAGTAACAAGACATTAATTGATTTTACGTATTTCAATTAGTTTCAATAGAAAACAAAATCAAATAAAGATTTTTTAACAAGTCCAAAAAATCCAACACTAATAAATTATCATACCCTCTGTGGCACCATTTTTAATATATTATTTTAATACCGTGACAGATTCAACAATCAATAACGCAATATCAAAAATCATATTTTACAGTCGAGTTACAAGCAGACATGGAAAAGTTCATTTCCATCTCTAATAGTATTCATTTCAATGAAATATTCTTCGCCGACCATTAATCACTGCACAAGGTCTACTGCCGGGGTTTTATCGGATATAACTTTTTTTCGGAGCATAAATCTCCTCTTTAAAAAGGATTGCTAGCGCCGGCTGTGCCCCCTTTTGTGGGGGCGCCCTTTTACATCCTGCATTCTGCAACGTCCGTGTTTGCCGAATTAATTTTTGCCCCGCGCTTCCACCTACGTCATAAAGAGGAATTTAACTAATTGGAGGACCATTACGGGGGTGGCGCGTTTGTACGTTCGGTCGTGTTGTGCTCTTTTCCTTGTACGAGAGTGAAATGTGTTGCGAGATTTGCCCCGGAATGGGCGAGGACAGTAATTAGTTTCAGCTTTAAATAATATAAACTCTGTGTGATAGTCCGGTCATATTCCCAGCAGCTATTTATCAAGGTAAAAATTTTAGAATAATTACGTAAAAACTTATAGAGCTTCTAGATGCTAAAAAATAATTCTTTCGCTACCTACTACAATATATTATTCAAAACCAATCAATTATCTACCTATATTTTGAAAATAACAAGCTTCTATTTCGTTATACTTATTTAATAATCGGTAAAACACTTTAACTTTGTTTGTAACACTATTTCTATGAAGATCAATAGATGAAACACTCTGTGACACAGATGAAACACTCCATCTGACGATAGGATGGAAGAGTAAAAAATAAAAATAAACTATTTTAAAAAGTTGTTTTTATATCTGAACATAAGGCTTTTGAAGTTGAACTTTAAAAAAATTAGGGAAATTTTTTAAGAACCATAACAAAATCTGGAAAAAATACTCTACAACTTTTTGAGTACATACATTGGCCGAGATGGACAATGTAGATCAATCATGGAATTTGTTTATTGATTAATCATATTCTGAAAAGCAATTACAAAATAACTAACCACGGATTCATTGGTTCTCACACCAGTTGGCAAGATCTCTCATACTCTCTTGAGTTGTTAAAGCGAAATGTTAAAAATAAGTGATTGTATTGATTTAAAAGATCTTACAATACCATAAAAGCCACGTTAATTCGAAACGGACAAATAAAATGGAGTACCTATAAGACACGTGGTATATGTCTTGATGAAGCTTAGTCCAATTGACTTAGTTCTTCCACGCATATTCATAATTCAATTTTGTGTGGTACCTTGTATCTAAGTGAGAAACATTTATTTAAATTAAGATCAATAGCATCAAAGGATATCTATGATTTAATATTGATATCCTGGGATCAGTAGTGGACCTAAGCATTGGTCCATTAGCTAAACTTTCCATTTTTTTTAAGGATGGGGATCCCAAGGATAATAATAACTAAAGGCCCAATTCTATTTTACTTATACTATGCAAAATACTGGAATTCATTATATTGAGGCAAATGAGTATTTATCTGGAATCGAATGGGATTTTAAAAAAATTTCAATTTGGTTTTCTATGCCCTCATTATTCGACTACCAACGAATTGCTCTCACTGTACTAGGGAAGGACAAAAGCAGGTCAGCCTATCAGGATGGAGTTGATCGCATCCTCATTCTAACCCTCGTCTCGAAGTTAACAAACAAATCTACTTCTCTCCTTAGCGTCATGGGAAAGGCTTTCTAAAAAATTAATACTTACTAAATTCTGTTTAGACCACAGCATAATCCCAAACTACTAGTACGACTTCTATGACACCAGAAGCACTTCTAACCCAGCCATCCGCCTGCTCGATACGAATAAAAAACCGTTGCTATGTCTGCGATGCCGTACTAATCTAATGTTCCGCCTCCAATTTTTATCCTTGCTAGTACAACTAACAACTGATTGGTGCATGATTATCTATATTTACAACTTCAGCTGTCCTTCCCCAGGCATCTATATTGAGCTCTTCCCTCGTTAACATCTACATGGAAGACATTCATTTCGAGAAGGGGATTTAAAATGTAATTCACAAATTACTTATAATATTAAATACAGAAAATCGCAAGGACCAAAAATAACTGGACAACACTACAACATTATAAATTATATTATATATATATCTTTAATTTGGACCATAGAAGAATCGATCAACTTTATATAATACCATGCCACAGTATATAATATTAGGATACCAAAGTTATTCATAAAGCAATAAAAAATCATTTACAATGCACTAGAACGTAGAGTACAGTATTAGGAGCACAAATTAGTTCGGCATTTTTCTTACTTCGCTTTCTTGAATTCTCAACAGCGATTAGCTTTCGAGCCATTGCTAGTTTAAACTATTTTAGTTTCATAGCAAGCACTTCACTTCTTCTAAGAAAAAATATGTATTTCTTATCTTTCCATTTCATTGCTGCAAAATGTTGGTTGTTCGATCTCAAGTCAAAGTCTCCTCTGAACATTTCTTTGTCGGTTATAAAATCGTTTGGGAATCCGCTTCTGTCCTTGCGTACAGTGCCACATGCATTAATATTGCTATTTTTTAACTCATTCATTAAGTGAACTGAGGTACGCAGAATTCGTGATACATTTTTCTCGGTACTGGTGCCTATTTTATCGGTATAGACATCAAATTGTGAAATATATCGGGATTCGTTGCTCTCAATCTCTACTTTGCATCCTCATTTATGGGCTTCTGAGGCATGTATTGCACGATCTTATCATAGATTCGCCTTTAGACTGATTTACGTCCGATTTGTAGTAGGGATCAAAAGTGTTAAGTAATCGAATGCAAACTATCCTGATTTTATATAATTTGTCGAAATTGGGTTCCCCTTTTTTGGTAAAGACGTATTGTCATTGAAGTGTAGCCATCTTAAAATCATTATGGACCTATTTCGGGATCTTTTGCGCGAAATATACTTATCTAAGACCTCTTTATTGCTGGACCAGTAGTCGCTCAAGGATGGCATTTTTATACCATCATCATTTATTCCGATAATGATTTTCAATTCACTTTTTGTAAGTCGTCAAAAGTGCGTTGAGACGGCCTCTTTTTGAATTGCATATAAATTACTTTAAAACGTAATTTTGCAAAATAAATCGCCCGGAAATAGACAGAGGAACACTTCAATGAGTATGATCACATGATCTGGATGTGAATTGGATAAGTGGCTTGTTTCAAATATTTTTGGTCCAGACACCATTGCAAAATCCGCATTAAAAATATCATCAACACTGTTAAAACCATTATCGTTACATTTTATTTCTACTTGGTGGGTTTCCAGGTGGCCAGACTGAGGGGGAACTTTCTGCATCATAATAATCATATAATAATGGCACAAGCGTAATTTCTTTATCTGAGTTTTCTTCGTTATGAGTATAAAAACAAATAACTCTACATCAGAAGGAATACTATCAAATAAAGCCTGAAATTGTTCCGACAATATTTCTTCCAATTCCCAATATTAAAATTTATTGTCTGAGAATGGAGTTCCAATGGTTATGCTATGAAACCATTTATTTCAACACCTAACAGTATCCCTTAACAATAATTAATCATATTAACGAAGGCTGTTGATTGCGTTTCGCATGTAATTTTAATTCGCAAATTATATATATATATATATATATATATATATATATATATATATATATATATATATAATTTTAACACAAGTAATTGTGGTCTTGTCCTGTCATTTTTATCCAGAAGGAAGCAAATTGTTGAATACAATAATGAAAAATCTGATAGCTTAGTCATGGAACATGGTATACCTCGGGGATCTGTTTTAGGACGGTTGTTTTTGATTTTTATTAATGATCTTCCAAATTCTGTCAGCCTTGATTCTATTTTATTATTTGCTGATGACACCACATTAATAGCAAAAAAATATAAGCGAGATATTGTTATTGAAGGATATAGGTACCAATAAGTGCATTGTTACAAAACAACAAACTTTACATTTGTATGTTAATAAAAGGATTAATTAAGCACTTGGTTATGTTTCACTATTTTTATATTTCTCCGACTAGTTTTGACCGTTGGTCATTCTCAAGAAGATATGTATCTGGTCGAAACTAGTCGGAAAAATATAAAAATAGTGCAACTAAACCAAGTCCTTAATTAATCATTTTATTAAACTTTACTTAAATGAGGAAAAGACAGTATCTATGCTATTTACATTAAGAGAGTATGATTTAGTAAGTTAAAATAACTGTGTAAAATATTTACTTCATATTGATCACAAATTAGTCTGGGAATCTAATGGAAATAAAATTGCAGCGAAACTGAATAAACAAAATTGTACCTATACAATACAACCTCTCTCAATATAGAACGATCTGCTTATTTTTCCTTATGCAATAGACATATCTCCTTTGGAATATTAATATGGGGTCATTCAGCTATACGCCATCGATTATTTGCCTGCAATATAGACACGACTGCAAGCATGCGTTTGTGGATTTAAAATACTGACACGTCCTTGTTTGTATATTTTATAGTGTGCTATAAGTCAAAAATAATATAACAGATTATGTAAATCACAAATCTAGGCATATTCATAATACTAGAAGAAAAGACGATTCATGTCCTAGAGCGTTGCGGCTTACAAAATCAAGAAACGGTGTTAATTATTAGGACATACGTTTCTATAATAATTGGCCATAAAAAATATGAAAGATATCTGCCAAAGAATTAGAAGTTACTTCAATTGCATAACCTCAGACGAAAATTCACAAGTAACGGCCTAGAGCACAAATATCGTTAGTACTAAGCACTCGGATTTTTTATCGAATATAAGCAATATTAATGCAACATATACAATGGTTCCGACAGGTATCTACTGAAACGCTCAGAAAAAGAATCAACAAAAGGCGATTTCGTGGCCAGCCCCTTGGACAAAAAGGGTTAATTTTCTCTTCAATACCATCCTAAATCAACCAACGAATAGAAATTCTCATAGAAAGACGTCCAAATTCCCTTGTCCAAAAATCCAACCACTTTGATAAATCGTGCGTGTATCCTTCGAAATTAAATTAAACCCAAATATTGCAAAATAACTATCTATCAATTCACTAATAATTAGAAAAAAACACGAAAATATTTCGTAAAATCTACAACAAATGAGTCTTATTAAGACTACAAGAAACAAATCACTTTTGAAACAACTACTTCTCTAGCTAATACTTCGACAGACATTGAATGATACAAAAGTAATTTGCGTGTTACAAAATAGCAAGGCTATCAAAGCAACACTAGTTTGAACGTATTTCTGTAAAATCAACTAAAAATGATTGAATATATAGTCTGTTCGTTGGATCTCTCGTCGTACGTCACAAACTATCGCTTCAAAAAACGACGAAAGTTTTACAGTGCATTCTTTTTCTAACGCATTTAGTTTACTTTAGCAGACTGAATGTTTTTGCGTCGTTTCTCGAAGCGATTATTTGTGACGTACGACGAAGACGTTTTGAAAATAATAGGATGTTAAAACCTTTCTTCACTACTTTATTTGTAACTATATGTGCATCAATGGTGTGATACTATCAATATGTGTTTTCATCAAGTTATTAACATCTTAACGTAACTTACGTAATCCAAATAAAAGGTAAAATATAACTAAGCTTTTTTTGGATTTTTAGAATAAAATCATATAAAGCAATGAGACACTTTCATTTGAATGTGTATATGAATCGCCAAAATTGTTGCATCTGAGGTAGAGAAAATTCGTACGATATTTAAGAAAAACTAATTCATCCAGAAAATGCACCGTTTGGTGGGTACTGTGGGCGGAAAGAATCATTGGTCAGTATTTTTTTGAGGGCGAAGTCGGTAGCGTTGTTAAATTCAACGATGTACACTATCGAGAAATCCTAAACAACTTTTTCTTCCACGAAGATTTGAACCTAAATGATTTATGGTTCCAACAAAATGGAACACATAGCACAGTACTTCAAACCAAATTTGATCTATCTAACCCCACTTGACTTTTTCCTCTGGGGTCATTTGAAGGGAAGGGTCACATTTCATACATAATTGCCAAGCCTATTCTTTACAATATTAATAATAAAATTCGGATTGTTCAAATATCTTATGGTTTATTCAAAGAACAAATCCTAATGTCCAAACCTTTTTGAATAATACTAGAAAATTCGAATGACGCAAATTAGATAAAATATAGTAGCTTACACGCTTTTCTGCAAAAACTAATAAAAATATATTTTGGTAACGGAAGAGCTAAGACATTAGACTTTTAATTGCTTAAATGTGGTTTGAGTCGTCCGTTATCCAGGTCTTCAGATATTCATAAAAATATCGTTGATTCCTGAGACATCTACATCGTTATACATGTTATTATATAATGTTAAAACTATTTCGAATAACGGCTATTCTAACGCTTAATAGATAACTCATTGAAAAGGAAAAAAACAAAAACAATATTTAAAATAACATAACGCCATACAAGAATCTAACAATAGTATAATATTTGTCATATACCTGCTGAAGCCACTGTGTAGCGAAGTAATTGTTGTAGAACAATAAAAACTATTTTTTCATCATCGATCCAAATAGTATAAAATATAATTCATTAATAAATTATTATATAAAATTATGGAGTGTTTTAAAGGGTTTAATTGCGGCAACCCTTTAAATATTGGCAAAATATAAATGATAAACAAAACATGTTTTATATATGAGATCCATTCTGGACAAACGTGATGCAATTTACATTGGCCAAACAGAAACATAAAAAATCAATTATGGATAACAAGTACACCACAGGTTTTGCGAAACACAGTATTGAACAAAATAATTTTTCAACACAAAAAATTCTTACACTCAGGTAATAAAGGATAGCACTTAAGACTGAAAGAAGTATGGGAAATAAGGAAGGTAATAAAACAGGGAAATTTGTCGTAAATGATAACGAGAAGGTTGGGAACTCTCCGATTATTACCTGGGTGCAGGTATATATAAGCTAGATAAATATTTCTATGTTTATTCTTTGATAATGAGGTAATTGGGGAAACTAGTCAAATTAAAATAATAAATAGTGAAACAAATCAATTATAAATTGATGTTATTTCTATGCTTATTTTCCTACTAAATGCATAAATATAAAATCTACGTAGAATAATTTAATACTATTGAAAAAATGGTGATGTGGCCATCATAGTACTTTCCCTATATTTTTCTCGAAAACTATGAGGTTTACGCAAAAAGGCTATTCTTAATAATTTGTTTAGTTTTGAATTCTTTACAATTATCTGTAATACAAGTTTCATGTAACTCTAATAGTTTATTAGCAATTGACAAAAAATGTCAAAATTTTCAATTTTGTTTTTCTCGAAAGTTAAGAATTTTATGAAAAAAATGTTTAAATAAAAGTCATTTATTTTCTCATTCTCTCTAACTATTGTCTAAAAAGTTTTGTAATATTTTTCATATTTAGAAAAATATCGACAAAAAACCTCATTTTCATGCATTTTCATGCACAATACCATTCAAATTGTGATGTGGCCATCATAGTACTTTCCATATATTTTACTCGAAAAAAATGAGATTTACGCAAAAAAGTTATTCTTAATAATTTGTTCAGTTTTAAATTCTCTATAATTATTTGTTATAGAAGTTTCATGTAACTTCAATAGTTTATTAACAATTAGCAAAAAATATCAACATTTTCAGTTTTGATTATTTTTCTTGAAAGTTAAGAATTATATGAAAAAAATGTTCAAATAAAACTTGTTCAGTTTATAATCCCCTTTAACTTTTGTTTGAACCGTTTTTAAATTTTTTTTTTATATTTAGAAAAATATATCAAAATTTTCAATTTTTATTTTTTTTTCTCAAAAGTTAAAATTTTTAATGAAAAGTATGTTCAGATTTTCATTCTCTTTAACTTTTGTTAGTAAAGTTTTGTAGAATTTTTCATATTAAAAAAAATATCGATAAAAAACAAAAAAATGGCTCGAGTAAACACCCACTTCCGGTTTATGAATGTTTACCAAAAGCTTTTCAGTTCCAGTTTTTAACAATAAAACCTTAAGTTTGAAGTTTTATCTCAAACAGATAATTCGTTTTTGAGATACAGCACCCACCGACAGACAGACACACACACACACAGACACAAAAAAATTTTTTCTAGAAATTAGTGTTTTGGGTTCAGAGGACCCCAAAACGGATATTTCCGCAAAAAAAATTTTTCGAAAAAAAAAAGCAAAAACAATACTCCCCCTATATATACTACGTATATAGGGAAAGTAATAAAGGTAGCAATAGACAATCAATAAATTGATCATGCAATTATCATTATTACTTTCCCTATATAGTATATATAGGGGGAGTATTGTTTTCGTGATTTTTTTTTCAAAAATTTTTTTTGCGGAAATATCCGTTTTGGGCCCCCCTGAATCCATTGCACTAATTTCTGGAAAAAAATTTTGTGTGTCTGTGTGTCTGTGTGTCTGTCGGTGGGCGCTGTATCTCAAAAACGAATGATCCAATTGAGATGAAACTTCAAACTTAAGGTTTTATCGTTAAAAACTGGAACTGAAAAGCTTTTGGTAAACATTCATAAACCGGAAGTGGATGTTTACTCAAGGCATTTTTTTTGTTTTTTGCTGATATTTTTCTAAATATAAAAAATTTTAAAAAACAGTTCAAACAAAAGTTAAAGCGAATAAAAAACTGAACAAGTCTTATTTGAACATATTTTTCATATAATTATTAACTTTCGAGAAAAAAAATAAAAATTGAAAATTTTGATATTTTTTGCCGATTGCCAATAAACTATTGGAGTTACGTAAAACTTTTATAACAAATAATTGTAGAAAATTTAAAACTGAACAAGTGATTAAGAATAGCCTTTTTGCGTAAACCTCATAGTTTTCGAGAAAAATATAGGGAAAGTACTATGATGGCCACATCACCATTTGGTTAAATAATGAAGAAGAAGACACGATGACTTTTTTTACCACGTGTAATTGTAAATAAAGTGGTAAAACAAAGTCATCGTGTCGACTTCTTCATTACTTTCAAGATATACCACAAAGTAAACGCCTCCACAATTAAACATTAGATTAAATGATAAACCCATCATACATTTCGTATTTAATATGATTACATTTAATTATTACATTCAATTAGTAATAAATTAGAGCTCAGATAAAAAATGCTTTTAAACAATCTCCCCAAATAAAACACGCTACTAAATCTGAAATATAAAAAGTACCATTTTACCAACGGCGAAATCCAATATAACACATCAAACACGCCCACCGTATTTACGTGTATAATTTATTTTAAAAAAGAACCCTTCAATTACCTTGCAGCCTTTGATGGTGAACATTCCGAGGCACGAATTAGCACCGCCAGTTTGCATCCGAAACACTTCGCCTAATGAAATGGTAGAATTTATTTAAAGAAATAATTCACTTCACCGGGCAATATTTTTAATTCACTTAGTCGAATGAACACACGCGAACACGCCTGAAGCGAGACTGAATGAAGTTATATCTGGAAACGGACGGACGCGACTGATTGGACATTCGGCTGAAAAAATCTTATCGCAGTTTTTTTTCTACACTGGATATACAATAAAAGGCACTCGGCGGAGTGTTTGTCTTTTTTTGCAGGACAACCGTGCGCACAACTGATAACATTAAAACACTAGCGAAATTACGTTCGTGCATTGTGTTTGTGAATCAAGTGGAAAAAATTGATTGTTGGATTAAATTTACATAGAAATTATGTGAATTAGACAGAAATTTAAATTATTGTGTTTTGTAATAAACTAGATTATACTAGGATTAATTAAGTTACGTGAAGATGATAATAACTTAATTAAAACAATTAGAAACCTTCCTTCACTATGTATGTTACATCTGGTTACAAATCAAATATTGAAGACAGGTTTCTATTTGTTTTATTCTAGTAGATTATACTTAGTTTCATTTTAAATTGAAGTTCTAAGTGTTCTCTTGTAGTACCACAATTTGTATGCTACTAAATTCTTCATGTTTTCTGGCTTTATTACCCAGGCCTCTGATATAATAAGGTGAGCAATATATAGGACGTTCATAGTTTATATCTAAGATCTAATTTCATAGTATGGCAGTCGTATAATTACAGACAACTTTTAATTTTTGTATTTTTGTGAAGGTGCATTAAACTTTTAATTTATTTAGTGTGTTTTGAGTCAAGAAAGAGAATATAGCATTCATTAAAAACAATAAGCTTATCATAAAGGGAAATTCAGAAGTTGAGAAAAGGAAAAGGGAATTCTCTACGTCACCCAAGAATGCACAAAATATATCCCCACGCGATTCAGAGGAGAAGAATATTACAGTTCCTTCTAAAAATGCATTTGCGTATATGAGGGCCCGATCTCTTTCACTTCCGGACACCCAACAAAATAAGGCATAGGAATTTTTGGACACCGGAAACGCAAAGAACAAGAAACGCAATACAAAAACCACATGGAAAAAAAACAAACAGATCCCCCCGCGGGGTGATAGACCACAACCCCCTAAAGGTGAAAGAAGATAATTTGAAAACAACCCGCGAATCACAGGATAAAACTAAATATTGCTACGCTCAATAAAATCTCAGGAATCTTTATTAGAACTAGAGCACGCTTTAGAAACAGTAAAATGGGACATTGTTGGATTGAGTGAGACACGAAGAGCTGATGAGAAAATCGAAGAACATGAAAAATACATACTATACTACAAACATGAAACAGCTGGATTATACGGAGCAGGATTTATTGTGAAAAAACACCTCAAAAATAATATAATCGAATTCAAAGGAATATCAGACAGAATTGCCATTTTAAACATCAGCCTCCCAGGCCACTAACAACCAACTTCAATTGTATATGCTCCAACGGAGATTGCTAAAGAGGAATTAAAAAAATGAATTTTACAACCTTAATAAAGTAATAACAAACATAAATAAAACTGTAATCATAATGGGAGATTTTAACGGCCAAATCAAAAACAAGATACAATACTTGGACCTTATACTATAGGAAGAAGAAACGATAACGGACAAAAATTTATAAACTTTGCTTTGGAAAATAACTTACATATTATGAATAGCTTCTATAAAAGAAAAATTAATAGAAAATGGACGTGGGTATAACCTGATGGAAAAACGACGAACGAAATTAATTATATTATTACTAACAAACCAAAATATTCTCAAATATAAATGTGGTCAACCAGCTCAACTACAATACCAATCATAGAATGCTAAGAGGTCCAATATACTTAGTAGAACCAAAAACGTCAAGAAAACAAACATTCAAAAACATAAAAAACCAATAACTAAAGAAAGTACAAAACTTTAACGAAATTCAAGAAAAATATGATGCCCTAGAAATAACTAAAATAAATAGAAAATAACATTATAAGGAAAAGTTGACCAAAAGTCAGAAAATTAATCAAACAAATAAATGCCTTTTTTAAAGTCAGGACGACAAATAGACAAAAGATAGTAAAGAAATGAATTTAGAAATATGTAGACATAAAGAGGGTAAAAGAGCAGAAATAATCAATTACTACATAGAAAAATCAGGTGGTGTTAAAAAAGCAAGGCAAGAACTGAGAGAAAGCTTGGATGGGATAGGAAATAAAACACACCGAAGAACTAAAAGAAACAAGACCAACAGAATGGAAAGACTAAAAATCGCAACAGACTATTACCGCCAGTTATACAGCGACGAAGAGTCACTATCTGAACCAAGCCAACCAGCTGTCTACGAAGGCGAAGACGAAGAAGAGATTCCATGCATAATGCGAGAAGTTCTCAAAGCAATAACATCTCAGAAAGGAGGAAAAGCACCTTGAGCAGGCTGTATATCTAACGAACTATTAATAGGGATGTCTACCAAAACACTAAACATCATCACATGTTATTCAATGAAATTTTATATACATAATATATACCTCATCAATGGAAAACAACTACCATAATACTCATATATAAAAAAGAAAAAAGAAACGATATCAGCATCAATATATACAGGGTGTCCCGTTAATGCGGGGAAATGGCTGGGCCATAGATTCCTGGGGTCAAAATATGATGATTTAACGCAACTTATCTATATCCAAAAATTTACGGTTAAGCCGGAATATGGCTTCAAAGTTTCAAAATTTTTTATTTCTTTTGTTTATAACAATTAAACGCTTTATTTGATTTGAATGAAATTTATTATTAATAAGTACCATAATATCATACATCATTTCAGTTATTGTGAACATTCATGATTGACAGGAAGTATAAAAAACAGTAGTACCACCACTTAAAAACTAAAATATTTTTTTATTGGTGCATCCAATAAAATCCAAAAAAAATTTCTTTGAAAGGGCATTAGATTTTAAAACTTTTTTGACTCTTACTAGTTTTTGATATCTTGTACGGTTTTTGCACAAAAAAATAAAATATGAATATAGTATACTCATTATGCACTCATTAATAAGTAAATAAACTTACTCAATTGAATAAAAATTAAATAATATCAATTAATAAAATAAAACAAAACAATATCTAACACTTTTCAAACAATGTTCTTTGCAAAATCCTAATACAAACAAGATATCTGTTTGTTCCAAATATGAATATTTATGAACTATAATAAAGGTAAAAGTTAATTGTTAAAAGAGACTAAATAATTATTATTATACATAATTTACATTTTTTTAACAAAGACGGCCACGAAAAACATTTATTTTCGATTCGATGAAAAACTAGATTTTGTTTTTACTAGATAAAAAATATATATTTTATTTTTTTGTGAGAAAACCGTAAAAGATATCAAATATTATTAAGAGATGAAAAAGTTTTTGAATTAAATGGTCTTTTGAGCAGTATTTTTTTAGTTTTTATTAGATCCACCAATAAAAAAATATTTTAGTTTTTAAGTGGTGGTACTACTGTTTCTTATACTTCTTGTTAACCAATAATAATCATAATAACTGAAATGGTGTATTATATTATGATAGTTATTAAAAATAAATTTCATTCAAATCAAATAAAGCGTTCAATTGTTAAAAACAAAAGAAATAAAAGAAATTTAAACTTTGAAGCCAAATTCCGGCTTAACCGTAAATTTTTGGATATAGATAAGTTGCGTTAAATCGTCATATTTTGACCTCAGGAATCTATAGTTCAGCCATTTCCCCGCATTAACGGGACACCCTGTATAAAATATTCTCCAAGATACTCCAAGACCGCTTAACCAAGATTTTTGACGAAAACCAACCAAAGAAGCAAGCAGGCTTTCGCAGTGACTTTTTCAAAACTAGATCATATTCACATCATAAAACAGGTCATTCAGAAAAGCAAAAAAAATGGATATTACTTACTATCTCGCGCATAACAAAGCTTTCTAGATAATTAAACTCGCAAAAATATGGGAAGCATTAGAAATTCATGAGTAGACAAAAAATTATTTCGCCTGATTACTTTCCTATAAAAAGAGGAGTTAGGCAGGAAAACCCATTATCACCTAAACTATTCTCGGTAGTTCTTGGACATCTTTTAAGACATCTGTAATAGTACAACTATGGACTAAATATAAATGGAACGCTATTAAACAATCTTAGATTTGATCTAATAATTATTTCAAGCTACGCGAGAGGCCTGTAAGAAATGCTTTAACAACTGGTGTATGTGGTGGTGGACTGTCAATGAATACCTCAAAAACGAAACTAATTACAAACACAGAGAAAATCCCTATCATAGTGAATGGTACAACAATGGAATATGTAGACGAATACACGTATCTTGGCCAAATAATATCACCAAAGGACCTCACAACAAAAGAGATAAACAAGAGAATCAATCTGGCTTTGAAACGATACTGGTCGCTAAAAGAAATAGTGAAAAATCATCATATAATGTAAAATAATATAAAAAAAATATTTAATTCATGTGCAGAATACATGAATTAAATATTTTTCTCTTTGCTTTAAGTTCTATATGAATATTTTTCACTATTTCTTTTAGTGACTATTTTGACATGTGGTGCCAAACTTGGAGTTTAATCGAAAATAACATACGCAAACTAAAGACCTGCCAGCATATGGAAAGAAACTTTCTCAATGTTAAACTACATAGTAAAATAAGACTGGAAACCATTCGTAAGTAGTACGGAGTAACGGACGTAACATTTTGCATTTAAAAAAAAAAACTGTGGAGATGGACAGATCACATGATGAGGAACAAAAAAGACAAAGGAGAGCCAAGGATGTTACTGGTGGCGGACGAGACAATACAAGAGAAAAAAAGGGAGACAGGGTCGTCGATGGGAGGGCGACATCAAAAGAATAGCAGGAATTACGTGGATAAGGAAGATACATGATCGAATTCTATGGTAGGCTTTAGGGGGAAGTAAGACTATTTTCGTGGTGTCAATTATTGTAAATTAGTATTTAAGAAAATTGTGAGTATGTAAGATTGTTAAATAAAGGCTATTATTATTATAAGAGAAACATAGGACCAGGGAGATTAAAAGAAATTGTGAAGGTTGAAACTATAGTCACAAAATAAATCTTCTGTGTGATGTCAACAAAGTGCAGTTTCTTTCAAAGTTCCTCATTCCAAGATGTATCACAAAATAATGGCTTCCGCCATCAATCATAGAAACATAGGAATTTAACAGTGTTTTCACCAAAGTAGCAGAGGGATTTCTAAATTAATATAAGATAAGAGAATAATAAGAAAAATAATGTATATCTTTTAATATTAAGCAGTGTGTTGGTGTTGATCTTGAAATACGAAAGCAACTAAACTATAATTTAAAATGTTCACAAATGTATTACCTAAATATTCTTCTACAAGTATCGGAAAAATTATAAAACCAGTGTATTTTAGAAATTTTAATACATATATTTTTCTACTGGTATATTTAGTGCGTTATATTATGAATCGAATCGGTTGATACTTTTTAACACTTGTAATATCTCCAGCTTAAGGCGTTTATAAGGGTTAAGTTATTGAGCGGGCTTAATATCAAATTTAGTTTTTTGTATTGCATATGATTTTATATTTTTTGGACTTAATCTATGTCTTCTGATAAAATCATCTGTCCAAAAATGTATTGTTTTCAATGTAAAGGGTAAATTTATAAAACTTCGAAAGAATTAGAATGATTTTCAATAAAGTTTACTCTACGTGACACAAAAATCACCACCATTAGCAAATGCCTATAATTCATTTCTACGGAATTTAGTAGTATCAAAGTAGTAAGTTACCCCATTTAGTACAATACAATGGCACCGTGGAATAATGGCTTACGAAATGCTTCCTACAACCAGACCACACTGCCCTTTGAGCAGTTTGGTAATAGAGCCATTCTAGAATATGAACATCATCAAATTAGCACAATCTTATCACCTCTACTACCAATTAGGCACCATTATCAGATAAAAACATCAGAACTTCTTAAAAAACAAACGACAAGAAATCATCAAAACATAAGCCCTTAAATTTGATAAACTGTTGAATTCAATATTCTTGAAATTAATCACGAAAAAAATATCTTTTGAATAATAAATAAGCAATAATTATTGTTCAGAAATAATGTTACAGATGAGAAAGTTGAAGAAAATTTTAAAACCTATTGATATTTTCCCTCATAAATATTAATCTTAAATAAGTTTAATATGTGCAAAATTCAGCAAAAAAGCAAGCACATATAAATAATGATAATAGAAATAAATATATATTAAATGCTATAGCGAACGCTTGAGGACGAAATAAGAACGTTGAGTTGTTCATTTGCGAGCGATGAGAGGCATATTTAAGGTAGATTACATACAGGGTCTTCTATGAAAGTAATGCGCATGATTTTATTGTAACGTTCATCGGAGCGGATAAAACAGATCGGGAAAATTGTTGAAGGGTCCAATGCATCCGGTCGCCACTTTGCTATGATGTGTTTTTTGACTTTGTAATGCAATCAAGTTTTATGTGCGGCTTGGAAAATAGGAAATGGAATAATTCCAGATGTTTCAAAATAATGATTGCATTTTAACACGTTGAACACCCAGCGCGAATCGGAGTTTCTACCGAGGCCCAAATATACGATATCGTGTTTAAGCAACGTGTTACTTTAGAAGAATATCTGCGAATCTTAGCATTTTGGAAAGATAAATATCTGTAACTTCAAAATTTAAACCAAGAGGCTTTGAAGGAAAATATGTTTTCAGTACTTTCCAACATGTTTTTTTTAATATTTCATATTTTTAAATATTGAAAAACTACACGCACATAAACATATGAAGTTTGTTAGAAAGCTTTTTGAACCTATCTTAATATCAACTAACTTAGAAGCTTAATATTTTAGAAGATTAATATCTGTACCATCAGGATCTGAACTGATCTGAAGAAAAACATATTTTCAGCATTTCTGAGGACTACGCTTGTCATAAGCACTTGAAGATCTATACTCAAAATATTTTTGCTCTTTTAGGAGTAAAATTCTTTAAATGCCTAATCCTTGAACAACTTCTAACGTAGGCATTTTGAAACAACCTTTTTAAGTTCATACGAGCAGGATTCGTAAAATAAGGTTCCCATTATTATTATTATTCTAAAGCTTAAAACTTATGCTATTTTTCTACATAATCACCGTTTCTGTTTAAACGCTTTTGCAGACGTTGCTCCAGTTTTTCTATGCACATTTTATAGAATTATGCCGCCAATCCTTTGAGGAATCAAGTAACCTATTCCTTGACTTTATCATCAGTATTGAAGCATAAACCACCAAGTGTTGGGTGTTTGGGAATAAGTGATAATCACTTGGGGCTAGGTCGGGACTGTACGGGGTGTGGGGCACAACAGTCCAACCAAAATCTCTCAGCAGTTCTTGAGTTTGATGTGAGACATGAGGTCGAGCGTTGTCATGGAGAAGCCTAACACTACTGGAGAATCTTCCTCTCTGGCGATTCTGGATCGCACGTTTCAGTTTTCTTAATGTGTCGCAATATCTGTCGGAGTTTACTGTTGTTCCATGAAGCAAAAAGTCGATCAAAAGCAGGCCCTTCCTGTCCCAAAAGACAGTTGCCATGACTTTCCCAGCAGACTGAGTTTGTTTAAACTTCTTCGGCTTTGGCGAAGTTGAGTGACGCCATTCACGTGATTGCTGCTTGGTTTCGGGGGTTAACTGATACAGCCAGTTTTTGTCGCCTGTAACAATGGAATTAAAGAATTCTTCCTTGTTATCTTCACATTGTTGCAGAAACAGCCGGGAACACTCGACACTTTGATGTGTGTGTTTTTCTGTGAGCATTCGGGTTACCGACCGGGCACACACTTTGTGATAGCCAAATTTTTCGGTTAAAATCATATGAATTGTAGTTTTAGAAGTCTCAGAAATACGGAAAGCAAGTTCGTTAATGGTGATCCTCCGATCTTCAAGCAATATTCTCTCAACTTTTTCGACAACTCCATCTGAAACTGAAGGCCTTCCGCTCTTGTCTTGATCGTGAATTTCCGTCCAGCCTTCACTGAATTCTCTGCACCATTTGCGGACATGTTGAAGACATGTTCGATTAACTGACGATGAATTTCGCATCTGGCGGTAACAACGATAGGGAGCTCCATCTTCGAGTACGTCGCATTATTTCTCAGCAGCATAGGAAACCTTATTTTACGAACCCCCTCGTATAAACCTACCTACCCAAACATTTACTTAAGTTTTAACGTGAACATTCTGAAGATTTATAATGTAATTATCTTTGAAAAATTCAAGTTTAATATTTTGGATTTGCACGTTCCTAAGAAACAGTCCAGTCGAGGAGTTTCCGGATGCCTTACAGGCATAGCAGATACGTTTCCGCAAGAGTATTTTGAAGAATTTTAAGCATTTGTATCGGCACGACCAATACATTTTTCCTAGGTAATGTCCATTACTTTTATAATGGACCCTATATTCTATTTCTCTTCACTATACGCCCTACTTTCTCGCCTGATAAACATTTTGTATTTGCACGTTCCTAAGAAACATTCCCGACAACGAGTTTCAGGGTGCTTTACAGGCATAGCATATACGTTTTCGCAAGTACATTGATGCTGGGGAGAGTATTTTGAAGAATTTGCCGGTACGACCAATACTTTTTTTCCTAGAAAATGCTCATTACTTTTATAATCGACCCTGTATTGTCTGTTCTCTTCACTATACGTCCTACTTTCTCGCCTGGATAAATCTCGTTCACCTACCCTAAAATGTACAGGTAAGTGATAAATTTTAGAAGATTAAAAAGAACGTAAATACCAAATATGTATCTAACTCTGCATTTTTCTAAAATAAATTCATTAAAATACCTTCCATATTAATACTTACATTTCAAATTTTTTAAGGGACTACTCCTTAGTTTTAGATTGTCGATTCTGTTTTGTTATTATTTTTAGAAAGCAAATAAATCACTCAATTTTCTAATTCGTCGATCTATATCTTATTTAAACTTTTCCAGGTTGAACAACAAACATCTTTATTAGCAGAAGTTCATGTTTACTTGTAAGTGTAAATTAGTATGCTTCAAACATCGTTTTAGTTCTAATAAATGGCTATCGACCCGCAGATTTTAATGTTTTGCAAATGTCATGACGAATCTAACTGTCCATAGTTTTTCAAGGGTCATTATGGGTGGAGGAAAGTAATTGATTGATGGTGGTTTCGGGGAGTTCTGTTTTGGGAATTATCAAAGGATTCAACTCACTACTTCAATTTAAGTTAAAACAAAGGTTTTCCATACATAAATTGAGGAAAATCTAAAATTTACCTAATAATGCAAAATGTTATCGCCCTTTTTTTGTTTTTAAATAACCAAAGTAGTTCAAATCTAATGAGAAGCATTTCATATTACAGTAAAAATAAATTACTGCATGGATTGGAGTACTATTTGCGACCACACATATCCCAATAATGACAAATTAGACACAGCAGCATTTAATTATAGAATACTAAGTAATTGTTTGATGAACTTAAATTCCCTCGGCGGTTTAGTGCCAAATAATTTGCTATACTTCGATGGAGAATCTATTCCCGTCCACCAGCAGACAGACGTGGATGTGCGTCGCGACACCGTTCGAAAAAAGAGACGCTTAAATCGACTACGAGATGACAGAATCGAAGGTTTACGACAACAAAGTGAAAATAAACCACTGGAAGGACAAATTAATGGAGCACAAGAAGATTCTGTACTCTGCCGAGCTAAAAATGTACCAATTGGAAATGACATTGGCGTAAGTATCATCAACGACTTTATTTTTTTGTAAACGTGTTCAACAATATTATTGGGTTTTTGTAAGAAAAGTTTTTTTTTATCACGCTCTAAGCACCTTTTGGAATGACCAATGATTTGAACCATGATGAGTAAACCCCAAAATTATATATTCAATCCTATGAATAAAATCCCCTATAATACTTACAGACTTGTGGTTAAATTTTCGACAAATGAAGAAACATCACCTTAATTATATTATTAATTCTTGCAATATAGAGTTTTCAAAATTAAACCCAACCCCCTGTGAATGTAATTTAAATATAACTTTGCGAGCGAAGCAATTTAAAAAAAAAAAACGTGTACAAAAAAAAAAACAAATTTAATTATGGCCGCGACGGAGAACTAACGGATTAAATGAATAATTCAGGTTGATTGTTCCGACTTAATTTTCTTCGCAGGAAATGGGACAATTCGCGCAAATTGCGGTGGTCTTTCAGGAACTGCGAAATACCGTCGCCGATCCACCACGAGGAACGCAAGCCCAGGATGAAGCCCTGGATGGAGCTGCAGGAGGAATCAAATGAGAAGGAAAGCAATCGGAAACCCAATTACGGCCAAGTCCAGTGAACGTCTTAAGCCGGATAAAGCCGACGAGTAAATTACCGCCGTTCCGGATTTGCAGATTGTTTAATTGCGACTTCATTGTAGGCGACGGTTCTTCGTTTCGTTGTATCTCATTAAATCGTTTACTTTATATAATGTGGTGTTTTAATTGCTGTAGGATTAGTCGATATTCATTAGTTGATCTAACTAATTGAAATAATCATTTTAAATGTTTTTAGAAATTGAACTACAATAAACTTATAAAACAGACTCATGAAGTCCATGTTGAGCAAGCTCGCAGGCTAAATCCTTACAGTTGGTTTATTATCAAAATTTTTCCTTAAGCAAACCTTTGTCCAATAACTAATAAAGCATTGTATAAGGAGGCTTCAACTTTGTGAAATTCTAAAATCTACAATTCTCACATTCAAAATAAAACTAAGCCGATTATTCACAAAAAAATAATACGCAACATTATAATAAAATAATTAGAAGGCTGAAGTCCTATGATCGGTAGATTTGAAGAAGACGAAGAATAACAATAATTATAAGTTATAACTACTTAATGTAAATACTAGCTTCCTAATTCCTTGAAATTTCTGCAAAGACTGAAAATTTTCGAAAAATAATAAATAAATTCCAATAAAATAATAATAATACTAGAAATCGAAAAGATAAATTGCTTTAAAAAAGTGTTAAAAAAAGTAGTTACAAAAAATTTTCAATCTAGAGAAAAATAAATTCTGAAAAGCTCTGAAAAATATCTAGAAATACATATATTATCTGGTCAACACACAGGTTATGCTTATTTTTACCGTTTCAAGAAATACGATACATTTGTTCCGGTATTTTTGACCGACTCTGTACGAACGCATCGTAAAAGCATATCTCCACACATGCATGAAGCAGAAATATTTATGGACGTTATTCCTTATTTTCTTATTTCAATGAATCCCGAGGAATTGTACTGACCTCAGAAGTTTATGCACCGTTTGCGCCGCATTTCGTTTCCGAAATGTACAGAGGGAACGCTCCACGAATCTCGTCTTTCCGGTGGCCTCCGGTTCGGCGAACTCTTATGCAAAGCCGGGCATTTTCAGTAATGGCACATTTGTATAAATTATTTTCATCGTTATTCCAGCAATCATCATAAAATTTCGAATAAACTCGCCAGAGATTTGTTGTCCGGCGAAAAGTGTAGGTGATTTATAAGGTGATTACGCGTTATGCGTTCTGCTGAGGTCGTAAAATGTGAAAATGGAGTATTATTTCATAATATTTGTACGTGTAGTCAAAAAGTACCTTCCTTAATTTATAAATATTGATGTTACTCTAAAAGATTAAATTAATTAAATAAACAAATAATTCGTCTTTAAAATGAATTATTTATATAATTAATAACAATTATATGAACTCGAATAAAATATACTTGAATTCGTAGATTTTATATTATTTTCTGTGTACTTACTAGCCCGTCGACCGAGTAACAGTCAATTAATGTTAATTAACAGAGCAGGACGGTATTAATTGGCCATTACTGGCAATTACCTGTTACCTTCCAGCCCACTCGTGCTATAATTAAGCATGGACGAGTTGGGCTTAAGTTGCAGAAACTGGGCCGATTTTATGATTAATGCCATTTCCTCACATAACATTATATACACGCCGGAAATAAAACTGTCATTGACACTTCATAACGAATACCATATTCGTTACACTTGTTACGTCCGTCACGGAACGTTTCGCCCAAAACTTAATGTAATCACACCATTAAAAATTACAAATTTTTACCAAATATAATCATTACGATTCATTAAAATAATTAATAATTTTTAACATAAATAATGAACGTTTCGATGAAGCATGACACAAATATTAGCTGACATAAGAGCATTTATATTTCATTCCACATTTTACTTTATTTTACCACTTGAATAGTAAAAATAATTTCTAAAAACATACATTAATATATAAAGCAGATTTATAAAAACGTGTTCTACTAAAATATCTTGTTTCATGTCTACAACCTTTCACAATCCGGTTACAACAAACTAAATACAGGGTGTCCCAAAAGAATGCTAATATTTCATTTCACCTCACTCATTTTTTATGGAATATAAAAGATCTTTCAAATTTGACTTTTTGTATTCTCTTTTAAAATACAGGTAAGGTTGTGAATTCACATAGGGGAAGAGTATTGATTATGCTATTTAAGCTGTGTTAATTATTTATTTAAGAAAATACTTTCCTACATTTCATAAATCAAATATCTTACAGCTTACATACTATATTTATTTAGTTTGTCATGGAGCAAATATTTCTTTTTGGCATATTTCTGTGAAATACCCTATTATGTCTAAAAATTTAGATACAATTTTATTATTAAAGTTAACGGATTAAATTGAATTAGCGTGCTTTATCTGTACACGTTATATGAAATACAGCTATGTACAAGCGTGCAAATTCAATATTTTTTTGCTGACTGACTCGTGCACCGTTTGCATTTCAATAAACATCACAAATAGGTCACGTAATTAGAAATATACGTACATTCCATTACATATAAATATAAAAATTCATGAAACTAGTTTGTAGGAGGATTCCTTCAAGTTTTATAATTCAAACTACTGATTTGAAAAAATATGGGTTAATGTAATGAAATATTGGAGGAGACAATTTGAAAGCATAAGTAACTCAAACTATAATATTATGGGAAATGGAAAGATGCGGATTTCTCTTCAGGTTTTTAATCTTAAATATTAAATTTTGATTGATTGATGAAAGTAAATTTCAATATGTTAAATTAAACAAGTTTCAAAAATAGTGCAACAATGGTAATATTATGCAATGAAGTTAAGTGCTTTCAATAATTCATAAATTATATCCAAATTTAAAAATTATATTTGTGTACACATTTAAATTAGTGCTCATTATCATCGTTGGTTATTCACTGTTAGTGAATTTTTCTCTTGTGTTTGTTACTTTCATGACTCCCTTTCGTAGGGGAGGCCAAGTACCTGAGAGTAACCTTCGACGCCAAAATGACGTAGCGTTCACACCACCAAATGCATTGGGCAGGTGTCGTAGAATGTGCGGAAAAATCTTGGGACTAAACTCTAAAATGACTCTATCTTTACTCTAGGGTGATAACGCTCACAATAGCCTATGGGGCAGTCGTGTGGTGGACTAGGGCAAAGCAAAAGGGGGGTGATAGGACAGCAGCCCATTAAATGTCTTGAATATAACGAGTTGAAGGCAAACGCTGTCACAGCGATGCCACGGTAAAAAAATACAATTTCTAAAGGAAATAAAAGGTACTGATACCGCAAAGAGAAGACTGAGCCGACGAAGAAACCCATCAAAGTAGAATCAAATTGGTTCACGGACTGCTCAAAGACCAACAAATGGATACGAGCAGGTATATACGGTACAAAACCAGAGACAAATATTTTTGTCAGTTTCACCAAGGACACCATGGTGTTCCAAACAGAGGCGATAGCTCTTCACTACTGCACAAGAGAAATAGCAAGAAAAGACAGTAAAAGTAGGTCAATAGCTATATTCTCCGACAGCCAGGCAGTACTAAAAGCAATAAGCTTCACACAGTTAGAATCTAAGCTAGTGTGGTAGTGTATATGTACTCTTAATGAACTTGGCAGTCACAAAACAGCAACAATCACATGGGCCCATGACATGAAGGACATCCAGGAAATTACAAAGCAGACAAACTGGCCAAACAAGGCTTGTCAAAAAGCAGTAATTGGCCCAGAACCCTCCTGCGGCATCTCCAAAACCGCAGTCAAACGATCCATAAAAATGGGTGGAGATACAGGCCCAAACCTGGTGGACGAAACAATTGCCAAAATTCATGACCGAATTTCTGAACCAAGACAGGAAAATGGTCAAAACAATAGTAGGTCTGATGACAGGACACTGCAAGCTCAGCAAAATAGGCCTGGTGGAAGAAGCATCATGCAGATTCTGCCTAGAGGAAGAAAAGGACTCGTTCTACATCGTATGCCATTGCGAGAGCCTAGCAAGGATTAGATATCAAAAGCTGGGCACTACATACCCATGCCTCTCTGACAGGGCTAATAGGACTAATCAAAGAGGCAAAGCTAGAGATGGTCATCTGAGATAAGTAGGGATACACAATAGATTTGAAAAGGTTGTGAAACATTCATGGCTGGGTGGTGTACGTAAAAAATAGTAAATAATATTTACAATTAAAATTAACTACAAGCACACATTGTGTAGTTCTAACGGCTTAAATTGTTCATCCCATTATTCCCAGAACGGAGACAGAAATCAACTATGCTGTTATGTAGAATATATTGAAAAATATACACACAGAATTTTAGGCGGAAGAAGCACCAGTGGAGTTCACTTCTTAAATCATTTTGGGACCAGATTAATAGATATTTAGTGAAAAAAGACCGTTATTAAACATGAAAAAACTACTATGATGACTATATCAACATTTACAAACATTTTATATTTTCGATGTATATTACTGATAATAATTGTAAGTATTTAATTTCTAGAGAATAGTATATGAGAGAAGGCGTTCTACCATAGGGATAAAACAAGTAATATCTGGTGATAAGAAATAGATAGTTTACAACAACGTCATGCGAATATCCATCAAAAGAAGGTTATGCTCTCAATGTGGTGGGATTACAGAGAGGCGTCGTATATTTTCAGCTGCTACCACAGAACCAAACCATCAATACGGCTGTGTATTGTCGCCAATTGGACAATTTGAATGAAGCCATCAACGAAAAGCAGCCAGAATTGGTAAATAGTAAGGGTGTTCCACCATGACAATGCAAGACCACACACAAGTTTAATGTCATGCCAGTAGTTGCTGGAAGTTGGATGGGGTTTGATGGACCATCCACCATACCCACCAGACCATCTGTCTTCTTTGAACGGTAAAATTCAATTCAACCAATAGTGTCAAAAAGCACTTGCTTCATGTTTTTGCTGAGAAAGGCCAGAAGTTCATTGAGCGTGGCATAATAAAGTTACCTGAAAGATGACAAACGGTCATCGAAATGAGATGGTCAATATATAACTGAATAAAATTATTTCTTTCTATAAAAATCGCCTTTAGTTATTATAGTAATAAACTAATATGAGTTAATACTCAATCCAATATACAGAGTAAACCGCTTTGCATTGGATTCGGGGATCATTAAACATTTCTTTTAAATTTCGGATTCAAAAAATAATATTTCTTTTAAGGATAAATAATTAATAAAAATAATAAATATAATTTTCATACGATCTTTTAATTTATTTTTCCTTCGTTATGTCCCTCTTTTTGTTATTATTTATTTTAAGAATTTTTTTATTTTCTTGTCTAATTTAAATTATTTTAAAACATTTTTTTGCTAAGCAAATTTCAATCATTGTTTTGCATTTTTTTTGGTGCAATAACATAAAATACTGTTTAACACAAGTCAGAAAAATATTGAGTAAATTAAAGAAGTTTTAAATTCAAGATTAATTTTAAAAAAATGTAATAGGATTAATAATAATAATAATAATAATAATAATATTTATTTACGGCAAACGCCTATAACACAGGAAGAACATAGTGTATATAAAACAATGTTAATATAAGTAGAATATAAATATATAATACTGTATGTGTAACATGAACATAATAAGAATACAAATTAACATAATATATTGTTAGAAGTAAGTTAAATCAAATACATTAAAATTAATAATAATGTGATATTGTTACATTAAAATCATTAAAATACAAATAGATATGCGGAACAGGAGAAAAAAAAAACCTAAAAATATTATGAGTATGACATCTCAATGATACTAAACTAGTAATGAACTAAAACATTAAGATAATAAAAATAATATAATATAAATAATGATAACATTGCAACAAATTAATAATTCATTAAGTTTTATATTTCAGATAGCGTTTAAAACAGTCCTGGGAATTCCTAAATAGGTCGAACCATTCAAGATTATTAAATTCATTTCCTAGCTCCATTATCCGTGTTAATGAATTATTGTGACCAGACACTGTACTATGTGTAACCGGGTAGAAGAGAGTAGATGATCGCGTCCTTCTAGAGGCAATATGAAATGAAATGGACTGTAGAATGTGTGGAGCATCAATGTGACCATTAACTATCCGTTGAAGTAGACATAGGTCAGCAACAGTTCTTCGTTCAGCAAGTGACTTCATGTTAAGGTCAAGTAGTATCGACGAGTAATCACCTTGGGTATGTTGATGTCCAGATTTATACTCAATGCACCTTAGGAATTTCTTTTGAGTTTGTTCAAGTCGATCAATGTTGATTGCAGTAAAGGGCGTCCAAATTGGTGAATTATATTCAATAATGGAACGAACTAGGGAACAATATAAGGTCTTTAAGCAGGAAATATCCATGTCCCTCCCAATTGACCATACATACCCCCACATTTGTAAGGCCTTTTTTGATATATTAATGATATGATTATTAAAAGTTAGCTTCGAATCAAAAGTAATGCCCAGATCCTTAAATATGCAAACCTTTTCCAAGTTTATTGAACTAATTGAGTAGGTATATGTAATTGGATTACAGCACCTAAACGTTGACATCGAGTAACACTTATTAACATTCAACAGTAGCCGATTAGTGGTGCACCAATCAATAAGTCTATTAAGATCGGCTTGAATATCATTGCAGTCATCACTGGTATTGACAATTTTAAAAAGTTTTAAATCATCTGCATATAAGGCAAAGTTGCAATTTTCTATAATATCAGCCAGGTCATTTACAAATAGAATAAAGAGTACTGGGCCACAATGTGACCCTTGTGGCACTCCAGAGGTAACATGAGTTGGTTTAGATATGTAATTACATATTTTAACATGCTGTACCCTGTTATTTAGGAAGGACGATACCCATGAGAGAGTCGTACGACATAATCCGATAGAATCAAGCTTTCCCAATAGGATATTGATATCAATCCTGTCGAATGCCTTGGTGAAGTCCGTAAATATAGTATCCACCTGACAACGGTTTTCCAAGGCGTCAGATAAAAACTCTTTGTATCCCAGAAGATTGGACAGAGTTGATCTACCAGAGACGAATCCATGTTGATTAGGCGAGATGACTTGCTTTGTACCCCAGGCTAATTGTTTGGCTACCATTTTATCCAACATTTTGGGAATCGTAGATTGGATGCACAAACCCCTATAGTTATTTATAAGAACCCTCGAACCAGATTTATGCCTCGGGACGATATAACTAATCTTCCATGTTTTAGGCACAATTCCTTGATTCAAAGATCTGTTAAACATGAGATAAATTGGACGACATAAAGAAAATAAACAGTTCTGTAGGAAATAACTAGAAATTTTGTCAGGACCACATGTATGAGTAGGTTTTAGACAAATAATTGCATTAAACACATCTTGGATATCAATAACTAATTTACTGTCTAAAGTCATAGAATTTGATTGTTGGCCTTGATGATGATGGGTAACTGTGTCGGAAGTAGTGTATACGCTCGCAAAATAATCAGAAAATAGGTTGACGATGTTAAGTCCATTATCTGCTTTAATATCATTATAATGCATTTCATTTGGATACCCGGATTCATTTTTTAGATCTTTACTGTACTGCCAGAAGTAGCGCGGATTCGATTTTAAAGAGTTTTGAACTTTAAGAAGGTAGTTACTGTAGCAGGTTTTTGATAATCTCTTACACTCATCCCTCAGTTGGGAAAAAACTCGGTAGTCATCGAGTAGACCACCTTGTTTGTAAATGCTATGTGCCTTTTTCTTTTTTTTTTATTAGTGAGATCAGTTCTTTAGTCATCCATCGTGGGTAAGATTTATTATTATGGTAGACATATTTAGATGGTACGAATATATCAAATGCGGTGTAGATAATGTTATAAAATTCTGCAACAGCTGCATCAAAATCTGGATTTGTAGTGAGGAAATTCCAATTAATCGAGTTAAAATAGGAGTTGATCAAGTTATAGTCAGCCTTGTTAAATAATAATATTTTCTCACATGTATTTATGTTATTATTTATAATAGTTGAGAATTCTAATACATACGCGAAATGATGGATACTAGTTGGAAGCAAAGGATCAGGAGTTTTATATATAGATGTATTAGAGAGACTACTGAAACATAAATCGAGAAAGACCCCGCGCGAGTTTGGAATGTCAATAATTTGTGATGCATTGAGGAAGTTATAACAATTAACTATAGTAGATGTTTTTACATCAGTATGATAATTATTTACGTTATCATGCTTTAATCCTGGGAGATTAAAATCACCGAAAATAATTAAATTATGACATCTGTAATTTTCTACAATATTTTCTATACAGTGGCAGTGATTGTGGTATTTCTCAATGTTGGATCCAGGAGGAATATATACACCACCAATAATATATGTGTGCTTATAAAATTTTACCGATATGAATAGATGTTCAATCGAATTATTGCATACAATGAGAGAGGAGTTGAGAGAAGATTTTATGGCAATAAGTATTCCTCCACCTCTTATTCCGCCATCTATCGATCTATTGGATCTGTAGAGGGTATAGTTAGGTAATTGCAATTGACTATTCAAAACATTATCATATAGCCAAGTTTCAACTATAATAATAATATCATAATCGTTTACATTAACAGCTATTTGAAAGTCATTAATTTTAGTGCGTAATCCACCACAATTTTGGTAATATATACTTAGTTTTTTGGGAGAGTTACATTCGGTCTGATGTTGTTTGATAGATACGGCATCCCGTTTCTATAAGCAATACGTGTGTTTAAATCACCATTCGACTTTTTTCTATTTAATTCATCCTTAAGTGACTTATAGTACTCAACCTGTTTCTTAGTCCGATCAGCCTGAAAGATGAAAGTTTTGTTAGGATCAGAGGCATTACTTCGCAACACAATATTAGCGTGTTCCTTATTTTCGAAGATTATTTTTAATGGCCTAGGCTTATTATCAGTTACTTTTTTACCTAGTCGTATAGTTTTAAGAGGTGAAAAGCTAATGTTACGCGATTTAAGTATATTGTTTACTATAATTGTGTCATGGCTCACACGATCTTCAACAACGGAAGAGGCAGATTCATTGAGGTTGAAAATAATAACATTAGAGGCGCGATTAATTCTATCTTCTAATTCAGAGATAGTATTTTCATAATTTTCACAGGTTGAAGAGTGTAATTGACTCAATTCAGATTCATAATTCGATTGTTTATTTTCGAGTTGTAATATTCGCGATTCAATTATATCGAAACGACTCGAGATAAAAGAAATAATTTCTTCTTTGAATAACTCAAATTGTCGAGATAGTATGTGATTAAGTGACTCAATTGTAAGAGAGGAGTTTCCCGGTATGGTATATGGTGAAGTTTTAATGCTACATTTTGGGCAGCACCATTTCTCCATTAAGTTTATGACCTTGGCAATTTCTGTGTCCTTTAATCCACTACATTTGTTATGAATGTGTTTTGCACAATTACCGCCACATTTTATATACGGTGTATTTGGCGTAACACCACGGTCGCAAACACCACAAAAATTTACCATAATAATAGAGAGATAAAATAAGAAAATGAAAATTGAAATAAAATACTATCGAGATTAAATTGAATGTTAGATAATCAAAATAGAAAAATAAACGGGGACACAACACCCAGGGGGCGATCAGGGTGATTAACTTAGACAAAGACAGGTAGCCCACGGAAAGGGTATCACATAAGAATACAGAGGATTAGGTACAAATATTATTTATTCGCGCATTAATAATATCATAGTAAGATAAGAAAAATATGTACATATAAAATAATCAGTTCAATGCCCGTACGCTGGATGCTTTTTGCGAGACAAGGCCGTAGCACGGGCAATCACGGTGGAATTTTACAACAGTAAAATATCAATTTTACGGATTATTATTCGGTGTAATTATTTAAAACTCGCTCACCATATATAAGACGAATAACGTATTCACCACAGCAATTTTCACAATTTTTTAATAACTATTTCCCACTAAAATATGCAAGAATGCAGAGCACGTCTAGGACACATCCACTATTTACACTCTTCACTCGATTGATAAACTAACAAACAAAACACATTAAAATATTATGACATACTTAAATATATATATATATATATAATCAAAAACATACTTAAATACTAAATTAAAATATAAAAAGATAAAATTGAATAGATTGAATAGATAACAACAAACATTTTAAAATATCCTAGGAGCATATTATTTCTGCAGTAAAAAGATAAATTTTGGATGAAGTACAACTTATACAATGTTAAAATAAGAATCCTTAATTCTAGAACAATTGAAAATAATTTATTTACTATACATTGAACAGATATAATGATAAAATTTTAAAAAAAAATTGAGTACCATATGCAGTATAAAGGACATCAAAGCATTTCTTCACGAGACAGATTAAATGTAAAATATATACATATGATAATATAGAGGGATATAAGATTAAACATTTCAATAATATTTAATATTTAAGCCATTTAATAATTATAATAAAGACAATTTTAGTCTTCAGTAATAAAATATTATATTATCATATTCTATGAAAAATTCTGCAAACCAATAAAAAGCATTTTGAGTTAAAAATAATTTACACCATACATCTAAATCTTTTTTTGATAAATTTTGAATTTTAGAAGGCAGGGCATTAAAGAAATTGATACAGTAATATCGCGTGTCCGTTTTGATAATCTGAACGGGTTAACACATATTTCCTTTGATCTAGTCTGTTTTGACTGTTACAATTGTACTTTTCAATATTTTCTTTTATATGCAAGATGCATTCCAATATATAAACACTTGGAACAGTCATTATTTCCAGCCTTGCAATCGCATCTATAGTTGATTTGTGTTAGAACCCGAACAGCTCTTCTTCGTACGCGAAATATGTTTGTCATAATAGATTAATGATATAAATAATATACTGTTTTTAGCATATGTGTAGATATTGATCTTTATAAATTTCTTAAAATATATACTTGTTTTGACAATTTTGCTTCAAGTTCTAGCCCATGTTAAATGTGAGTTTATGTATATACCTAAGAATTTTATTGATGTATTCTCAATTGCTTGATTTCGTTTGAGGGAGAAAAATATTTGAAGTGTTTTATTGCTATTCAATTTTTAGCGATTGTAATCAAATCATGTGTTGATAGTATTCATATCGTTTTGTATTTGCGATTCAACATTTTGTACAGTTTTTCCTTTAAAGAAGATTGTGGTGTTATCTGCATACAAGATTGTTGACCCAAGTGATGGTTGAGAAGGCAAATCATTCATGTAGACTAAAAATAGAAGTGGGCCAAAAATCGAGCCTCAATGGACAACATAATCATATATTTTTCTTCTGAAATTGAATTGTTAAATGATACTTTTTTCCTGAAGCCATATTGAGAATCCGCGAATATATTATTGTTTTCAAAATGAATTGTTATTTACTCGCATAATACACATTCAAATATTTTTGAAAGTATTGGAAAAATACATATTTGGCGGTAATTATTTGCCTCAGATGTATCCCCTTTCTTATGAACTGGAATGCATTTTCCAATTTTTATGCAATCTGGAAAATAAACCTTTTTTATACTTTTATTGATTAAATGAGTTATCGGGCCTACTAAAATATCTAAAGCAATTTTTATTATTTCTAGATTTAATTCATATATATCTTTTCTCGGCTTATTTTTTAATTTACATATAACATCAAGTACCTTGGTGGTAGATACTTCTTTAAAATCAAATTTTGTTGCTTGAGCTAAATTAATGTTAGAACTTAACATAAAATTTAGTGGATGGTTGTTTTGTTTTGGCATTGATTCTAATACTGATTCAGCAACGTTTGCGAAAAATACATTACTCACTTGCAGTTATATTTACATTTTTGTTTACTATTTGTTTACGTGTTTGGTTGTTGAAGTAAAACACTTAAATTTTCAAAACACTTTATTGTTGCTTTTTTGAAAACGCAATTATTGTTTCGCCAGGCGAAGAAATAGTCACCATTTAAGTGTTTTACTTCAACAACCAAACAAGTGAATATGAATTTTCAACATATAACAGCCTCATCAGTTATATTATTACTCTTTGTTTATTGTTGACTTTGATTTTATGAGATTCCAGATAGCTTTTGAATGATTGGAAAAGGATTGGATGTATTTATCGTTGGCTTTCTTTTGTGCCTCTTTCATGCGATTTTTGTAAACGATGTTGAGTTTCTTTTTTACTGAGAAACTGTGTAATCATTTTTATATTGTTTACTAATATTCCTAAGTAACTGTACCTTTTCTCTTAATTGTTTTAGATCTGATCCAACCCAGTGAACATTAGATTTTTCTTGAGAATGATAGATTTCTCGATCTGGGAAAAGCGTAATTTAGCCTCTGTATTAAAATATCCCAACCTTCATTTACTTCGCTTGAAAATTGACATAGATCAGTCCAATCAAAACTATCTAAGATATTATAGAATAAGAACCTACCATATTATGTGATTATCCTTACAATTTGTTTATTTTTAGTATTGTTTGTGATAAGTTCAATGCATATTCCTTGATGGTCTGATACTCCCAAATCCACCAGTTCCATATTCTCCATACTCGTATTAGAAACTTCCAAATCAAAAACATTTGAAAATAAGTTATCAATAGAATTGCCTTGTAGGACATACTGTTAATTTTTGCAAGCTATAACTTGTGAAAAGATTACATAATTGAGTTGCTCTATTATCATTTTTAATAAAATGTACATTGAAATCGCCACAAATATAAATCTTTGATTTTACATGTATCTTATTTAACATTATTTTATAAATATATACAATAATCTTTATTTGGACACATTTACAATATGTAATAACATTTAACATACAAATAAATAAATGGTGTTAGTCCGTCAGGGCTATAGACCTGAGGTCTTTCAGCCCAAGTTGGTCTCTCTTCAGAGCGAATAAATCTTTCGCCTTTTTTAAATATTTAATTAAATTTTTGTAAATTTTCAACTGCTTCTTCTTTATGAAATTTTCCAACTACTGAATAATATTCTTAATCAATATTCTTCTGATAAATTTATTAACTGTTTTAAATTCTTTATTTTGAAATTTTCTAATTGTTCAATTTATATGTATATTTATATGTATATAAGTTTAAGCAGTGTTATATATTAATTATTCAATCTAGATATTTTTTGTGTAAAATTTCAGCGGTTATTAGTAAATTTAAATGATTTCTTGTCTACAACTGTTTTTACAGATTTTCAATTGTTTTCTTTTACCTTAATGATATTTCTTCCTTTATGGACAATAAGAAATTTCTACTATTTTATTTTTCAAAAAAAAATCAATAATTTTTTTGTTGCAAATATCATTTCTGTGCCGATTGTTAACTGTTTCTCTACTGATATATCCAACGGTCTTTTTTACTTTCCCTATATACGAAGTATATATAGGGGAAGTATTGTGATCGTGATTTTTTTTGAAATTTTTTTTTGCGGAAATATCCGTTTTGAGGTCTCCTGAGTCCATTACACTAATTTCTGGAAAAAAAAATTTTGTGTCTGTGTGTGTGTCTGTCTGTCTGTCTGTCGGTGGGCGCTGTATCTCAAAAACGAATTATCGGTTTGAGATGAAACTTCAAACTTAAGGTTTTATCGTTAAAAACTGGAACTGAAAAGCTTTTGGTAAATATTCATAGACCGGAAGTGGATGTTTACTCGAGGCGTTTTTTTGTTTATTCGTGATATTTTTCTAAATATGAAAAATTTTGAAAAATCATTCAAACAAAAGTTAAAGGGAATGAAAAACTGAATAAGTTTAATTAAAACATATTTTTCATAAAATTCTTAACTTTTGAGAAAAATAATAAAAATTGAAAATTTTGACATTTTTTGGCAATTGCTAATAAAGTATTAGAGTTACATGAAACTTGTATTATAAATAATTGTAGAGAATTCAAAAGTGAACAAATTATTAAGAATAGCCTTTTTGCGTAAACCTCATAGTTTTCGAGTAAAATATAGGGAAAGTACTATGATGGTCACATCACCATTTTTTAAATTATTTTTTAACATTTATGCTAATTTTCAATTATTGGCTTTGCTAAATAGTAATACGTTCTTCGTGAACAAAATTTCATTCATTTTTTTAATTCAGAATATGTAAATTTTTACCTTTTCAACTGTTTCCAGGTTTCGCTATGTATAATTTTAATTATTTTTTGAAGTTTTTTTGTGTAGATATATTTTTTATATATTATTAGGTATTTTCATTTTCCCTTTTTTTTAAGTGGTATATTTTATAAAACATCTAATAGTCATTATTTTAGTAGTAGTAGTTGTGTTTGGCTATCGAACACGTGGTCCTTCCGCCGTGTTATTTGTGAATTTGTGTGTGTGTAAATGTTACTTTAAAGGATCGCTCCCGTCACTCTAAAACGCCATTAATTGTATCCCAATGGCGAATGGTACCGGTCACCCATCCAGCTGCTGACCAGAAGTAAAGTTGCTGTACTCTCGCCATCGCTGGTTCGGCTGCAACCGGCATTTGATTTAATTTATTTTTTAATGGTTTTTTAAATATTTATTTCTTAGAAAATTAATATTAGTGAGTTCTATTTCAATTGTTTTCTTTCCTAAATATTTATACCTTCTTATAATCAATTGGAAGAATTTTCAACACGTTTTTAAATTTAGAATAAAATGGAATTTACTTTTGAACTGTTTTCAGGTTTATTTATGTATAATTTCATCTGTTTTTCATTTTTCTTAATTGATAATTTTTTCAACAGACTTCTTTTTAGCTTTTTTTTAAGAGAATATACAAAACATTTATTATTCATTTTTGAGAATTTATTAACTATTCATTATTTTCAGAAATTTTCAATTGCCTGTTTTTATTAAACTTATAAAAACTATCAACTGTTTTACAGCTTTTTGTACAATTCCAGCTAATTTTAAATAAAATGATTAATTTTCGTTTGTAATTAACTTCAGTTGTTTTTTTATAAATTAACTAACACTTTTTAGCTATTTTTTTTAGAAAATTGGCATTTTGGGCAAACGTTTTTGTGTTCTCTTAATCAATTGAAAGAATTTCTCAATTTATTGTTTTCAAAAAGTTTTAATTGTGTTCTTTTCAAAAACTCCAATAATTTTAAAGCAAGTCAAAAGATTGTAACTGCTTCTAATTGCCAAATTGTAATAATTCTTTGGATATTTTTATTTTTTTTTGTCTTTTTCCTACTACATTTTTTTTATTTCTAAAAGAAACAAGACAGTTGAAAGAGTTTAAAATTCTCTTTCAACTATTTTGTTTTTATCCAACAGTTTTCAGTTATATTTTGCGATTTTTCTAAACAAATTTAAAATTGTTTTAGGGTAATGTAATGTGTTTCTTAAATTTTTAATTATGTTTAGAAATTTTCTTATTATAAAACTGCAAAGCAAATTGAAATTTCTTAGAAAATTTTCAACTTACTATACAGTTTTTTTGTATAATTTCAACTATTTTATAAAATATGTATTATTTTTTCGTCCGTAGAAATTTTTTAATATTTTTAAGCAATTTTTTGCTGATTATTAGTTATATTTTTGAAATTTCGGATACTAATCCGAAATTTTTTCAGTTATATTTTAACTTCTTTTAGCAAATAATAATATATAATAATAATAATTCTTTATTAGGGCAGACCATTGAATAATACATATATCATACACATATAAAAAATATATACATTCAAATAACAATACTATATAATAAACTATATATAAACCAAAATCAAAAAGTATGTGAAATAAAAAGGATTAAATACTTATTACAATCAAATATCTCTAGAGAAATTAATGGAATTAAACAAATTATTTTAAATTTATTTAATAAGACACCAAAACAATCTATTAACTCGCTAACTGAATTAACATTTCTTATCAGTGTGTTTTGAGGGCTATTATAGCCAATCAGTGTAATGTGGTGTACCTCTGCAAGAAGTTTTTGTTGTCTAGTTGAACGAATTAGAACGTTAAAAGCAATAGATGACAATATATATGAGCAAAATATCAGTCCATTCAGTATACGATATGCAAAACGTAATAAATAACTTCTTCGCTTTTCAAGAGGCAGCAAAAAAAGATATGTAAGAAGTATGTCATAATTATTATTATCAAACAAAAGCTTTGACCGTTAGCAGATAAGTTTATTTAATTATGCAACAATAGTCTAAAATGAGTCTGTCTAAGGTAGAGTATAATGTCAAAAAAGTATCTAACGGGTGTCCAACAATTATTGCAGTCCCGGATGGCGTTGGAATCAAAAACGTAGGTCAATTATTTCATGTGCCAAATAAATGAACTGACATTTTAATTGTCAAACATAACTTAAATGTGCATTAAAAATGTCAGTTCATTTATTTGCAACATGTAAGAATCGACCTACGTTTTTTATTCCAACGCCACCCGGGACTGCAATAATTGTTGGACACCCGTTATATATTTATGTATACTAACGCCGTAAAAACCCTAATGTTTGTAAAGCTTTTGCTATATTTAAATTTAATTGTTCATTAAATTGTTTTTGCTGTAAAATATAACGTCTAAATCATTAATGATATAAAGGATTGCAATCTATAAAATAGACAGTCGGTACAAATAGACCTTGTTTATTTAGAAAATCGTATTCATATACATTTAGTTATGTTGAAATGAAAGTCATTATTAGAGTACCATATCTTACGTTGATCCAGATTATTTTACAAGATGCGACAATCTTCACTAATGGCGATTTTACGATACAGCTTAATATCATCTGCATAGAGTAAGAGCTTTGGTTAAATGTCTTTACCAATATCATTAATAAAGATGAGAAATAGCAGTGACCCAAAGTGAGACCCTTAAGGCATACCAGAAGTTTCGTTTATTACAGAATTAGAAACTGCATCGTTTATTTTCACCACATGTTGTTTACAGCTAATGAAAGATAGAAGCCATTCAATCATGTTAAAGTTTACACTGACTAACTTCAAATGCTTCACTAAAGATCGACCACTGTCCCTTCCTCCATTGCATCGATAATAAAATTTGAATATACAAACAAGTTAGAAGCTGTAGATCGTGATGGAAAAAATCCATGTTGTTGCTCACATATCAGTGACTTTAAAAATTTTAACATATACTTCGCAAACAACTTATCCAACAATTTAGAAAAACTTGATTGAATGACTATAGCTCTATAATTGTTAGCAAACTTCTTTAAGCCTGCTTTAAAAACAGGAACAGTGTAGCATTGCTTCCAAAGAAGTGAGAAGAATCCATCTCTGAGTTTGCGGCAAGTGTTCCGTACGCCATGCTGGATGGAAAACCTCTGCAACAGTCTAATCATTTAAAATTTCTGTAAGCTGTCAGTCTATCTTTAATAAAACTTATTAAAGATTTCGAGAACCAACCAGAAAAATGAGAATTTAATTTCTTTCGGTAATTTATTTTAGAAAATGTTTTCCTTTACAGTTGTATTTTTTTATAAAACTCAAAGGCAAATTGAATTGGTTTTAGAAAAATGTTTGTATAATTATTTTTTAAAGGACAATTTATCTGCTTATGAAACATTTTTGTATCCCCTACCAGTTCATCAATTTTTAAACAATAAAGAACTACTAAATGTATATAATAATGAATGATTATTAGTTAAATTTATCAACCCATTCCGACTCGGCGCTTTCATGACAGAGCGTACGTTAATTAATATTGACGAAAGATCAAATGTTAATTAATATTAATTATTACTTCGGCAGGATGTTTCCTAAAATCACAAACTCAATTTACACACCGCCGTTAAACACTGTTAGTCTCACGTCTCTCACGGCTCCAATATCATATCATTATCTTACATTATTGATGTTGTTACATCATTGTGCAGCGACGTCGTCTGTTCGCAGGGAGATAAGTTTCGCGCAACTCACCCCCTCAGGCTTCAGTGCTTACATAACACACGTAAGTCCCTAATTACGGCCGTGTGCGCGTTACACAAGGTGTGAACTAAAGCGTGCGAAACAATTCGCACGGAATTTCGAGACAACGCGCTTGACTTTAATTTACAATGCGATTAACAAGCTGGGAGAATTAGTGTGAAGGAGAAGGTTTTAATTATGCCACAAAATATTATTAAAGTGCACCACAAAATAGTTTAGTGCAATTAAAAATACAAATGCGTAGTGGCAGCCATGACTAGGTGGCAACACTGACTTTGAGGATGTAACGACTCCGCCATTTTGGTAACAATACAAAGCAAATTGTGGATGAAGCCTAATTAGGTAAATAAGCAGAATACTGGCCAGATACAATTTTCAATAAGTTTATGAGGGCCCTTAATACGCTAATGAGGTGTGGTAAGCTGTTTCATTACATGGGATCATTCGACTTTATTTTTTGAAATGAACAGGGAATCAAAGTAACTGTCAGTGCGGGTCGTCACGTTTAGACGTTACAATATTTCGATACACCTGAATTGAAAAATTTTCGACATGTTCAGGATGCCTAGTTTCAACAGGATGGAGCGACATAATACCCTTCAATTTATGATCTGTTAGAATTATTTGGTAACCTTTGGATTCAAGATTTGATAACATTTTCTTGCTTCTACTAGGGTTAATCTATCCAAAAATATGAAGGATTGTCTTCTATTTCCTTACTCGGATTGATGTGGTGGGAGGAAAACCTAGCAAGTTGACGAAGCTTTGCACTACGAGAAATATATGGCTCTAATGCAATTTTTTGAGCTAAATCATGAGATAGTATGTGCTTTGGACAGGATTTATCAATGGACATATGCAAATCAATGCAAATTCAAATCATTCAAGATCTTTAATAAGAATGGCTCAATCTATTATTTTTTAAGTTGGTCAATTAAATATTTAGCTACAATACATTTTTATGCAAACTAATTCAGCAATCAAATATTAATTTAAGAAGGAAAACAAATTTAGCTGAATATAATTCAATTTGGGACAAAATACAGACAAGAAATTTAATGTTTCAACAGAAGACTTTCGATTAAATAAGGCACATAACTCAACCTTAATTCTCAGACAAGAGGTACAATATAAATGTTTAATTCCAGGAAAGTAAATTAAAATGCATATTCATATGAATTCATACAAACAATTTGTTTACAAAAAAAGCACATGGGCATAAAAAAGGTCGAATTAATACTAGATTAATCAATGGAAATTAAAAACCATGAAAAATTTCCATTGTTCGCTACGGGCGAAAAACGGACTTTCACTGGAACGACAATGAAAAAAAAAAAGGTGAGCAGACAATAAGTGGGAAATTTATTATTATACGGTGTGGTGGTCGGGGATTTGTTCTGTGCGGGATTTTGCGCATTTGCATACATTATTTCATGCACGTAGAAACTCCACTGGTAGGCATTAGCGCAAATACCTATTGCGTTTTTTTGGGCAATTTGTATTCGGTGGGGCTTTATTCAAATTAGCGATGTCATGTTCGAGTTTGCAGCGGAAGCCCTGGCCCAAAGAAAACCATTTATAAAATACGTGAATACATCGCAATGAAAAAATAGCACAAGCAAATTTAATTAAGTTCTTTTATAAAGAAGTTACTTAAAAATAACAGTTGAATTTTGCAAGAGATTAATTTAGAAAATTAAATTACCATATTTCTCTTTAAAAGATGTTAGTTACTTAAAAATAAAGTTTAGATTTTGCGTGAAATAAATTATAAGTTTTTTTTTGCAGGGATGCTAGTTACTAAATTATTGTTGGAATGTTTTAAGAGCTTAATGTTTACTAAAAAATCTTGTAAGTGATTACGTAATATTTTTTGTAACACTTACTTAATTAGTTGGAAATGTTTTGTGCGCTGGAAAAGTGCTCACCTGAAACAGAAAAGAAAATATGAAATCATCACTTTTACTTTACATAACCTGTGAATTAAATCTCTACTACGATAATGGGCATTGTGCTTCAAATTGCGACGTCTTGCAATTATTCCATTCAATGTGGTAACCGCAGACTTTCTATGAAATAATTGCAATCAGTTACAATAAAGAGTGTAAGGCATCATTAATTTTAACGAAGAAAAAGTAATGATAAATCACACAATCAATAAATAAAGCATTAATTATTATTTTACACAATGATTCAGCGGATTGGATTCCCATCATCTAAATCTACTACAATTAAACTTACTTAAGTCAAAACAAACTTTTAATTTTGCTGCAATTATCGAAGAATATTTGATTTTTATGAATGTAAAAGTTAATTCATGATTAACAGCAAAATATTACATAGGTTATCCAACCAATCAAATTGTAAAAAGTAAGTAATTAACGTAAAAACGGATTAGTTTTCCCAAATTATTATTAGCGTTCTCGGCATCTTGATTCGATTTATACTGTAATTTACTGAGCTTATTAAGTACTAAAAAAATGATTTCGTCAACCAAATGTGATTTTAGTAAGATAAACAGGATGTAGCAAAAACAGCTTATTTCAATATTAGGTGCATATTTAGTAGAATGGTAAGATTAGGGTAATTGTAAAACATAAGTTGTAATAGTAATTTTTATTGAGTTCAAAATGTATACAAAACTGCTGATAGTAGTGAGGATTAGTTTAGTTTAGTTTAGTTTAGATTATCACTATATCTTAGTTGAAGATTTCCTATTATTGTTGAAACTGATAATCATCTTATAAATGCAATTAATTTTAAAACTTTTAGAGTCGTTATTCCATTTTGATATTGAAGAAACATGAAATATTAGGATTCCTTTAAAATATTTCTTCAAAAAGTTTTAAAATAACTTGGTTGAACATTTTTAAATTTTTGTATTATTCTTAAAGTTGACAGGCATGTTTTCTTAACTCTTGATAACTATTATCCATCATAGTGTTAAATTATCCTTAATTTTGACCGTTTATAAAGTCATGTTTTAATGGTTTCATTGTTTTTCTTTGGGTAAAAACTTATTTTCTTAACATGCTATTTGTTGCTAAATTTTAACAGATTTTAAAAATATCTTTCTCAAAATGTTTCATTTATTTTCTTATATTTGAGTAAATTTTAAAATGTTATAAAATGTTTTAAAATCTTATAGTCAAGGCTGAAAGACCTACGGTCGATAGCCTTGAAGAAAAAGAAAAAGAAGAAGACGAAGAATCACGAAAATTGTTATAATTATATGTAACTACTATCTTCAATAAAGATGTTTTCTCTCTCTTGTACTCAAGTTGATTATGTTTTTTATTCCAACAGTTTTTAAACTAGAATTAAGAATGCTATTTTGGAAAGCTCTCAACTTTTTTAAATTTACTTTCAACTGAGAAAATTCTAAGTATTTTGAAACAAAGTAAAAATAATATAATGTTTGTAAAGCTTCTAATTCTTAGTAACAAAATTCCAAGTAAGGTTACAACTGATTTTATTCTTCTCAAATCTTCTTTTTGTGTAAAATTTTAAATATTTTAAAACAATTATTGATTTCTTTTTTTGTAATACCTCTAAAAAATTTTGTTTTTCAATTGTTTTTTTCCTACTTTGAAGTTATCAATTGTTTCTTATTTGAGAAATTTTCTATTGTCCATTTTTAATTGTGTTTTTTCTAATTCCAACTATTTATTTTTCTCGGGGAAGTTCAATTGCTTTTTTAATAGTTTTAAAGACTTAAGTAAGTATAATAATTTAAATACAATTATAATTGTTTTTTGTGGATTGTAGAGTGGGTTACTAGAATGTAGGATTTTGATTAGGAGATGATGGAGAGTTGAGGGGCGACATTGGGAGAAGAGGATAGCACTATAATCTAGCAAGGGGCGGCAAATCGCTTTATATATATTGACGGCCGTTTGTTTTGAAATTTCTTGATTTTTATACGTAAGGGAACGGAAATGCCGCGTTCTTACTTTTAGTTTCGATTTAATGGAAAAGGCATAGGGTTTGAAAGATAATTTGGAATCAAATATTATATCAAGGTATTTACAAGTGTGGGAGGGGGAAATGTTGTACGGATTTTGATTTTAGGTTTGAAGGGTTACTTTCGATACGCCACTTGGAAAACCATATTTCGAGGAAATTAAGAGATAATTGAAGATAACTAATGCATTGTCATCGGCGAAAAGGAGTGGATATAAGTTTGGATTAAAGATATCAGGATCAGAGTTGAAAATATTTGAGCAATATAGGTTGTATAAAATGGGCGAAAGAGGGGAGCCTTGAGGGACACCTTGTTGAATATTAAAGGAATGGGAGTAGACTGGCGGAATTTAACTTTACAGAAGCGATTTGTTAGGAGTTCGTGGATTAAAATGATAAGGTGGCGGAGCATATTTAACAGTGCACATTTGTAAAGCAGACCTCGATGTCAAACAGAGTCTAACGCTTTTTTAATATCTAAGATGGCTAAGGCGGACGATTGGCCTTCGAGCTGGTTTGTTTGAATGTTGGAAGTTAGGATAGCTAGAGGGAGAGTGGTTGATTTGTTGGGTAGGAATCCGAATTGATATTTAGAGATGGAAGAAATTGTGCATTTAAGGATTTTTTTGTTTTATCAGGGATTCGAAAAGTTTAGCTAGGACTGGGACGATAATTAGAAACATATGAAGGATCCATGTCTGGTTTTGGGATACAAACAATTATTCCTAATTTCCATTCGGGAGGAATATATTGGTTGATGTAACAAAAGTTAAGGATTTTTAGGATAAGATCGTGGACAGGATATGGTAGTTTTTTAATTATAGAACGAGGAATATTGTCGTGGGCAGGAGTTGAGTTTTTACCAGAGTTCAATATTGTAACATAGTCTGTTTCGTCAATTTTGTCGTCGGTTGAAGGGGTAATATGTTTTTTGTCAAACGTGTCGTACCAGTTGTTTACTATGTCTTCAAAATTGTTGTCAAAGTTATTGCTATTTAATTTTTGAAAAATCGTTTTAAAATGATGTGCGAATGTCTTGGAGATTTTTAAATTGTCTATGAGTATTGTATTGTTTCTGGGATCTTTTATATTGTTGTTTTTTCGGATTTCTTGTACTTTGTCAGTTTTTTTATTAGCGTCCAGTAAGTCTTTCCTTTATAAGTCTTAGAACTAATTTAGCAAGGGTAATATCTATAATATTGCATTTTTAGGATGAGAAAGTGACGCATAATAGATTCGGATAAGGCAGAGTTAAACTCGTAGATGGCGGATAGGAATATAGGCGAATTAATATTGGATTTATTTAATACGTCCTCAATTACTTTGTCGATGTTGCAGTTTTGAAAATTATATATGAACTCTGTAGGAGTGATTTAAATTTGAACTGTTTTTTCTAATTTAATTTTATCAATTGTGAGAAATTTTTCACTCGATGTTTTTTTGGTTCGTGAAGAGTATAGTAATATAAATAACTCTCGTGCATTCTTTCTTCACACTTTATTTTTTATAAATATATATCTAAGCATAGAAAATAAAGCGTGATGAAAATACAACAGTGTTATTTAAATTTTTCGCTGTTTTAAGTAATTTTTATATATTTTTTTAAAATTAGAACCATTTTAAAATTTATCTAAAATGGTTAAAAAATCTTATCTTGAGAAGGTTTTTTACTTTTTTACAAACGTTTCCCAAGTTTAAAATCGTATTTTATAGATAGTAAGCAACTGTTTATTAAAACAAATATCAATTTTATTTAAACTTTCAAATAATCTAACTATTTTAATTCCTAAGCAATTTTTTATCAAACGGTTTCAAATAATAATTTTAGCAAATCATAATTAAGATTTGTTCAAATTATAATTGAAAACGTTCGATAAAAAACTGCTTTAAAATTATTGTATTATCTTTTTAAATTTTCAGTTTTTTTTAACAGATTAATTTTTTGTAAAATTTTTAAACAAGTCTACTGATACTTCTCTTATTAATTCATTCTTCTTACAGAAAATTTTTATTTAAGATTTTTTAATAATTCCAATTATTTAATTTTTTTAGTTTTTAATTTTGTTTCTTAATAAAATATAATTTTGTTTCAAGCATTTTTATGTAAGTTTTAGTTTTAAGAGAATTTAAAAATATTTTTATAGAAGGTTTTCAATTGTTTTTTCTTATAAAATTTTAGCTACTTTAGCTACTTTTTAGGTAATTTCAAATTAAAACACTAAACTAAACAAGTGTTTTAATTTGAAATTACCTAATATTATAATTTCGTTTCATCAAGAGTGCAGTGAAGAAAGTATACCGTACAATTATTTTTATTTAAAAAACACAATTTTTTTCACTATTGCTTTTAATAAATTTTCATTTTTTTATAGTTTTAGATACTTCTAAACAGCTTTTAACTTTTTTCTTGGAATTCTTTATTGTTGTTTTTATCAATTGTTTCTTCCTTGAAACTTTTCCAATGTTCTTTTTTTATAGTAATGTAATTTTTTCTCTTAATTCTAACTATTTATGAGTAAATTTTAAAATGTTTTCAAATACGATTAATTAATTTCTCATTTAACCCATTGTGAAACATTTTTGTATTAATTAGAACGTTGATTGAAACTTTTGGTTTTGTTTCGGTTGTGTTTATTTTTCTTCGACTATATTATCCTCCAAGAAATTTTGTACATATCTTCTTGAGAAAGACATGCAGTCGAAACTAGTAGGAGAAAAATAAAAACAAGTGAAACAAAACCAAGAGTTTTAATCAGTATCATTCTGTTTTCAAATATTTCATTTTATTTTAAACACATATTGAAACACTTACTATGTTTTTACCACAATTAAAAAACATAGTTAGTTTCAATATTTGTTAAAATATGGATTACCACGTAGTAACGGTCAGACCCATCATGGAATTTTATTTTAATTTTTTGCCAAACATTTTAAGGAATTTTTAAGTATCTTTTTAGAAAGTTGTCAACAGACTTGAAATAAAATTTGAAATGTTTTTTTTCTGAAATTCTAAGTATGTTTAAGTAAAGTTTTAATTAATATATGCTTTTAGAATTTTAGTAATTATTTAATAACAGATTTTCAAGCATCTGTTTTTCTTAAAATTTGTTTTTCCCTTTCTCAGAAAATCTAATTTTTTAAAATTAATAATTTGTAAAATTAATCCTAGGCTACACTCTTAATGGAACTGGCATTTCACAGGGTTATTAAAATTATGACACTTGTTGTATTCCATGTGTTTATTGGCAGTTTTCTCACACGTGTTTCGAGTTATTACACTCATTTTCAAACTTCCTAGTTAAAGGAAGAGAAGTTGATCGACGGGACAGGAATCCAAATTGATATTTGGGGATGTGGTTAGAAATTAGAGAAAGGATTTTGGTTTTAAGGAGGGATTCATTTATTGGAAATTTTTTCGAATATTTTTAAAATTGTTTTGTTTGTGATAGTTCAATTGTTTCTTTTTTGTAAAAGAAATCTAAGCGTTTTTATGTAAATTTTACGTGAAAAATAAGAAATGATTTATCAGTAATAAACACCAATAAATAAATAAGATTTTTTAAGTTTAAAATATCTATAAAATTGTTTTTCTGTCTTAAAGTTTACATTGTGTTTCCTAATAAATTGTTTTATTTTATTTCAAGTATATTTATGCAAATTTTAGTTTAATAATGTTTTTTAAATTTTCAATTCTATTTTGGTCAAATTTTAGCTCATTTTAAATAAATATAAATAAATAAATTATAAATTATGTTTAATTAATTAATTTTTTAAGCTTTTTAACGGGGTTTTATAAAACATTCTTCTTGTTTTATTTATTTACATTTTTCTTTAAATTGAATGTTTTTTCATTTATTTACAGATTTTCAATTGTTTGTTGTGGTAAAACTTTACGGGTGTGAAGTTAGCAATAGATTCCAGCAATAGATTTAAAAAATTAATATTTTCAAAGTGTGGTAATAAAAAATTTAAATATTTTAACAGTACGTTCTAGGGCATATAATCCGTATAATTACCACACAACCAACCCTAATTTTCAACCCCATTTTAAAAAGTTGGGACTTAGTCACATACAAAGAAATGATCATATTTCAAATTAAAATTAAACAATGCTCCCAACTTGCCATAACGAAAATAAATATACCGTTGGACAGTGCACATCGTTAGCTATCCAATGCAAAAATAAAATTTGGGCCACCACCTTCGTAACTTAAAAAAAATAATTTGTACTTAGTAACATACAAAGAAATGCGTATAATTCAAATTAAAATTAAACAATGCTCCCAACTTGTCATAACGAAAATAAATATACGGTTGGACAGTGCACACCCTTAGCTATCCAATTCAAAAATAACATTTGGGCCACCACCTTCGGAACTTAGAAAAATAATAATTTGTACTTAGTCACATACAAAGAAATGCGTATATTTCAAATTAAAATTAAACAATGCTCCCAACTTCCCATAACGAAAATAAATATACGGTTGGACAATGCACACCCTTAGCTATCCAATGCAAAAATAAAATTTGGGCCACCACCTTTGGAACTTAGAAAAAGAAATAATTTTTACTTAGTCACATACAAAGAAATGCGTATATTTCAAATTAAAATTAAACAATGCTCCCAACTTCCCATAACGAAAATAAATATAAGGTTGGACAATGCACACCCTTAGCTATCCAATGCAAAAATAAAATTTGGGCCACCACCTTTGGAACTTAGAAAAAGAAATAATTTTTACTTAGTCACATACAAAGAAATGCGTATATTTCAAATTAAAATTAAACAATGCTCCCAACTTGCCATAACGAAAATAAATATACCGTTGGACAGTGCACATCCTTAGCTATCCAATGCAAAAATAAAATTTGGGCCAATAGCTTCGTAACTTAAAAAAAATAATTTGTACTTAGTAACATACAAAGAAATGCGTATATTTCAAATTAAAATTAAACAATGCTCCCAACTTCCCATAACGAAAATAAATATAAGGTTGGACAATGCACACCCTTAGCTATCCAATGCAAAAATAAAATTTGGGCCACCACCTTTGGAACTTAGAAAAAGAAATAATTTGTACTTAGTCACATACAAAGAAATGCGTATATTTCAAATTAAAATTAAACAATGCTCCCAACTTGCCATAACGAAAATAAATATATCGTTGGACAGTGCACATCCTTAGCTATCCAATGCAAAAATAAAATTTGGGCAACCACCTTCGTAACTTAAAAAAAAAATAATTTGTACTTAGTAACATACAAAGAAATGCGTATATTTAAAATTAAAATTAAACAATGCTCCCAACTTGCCATAACGAAAATAAATATACGGTTGGACAGTGCACACCCTTAGCTATCCAATGCAAAAATAAAATTTGGGCCACCACCTTCGGAACTTAGAAAAAAAATAATTTGTACTTAGTCACATACAAAGAAATGCGTATATTTCAAATTAAAATTAAACAATGCTCTTAACTTCCCATAACGAAAATAAATATAAGGTTGGACAATGCACACCCTTAGCTATCCAATGCAAAAATAAAATTTGGGCCACCACCTTTGGAACTTAGAAAAAGAAATAATTTTTACTTAGTCACATACAAAGAAATGCGTATATTTCAAATTAAAATTAAACAATGCTCCCAACTTGCCATAACGAAAATTAATATACCGTTGGACAGTGCACATCCTTAGCTATCCAATGCAAAAATAAAATTTGGGCCACCACCTTCGTAACTTAAAAAAAAAAATAATTTGTACTTAGTAACATACAAAGAAATGCGTATATTTCAAATTAAAATTAAACAATGCTCCCAACTTGCCATAACGAAAATAAATATACCGTTGGACAGTGCACATCCTTAGCTATCCAATGCAAAAATAAAATTTGGGCCACCACCTTCGTAACTTAAAAAAAAATAATTTGTACTTAGTAACATACAAAGAAATGCGTATATTTCAAATTAAAATTAAACAATGCTCCCAACTTGCCATAACGAAAATAAATATACGGTTGGACAGTGCACACCCTTAGCTATACAATGCAAAAATAAAATTAGGGCCACCACCTTCGGAACTTAGAAAAAAAATAATTTGTACTTAGTCACATACAAAGAAATGCGTATATTTCAAATTAAAATTAAACAATGCTCCCAACTTGCCATAACGAAAATAAATATACAGTTTACCACATTCGAAACTTATAAAAAATAACATATGGGTCACTGCATATTGAGCTTGAGAAAGAAATTTGTTTTTCAAAAATAATACGATCAGATGCAATTTTAGGAGAAATAATTCTCATGATTTGAGTCACTGTAGGGTTGTTTTATGTCGATTACAACATAATTCACAAATTGTTGCAAATTGTTGGTCTGTTATACAAACTTCGCAACAATATCTGTTGCATAGGTTGCATCGAACGTCATAGTTAATTTCTGCACAATAAAGACACACTTTTGAAATATCATCGGATTTTTGTATAATTATATTTTGTAGTGTGGTGCGATATGCTGTTTTATTTAATGTAGGGTCCCATTTATAATTATTCAACAAAACACCGCTATAATATATAATATACATACCACAGTTCCATGTATCATTTTGTATTGGAAATTCTTCTTTATTCTTGTCTACATCTGTAATGGATTTGTCTAGTCCAATGGAATATAAAAATGGTAATAATTTTCTAAAAATTGTTTTGCCGCTTCGGCTTTTCCTGGAAAGAGGATCAAAATATAATGTTTTATTTTTTAGAACGTCGATATACAGTAATGTCCAATGATTCTGGATTAAAACTGGAAACAAAAATATTGTTTTACCGTTAGGATCATACTTAAAATAATCTGTATTTAATAACCGTGTCACTTCATATTCCATAAATATTTTAACAGTATTTCGTTCAAAAAAGTTAATATATAATCAACTAGAAAGTTATCCAGCCTCATATCGTCATGATTCTTATGATAATCTAGTGTTGAATAACTTTCATAATATAATTTATTTTTGCCATATTTGGCTACAACATAATTTTTATTTAATTTTTGAACATTTGGTTCTGTAGAAATATATTTAACGGATGTTTTCTTAGAATCAACTTTCATTTTTGATATCGTTTTCGCTTTAAAGTAAGAATGATTTTCTTTTTTTCTTTTACACCACGTTTCTTCAATTTCAGCTTTGGGGTGCTTCCGTTTACTGGCACATCGATTTCTATTGATATTCTGTATTAACTCTCGGTATTCATTAAGAGTATAATCTCTTATCTTTCTAACGAATCTAGAAGCCTTTTCGTGTAATTGACCTTGCATAATTTTGTTTTTAGTTATTCCAAACCAATTTTCCACGAAGGAATTATGTTTTTTTTCGTATATTAAACTTGTCCACATAGGGACAAATGGGACATAATGTTTCAAAAATAGATCAGCGAACTTGTCTGAATAATATTTATTGAGTTTCAATGTTTTGTCAATTTTTTCTTTTGCAATATTTAGAAAAACATTATTAAAATATTGGTAAAATAAATTATTTTGATAAAATGTATGCCAGTTTGTATTTATTTCAATTGGAAGGTCATCGTATTCTTCATCACATGGTAATTTTGTTTTAATTAAATTATGAAAATGAATGTGAAATGATTCCGTCTCATATTTAACAACAGTTATATAAAAGAAACTATATAAATATTTTTTAAATCAATAAAATCATTAATTGAGTAAAATGATGCTACCATCTCCTTCATTAACGTCCTAACGTATTTGTCACCATAAAATTTGTTTATGTCCCTCGTCACTAATTTTATCATGTGTGCATAACACAATTTTAAAATAATGGGATAGTCTAATGTCCCTTGTTCCTCTAATATTTGATATATATTATTAAGGTATGATGTTAAGTCCATTTCATTCCATGCCTCGGATATAGCGTTAATTATTGCCAAGCTCATATCTGTAACCGCTATTTTAAAAGCTGGCCAACAATTTTTTTTTCATTAAATAATATTTTGTTTCAGTTAACCATACATACAGAGTTTAATTTTAATTTGAAATATACGCATTTCTTTGTATGTGACTAAGTACAAATTATTTTTTTTCTAAGTTCCGAAGGTGGTGGCCCAAATTTTATTTTTGCATTTGATAGCTAAGGATGTGCACTGTCCAACGGTATATTTATTTTCGTTATGGCAAGTTGGGAGCATTGTTTAATCTTAATTTGAAATATGATCATTTCTTTGTATGTGACTAAGTCCCAACTTTTTAAAATGGGGTTGAAAATTAGGGTTGGTTGTGTGGTAATTATACGGATTATATGCCCTAGAACGTACTGTTAAAATATTGTAATTTTTTATTACCACATTTTGAAAATATTAATTTTTTAAATCTATTGCTGGAATCTATTGCTAACTTCACACCCGTTAAAACTTTAGATATTTCTATATAAGTTTTCGTGTTTTTTTCTTGGAATTTTAGATATTTCTCTTCTGTGATTATTAATTATTTATTCTTCAACCATTTTTTACTGTTTATTTTTTTTTTATTTTTGATTCAAACTATTATTGAGTAAATTTTTAAAAGTTTTCAAATATTTTTCTTGGCAAAGTTTTTATTATTGTCTTGCCAAACTTTTAAAGTAATTTTTAAGTGTCTTTTTAGAAAGTTGTGAACTGATTTTAAATAAATAAAATAAATAATTTGATTTTATTTGAAAATTTTTTATAACAAATTATTTTGAGCAGATTTTGGATTTTTATAGAATTTGAGTTACTTTTTTTTAGTTTTGAAATATTTTTGAAAAATATTAAATTGTTGCTTTCTTGGTTGTTTTTTATAGTTCTGTTGTTAGTTTTTGGCAAAAAAAATCTAAGAGTTTAGTTAAAAGATAATTTTAAGCAAATTAAATTGTGTTTTAGAGAATCTTGTAATTTTTTAAAATTTTAACATTTTAATAAACTACTTTTTTAAGTTTTCAACTGTTTATAATAACCTCTTTCCGTCTGTTTTTTTTTTTTTTATTATTTTTTTTTTTAATTCTTGTCTTTGTCATTTCTTAAGAGGTCATGATAGCTAACTGTCTTTGTGAAGTTTCTATCTTAAATTAGTTCGTTATTGAAGCTTCGTTGAGATTATGAAGTGACGAAATAAATTCATGTATTGTTAAGGAAGAAAATTTACGTTTAGGGATAATGCTTTTTTTTCTGGGAATGCATGTGCATTTAGGATTTGGAAGTAATTAGGATTTTGGGCAAATTTTTTGGCAAGAAAGGATAATCTTTCTTGAATTGGGATTACCTTTGTAGAATCATACAGTAAAGAACTTGATGGGTTATGGAGAGGATTTTGGGGACTATATCCCGCCAAAGGCACCGTGCCGAAACACGGGCGAATTAGAACCAATCAGCTTCTAGAGAACTTTGTTGCCGCGATAACAAATTCATGTAGAGTTCGATTTCGGCACTGTAATTGGTTCTCTACCACTTTATTTGTCGAATTCGTGCAAACTTGTTACCGATAAATTTCAATGCACTTGTGCAATTACTGTTGATAACGGATTTTGGTTAGCACCCTAAGGGCTGATCTTTCTGCGTCTTGAAAGTTACATAATGTTACTGGGTGAGGGTTGTAGAATGGTCAATCAAAGGACGGCATTTTTCCATTGTATTTTTATAAAATTTTAGTAGATTTATTTAAGCAAATTAATTGTCACCTCTCTTTCATTGGATTTTTTTAAATGTAAATTTATCAATTGTTCCTTCTTTGCGCCATTTTTCATTGTTCTTTTTTAGTAATATTTGAGTAAATTTCAAATTGAATTCAAATCTTTTTCATAGTTTGTTTTTTGTTCAACCATTTTTAAATATTTATAAATCAATAAGTGCCTTGTTTAGAAAGTTGTCAACTAACTTTTAATTGAACTTTTTTTGTGAAAATCCATATATTTTTAAGCAGCAAGTTTAAAAATATTATTTACATATTATTTGTTAGCAAATCAATTTTTAGTAAAATATTAACTACTTATAAACAATTTTATAGAAAATTTTTAAATCAAAATTATTGCAAATCCTAGTTAAGTTTTCAGATTATTTTTCGTAAAATTCAAGCTACTTATAAGCAAATTAATTTTTCTAATCTATTATTTCTACTATTTATCTATTATTATTATTTCTTTAATTTTAAATTGTTACTTTTTCCTAAAGTTTTCATATGTTTTTCCTAAGAAAGTTCAGTTATATTTTTCAATTCCAAGCATTTAAATGTAAATTTTAGTGGTTAAAACATAGTAAGTGCGTTAGTTAAGTGTTTATCATGAATTACTACGTAGTAACGGTCACCACAATCCTTATGAGTAAATTTTAGTTTTAAAAGAATTTAAAAATATTTCATTAGAAAATTGTCAATTTCTTGAATTACTTCTTTGTGTAAAATTGCGGTTTCTTTAGAGAATTTTTTCGTCTTTTTTTCTACTATGTTATCAATTATTTCTTCTTTGTGAAATATTTCACTGTACTTTTGCCGTAAGAAGTTTTTTCAATTATTTTCCTAGCATATTTAAAGTTTTGTTGCTTTGAGGAAAAATCCAAGCGATTCTATGTAAAATTTAGTTGCAAGAGAGTTGAGAAAAAAATATTTTCAACAGTTTTACACATGTCATATACAAGTAGATATAGAATTATAGAAACTAATAGTACGACTAATATTAATATAAAGACAGAATGATGATTTACTTCTTAACAAAGTTTCTTTTATAAAGTTTTCAACTGTTTTTAATCAATTTTCAATTATACACCACATTTTTTTCATTAAAAATTTTCAATTTTGAACAAACTATACTTTTTTGTTTTAACTCTTTTTTTGTAGAAAAATTCTTCATTTTTAATTATTTTTGTAAAATTTCAAGTAAATTTTAAAAGTTTTTTTAAGTGATTTTATATTACTTAGTGAATTGCAAATAAAAATAGTAAACTATTATTATTATATTAAGTGATAATGGATTTTCAAAATATAAATGGCTCAACAATCAACGAGATGTTTGTAAGTTGTTTATGAATGTATTTTTAGACAGACAAAAACGATTATGTTAGCATAATTAATTTTTAGCAAATGTAGTGTGCTTTTTAAGCGTGCTTAAATCTATAATGTAGAAACAAATTTAGTTTTTAAAATAAATTATTTTAACATTATTAATAAAAATTTGAACTCTTTAAAACATTTTTTGTTAAATCCTGCAGTAGAAATATACTATTTCTGATTCTGCATTTCTAAGCTGCAGTGAAATAACATTTAGCATTATGGTATAGGGTGCCATGTTACAGAGGTTTAAGTAGCAATATACAACTAAAAGAGTCGAAATAGTACAATTTTATCCGTTGTACTATGTTTTTTCTCATTCTTAAAACAAATAGAGTTCTTAGATTTAAAAAGGAAAATATCTATGAAATTTCACAAAGATTATTCAATAAAAATTACCTTAAAAACAATCGAAAATTTAGTACAAATATGTTCAGCCCGTTCTTTTGTGATCAAAAATGAATGAACACCTCTTAGACAATTTTCGAATTCCATCTTGAAAAAAAAGGTTCGTCCCTTAAGACGATCAACTTAGGAGACAATTTTTAACTTTTACGAAAGAAGTGCAAAATTGGGTTGCATCTGTCGAAATGCCCAGTAATTAGAAGGAACGATATCCAGCGAATGCGGCGAAATAAAAACACTTGAACGTTTTTAAATATATTTTTACGCTTTGTAACATCAAACTTCAAGTGTTGTCATGCAGAAGACTTAATTTATAATGTCTTGGCTCGTATTTCAGCTTATTTTATCTCAATTCATGGCCTAAACAAATCATTTTTGGGCTCCTACGCTTATTGCCTGTTACGATCCGATTAAATAAAACCCTTTATTTTCTCGGTGTTAATTCTTAAGGCTGAAAATTTTTCTTCCTATGATTCGGTTTTGACCAAGATCTTCATCAAGTACTGCCTTTAAATTGTTCTGTGACCCTTGTCTTTTATGCTGAAATCATCACTCCTAAATCGTCAATATAGAGAATATGATTAATCAGTTGGAGTATTGTTGCCATAAATTTTCAAACCCGCTTAACTTGCACTTTTCTTCATTTAAAGCAAAAATTCCATAACTCCTTTTTAATTACCACAAAATTAGACATATTCAACGAGAAAAAATCAAAGCAATATAAACTGAATAATCTATCTAAAACCACTAAAGAACTATCTTTTGAAAATGGATCGAACAAATTTGTACTTAAAATAAAATATTAATACATGCAACGATATTCCATTAAGAATATGTATGCTCCTCATAATAACCGAGAAAGCTTTTCCATTTTTGCTCAGCTGCATCCCGACGCTTATGGATTATCGATTTTATCCTCTATTTGCGTAAGAATTAAGAGCGTAATAATAAGCTGCACACAATGAATACGAAGAGGATTGCATTATATATATTTTATTCATTAAATGCATAACGTATTCGAGTCAAGTGACATGTCTGGGTTGGAGTGCCCTTGGAAGGCTCTTCTGCATAATATCCGCTGACAGGCAAAATTCTCCACTTCCACACCGTCTCGGCGTTTAATTACGTGAAACATATATGCACATGCCTAATTACAAGGGTTGAGTTATATGCAACACATGTCTTTGCATACCTTAATATTTAATACTTAATTTAAGTTTGTTAATATACATTTTACATAATTATTATTGGAAATGTAGACTGATATTCTTTCCATACATTTATTTCGGAAACATTTGCAACAAATTTAGAGTGGATTCTTCATAGGGATTTTCAACCAATTTTCAATCAATAAAATATAATGGATTCAGTGTTGTGTTTAATTGTAAGCCAATTTAAATAGCGGCTGAAGTCTTTTCGCCTTACTTAAATGTTTCCTTTTCTTTTAATGGGTATGTGAATGGAATAAAGGTTAATGGAACGAAATTATAAGCTAAAGTTATTACAAACATGGTTTGAAAATATATTGTGTACTTTAAGAATGTAGATACGATAAAACCATCGTATCGAAAGGTTAACCCGAAGAGTTAAATACCTCCTAAGTGAATCTCAATTCCCTGTCTCCAACTGCTGATGAGATCCAAAAAGATCGAAACCGGTCCGTGGCTGTTGTTGATGGGGAACAATATTTAGGAATAAGTTCAAATATTTTAGCTAATACAAACTCATCAAATTTAAGATATATTATGTTACGATTACTACAAAAGAGTTTTTGGGTTTTAAGAATAATCATTTTTTAGTAGCAATGAATTAAGCTTATTAGAGTTTCGAAAATAACGATTTTGTATGTTCTGATTTAACTTAATCATTCCAAACTTAAATCAGAACAAAATTTTTATTTCAAAAATGTTGATTATTCTAACATTACTACAAAAATCTGATAACATTTAAAATCTTGTAAATTACATTGAATTATTGTTTCTGTTAATAAAGGCCATGGACCAGGTTCAATTTATTTTGAATCTCACCAGGGCGTAGTTGAATACGTTTGCTATGGTGTCTTATAACTGCTGGTATCAGTAATTAAATTGATCGAAATCGATCCTTGCCTTTTGCTGGCAGGAAAACTATAATTCAATACTTTTTACCTTATTATTGTTGTAATTGTCGCTGTTAACAGTTCCCTCTAATTGTCGGCAGTTAATCCACTCACGAAGAAAATCTAGTGCAACACTTTAGACAATAGATCTCACCTTAATGGTTTCTCAGTAAATTTCATACAAGACACTGAACTTTGAGTAGGAATTAATATTTTGGCCATGGCCTCGCTATAAAAGGAAGACTAGACTGGTTTGCACCGACAAACGTAACATAACCCACATGAGAGAATTTCTAAAGCACAATGTACACTCAACCTTAACAGTATTTTTATAACTCATGTTTATTACGATTTTATAAAAGAGCTACACTTTACTCCTGTGCAAGAAAGCATTTAATAAATGTTGACAGTTTTGAGTGATGTGCGTAGTAGCGTTTCTCCGGCAGTCTGCACGATGAGGGAAATTAGTGCAGCGATGCATCGCTATGACGTCTAGTAGGATCAAAGTGGTCTTCTAGTTGCAGAAACTGAAGTCGATTCCGTTTGTTATTAAAAGGCAAGTAGGCCGCGAATCGGCGCGAAAGCGATGGCGGTGGTTGTAGGCGAATAAACCTGCCGCAAAGTACGTTCAACCGAAATTCTCCGTTGCTCAACTGTTATTATTGTTCGAATCATTTCGCAACCGTTTTGGGTTAATTGCAATTATATGTTTGAAAAAATAATTGAATAAAACGCCATTGAATAACGATGTACGTAAAAAAACAAAAACAACGAAGTAGAAAGTTATGGTGTTGACAGATATGTACTGCTCGATAAAAAGTGAAAAGTAGAATACAAATAAATTCCAGAGAGAATCAGAAAAAATATATTTCTAAGTAAATAATGTACATATAGATAATGCTAGTGATTACGAACGCCAAGCTGTTAGGACTATTAATTTTATGTATTTTTTTATTCAACTTTTGTTTGGTACATTCATAATAACCACAGGTGAAAGATCTAAAAGAGGATGTAAATTAAATATTACAATATATTTTTGAAAGTACTTATATAGTTTTATTCATATAAAGTGTAAATTAAATATTGATTTTTCTAAAATTAGAGGTGTCTAGAAAATAAATCCATCGGCGATGATTCGATTTTATTGAAATCGATTCACTCTCGTGTGGGCCGTTCACTTGGATGTACTTTATGATGGCATAGCTTCACTGATGAGTTATTATAGAGCGAAACACGTGTCTATAGATTGCCATTACTTCATGACTTTGGTGACGCGTTTGAAGAACGATAACAAACGTAACTGTGTACTTCAATTCATTTAGGTCATGTAACGGCAGCTATTAGTTATGTAATTCAATGCTTGCTGGTACATTAATGCAGGGAGTAGTTACTTTGACTATTAGATGTTAGTTCCTGATTAATTATTGCAATAATGTTCATTAATGCTCAGAAATGTTTTGCTATTAACATTTTTAATTTCTAAAGGAGTATTTTCGCATGCTCTGTACAAAATTTCATCCAAAGCATTTTATATCTTAATTTTGTAAGGAGATTTACCGTATCAATAAAAAGACTAGTTTTGAAATTTCAATTTCTACTTCATGTAATTACTTCTACTTCTACAGTGCGTCAAGATGTATTCAAATTTACAGTGCCATATTTGTTTTAGCAGAAAAAAAACAAATTCAAAAGAATCTTTAGAATGACACAAACAAATAATTTTTAGACACATTTTCTACACTAAACATATGTACGAATCAATTTTACAAGGTGTATTATATATAGTACCCATATAGAAATGAGGATTTACATTAAGCAATCACCTACTGTTATGATTATTAATAATTATACACTTCATGGTAATCTAAAAATGCAAATTTCTCTTCTAAATCCACAATACATACAATGCATATTGTTGGTGAAAACGAATTATTAATGCAACGTGTAACTAAACCAACCATTAGCTTTCATTCGAATAGATATTAATATTGACACAATAAACCGTGCGTTCGCTTCGGAAATGACTAGCGCAAGATGTATGATTATAGAAACTTAATGCTCGAATGAAATTTCCACGTCTGCAAACAATGCTCACTTTGCATGCGAGAGGTTTCCAATCCCCCCCCCGCCTCACTTATGCAAACTAACTCGAAATGTGTTACTTCCCTTAATTTCGACGCCGAACTAGGTGGGGCGCGTTTACTCGCAAAGGAGTGCAAACATTTGAAAAATGATGAAAAACTATATCTTTTATTAAATAGTTGAGACGAGCGGGGTTTCATAATATATGAACTAATCTTTGGTGGTTTTATTTGAAGCGGCTGCAAAATGCCGGGAATTTCTCATTTATCGCCAGAGGTATTTGTTTTATCGGCGAAGTTGGTAGTTCTAAAAACGGCATCAGTTATTTTAAGTATTTACCTGTACTTTAAATAAACTGCGTTTTCAATTGTAATTATTTTGTAATAACAAGTTGGAAATATCTCGAGTCAGTCCTTAATTGCAGTTGGAATAATATACTGCGAATATATTAGCAAACTTATTTATACTTGAAATTTTATATGGAAACTCAAGACTAATTAAAATGTATGTAATATACATTTATAACGAAACAAGAGATGATATGATATGTTTCTCATATATCATATATATATATATATATATATTTTTTTACAACAGAAGAACTTCATTTTGTATCTAAGAGATATATTAGTTTTTGATTTTTGTTTTCAATTCGTCCATTATAGCAGATCGGCTGAAGAAGTAACCTTAACAATATAGAACACAATCTTCAAACTAATCCTGACATTTGGATGTGAAAGTTAGATATTAACAAAAAGGAAGAAGAGCAAAATCCAGGCAATAGAAATGAAGTTTATAAGGGGCGTTAAAGGCATCACAAAAAGAGATAAAATCCGAAATTATTCAGTAAGGAAAGAGTTGTAGAAATGTAGAACCAATGATAAACAACATAAAAAGACAACAAATGATTTGGACACATAGTAAGGTTGGAAGAAAATAGACAGACAAAAAACATATGGGAAGCAAAATCAACAGAATATAGAAAGAGGGGAAGACCAAGAAAAATAGGTAACGACGTAATAATATAGATTTTAAAAGAAAGAGGACTGACATGGAACGAGGGAAAGAAAATGGAAAGAAACCAGAAGAAATGGGCATAATTTATACAAGGAATAAATAATTAGTGCGATACCCTAACACCCCAGGAAAAATAGGGTTTTACCGATTATATATATAACCTAAGTTTTGGTACATTATATAAATAGTTTCAAAAAATATAATCGTCAAAGGAAGGTTGCAAGATATCTTCATGAATATAGGGAATTGTTTTTTTTTTTAATTGAGTCAAAACGGTTTCAATAAATTAAAACAGTTTTTGAGATGGTGGCACACTTCCACCCTCTAATCACTACAACATACCCGAGAGCTTTACTAAATGAATGATTACGAGCAAACCACTGCTATAATTATTTACTCGCTTACTCGCGTGTGTGATGTGATTGGGGGTGGTTTGAAGGCTACCAATCACACATTAGTGTGTACAATTACTAGTAGTGATTTAAGACTACAAAACAAATCACTTATTGAATATAATACTTTATTGATTCATTCAATTGTTTTAGAACTTTATCAACTTCAACTGTCAATTGTCATTTTTTAAATTATTTTATTAATTAATATTATCAGTAAAATTTTCTGTTGTCCGTTTTCCCTTTTCTAGATAGTGAATTGTTTTTTTACAATTATTTAGGATGTTAAAAAGAGTGTTTAAAATAACTTGTAATTAAGAAGTCAATTCAACTAATACATTTTTAAGTATTTTCTAGCAATTTAAAGTTATGCTTTATTGGAATTGAGTTATAGCATTTTCGCAATATAAACTATTATTTTATAGTTTGCAATTGTTTTCAATTTAATCCGCTGTCAATCTCAATTATATATACAATAATCTTTATTTGGACAAAATAAATATACATAATAACATTTAACATGAATATAAATAAATGGTGTTAGTCCGTCTGGGCTATGGACCTGCGGTCTTTCTGCCCTGTCTTATATTTGATGTTGTAAGAAAAAAGTATCTTTGCTAGCTAGCTTAACTGTCCTGGTTATTCGCACAAATGAATTGATGAATTGTGAGGGGAGGATGATGATATCTAGAAGGGATATTCGGGTTTCGAGGGATACAGAATTCGGTTAATAGGGGTTGGTTGTGGGGATTGTTAGCAAATTTAATGCTTAGGGCTAATATACGTTGGGAGATGGGTGGGATTTGGGTGGTTTCGTATAAAAGCTCATTTGAGGGGTTGTGGAGTGGGTTGGTTGGGTGTCGGAGTTTGGTTAAAGTTCTAAGGGCGGATCTTTCAGCAACTTGGAAGTGGTGTAGGATGGATGGACGGATTTGGGTAAAAAGGATTGTACCATAATCTAACAAGGGCCGGCATATTGATTTATATATATGTGTTGCAGTTTTTACAGATATACCTTGCTGTTTATATGTTAGCGATCTAAAATGCCAAACCCTGGTTTTGATTTTGTTTTTTATTGATATTGCATGGGATTTAAAGGAGAGTTTTGAATCGAATAGGATGCCAAGGTATTTGCAAGTGTAGGAGGGATAGACAATAGAATTGTTGATTAGGATCGTAGAGGATTGTGGTGTGATTTTGTGGTAGGGGATGAATAGTTGGGATTTGGAAGGATTAATTTTAATTCGCCATTTGGAGCACCAAGCTTGGATGGAGTCGAAGGAGCGTTGAAGGGATCAATCTCAATAATTTAGTAAATTTGGGAAAATGAATTATTTTCAATTTTTTGATTTTGTCATTTTTTCCGATAATATATAAAATAATCAATTGCCAATTTAAACTACTTTTTGGAGCTACCTTTAATTATATTTGATGCTTTTATCAATTTAAACTGTTTTTAATAATTTTGAATTACTTTTTAATTAACATTTATATTAATATTTATCTGGTTTAATCGATTGTGAGTTTCGTTATTTTTTTTGTATTATAGTAATTTGTTTTTTCAACTGTTTTTTAATTGACATTTTTTTATTCTAGAAATTTCAATTATATTCTCAGAGACTCTCAGTTGTTTTATGATTGTTTATTTTAATAATGGAACATTTTTATATTAATGAAATTCATAATGATGGTTGCGACCGTTACTATGTGGTAATTCATAATGAACAATGAATAAAACGCTTACTATGTTTTTAACCACTATAATTTATTATAATATATAAATATATTACAATTTGTACGACTTAAGTTTCGACTTTTGACGGTCATTATCAAGTGATAAGGTAACTTGATAATGACCGTCAAAAGTCGAAACTTAAGTCGTACAAATTGTAATATATTTATATATTATAATAAATTATAGTGGTTAAAAACATAGTAAGCGTTTTATTCATTGTTCATTAATGAAATTAAAACTGTCAATTTCTAGATTGGCATTCAATTTGTTTAATAAATTATTATTATTGATTAATTTTACTATTTTCACTTCTATCGATTGTTAATTGTTTTTATTTAGAATTATCTAACAATTTTGACAGTTAAATTTTTTTTTCAATAATTTTATTTTAATTGAATGCCATTCAATTGTTTTACATCAAGCTTTTCTAAATAATATTGAACTAGTTTTAGTTATTGTTTGTGGTTTTTGTTTTACAAATGTTTTCAGGAATTCAAATCTTATATAAATATTAACAGCTATAACATTTATAACAATTTCAACTATTTTTCAAGTCATGCTGACATAAACAACTAAAGTCACCTAAAAAGGGAATAAAAGATTTGAATAAATATAGAAGATTTCGGATGTCCTGCCTCAACATCCTGTATGTTTCTTTTTTTTAAATTTATTATTATATTATATTTATTATTCAAAAAAGAAAACCAAAGGCAAATAAATAAAGAAATAAAGTAGTACCATTTAATTGTTTGGCCTAGTTCTTCAAGGTTTTCAACTGTTTTTATAAATTATCATGTTCTTATTTCTAGAAATTCTATCAATTAGATTCTGTAGATTCATTCAATTGTCTCTGATTATAATATTTTATACCAATTGTATTAATTAATTTCTTACTTAAACCGTGGTAAAACATTTTATATTAACAAAATTAAAATGTCAATCATCTTTTTTTGATACGTTTTTTTTAACATTGACTATTTTCTAAATTGGTATTCAGTCGGGTTTTGGATTTCAACTGATTTTTTCATAATTTTTAATTCTCACAATTTTTTTAATTATCCAACAAATTCCATTTAATTGTTTTAGAACTTTAGACAGTTTTAACTGTTTTTTTTTACTGTCATTATTTGCAGTCGTCATTTTTTCTTTAAAGTTCACATGTCTTTATCAAGTGTCAATTGTTAATTTATAACAATTTTAAATGCTGTGCCAGTGCTTTTAACACATAACCTAACTAATCTTGATTAATTAATTTCTCACTTAACCCGTGGTGAATCATTTTTGAATTAATTTGATAGATGAATTAAAACACTTGGTATGATTTCACTTGTTGAACAAGTGAAATCATACCAAGTGTTTTAATTCATCTATCAAACTAACTAATCTTAATAATTATTTTCGTTCGACTATTTTTTTTTAATAGTAGTAGTGTTTGGCTATCAACCACGTGGTCCTTCCGCAGTGTTATGTGTGTATTTGTGTGAGTAAATGAGCTTGTTACTTTAAAGCACCATGAATTGTATCCCAATGGTGAATAGAACTGATCACCCATCCAATTGTTGACCCGAACTAATGTTGCTGGACTCTCGCGTTTTATTTTTATTAATTTTGTAAGGTTTTATTGTTTGTAAATTTTATTTTAACAAATTTCACCTGTTTCTAAAGTAGTAAGTTCAATTTTCTTGACGTGTTTATCAAGTTTTTCGTCAGTGTTCTGTGCATACATTCAACTTGTCTAGCGTTTTAAATATTTTTGTTTTAACCTGATAAAATTATTTTTTAATCGATATTCAATTGCTAAAGTGTTTTAATAATTATAAAACTAAAATAAACACTTCAATCGTACTCATAACCTACCCCAATAAATTATACATTGGCGTAGGTCACGAGTACGCTAGTTTAACGTATAGTATTGTAGTAGGTCGAGAATAAGCTTCTAAATTGTATCTTCTATCTTCTATCTATTACTCTCTGCCATCTGATTTCCTTCTAATGTGTGTTATTTCTCATGCGTTGATTTATCATTTGCCCTTTGTCTTTTGGCGCCTTGCGTTTGTTCTTTTACGGAAGATAAACATCAAAAGTCTTTTGACTTCTGATTTTTGACTTCTATCCTTTATCTATTACTTTTGCCCTTTGTCTTCTGGCGTCGTTTGTTTGTTTTTTTACGGAAGATAAACCTTTCGAATTCGGTTGAAAAAAATTAACAATGCAACTAGTAAATAAATCAATGTGTGGATACGAGTCTATTATTATACTAGTAGCCTGCTATACGATAGCAATATTTCAGTAAATACTCAATGCAAAGTATTTCCATATATTTCAAGGGACGAATTTATGAACCGTTTTTTAAATGACTGAACTACTTCTAAAGATAATGATGCATTGCTGCATATATTCGAAATTTGTTAACGATGTAAGGTAGATGACTTTTTTCAGCTTTTTTTCTTTTTTCGAAGCTTAAAATCTGAAGATATAGGGTTGAGAGAATTAGCTGGTTAAGCCAATATTTGTTAGACGACACTAGAAACATGAGCCAGGCATCTATGATTCAGTAATTAGATCACAAAAGGTATTATTTAAGATAATAATATAAAAACCAGTTTTATTTTTCGACAAAGTCTCCACCAACATGTAGACACTTATCCCATCGATTTATTAATGCCCTAATACCTGCTGCAAAAAAATCTTTAGGCTGCCGTCTGAACCACATACGTACCTCTTGTTAAAGATCGTGATCACTTTCGAAATTTTTAGCCAAGATGCCTTTTGAGTGGACCAAACAGATGATAAACGCTTGGGACTAGGTCGGGACGGAACCCGATGTTCAAGAAGTTGCCACCCTAATTCTTCAATTCTCGCTTGGGTCGTGCAAAATTTCATAGACCAAACCAGGAGAATTGGAGTTGCTATGCTGCTTATTGTTACCCGCCTATCAGTTCGAATCATCTCGTCCAAACATCGAATTGTTGCATCTGTCTCAACCTGAACGGGGCGGCCAGTTCGATGTTCGTCAACATTTTTTGAGCGCCCTTGTGAGAAATTTCTCTACCTAGTTGTACACTGCTTTATGCGACAAAGACTGTTCACGGTAAAAAGGAGATATTTCCTTGTGGATATGATTTGCATGAAGTCCTTTTGCCCAGAAAAAACGCACAACAGCACGCTGCTCTTCCACAGTACACATCCGCACGGCAACTGTCACTTGAGTATCATTAAGCTGAATTGTGCTGCCACCTATTGACACATAAGGATATGACTAACTGCTATTTTCAGCTTTCTCGCATCATTTTGTGACATAATTATTGAATTTCCCTCGTACTGTAATAGTAACACAGTTCTTTTTTTTAGAAGTACTTCTAACAATACAAATATAGTATTTAAGGAGATTTCATATTTTGTTCCGTTCAAAATATCTTCGAAAAAATATAGTTCAATATTTCACCTTCCGAAAATTCTAAACTGACACTACTTCAAATTTCCAATTTAGGTTTTTAGGTGCGTAGTAGTGCTTATGAACATTTTTGTACTCAATTCATAAAAGTTGATTGTCATAATCTACGAAACAAACACTTTTTAACATTATTTCGTACAGGGTGCAACAGAAATAACTCCCATATTTCACTCTTTGGAGGAAAGAAATTCTCCAACATGTACCAATATCTAGTGGAATTTACTCTATATTTTTCGAAAAAGTATGGACCAGGGATCATTGGGCCATACTTTTTCGAAGAAAATGGAGTAAATTCCAGTAGATATTGGAGAATTTCTTTCCTAAAAATATTGAAATATGGGACTTATTTCTGTTGAAGATAGTGCCCGCCAAATGGTCACTTTTGGATTGTGAAGAGGTCCTGTATGGAGGGTAATATGGGATTAATATCTGTCCTACCTTGTATAAAACATATATTTATTAATATGACTAAAGTTTCGGTAATTAAACATATCATTATCAAACATGAAGTTATTGGCAAATGATTATTAAACACGTGAGGCAGGGCAAAATTTTTCTAAAATATCTTCATGAAACCCTGATGTAATTTAACGTTTAACTATTAAATATTAATCTGATGGTCACAATGACAATAACGTAGGATTATGAAACTGTCGACATGTCTTACTGGATAGTGAATGGATGTGGGTCTGAGTGGAATCCAGTGAACTCCGCACGTAATTTTTGCTGTCTAAAATTTGTGTACGTGTTATATTAATTTGCGTATTATTTTGTAAATGTATTATAAGTAAGAAGAAAAAAGTTATAAAGAATTAAAGAATAAATATACTAGTTTTCGTAACTGTTGTCTTTCGCATAATTATTATAGAACTGAAAGATTTGAACGGTGATTGCCAACACCATGATCTCTGAATTTACATCAGTTGCGGTATTTATTTTCTTTTCTAATACAATCAACAATTATTTATTTTATTACAGTTAAAAGGTAATTAAACCGACAAAAATTATCTGGCAGATTGCAGTACAATTCTGAAAATGTATGCTGTAAAAGCTCATGGTCTAAGACTGTAGTGTCTTTAAAATTAGCCTATATATATATATACAACATCTTTATTAACAGACAAAAATAAAATACAGATAAGACAAATATAATACATTTATGAAGATATGAGTGATGGGAGGTTAGTCTGTTAATTGGCTATCGACCGGCGGTCTTTCAGTGCTGATTTGTCCTTGTCGATGTGTCACGTTAGTCTGTCTCTGATGATGATGATGATGATGATGATGGGTGATGTGATGCGATGAATTCGAAAATAGTAAATGGAGGGGTTTTGAATTTTGGGATTAGGTTAGGATTTCTGCGTAAGCATTAGAGGGTAAGGATTTGATGGTTGAAGGGATTTTTGAAAAATTTTTCACTTAAGTATAGAAGGCGTTCCTTGATGGGAATAACAGAGGTGGAGTCATATAGGAGTTGGTTAGAGGGATTGTGTAGAGGATTACTGGGGTGGTGAATTTTGGTTAAAGTTCTTAGGGAGGATAGCTCGCTAACTTGGATATTGTGGATGGTAGGATTGCAGGAGTTGGAGAAAAGGACATTACCATAGTCGAGTAGAGGACGGCATATCATTTTATATATTTTAACCGCTGTTTTATAGATATACCGTTCTTTTTGTAAGTTAGGTTTCTGAACATTTTGGCTCTAGCTATGATTTTTGTTTTGTTTGAAGCTGTATGGTGTTTGGATTTGACTTTTCGATCTATGGAAAATTAGCCTATTTTACCAGAAAAAATATTTATAGTAATAACTGACATGTAATTTAATTCAAGTAAATGTGCTCTCTCATAATTCAGATAATTATTTCGGCTTGAAAGTAACAAAATATTATTCAACGCATCTGTTTCTCTTTTCTTATATGCTATATTTCCAATAGTAAGATAAGCAGCATAATTCCACAGTTTGAGTTGTGAGCTATGAGCTGAAGGGATTCAAATTTCCTCTTTTTTATGCTGAATAGGACTTCAAATTCTTTGTCTATTCTTTCTAGAACAGTTTTGTTCATAATGTGGTCCAACCATGGGATTTTTAACATCCGTCTGTAGACCCGCATCTCAAAGGCTTCCAATCTCTTTGATGTTACCTTATTTCAGGGTCCTATTATTATTCCTGCCGTCTCATTTCCCAATGCTTCCCGGAAAATGTATTCCGAGTAGATGTTGAATAGCTTTGGGGAATGGATACATCATTGTCAGATTGCACCCTACTAAAATAATTGATGTTTATGAAAAGGATTCAAAATTTGATGAACATATTGTTCTGCGTCTGCGTTTGCGCTAATAAATTATTCAATTGAAAGCTAAACGTCATTTTTATCTACTAAAAATAAATTTTGATCACCTTTTAGGATTAAAAGGATACACATATGTTCAAATCAATATTTTGTTGGAAGATACTACTAAATGAGTCATTTAGAAATGAAATAGCTCTAAGAGAATATAAAGAATCATTACATATTGAAACGTGGCCAATTCGACACTATTTAGGGGTATATCAGTACAGAGGTTACCAATATCCAGCAGATACTTTTCATTTTTTTATTGAATATCACTTAGAAAACGCTTTTCTGGTGCGGCAGTAAACAAAACAAAATAATGAAAGTATAAGAATGTATGAAAAAATAGAGAGTGAACAGCGATATTTCTTGGAACAGATGTTAGGGGTGGAGAAATCGACTCCAGGTTACATACTGCTTTAGGAAACGAAAAGAGAGAGTGTGTGGAGTGAGGCGATAAAAAGAGTGGCTGGGTATGATATGAAAGTAAGTAGACTGGAGGAGGGAAGGTTAGTGAGGGAGATATGGAGGGAAAGGTTGGACGCAGGAGAGGGCAGATGGAGAATAGCGAGGAAGGGATGTATGAAAGAGTGTGGGTAAGGGAATGGTTGAAGAAAGGGATACATGTGGAGGATGGGTGCACGAGAAAGTGAAAGAGGTGGAGAGACAAGGAAGACAGGAACAGATAAGAAAGAGTGAATACAATGAAGGATATGAGAGATGCAGATACATGGGAGCAGGCAAAGATATCTGGAGGGGGACAAACTGAACAGAGGAGAAAGTAATCATTGCGAGAGCGAGATGCGTGTCGGACAAAAGAGGAAGAAAGACATGGATGGGTGAAAGATACGGAGAATGTGTGTTATGCAAGGAAGGGAAGGATACGTGGGTACACTTGGCAGAGGAATGTAAGGAAGTGGATGTGAGATGGTTGGAAGGTTTAGAAGGGTAGTGGAATGGATGAGAGAAGAATGGGCCAGGGTAGATATCCTGAGAAGGTTGGGGATGGGAAAAAGGAGAAGAGAAGGGAAGAAGAGTGAAGGAAGGGAGAAAGAAATGTATTATAAAGATAAAGAAAGTTAGTTTATTTCAATGCCAATAAAGGTTTTTTTATGAAAAAGCAAATGACAAGGAGAAAATTAGTAGAAGTAGCAGTGTTTGGCTATCGAAATCGTGCATTTATGTTTGTGTAAATGAGCTTGTTACTTTGAAGGAACACTTTCGTCGCGGTGACCAGTACCATTCGCTATTTTGCTGACCTGGACTGATGAAGCTGAACTACCACTATCGCTAGATAAGCTGCAACCATATGCCTCTCTTCTCCGATGCATTGAAGATCTTACGTCAGCCAAAAACTGCATGTGTCCTGGATTTCTTCAGCAGCAGATTTTTACTACCTAAATGTACTCTGTTCTGAAAATTTGTAACAGATGTGCTAATACACCCTTATAAGAGTATGCAAGTCTCTACCAAGGAAATCTTCAAAGAATTGCATCTTTTACAGCCGTACTAATAGTCGCGAATTAATTCTCGAACTGAAAAATCCTGAATTATTTGTCGTATTTATTAGTCGGGTATTTACGGGTAGTTTCGGCGACTTCGAAGAATTATTCTCGATAGGGGAATTTTTTAGTGACATTTAATTATTACTGGTTTTAGGTTGGCATCACGGAACAGCTGACGGAATTGTCAATATGTTTCGTGATTGTCAGTTACAGAACACGTGCAAAGTTTGTTTACCAACTTAGTTGGTGTGATAAGGGATAAGGATTAATCATGTTTAAAGTAAGTACAATAGATATTTATTTTTAATGAAAATGGTAGAATGGTTTTCATTGATTGTGAATTATGAATATTAGGTCGTTCTATATATTCGTTCAGTTTTAGTAAATAATGCAAATGTGTTCCGAATGTCTGCGGTTCTGTTTTCTTAATTGGGCAATTCAAATATGTTTTAAAGAGAGGACAGTCCGCTCTTTTCATCTGAGTCTCGAAAATGAACCTCGCAGTGGTCGTCCCACTGAGATTGTTTCAAGTAATATCAAAACTCACTCAGCGAAAATGCAAGTGCAACTTGTGATGTTTTGCCTTACCCACCCATTCGCAGGACCACCATCCGACTACCACTTGTTCTTGTCCTTGCATATCTCCCTCAAAGGGAAACCGTTCATTAATTCTAGACCTTCTATGAGAATCGAATAATGAAACTATTCGAAAGATGCTAAGAGATTATCAACATAAATAGACTATCTATCATTTATTATAAAGTTCATTCTTTGTACGACAAAAAACTTGTTTAATTTCGCCTTTAAAAACTGGACGAATATATGGAATCACCCAATACAATTGAAATTTGAATTGCTAATTTATAAGTTGTAACGTAACACTTCTAATATATTTTGCAGAAATGGAGAGGATGAAACGCTTGTAAATAGTTATTCCATTATAGAAATATAATGCCACCTTTCAAGTGATTACGGAAAGTGAGGACAAATTCCAAAAAATTATGTTAGAAATTACCCACCTGTAAAAATAATGGGCCATTTCATTATAAAATAAAATAAAATATGAATAAGAACAAAATTAATCTTGGAAATTATGAAAATAAAAAAAATACAAATAATATGCTGGTTTCCCCATCAATGAATGCCTTGAATTCATCGCATAACATTATTAATCATCATCATCTTCAGAAACAGACTGACGTGACATATCGACAATGACAAACTCCGGGCTGAAAGACCGGTGGTCGATAGCCATTTAACAAACAAACAAACTAACTCACTAACATTCGTTGTATCATACACATATTATATTTAGTTTATTTGTATATTTGTTTGTTAATAAAGATGTTGTATATATACGCTGGTTTTATTTATTTATTAATACTCATATTAGTGTATTTATATAACTTAATTATATACAAACAATTAAGAAATGTACATTTAGTTAAGAAAAACAATTTTGTGAAGAAAGTGCTAACATTTTGAATACAATTTACTATATAATTATCTTCACGCAACTTAAAAAATATGTTCCTAAAACAATTAAGATTTCATTCAAAAATGATTACCCAAAATATTGCTTATAATGATGTAGAATAAATTGTTGATTAATTTTTCGTTAATTAAAATCGAACCCCTTTTGTAATATTAAAATATAGCCCAAGCAAATGTTTTATATATTACCTAAAAACTGCGGGTAGTACAGCACCTAAACAACTCAATAATTGTTGCATTGGTTTAAAAAGAAGTCTACGATTGGATTTTCTAATTGCTTTACTAGCAATAATAGAACACGGACTGTTATATTTTTGGTAAATCGATATCTCTTCTAATATTCACTATCATCATAGAATTCAATTGGTTTTTAGCATCTCTAATATATCTATTCAAATTAAAAGCATCATTATAGTTACCAAATATATATTTTTTATAATATTATTTTAGGTTAGGTACATTCTTTTTCGGCAGTCATTCACTTTCGAATTTATCTACATAATATAAAATTTCATCCCGAAATGCGGCTTCATTCATTTTATATTATCAGTATTTATACTGATAATATAAAATAATATTTTAATATTATAATAAATATATTAACTAATGGATTATAAAAATATCTGTTGACATGTATGAATTTGACAGTTCGCGAATAATCTCGAAATAATCTTGCGTCGACCGGGATTATTGAATGGACGTTTATTTTTAAAAATAATCCGAGATAGAGGAATGATCCTCAAACTCGAATTAATTCGCGACTATTAGTACGGCTGTTAGGGACGTTTAAATAATTTCAATAGAAACTTTTCTACCTCACTTATTTAACTTTTAAACATATTTCATACACTTTTAGAATTTGATTAGAGAGATAAATCTGTAAATGTGGAATTTTCACAAATCTTCCAGGTTTATATAATAATTGATAATGAAAATTATGATAACAGTAGAACTCTATTCTAAAATGTTTTTGAATTATTTGAGAAGTATACGAAGAATTGATTATTTCATTGATTTGTGATTGGTAGTTATTCTCGTAAAGTTGGTCAAATATGAAAAAGCTAATTTTTAAAAGACTAGCAACTTGATTGTTGAGTTCAGATAATAAATATTCCGCATTAAATTCAAATTGCTTGGCAAGTATGTACGAACGCGAACAAATAATTACAATTTTCAGCTTGAAGCAAAAACATTTCGGGCATTCCGACAAAACGTAACAATTTGCATTCAAACGCGTCCGACTTTCCAAAAACCCATTATTTCCGAACTACCGCTCCAATAACGAGTTGGCAAAAGTTTCGCTTACAAACTGCGATACGTGTTTGTACTCCGCTAAACAAGCATCTCTATCTCTCACTTTGTATCGCGCAAATAAATCGCACGAATCATCGTTTTATTATTGAGCGGACAACGGGAAAAATGTGCTTGATTTCCATGTGTGAACCGACTGGAATTCCTGCCGCAACGCGATTAATAATAGTTGTCCGGGTGCGACGAGCTGGAATTGAAATTTCGAAATAAATGGATTTGTCGGTGCAAAAAAAAAAAAACGATTGAGTCGGCTTTCGCAACGTGCTTGATCGATGGCGATTAATAAAAACGTTACGAGAATTGGCTACGTGGGTTTCGAAAACATGCATTCTTTAGATTAATGTTTTACTTTGGATAACGACATACGTTATGTAGTATATTAACGCGACATCTTCATCCTGGCCACGTTATTTAGATTGAGAGACCTACTCAAGTGTCAATATACTCTATTTTGAACCAGCTGTGGCTGTAGCGTTTAAGTAAGTATCTTTATTTTTCATTTACAAAATGTACAAAGTGAAATTGCGTCAATGTTCTCTCCAGTAAGCAGTCAATTTCAACTATGAAGTTACGACATACGTTATATAGATTCATACGTTTATTTTCAAGCTGTAGTATAATTGATTGAACATTCAAAAACAATATTAAATATGAGTTACAGTCTTATCCACAACTGTCATTAAGTTTGTTTTTATGTAAACAATTCTGTATACATTTTGGTACATACAAATTTGATATTACAACAAACAACCCGAAGGAAAATTCGTCCATTGCGTGCGTAAACATAAGAAATAAATAAATCTCTTACTGATAATAACGGATAAACGAATTCAATCTTAAAAGGCGGACCGTGTAAGCGATTTCTTTTGGGACGTCTTTAATAACAATCGTCAAAAGCTTATCGGTTCCCATTGAATTGAAACCATATCGTAAACAACTTGGAGGAAGGGAGAAATTCATTTCGCATAAGGAAAAACACACACAGTGGAGCCCAATCCAATATCCCTCCTACTACCGTTTCCGTTTCGCCTGCGGCTGTCACAGGAATGGAAGCCAATGTAGGAAAAAATAAAAATGCTGATATTTACAGGACGCATGCAAATTTATGGGCCGATTTGGAGGGCCCCTGATAGACTTCCACTCGGAGTGGAATGGAATTTCTGTACTGGTGTGTCTGTGTTTGCAGAGTTAAATTTGAAAAAAGTTACATATTGCAAAAGTGCGTCTCTTTATATAAGCTGCTGTCATATATACAACATGAATTTCGGACGCAAAGGCAAAATGTGACAGAGAGTATGAAATAAAATGGTGATGTGGCCATCATAGTACTTTCCCTATATTTTTCTCGAAAACTATTCAATTTTAAATTCTCTACAATTATTTGTTATATGAACTTCATGTAACTCCAATAGTTCATTAGCAATTGGCAAAAAATGACAAAATTTTCAATTTTTATATTTTTTCTCAAAAGTTAAGAAAACTATGTTTAAATAAAACTTGTTCAATTTTTCATTCCCTTTAACTTTTGTTTGAACCGTTTTTTTAAATTTTTCATATTTAGAAAAATAACTCAAAAAAACACCTCGAATAAACAACCTCTTACGGTCTATTCCGCAAAAAAGTCATGAAAACAATACTTCCCCTAAATATATACTATATAGGAAAAGTAATTGAAAAAATTGAGAAACAAACACATCGATTTGAAACTAATTTTAAAAATTTTTAATTTTTACATATTTTTTAATTTATTTATTACTTAGATATTCTCTTCAGTAAAATTTCTTATAAAAAAATCGATGCTGATAATAAAATTCGAGGGTGGAATAGTGGCCACCCACCCGCCCTACATATACATTAAAACTTAAACTGTAACACTAGATTTAAATTCTTCAATAATGTTCACAAGAAGAAACAAACGCAACTAAAGTAGTTGAAATATTTAAGTATATGTAGGGTGGGTGGGTGTCCACTATTCCACCCTCTAATCACAAACACATCAACGAGAGATTTACTGAAATAATCCATAAATTTCAGAAGCCTAGTAATGTTATTATTGCTTAAAATATTATCTTTAGTACGTTATCTTATTGAGAAATTGGTGCCAATAATAAAAGAAATGGAGTGTGGGATAGTGACCACCCACCCACTCTACATATACATTAAAACCTAAACTGAAACTTTGTATTTAAATGCTTTGAAACATTCGTAAATAAATTGTAATGATTTTTAGGAAACAAAAGCAGTAATAGTAGTTGAAGCTGTTAAGAATATGTAGGGTAGGTTGGTGGACACTATTCCACCCTCTAATCGCAATTACATCGATAGGAGATTTACGGTAATAATCTCTAATTGTAAGAAGTCTCATCATTTATTTATTGTCTAAATATTTCCTTTAATATAATTTCCTAATGAGAAATTGATGCTGATAATAAAGAAGAAAAGGAATGGAAGGTGGAATTGTGGAAACCCACCCACCCTACATATACTTACATACATATTTTCAAAATACATATTTCAAGTACTTAAAAATCATAATTAATTTATTTACAAATGTATCAAAGCATTTTAATCCAAAGTTTCAGTTTAGGTATTACTTTGTATGTAGAGTGGGTGGGTGTGCACTATCGCACCCTTCGTGTATTTTATTATTAGCATCAATTTCAAAACAGAAAATTGTATTAAAGGAAATATTTAGGGAATACTTAAATGATAAGGCTTACTAAAATTGAGTATTATTTCAGCAAATCTCTGGTCGATGTGTTTGTGATTGTAGGGTGGGATAGTGGCCACCCACCCACCCTATATATACATTAAAACCTAAACTAAAACACTTGGTTTGAATATTTTGATAACAATCCGAATAAAAATGTTATGAATTTTTTTAAACAAAAACAGTATTTGAAGTTTTTAAGCATATACAGGGTGGGTGGGTGTTCACTAACCCATTCTTTAATAACAAATACATCAACGAGAGGTTTGCTACAATAATCCCTAAGTTGAAGAAGTCTTATCATTTAGTTATTGCCTAAATATTTTCTTTAATACAGTTTCCTTAAATTGATGTTGATAATAAAAGATATAGAGGGTGGAATAGTGGCCACCCACCCACTCTACATATAAATCAAAATTTAAACTCAAATTTTGAATTAAAATGCTTTGTTACAATCGTAAATAAATGGTAATCATTTTTAGGAAACAAAGGCACTGATAGTAGTTGAAGTATTTAAGCATATGGTGGGTGCCCACTATACCACCCTCCTATCACAAGATTTGCAAAAATAATCCCCAAATTTAAGAAATCTTGTAATTTACTCATCGCTTAAATATTTTTTACATTTTTCTATGAGAAATTGATGCTGATAATAAAATAAGTGGAGAGTAGAATAGTGGCCACTCATCCACCCTACATATGCTCAAATACTTCAACCAGTGTCACTGTTTTTGTTTCTTAAATATCATAATTAATTAATTTATAAATGTTTCAAAGAATTTTAATCCAAAGTTTCAGTGTAGGTATTAATTTATATAGAGGGTGGGTAGGTGGCGACTATCCCACCCTCCATGCCTTTTATTATTGGCACCAATTTTTAAATAGAAAATTATATTGAAGGGATTATTTAGGGAATCATTTATGTAAGGCTTCTTAAAATTAAGGATTATTATATCAAACCTCTCGTTGATACGTTTATGACTGGAGGGCGGGATAGTGGCCACCCACCCACCCTACATATGCTTAAATACTTCTAATACTGTCACTGCTTCTATTTAAAAATAAATACATAACAGTTTTATGTAATATTTGAGTACGTGAAGAGTACAATTAATATTTAAGAGGTTTATAGTGAAGGCAGACTGCCAAGAAACACTAATAATTATAAAAACACGAAAACATTTTGTAAATCTACAAGAACGAGTCTTACTAAGACTATGTGGCCATCATAGTACTTTCCCTATATTTTACTCAAAAACTATAAGGTTTACGCAAAAAGGCTATTCTTAATGATCTGTTCACTTTTGAATTCTCTACAATTATTTGTAATACAAGTTTCATGTAACTCTAATATTTTATTAGCAATTGGCAAAAAATGTCAACATTTTTAATTTTTTTTTCTCAAATATTAAGAATTTTATGAAAAATATGTTTCAATAAAATTTGTGTAGTTTTTTTATTCCCTTTAACTATTATTTGAAAAATTTTGTAATATTTTTTATATCAAAAGAAATATCCACTTCTGGTTTATGAATGTTCACCAAAAGCTTTTCAGTTTTAGTTTTAATGATAAAACCTTAAGTTTCAAGTTTTATCTCAAACGGATCATTTGTTTTTGAGTTACAGCGCCCACGGACATTTTCATGCACGAAAACAATACTTCCCCTATATATACTATAATAAGTAATAAACTTAATAACATATGAGAATATTGAAGATTTTCAATATTAATATTTCTCAAATTATGTACGTTCTAGAATAGATTTCACTTTCACTTGATTTCAACCAAGTCAAGTTACCTTATCATTAAATTGTGTTTCTCCAAGTGATGGATGAGCAAAAAGTTCCTAGTTTACAATACCGGTCCGTAGCATTTGTCAAAAAAACAATCGGTATGGGTATAAACATTTATTAAAAAGTAAGAATGGAATAATCAATAACGAATACTCAAAAAATGTCTAATCTAAATTATTATTGCACTCTCATATAAACAGAACCTTCAAGATTCAATAATCTGGATGATACATGTTCAATTCCTCTTATATGAATAAGACATTTAAATTATTTTTAATCATATACAAGATAGTAGAGTTACAACTGTAAAAATTAATTAAAACCTTTTTAATTGCTTCGAAATGAAATTTTCATCTAATATGGTATAGCCATAAATATCTGTCTTTTATCCAAAAGCTATTGGAAAGCTCGTTCATTTTGTGCTGGTCTTTTTTTGCTCGTTTGATGGATTATGTGCGAACGTTTCGCGTACAGATTTTTACGTCCTTTTTCACACCGGAAGTGTCGACGTGTGCGTTTGAGGGTGAATATAGGCCGTTTTCGCCAACCCGTATATTGGGTATCGATCCCCACGGGCACACCCCTTTAATTTGCCTACGAGGGCGCGAAATGAAAACATGCGGAAATAGGTGTATCTACGGAGATGGAAAATGTGACCCAAATTAACAGTCTGGTGCGCATTTTAATAATTAACTTTGATAGTGGAAACTAAATTAATTCATTTCCTGAAACACATGATATCCCAATATTGAAGAATTTTTGCGATTCTAAAATAAGCATATTTTTAAAGGGATGGTAATTCAATTGTTGAGTGAATCTACTAAAATATTCCGACAGACATCCCTGAACTATTAATTGAATTTCGAAATAGACAATGAACTTGTCGGCTTGTTCACACACGAAGTAACGTGTAATTAATGCAGAATGTACGGCACGTGTTATTCGTGCGAGATACAGTCTGGTGATTCTTGCTGGATGGAAACTTTAACCCAAACATGCTTCGGTAAGCCACAAATCAAACTGTGCTCATCCGCACGCCGAAAACTTTAAAGCGCTTCGAAGCTAAATGCCGGACTTAGGAACTGTTCCACCGTGGATAAGACAGTTTAAACACTAGATCTAAGTACTGTATCCTGCATGTAAATTCAATTTAATTTTAATAATCCAACATCCAATCCTTTGTATTCCTCTTGAGAAGAAAACAATATTTAATAATAACTTATTCATGTTATTATTTGACGTCTGTTTTATCTAATTAGTTAGGTCTTTAATTTACATAATTTAAAAATCAGTCACATTTTCCATTTGCTAAGTGCCTCAACAATCAATCAGTCAAATTTTCATTATAATTAGATAAGTCAATTTTGGGACCAAAAAGAAAAGGTCAAAAATGGTTATGGGTAGACATTCACAAGAACCCCCAATTATATTTATTCGAAATGACTTTTAATTTGAAATATTTTAGTATTTCATGTAAAATTCGCTTATTTTACTTACAGAATCTAACAATTTTAAATAACTAGTAACAGGAAGACAAGATGACAATTTTCACTCACATCTAACTAAACGTGTCTTTTTTGCTGTTTTATCATATTTATAATAATAAATTATTACAAAAATTACACTAAAATATTTTTAAACATAAACATATAAATATATCGAAGCTGTAGTCGTTAAAATACAATTATGAAACTAATAAAGTTACTTCTCTTATTTATTTAATATATAAACAATTTTAAGATATTATTGTTGTATTTACTAACTAAATTTATTATCCACATTACCTCTCATAATGTTCCTACCCTTATATAGTTTTCTGTCTCCATCTCTTTTGTGCTCGTAAAGTCCCCAACTCAATATTCGCAGGCATTTCCTCATCAAATTCATAAATACCTACAAATTGTAAAGTTAATTAATAACTTATTGCGTTAAATTACATTTCCAGTAAACCCTCCGCTTCGTTTAATAAGGGCGCGTTCAATGCGTATATCAAAATTACATTTAGCAGGAAAACAGAAAATGGAAATTTGATTGCAATTTCGATATTACATTAAATATTGCTGTGAAAACTGTAAAGGTCGTTGGCCAAACGTAGTCGTCATGCGAAAATGATTTGATTACTGTTTAATCCACACGCTTTAAACAAAAATGATATGATATGATTGTCACGTAGCAGCTAAAGTTAATTGATTTTTACATTTCAGTATTGAAAAATATTTGCACAGATTATACATCCTAGACTTTTGTTGTTTATGTTATAAACTTTGTAACATAGGATATACAATGTTTTTTTATATTATATTATAATTTTAAAAATGCTGTGTTAATAAAATCAATTAGCAATAAAATCGAGAAAATAGTTATACTGAAATGTGCAGTGAATAGAAACACGAAAGCAATTGAAATTTGCATTTACTATAGTCAATTATGGTGATTTTTAAAAATAAATAAGTTTGGACAGTGCATCATGTTTCGATTGAATTAAAAACGATTGGCCAATTCGCAACTGTTCTAACAATACAAACAGTTTCTGAAGAGTGATTTTTAGGCCTTTTGGAATCAGATATTGTTTGCAAAAGACTAGAAAAGTTTAGCCAATGTCTGCAATGGCAAGTGATGATCATTATCTATTGGGGTTACATCTCCTTTAATTCTAATTAATAATAAGTGGTTGATTATCAAATTTTTATTTAACTCACTACAATTGTTTCGAAACACTGTGGCTTCTTCAGATAAAGAACATTAATCCTATACTTGACCAGCGACCAACTTCAAATACACTTTTTTCTGCTACGAAGGAATTTCTTTATAGAAAGCATTTACTCTCCTTTAAAGTATTTTTTCATCATCGCGAAATCCAAGAGTGTTAAATCTGGCGAATAAGGCGTGGGTAGTCGTCTTCTTGAGGCAAATACTGAGACCCTGACGTTTTCGTACCTGATTTTTCATAACCTAAATAGTCATCATCTTCATCATCATCATTCAGCTCTTTGTGTCCACTGCTGGACATAAGCCTCCCCCATTTCTGAACATTCCTTTCTGTCTTGAGCTTTACATTTGCAACATTCGTCGACTTAACAAAGGCGTTTGATTGTGTTTCGCATGTAATTTTACTTCGTAAATTATACATGTATAATTTTGATCCAAAGAGTTGTGGTCTTCTCCTGTCATTTCTATCCAATAGAAAACAAATTGTTGAATACAATAATAAAAATTAACTTGCTTCTTTTATCCAAACGCGGTCTTGACTCGAGCAGCCTTTTCGTCTTCCACTTGAGTTTGCAAATTTCGATTACTACATCCGTGACGCCGGTTCTTCTTCGTAAATCTCCATTTCTTATATGATTCTCTTATATGATCTTGCGCTATGTTACCATAAGTTTCTTAGCACTTGCTTCGGTTAGTGTTAAAGTTTCAGCTCCACAGGTCATCACCGGCAGCACGCATTGATCACCTTCCTCTTCAAACATTGTGCCATGTCGCTTTTAAACACTTCCGCAAGCTTTCCATTGGCTGCCCAGGACAGTGTAACTCTTCTTTTCATTTCGCACGTTTGGTTATCTCTTGAGATTTGGATTTCATGACCAAGATAATTATACTTATTCACTAGAGCCACTTCCTCATCACCAATGAGAATTTGCTCACTGGGAACTAAATTTGTCAAATATTTTGTTTTTAAGATATTCATTTTTAGACCGACGTCAGCACATGCCTTTTATAGTTCTTGTAATATATCTTTAATGCCTTTAAGGTTATCTGATAGAAAAACTATATCATCCGCAAAATGTAGATTTGTTAAGTTTCGACCATTTATATTTGGGCTCTTGTTTTCCCAATTGAGTTTTTTAAAAACATACTCCAAGACTTATAAAGAGTTTGGGTGAAATTGTGTCTCCCTGTCTGACACCTCTGCCGATTTGAATGCATTTAGTATTTTCATAGAGTTTTACCGTTATTGTAGAATTTTGTAGATATTGTAAATCAGCTTTGAGTATCTGTAATCAATCCCAACATTCCTTTAATGCACTGAGAACCGCATTCAGCTCTACCGTATCAAAGGCCTTTTGAAAATCTACAAAAGCAAGGACTAGTGACCAGTTGTATTCGATGTTTTTTTCAATCATCGTTTTTATGCTTTGCAGATGGTCATTTGTTCCAAATTTAGCACGGAAGCCCGCCTGCTCTAGAGGTTGATAGAAATCCAGTTTTCGCTATTATTATTTTTGTGAACAGTTTATAGAGGTGGTTCAGAAGGCTTATCGGTCTGTAATTTTCAAGTTCCGCTATATCACCTTTCTTATGGAGTAGTACAATAGCATTGTACCATTTGTCTGGTATTGTACTATTGTATCGTATAAGCACAAGTCTTCTCCGGGAGCTTTGTTGTTCTTTGTTCTCCTTATCGCGAGCATTATTTCATCTATTGTGATGCATGTAATTCTTCTGAACCTTGATTTACAATCCCTTTTCTGGCTGTCACTATATCCGGTTCTGTGACAGAGTTTAGTATATCTTCGTTTTGGCTTGTGTACAGCGACTGGTAAAAGTCTTCTACTGTTTTTAGGAATTCTTGTCTATTTGTTATGATACCTTGTTTGGTCTTCAGTTTGATTATACGTTTTTTCCCGATTCCAAGTTTTCTTCTCATAACCTTCATACTTTTATTATCTTCGATTGTTTGTTGGATGTGTTTTGTATTTAATGCTCTAATGTCACGTCTTATGGCTTTCTCCACCTTTTTATTTGCAAATAGTATTGTCGTTTTACTATTCATATAAAAAAATATATCAACATTGTCTTCACAATTGATTTCACCTGCATTTACTTTTATAATCCATTAATGCAAATTTTAAACAAATCCGGATGTATGAGCTTATGTATTGGAACTATAATGAAGAGTAAAATATTACTATAATGGTGCCATATATTGTCTAAATGTTGTATTAGATCCCTATGAGTGGATAACCACCGAGTATTAAAGGGATCTTTCAACAGCGATAATTATAACAACATAAACATTCATTAATATAAGGAAGAGTTTTATTTCTTAAAGAGTCTTTAGATTTGTAGTTAGAAGTAATCCGTATTGAATCCAGAAAATTAAAATATGAAGATACAGAGTGGACAAAAAATAACTTTATAATCTAAACTTGGGAGATTTTAATATGGAACAATACACAATTGCACAGCGCACACAAGTAGTTTTATTATTTTTGGAAAACGAACGGTCTGTAATTGCCACTCAATATGCATATCGGCAAACAACACGTCGACATTAAACACAGTTGGCGTGGCACGTTTCGACAAATTATGAAAAAAGATCTGCACCTATACCCCTACAAAATCCAGTTGGTTCAAGAGCTCCATCCCGGTGTCCTAGCATTACGTTTGGAATCTCTCTGTGCATGAACAAAAATTTTTGGAAAATTTAACCCCTTCCCATACAATTATTTTTGAAAGTAATGTGCTTGTGCCCGAGATATCTCGGGCGTATGGGTGAAGTGGTTAATGGTGACCTACGAGGTACAGTTTCATTTAAATGGTTTTTGTTAACAAGCAAAACTGCAGATTTTGGGGCACACAGAATCTCCAAACATTCACTTCGTGTGACTGTTGGGTGTTACTTAACCTTACGCAGGATGTATGGACCATATTTCTTTGAAAATTTAACAGTTGCAAACGTTACCATCAATGGAGGATCGCTACTAATCAATGCTTTAAGACTTCCTCTGAACACTCTTACAAGCGGATAACAACATTGGGACCATATGGTTTCAGCAAGATGGTTCTACGGCTTACAACAATTTTCTAATCGTGTCATCTCAAAAATCCGCGACTTGAGATGGTCACCGCCATTGCCTGATCTGACGGCCTCAGACTTTTTCCTCTATGGGGCCACCTAAAGGAAATGGTCTACATCAACAAACCACGGACTTTACGGAAGCTGAAAGACAACATTCGTGCAGAAATTACGCAAATTACACTGGTCGTGCTGGAAAAAGTGATGCAAAATGCAATGTAAAAGGCCAATGTGTGCGTGAATTGTAAGAGTGGACATTTAACGGATATCATTTTCCACAGTTAATGTAAATAAATACATGAATTAAACTTCTATTTGCAATTTATTTTCTTATTTTTTATTACTTCGTTATAAGTTACTACAATTTTATATTGGAATGTTATTTTTTGCCCATCCTGTACAATTTGATGCATGAGCTTGGAAAAGTATAAGATTATCAAAGGCCATACGCATCTTCATTTCATTCTCAGTGCTTCTCTTATAGAACAAAGGAATTTTAGCGCGTTAATTGTTATCTGTGTGCTTTTTTTAATTTGTAACCTGTCATCAGTAGTATATATCTGATAAAGTAAACCAAATGCGTTAGAAAAAGAACGCACTGTAAAACTTTCGTCGTTTTTTGAAGCGATAGTTTGTGACGTACGACGAAAGATCCAACGAACAGACTTTATCTATCTTTAATTAATTGTCACCTGTGATTGGTTATAGATCATTTGGCAACTGCCATTTTTTAACTGTCAACTAAACTATTCATAAATATGTCACATTTATTTGCAATTTCTTATATACAATCTGTAATATGTCAATTGAAAGCTGTTAACTGTGTAATATGTGAACTATTATCTGTCATTTTTGAACAAACATTTATAAATTTTGATCTGTTACTATTATTGTCATGTGTCATGTATCAACTGTTATCTGTTTCTCATCATCTGTGATATGATATCACATCTTCGGGGATGTAGATTTACTTATCTTCATGTAATATATGAATTGGTTACGGTCAACTGTTATCTATCAAATGCCACCTATTAACTGTCATTTATTATTTTTAATTTGTAATCATCTGTCAACAGTTATCTGTTAATTGTTTTCTGTCAATTGTCATTACATCACATACATACACTTCTAAGGTTTACAAATTATAATTTGTTATCTATTATCCATAGGCCATAATCTATTAACTGGAATGTGACAACAGTCATCTGAAAACTGCCATTTGCCATTTTTAACTATCATCTGTTATCTGACAACGTAAATTTATAATAGATAGTCTCAACTATCACTTGTTATCCGTTATGAATTAATAGTACTTTTCTAGGGTTTTGAGTTTATTGTTTGCCACTTAGAATCGATTATCTATCAACTGTCATATGTAAACGTTCATCCTTAATTTTCATCTGCCATCTACAATTTGTTAACTGTAATCTGTCATATAAAAACTACCATTTATCAATTATAATCTGTTAAATTCCATTATATAGTATAAAAATACTAAAATGAAAATACACTCTCATTTGTCTTTTGTAATATATCAATTGTCATTTTTTAACCGTCATCTGTTATTTGTTATTGCAATGTGTCACATACCAACTATTATATGTCATTGTAGTATTTGTCAAGTGTTATTTATTAAATGTCATAACGTGAAATTTGCACTAGGTTTTAAATGAAAATTTTTAAGGTTTAAAATTAGGCATTTGCCATTTATAATCTGTCAAATGTAAACTATTATCTGTAAAACGTCCATCGTCTGTCATCTGTAAAATGTCTTATGTAAATTGCAGTCTGACAACTGTTATTTGCAAATTATAATCTGTTAAGTGTCAGTATCTAGAATGTAAATGACCTTTTAAAGTGTAGAAATTGTAATCCGTCATCTGCAATATGTTATCTATAATCTGTCAATTGGAATATCATAACAATTATGTGCAAACTGCCATCTGACATTTTTAACTGTCATCTGACAAAGTGTATCTGTTAACTTGCAACTTTCAACTGTTAAACTTTTTACGTTGGTGTTTATTGAAAATACTTTTCTAATGGTTAGAATATATTATTGTCACCTAGAATCGATTATTTGTCAACTATCATATGTAAATGGCCATCCTTCATTGTCATGTGCCATCTACAATTTAACTGTAATATGTCATATAAAACTACAATTTTTTCATTGTAATCTGTTATGTCATTATGTAGAATAAAAATACTAGAATGAAAATACTCCCCTAAGCTTTTAAGTTTATCATTTGTCATTTTAACTGTCATCTGTTATATAATGAAAATATATAAGGTTTAAACTTAGTCATTTGCCATTTGTAATCTGTCAACCTAACAAATATAAACTATTATCTGTAAAATGTCGATCCTCTTCCATCTGCCAACTGTCATACGTAAATTGTCATCATTCACTTTTATCTGCCATATCTCATTTCTTAATTGCAATGCAATCCGAAAACTGTAATTTGTCAATTATATTCTGTTAAATGTCATTATGTAGATTGTAAATACTCTTCCAAGTTTTAGGAATTGTGAATTGTCATCTGTAATCTATTATCTATAATCTGACAACTTTAATATGATAACCACATGCAAACTGCCATCTGCCATTTTTAACTGTCATCTGACACCGTATATATGTAATCTGTTCATCTTTCAACTGTCAACTGTTATCCGCTATCATATGAAATTTTTGAGCCAGTTTTGAATGATAATACTCTTCTAAGGATAAGAACTATCATTTTCATCTGCAACCTACAATTTGTCATATAAAAACTACCATTTGTTAATTGTAATCTATTAAGTGTCATTACGTAGAATAAAAATACTAAAATTAAAATAAACTGTCACCTGGTATTTTTTGAACTGTCATGTTATTTGTTATTCCAACGTGTCATATCAACTGTTATCTGTCAATGTAACATTCATCAACTGTTACCTATTATATGTCATAGCGTGAAATTATCACTAGATTTTAAATGAAAATATGTAAAGTTTAAAATTAGTCATTTGACATTTGTAATGTGTCAACTATTACCTATCAAGTGTAAAATCATCAATCAACTGTCATATGTAAATCATCCTTCATTTTTGTCTGCTATCTCTTATTTGTTAATCGCAATCTGACAACTGTCATTTGCAAATATATAATCTGTTAAATGCCATTATGTAAAATGTAAATAATCTAAACTTTAAAAATTGTATTTTGCCATTTGTAATCCATCACCATCACCATCGTAATCTGTCAACTTTAATATGATAAGAGTAATCTGACATTATTAATTGTTATCTGACGATGTATATCTGTTATTTGTTCATCTCTCGATTGTCAAGTATTGAAAATTTTACAATGGTTTTAAATGAAAAAATGTTTTAAATGTATTATTTGCCACCTAGAATCGATTATCTATCAACTATCATATGTAAAAAGAAATTCTTCATTATCATTTTCCATCTACAATTAATTATTAATTATTATATTAACTGCAAATGACAGCAAACTACTATTTGTTTATTGTAATCTGTTAAGTGTCATTATGTAGAATAAAAATACTAAAATGAAAATACTCCCCTAAGATTTATCACATGTTATTTGTTATTGCAATATGTCATATACCAACTGTTACCTGTCATTATGGTATTCATCAAGTGTTATTTGTTATATTTCATAACGTGGAATTTTCACTAGATTTTAAATGAAAATATTTAAGGTTTAAATTTAGTCATTTGACTTTTGCAATCTGTCAACTGTCACATATCAAATGTAAACTATTATCTGTAAAATGTCGATCGTCTGACAACTATCAAATGTAAACTGTCATCCTTCTTTTTTATCTGAAATCTCTCATTTAATTGCAATACAATCTGACAACTGTCATTTAGCAATTATAATCTGTCAAACGTCACTATGTTGAATATAAATACTATCTTAATATTTAGACATTGTAATTTGCCATCTGTAATCTATCACCTATAATTTGTTAACTGGAATATGATAACAGTCATCTGCAAACTGCCATCTGACATTTTTAACTGTAATCTGATAACGTATATCTGTAATTTGTTCATCTTAGAACTGTCAATTGTTGAAACTTTTACGTTGGTTTTAATTTTTGGGTTAGTGAATTTGTGTACATATTTTGATGTATTTTTTAATAAAACTTGTAAAGTAAAATAAAATAAAATAATTTGCCAACTGTCATAGGTCATTTTTTAAACTGTCATGTTATTTATTATTGCAATGTGTCATATATCAAATGTTATCTGTCAATGTGGCATTAATCAACTGCTTTTTGTTATATGTCATAACGTGGAATTATCACTAGATTTTAAATGAAAATATTTAAGGTTTAAAATAGTCGTTTGTCATCTGTAACTAACAGTCACCTATCAAATGTAAAATATTAACTTTAAAATGTCAACAGTCAATCAACAGAATTTATCATCTGTTATCTGTCTTCTGCCTTATGAAAATTGTCATACTTCATTTTTATATGCTATTAATCATTTTTTAATAACAGGCTGACATACGACAACCGCCATTTGTCAATTTTAATCTGTTAAATGTCATTATGTAGAATGTAAATACTTTCCTAACCTTTGGAATTTATCATTTGTCATGTGAAGTACATTAACTGTCATCTGTCATTTTTTTCATCTGTTATTGTTAACTGTCAACTGTTATGATAGTTGACACACACAATATGTGTTATTAAATATCATATGTCATTTTATAACTTTAATGTCTTACTGTCAGCTGGTATAGGGTCCGCCAATAAGGGCGCGTGAACTTTAAAATTGAATAAAACAAGTTGTGTGTGAGGTAGAAACGAAATTTATTTTTCATTCGAAAGGGTATTCGACCCCATTAAGTATGAAAGATAACATCGTTCAAATGACCACCGCGGCTCCGTTTGGTAGCCCGGATCCGGGAGGTCCAATTTTCGATGACTCTGGAGCACATATCGGCCTCAATTTGAGCGATGGCGTTGCATATGTTGACTTTGAGGTCATCGGTGTTTAGAGGCTTGTTGGCGTAGACCAGCGACTTGAGATAGCCCCAGAGAAAAAAGTGTAAAGGCGTTAAATCGCACGATCTCGGTGGCCAGTTGATATCGCCTCCGCGCGATATGACCATGTCCGGAAATCGCTCGTGCAGAATGTCCATTGTGGCATGGGCTGTGTGGCACGTGGCGCCGTCCTGCTGGAACCACATGTCGTCCGTGTCCATATCATCCAGATTAGGCCAAAAGAAGTTGGTTATCATCGACCTGTAGCGCTCCCCATTGACGGTTATGGCCGCCCCAGCTTCGTTCTCGAAAAAGTACGGACCGATGATGCCGCCGGCCCAAAATCCACACCAAACAGTGACTTTCTGGGGATGCATTGCCACTTGGTGGATCTCGTGTGGGTTGTTCTCACTCCAAATGCGGCAATTTTGCTTGTTCACATACCCGTTCATCCAGAAATGAGCCTCGTCGCTGAAGATGATTTTTCGGCCAAAATGGGGGTCTGCTTCCAACTGCTCCAGAGCCCAGTCAGCGAACGCCCGACGCTGTCTGTGGTCGTTTATCTTGAGCTCCTGGGTCAATTGGATTTTGTACGGGTGCAGACCCAAATCCAGATGCAAAATTCTGCGAGTTGATGTCTCCGAAAGGCCAAGTTCCTGTGCACGACAAAAAATTGACTGCCTCGGGTTCTCGCGCACACTCTCACGGACAGCAGCGATATTTTCGTTCGATCGGGCGTTTCGTCGACGTGTCAGTGTTGGCTGGTTGTTTACTGAACCAGTCGACTCGAATTTGCCCACCAATCGACGGATAGTCGACTCTACAGGCCGATCATCGCGACCGTAAAATGGGCGAAGTGCGCGGAACGTTGCTCGAACTAATGACCCATTTTCGTAAAACAATTTAATAATTTGCACGTGCTGCTCGACACTCAAACTTGCCATGGTGATTTGGGGTTATATACTGAACAAATGACAGCAACTTTGACAGCTCTACCTCGAACAACATGGCCGCACCCTTCCGGCAAACTTCGCGCGTCCCTATTGGCGGACCCTTTATTAGGCATCTGTTATTTGTTAACTTAGCTGTCAACAAGTGGGATTATTTCTTTTATTTTGAATAAAATATTTCTAGGAAAATAATATAATATTTTAATCTAATCTGCGCATTCGAGATGTATTATGTTTCTTATTACTCATATTAAATCAATCGTCTGTCAGCTGGCAACTATCACTTCTCAGATGCCATCTGTAAGTTGAAATTTGTCATTTCTGTCATAACAGTAATTTGTTAATTGCAATCGGTCATATATCAGTTGGCATTTATCATTTGTCAATGTTATCTGTTAAATATAATTATTAAGAAATTTTTATTAAAGTTACTCTACCAAGGTTCAGAATTTATCATTAATCATCTGTAATATGCCAACGGTTATCTGTCAATTATCATCTGTCACCTATCAACTGTCTTCTATTATTTGATATTACTATGTATTATTTATTATATGTTATTTGCCAACTGTTACCTGGCATGTGTCATCTTATTGAATTGGTTCTTTGAATTTTAATAAAAAATACTCTTGTAGGTAATTAGAGTTACTTGAAGATAATAATCACTTTGATAAAAACACTTAGAACCTTTCTTCAATATTTTATTTTGATCCAGATGTACATTTCGGACATAAAGTGTAAATTATCAAAAAGGTTCTAAGTGTTTTTATCAAAGTTATTATTGTAGGGTTTAAAATGAGTAATTTGTCATCTGAAATTTCACAACAAAAATTTTCTACAACGACCTAAAAAACTTTAATATATTTTATTAATTATAAAAATATTTAATGTCAACTGTCAACTATAAGATATCACCAACAAGTTGTAATTTATTACCTGTCATCTATCAATTTTTTACTTATCATCTGTATATGCCAACCAAGATCGTTACAATCTGTCACCTGTCAGATTTTATCAAATCTATGTGTTTGTCATGTGTCAACTGTAATCACATGATTGTTTTTCTTTTATTTTGAATAAAAGGGCCTTTCCAAATTACTCTAAGAAAATAACAGATCGAGATTCCACGAGAATGGTTTAATATTTTAACCTAATACATGCTGAATGTAATTAAAATAAAACAGCATTTAGTTTCTTGTTTTATAACATTGTATTTCAGATTTTCAGCTCGTTTGATAAATTAAATCTTAGGTTTAATTGCTTCAGTTAAAGATTTTTAGCAGGTTTTGAGACAAAACGCCCACGTTCATGCAAATTTCAAAATCAATAAAAAAAAACGTGTGCAGTTTCCTAATTCGTAAAAATCATGAACATAATACGAGGGCCATCCGGAAAGTAGTAGAAAGTTAAAGAGTGATAAATAAATAAATGAGACCATTGTAACAGTTACTTATTTTTATCGATGTATTCAAAGGTTTTTCGTTGTAGCTATGCGATTGACATTCGATTTATTCGTAATATCAAAGATAAAATAATACAAACACTAAACTAAAACACTTACTACGTTTTAGCTTCGATGAAATATTTTATAGATGCCTAACCTTATGGGGAAATGCGACACTAAAAGATGCTGAGAAATAGATGGCGCATGTAGCCAGTTTGTGTACTGCAGTTTTCTGTAGCTTTGTACAGTTTTCCACAGTATTGCAATCAGCGTTGAGACGATCGCACTGGGGAATGTTCTTAGTTCCCGTGAAATTTTAGGCAACCGGATGTTGCAATACGTATAATTCAAAACTATAGAAAACTGCTCAAAACTACAGAAAACTGTAGTACGCAGACACACTACTCATACGCCATCTGTTTCCCGGCATCTTTTTAGTGACTCACATTTCCCCCATCAGGTTAGGCATCTATACAATATTTTAATCAACGGTTTTAGTTTAATGTTTATATCATAAATTATCACGTAGTAATGGTAGCAACTATCCTTAAGATAAAATGAAACATTTTATGTATCTACATTACAACAAGGAAAATATTCCTTATCATCTTCACAGCCATCGAACCGAAGTCCTTCACCCTTTATTCAAATATTTGTAAATAAAATCAATTTTCGTAAATGCGCTTCCGACGTTCATGAAAGTGGAAGATGCCCCTCGGACGTGCACACAGACTTCCAGGCCGATGAAGATATTGACGTTATTAGCGTCCATTCTCCGCGCCGTAATTGAATTGATTGCGAAAATCCAGTCTATTCTCGCACTCGTAAAATTTTAACGAGTTCGTTACGTTTGAGTTAATGGAGTTCAGCAACCTGAAATTGGAATTCAGAAACACAAATTCGCGTGCCGTGATGTACGCGTGAGGCTCTAATGACGGCCGGCCGTTGGGCCATCATGGAAAGTGGAATGCTACACCGTCCAGAGGTTTTGTCATTGAAAAAAAACGAAATACTTTCACCTCGCGAGATGAGACACGCATGACTTCATCGCGCCGCGCCGTAGGTTTTGTTTTATTTGTATGTTGCCGATGATTAAGTTACCCGGCACTAGTAGGAATAGTGTGGGATTGTTGGTTTTACTGATGTAATTTTGTATTTTTTTGGAACGGAAATTATTAATGTATAATAGCAATAATAAATTATACTTCTACGAGCGATATCCGGAAAGTAGTACCCGTTTGCATCGTGCGGAGCGTTGACGAATAGAGTAACCGCCGGATGTGTGCTAACATGTTATATATTGTATTTCAGCTGTTTGTATGTACTGTTACGTCTTGCTGGTATTGACTATGATGTTTGTGAGGGTTTATAATATTCAAGAGAATAAAGAACACCACCAGTTGTTAAGTTAGAGCTATGATTACATTTCTCAACAAAATAAATGTGCGAACTTCAGATATTAATCGTCAATAGAGGGATGTATATAGAGAATATGTTATAGATGAGTAGTGTCTAGGATTGTAATTTCAAAGAAGATAGAACATCCATGATGAAGATCGTTTGGGACGGCCGTCAGTCATTACGGACGAAGTGATGAGTTCTATTAACGAATTAGTGAAGAACGATCAGCACGTTATAATTAATAAGATCAGTTAACATTTCCACAATATTTACGAACAATTATTTATGAAATTGTTAAAGACATTCTGCAATATTGGAAATAAACTGTTAATACGTATGTTAATATACTAGCGGTGGTGGAATATGAAGATGGGATACAAAAACGTCGCGATAAATGTTTAAATTTGCGAGTTCACTATGTATAGAAAAAGATATTTGCCAATAAAACGTTTATATATGCTAATATATAGTATTTTTTTATATTCACGAATGGATACTACTTTCTGGATGGCCCTCGTATATTAATTATGCCATTAAGACTATCGGTACAACAATTCAATTCAATTCAATCAAAATAAGCAATAATTTTTCATAGTTTATTGCACATTAACAAATTGTATTAAATATAAATTAATTGCAAAATCTTTATGTCTAATACGCTCGAACACAGTTTATGTTTGTTATGGTTTATCTACATTGACAAACAATATATACCCATAATTCAATTATAATATCTACGAAGTTTAAAAAGCTAAAAAATAATACGATATGTCATTATGTATAATAACTATAGTTATCGCCGCAATTAAAATGTTATGTTCAATACCTAAAATAATCTTTTAAATACAATTTCTGTTAGAAATACCATTTTTACACAACAATAAAGTTTATGTTATTAGTGCTATCAATTGAATAAATGGACAATTACTGACTGACTTCGATGCCTGTTCAAGAAGCCTTTAAAGAGTTTTCTGTAATGAGAATTTTTACACCTGCTGTATATTTCACCTATCTAAGACGGCATTCACAGTTTTTATTTATTATTACACATAATAATACAATCAATCAATAAAATACCACTTAATACGATTTCGCTGACAAAGCGATAACCCAAATCCTATACAATGATCGAAGATTAAATCAATGTACGTGATAAAACAAATGATAATTTCATATTGTCGTAATGAAAATAGAATTGCATTCATGAAGTAATTGGAAGTTGTCTGAATCATAACCACAGACACTAATTGAAATATCCCCTGCTAATTCTTTGACTCATGCTATAAACATTAAAGCGTTACGTGTAACATAAAATATTTGTTGAAAATAAACAAACATTTATATTTTGATGACACTAATGTGATGACAATAGCTTTATCAAATTAATTAATCCAAAGAAATATGTATTACTTCTACAAATTTTAGTTTGAACAATAAAACAAAATTATGATTAATTCATTCTTACCCATGAAAAATAAAAATCTGCACAATTATATCCGTTAATATTATATATTCGAAAATGGAATTTTAATTAAATGCGCACAGTAAATTCAAATATTCAAGACTACGAGCTAAACTAAATTCAAGTCATATATCACTACAACTATTATTATTAACACATAAACACGAAGCAACTGCAATTGCATTTGCATCAACGAATACAATTAACTATGCAGGAAGGAAACATTAATTATTCTAATGTACTTAAGGATAACGATATTAAATTAAACAAACGGCAATTCCAAGTAAGTTACTCTACGTCTTCACCTTAAAGTTGGAAGATTTCATAAATTAGTTAACCTAATTAAAGTTTTGTGTGCATCCAAAATATACTAGAAATGATAATTACATTATATTCTGATATTTGAAAATATAATTATTATTGACGTAAAAGTAAGTCTCTCCATTTATCGTTTCAATATAATATTAAATACCCTTACAAAGGAATGCTCCTTGTCGTGGTGTGGAGGTTCAGTATACTACCACCGATGAACCACTAGGATGACCCCAATAGGGTGTAAACCACTTTGGGATCATCCTGGGGCGAGAAAATTGCCTACTGCTAGGAGATTCTGGGACTCACTACAATCTGTAGTAGGAGTTCCCCTTAAATAGAGTCACTATTTGCTTCGTCTATGATCAGTAGTCTTGACAAACTCTTCGGCCTACCTTGGACTTTTTCGGACCATGAGTCTTTTAGGTTTCGAGGGAACCATTTGGCCTGACATATCGGTCTTGTCACTATCAGTGGTCATATCTCGCGGATGACAAGTCTAGAGGATCTTGGGTTTACCGCCCGGATTAATGTAGAAAGGAAACCACAAAAAACAAACCTCCAGTTTTAATAGCCTTATTATGGCATGCAGGGCTCTGCTATAATGGGACATACATGGACCAAATTGCTAAACATGGAGTGGACGACTCCTCAATGTTCAAACTCGTTGCAAAGGAGGCAAAGGCAACGTATCTATAGAAACTTACGGATAAACAGCTAAAGATGAGCTACTGAAAAGCAATGAAGACAGTCGGTATTATTAGTTGGGCTGCCTGTAAGAGGATGAAGTTCCTCATCAAGAGAGGCATGAAGCTCAGGTAGAGGTATTAGTGCCCCTCGAGATTCAAAATAGCCAAATTTGACATAATATTCCTCCAAGGCTTCGATCAATAAGGAAAGGGTAAGGGGCTTATCCCAAGACAATTGTAATTTGGTATATAATACGGTCTCCATTACTCCAACGGCAGTTCTAATGTTTAGGAAAGATATTAATTAATTGTGAAAAGTTTCCATTAAATTCTAATGTTTTGCGTTAATAGAAAGCTACGGAAAGGGAGTGGCGCACTTATAGCATGATTAGTTTGAAATTTCGTAGACATAATCAGAAATGTCATATTTATGATACAACTTAAAACAACCGATGAAAGACGTTTATTAGCAGAATTACAATTTGTAAAGTTTGAATATTGATAAATGTATAAACAACACTCCACTGTAAAAAAAAATTATAGAAAAATTATCTCTAAAGGAATTAGCCTGAAATTTCGCATACATAATCAGAAATATCATATTTATGATTCAGCTTAAAACAATCGACGAACGACGTTTATTAACGGAATGACAATTTGTAAAATTTGAATGTTGTTAAATGTGTAAACAACACTGCACTGTAAGAAAAATTATAGACAAATTATCTTCAAAGGAATTAGGCTGAAATTTCGTAAACATAATCAGAAATGTCGTATTTATGATTCAGCTTAAAACAATCGACGAACGACGTTTATTAACAGAATGACAATTTGTAAAGTTTGAATGTTGATAAATGTGTAAACAACACTCCACTGTAAGAAAAAGTTTACAAAATTTATCTCTAAAGGAATTAGGCTGAAATTTTGCAGACATAATCAGAAATGTCATATGTATGATTCAGCTTAAAACAATCGACGAATAATCTTTATTAACAGAATGACAATTTGTAAAGTTTGAATGTTGATAAATGTCTAAACAACACTTCGCTATAAGAAAAATTATAAACAAATTATCTCTAAAGGAATTAGGCTGAAATTTCGTAAACATAATCAAAAATGTTATATTTATGATTCAGCTTAAAACAATCGACGAATGATGTTTATTAACAAAATGGCAATTTGTAAAGTTTTAATGTTAATAAATGTGTAAACAACAATGCACTGTAAGAAAAATTATAGACAAATTATCTCTAAAGGAATTAGTCTGAAATTTCATAGACATAATCAAAAATGTCATATTTATGATTCAGCTTAAAACAATCGACGATTGATGTTTATTAACAAAATGACAATTTGTAAAGTTTGAATGTTAATAAATATATAAACAACACTGCATTGTAAGACTGATTATCTCTAAAGGAATTAGCCTGAAATTTCGCATACATAATCAGAAATATCATATTTATAATTCAGCTTAAAACAATCGACGAACGACGTTTATTAACTGAATAACAATTTGTAAAGTTTGAATGTTGATAAATGTGTAAACAGCACTGCACCGTAAGAAAAATTATAGACAAATTATCTCTACAGGAATTAGTCTAAAATTTCATAAACATAACCAGAAATGTCATATTTATGATTCAGCTTAAAACAATCGACGAATGATGTTTATTAACAGAATGACAATTTGTGAAGTTTGAATGTTGATAAATGTGTAAACAACACTGCACTGTAAGAAAAATTATAGATAAATTATCTCTAAAGGAATTAGGCTAAAATTTCGTAGACATAATCAGAAATGTCATATTGATATTTACAGATTAATTCAAGTTCATAGACTTGAAACTAATTTCACCGATGGATTCGATCGATTTAGTTGCGTGTCGTGTGAATTTTGGCAATCATATTTTATATGTTGTGTGCGTATATATACCTCCTTGCACTTTACGTGATGATTATGCCACTCTTCTGGACTTCATTTGCTAAAATTGAAATATTGAATTGACGAGGCGGATACATGATGAAACTCCATAACAAATTAAAATAAAACAACACAGTTGGGAGGGTTTCACATTTATTGTTGAACACTGCAACATGTTCTCCCTCCCAACTGTGTTGTTTTATTTCAATTTGCTAAAATGTTGACACCGATAATTTACTTCTAATAATAGGTGATTTTAATATACCCGATTTTAAAATTAGTTTAAAGGATCCTACTATTACAACTCAAAAATAATATCACGAACTCGCTTCCTCGACTTATGTGACTTGTCACAACATAATCACGTAGTTAATAACGTTAACAGAATTCTGGATTTAGTCATTGCCAGAGAAAAATATAAGGTTGGAGTAACAAGAAGTAGACACACACTTGTGAATATTGATTCGTATCACCCACCATTGGAGATTGAATTTAACAGTATTTCTGACTATATGTCCAACTTTGTACCTCTGGAAAAAAGCAGTATATACAACTTCTGGAAAGCAGATCTTCGCCTACTTTACCAGGACCTGTGTGACACTAACTAGGATGTCTTATACAAATCCAATACTAGTGAGGAAGCATGCAGAATTTTGTATGAAAATATCTATATAGCCTTGGACAGAACTATTCCGAAAACAAAACTCAAAAAACCGAATCGGTACCCAGTTTACTTTAATCAAGACATTGTAAGATGGATTTGTCTTAAAAGTATATCGTCGTTTAAGTTGTTGAGCTTAGGAAGAAAGATTCACTTAGATTATATTAAGTATGTATATTGAATCTTCTGAACAAAATATAGCTTCTGCTTCTGATAAATTCTGGAACGTTTTCAATACTAAGAGAAAACATGACCAGGTACTGTCATTAATGATGTGGCAAGGAGAATCTCTTGACGAAGGTCCACAGTTTGTTCAAGCTTTTGCCAACCATTTTAGTACTAGTTACTGTGCGGGATCCGATCAAATGCAGGACACACCCATGGATTTCATGGGTAACTTTTCAGTAAGCGAAGACATGGTACTTAAAGAACTGAAAAGATCTAAGGCTAATAAAGAGAATGGTTGCGACCGTTACTACGTGGTAGTCCAGTCCATACTTATACTGAATTGAAAAATTCACTATGGTTTAACCACAAATAATTATTGTAAAAATATTATATAACATATAGGCACAATTAGAGTCGTGCAGTGTTGTTTAGATTTATATAATTGTACCTATATGTTATATAATATTTTTACAATAATTATTTGTGTATCCAAGGCTAATTTCACCATGGGTACAGATAATATTCTTGTAAAGGACACTGCCGTCATTTAGGCTGAACCACTTACACATGTATTTAAACTGTTAACGGTGGAGGCTTCTACTTCGTTATACATTATTCTTCAAAATAAAAACTTTTTAACTTTGTTTGTATAACACTGACTTTATTTAGTGACTATAGTATATATCAGGTCAACCTGGTCGTTAATTACGGGGGTTTCCGGATTAGCGCGCGCTTTGAAAATTTCAAGAGACTCCAGGAAGTCCATCTTACGGCCTTTTTCGGCAAAATGTATAATTGATAGTACAACCTTACCAAAAGTATGATTGTTTTCAATCATATGTCTGGTAAAAGATGACTTATCAATTAAATTAATCCGAAAAGAACGAACATGTATTTAATGTCATCTTTCGAACTGGTATCTTAACTTCATGTCGTAAAAGTCATTCCTGTTTCCATGAAAGGTAACATATCTGTTATAAACAACTACAGACCCATATCATTATTATGTAATTTTTCTAAGGTCTTTGAACGTAATTTAGGCACTCATATCTCTGCCTTAATATAATGTAAACTATGGGCCAATCAACATGGATGTATACCTAAACGATCTACATTAACTAATTTTATGTGCATTACACAATACATATCTTCCAACATGAATGATGTATATTAAACAGATGTTATTTACGCTGACCTTACTAAAGCTTTTGACTACTTGCCACATGATATATTGATCAAAAAGCTTGATTTGAGCTGCCTCGGAATATTGTTCAGGTAATTCAGTCATATTTAACGAATCGTCGACAACGTGTTGTTCTCAGAGGTCATACGTCAAAAAGCCATATTGCTAAAAGTGGGGTACCACGGGATCCAATCTGGGTACTTTATTGTTTGCATTATTTATTAACGACGTAACTGATGCAATTGACAGCAACATATTAATCTATGCAGATGACATCAAACTCTACAGAACTCGTTGATTGCAAAGCTTTGCAAATTGATTTAGTTAAATTGAACCGTAAACAGTAAACTTCCTCTTAATCCTAAAAAATGTTCCATCATGTCTTATACGTGAATTCGTTCTCCTATAGCTTATAACTACGTTGTGAGCGATAAACATTTCCAACATGTGGCATTACTGATTAAGGCGTATACTTTGATAAAAATTAACATTCAATATTATCCATATTATCAACGTCGTCAAGACTGTTATAAAAAACTAGTGTATTTTACAGTTTATATCCTTAGTTTACTGTGCTACAATTTGAAGTCCTTATACACAATATTATTTCCAACATTTTATTAGTTCATGGAACATAGCTATCCTTGTCGAGGTTCCCCATATAAAGATCTACTATTCAAATATAGCTTGCCATCTGTAGCCAGCCAGAATCAATTATTAATTTTGCTATCATGTCTGAACAATTATACTACAAAGTCCCTCAATGTAATGCTAGATATACACTAACATTTTCAAACGGTCACCACATTGAAATTATCACGCAAACTCGCACATTATAAAAATTATCCGCGCATGTTATGAAGTACTACATGGTACTGATACTTATTCGTCATTTAAATTGTTCAAGTCAAAAGCCTTAGAATTATAGTTGCTCTTGGCTAATAATTATTACGTATATTTTATATTCTAATGTATAAAAACTGTAGCGTATTGATATGTGTTCCTTTTTTCATTTTTTATAATTTCGTTCACTCAAATATTTACTTATTAAACACTAAATAAAACATAGTAAGTGTTTTATTCAGTGTTCATTATGAATTACCACGTAACAACGGTCACAACTATCATTATGATTTACTTATTATGTAATTTCTATGAATATTCCTTTGTAAGACAAATGTAATTGTCTGTTGGGAATAAATGTTTATTATTATTATTATACATTCATTCCATAATTCACCACACGGGGCCTAGTAGTACCCTAGTAGAAATTCCCATGAATTGTTGGGAATAAATGTTTATTATTATTATTATAAATGCATTTCAAAATTCACCGCACGAGAAATAGTAGTACCCTAGTAGAAATTCCCACGAAAAAGGGCAAGAGGAAAGTTGTCAGGGCCCCGGACTACTTTACGAGAGAACAAAGCAAACCACTACCACAGGAGGTAAGCAGACTCGTGAAGTGGTGCAGAAGAGGCAATAAACACCTACTCCTGGGCTGTGATGCCAGCGCCCAAATTATAGTATGAGGCAGCACGGATACCAATAATAGAGGTAAGGAAGTCCTTGAAAAAATTATCTCCAACAATTTAGATATTAATTTGAGAGGTAACGAGACTCAGACGGGAAGTGTTGGAAATCACTATAGCGGATGTTTACAGCATGCACAATTAAAAACTGGCATGTTGCTGAAGTACCCTCTTTGTTAGACCATCTGCAGATTCAGTTCGATTCAGTTAAGACTCAATGGAGGGTAGAAATCCAAGAAACACAGACTGGAGCCTCTACATATAAACCACAGGAGAACTAGGAACAGCAGAGGCTCTGCTCAGAAATAGCATTGTCCGCTAAAACGGATATCTTATTAGATATGAAGCAATTGGCCTAGTAAATTCAAAGTTACCAACTGTGGGAGTATTTGCAAAAACTAAACCAACTGAAGTGATACCAGAAAAATTAAAAGAAGAGGTTCCAGAGCATTGTATGAAATACTTAAATGAAGAAGAAGAACAGAAAGCCTTAGAAGCAAAACAAAAGAATATCGAAGCAGCTAAAGCAGCAGAAGAGCGACGCAAGCTTGCAGCAGCAAGACCTGGAGAAGACTTTTCTAAAGGTGTGATATTCTACTTACAAGATGATATAATCGTTGGTATAGTGCTGTGGAATATTTTTAACCGTATAAACATTGCAAGGCAAGTCCTTAAGGATAAATGTAAATATAAAGATCTAAATGAAGTGGCAAAACTGTTCAACATACATGAAGAATAAACAAAATTTCCAATTTCCAGGGATGTGCCTTGATTAAACAAGGATTTAAATCGCAAGTGGCAAGCCAGGAAAATGTTCAACAGTGCAAAGAAACCAGGAAACTGGGAAGCCTATAGGCAAGTACTGTCGGAATAGAACAAGGAGGTGAGGAAATCAAGAAGAAAAAAACATGAAGAACGTTCTGTGAGGGAGTTATTTATATATATGCACAAGTCCTGTCCAAAGATCCGGATGGGAGTTATGCAGAGAGGCTTAAAGAAAGTCCCAGTATTCTGCTAAAGACGCACTTCCCAGGCTTAACATCTGTGGACTCCCATAAAAACACTGCTCAATCTACTGAAGGAAACATATTCCTTCTTTCTAGAGAAAGCAAAGGTAAGGCTGATAAACTCATTACTAAAAAAATTTAATGGGCAGTTTGTAGCTTTAAACACTTTAAAGCACCAGTTCCAAATAGTATTTCTCCTGCACTGCTACAGAAGGGGCTTGATATAACCCTGCAGGCACTTTACAAAGCCAACTTTACGCTAGCCTATATTCCAATGGAATGGAAATAGGCTAGGATGATATTTATCCCCAAGGCGGGCCGAAGGCCACCCGATAAGGCCAAGTTCTATCGCCCAATTACGCTTACCTCTTTTCTCCTAAAAGTCATGGAGAAAATTATAGGCAACCATATAAGGAGCAGTGCCCTAGAGACAAATCCTCTCCATAGGCAGCAGTTTGCCTATCAACCTGGCAAGTCCACTGAAAATGCACTTCTTAGCCTTGCAACAGGCACAGAAGCTTCACTACAGCACAAGAAGATTGCTTAAGGTATTTTCGTAGGTATTGAAGGATTTTTTGAAAACACAAGCTTGAAAACAATAAGATGTATCAAGGTCGTACTTGAAAACAGTAAGAATCAGAAACGGTAACAACAGCAAAAGGGTGTCCGCAAACTCGTGGTGAACAACCTCCTGACGATTGGTCGATAAAGATTATTATCGACCAAGCGTCAGGAGGTTGCCCACAAGATTATGCCGACGATATAGCAATACGTCATAAGAGGTAAACATGACAATATCATATCGTCCCTAGCCCAAGATGCTCTCAATACCATAGTAAAATTGTATCTGAGAGAAGGCTTCAATGTCAATCCTAACAAAACTGTTTACTAATCGTAGGAAGCTGAATATCAAAGCTCTTAAAGTAAAAAGGCAAGAAATTACGTTCGATCAGTTGAAATATTTATATTTAACCCTAGATTAGGAAACTTAATTGGAACACGCAGCTAGAGAGAACAATCTGCAAAGCTACAGCGGCATTATGGATATGCCGCAAGCTCTTTGGCAGATCTTAAGGACTAAAACCCAAAATAATACATTGGCTGTACATTATGGTTGTAAGATCCATTATTACAGATGTCTCACTAGTATGGTGGGTCAAGACTGAACAAGCAACGGCACAAAAGAAGCTTCAAAGTTTTCAGGGAATGGCCTGTATCACGGGGGCTATGCACACCACCGCCTCTGTAGCAATGGAAGCTTTACTAGATCTACTTTTTCTGCATGAACAAATCAGAAAATATTTAATTAATGCGATGAGACCTACAAACACCGTCGGACATAATGCCCACCAAATTTGATTTCGTATCGCGCTTTAAAGTGATTATTCGCCAAGACAGCCTGAATCGAATCAAAAAACTAAAACACAACTCTGTAATTTGATATAGTCTTGGAAAGATATGCTCAGGTTTTGTACGAAGAAGGGCTACAAAAGGACACCCATCTGTCTGATTTTAGACAGCCAGGCTGTCCTTAAGAACATCAAAGCGCACCGCTTCAATTCTAAAACTTCTTGAAACTTTAAACAAGCTCTGAACCAATTGGCCAAAGGCAACAAGTTTACTCTAATGTCGACAACAGGCTGCGGAAATATAATAGGCAACGAATATGCTGATGTACTAGCCAGGGAGAAGTTGCGACTACCATGATCAAAGATCAAAGCCTAGTAGAACTAAACAGCTCTTGCGCCTAACTAGAAGCGAAATATGCCCAGTGAAGTACCATCTTCACAAGATAGATAAAGTGAACAACACCACGTGGATTGGCAGAGCACATCCTATGCATGTGTATAGCACTAGCTACCACCAGATGAGCCCTAACTGGAGAAATGAAGATAACGCCAGAACGGATCAGGGCATGGCCTCATACAAAATTTAAAAATTTCTGGAGAAAAAATATGTCGCTGTGTCTCAAAAACGAATGATCGTTTTAAGATAAATAATAAAAGCTCTTCAAACTAACGGATTACTGTTGGGCATTAAAGCGGGATCAAGAAGAAGAAATAATCATATTGGTGGTTACGACCGTTACTACGTGGTCATTTGTTAAAGAGAAAAAATTGTGGTAAAAAAATAGAAATATCTTTAAAATATCGTCGATTTATAAATTTCAAAACGTAAATTATTGTTTTACATTTACCTGAAACTGTAACACCTGCTCTTTCTTTGATATATGAAGATAGATGTTCACCAACCTGAAACAAATTTTGTTTATTAATAACAATTTATTGCATATACTTACAGCTATTCTAACAGTACCCTTAATACATGCAAAATGGAACATATTTCATGAGGGGAATAATTAATAACCACTGTTATACTGTTACATTATTGATGTCGGTGTACACATGTGTTGATAAACCTAAAGAGCTATCGATCTGATACTACGAATTGTCTATATATAGTCGTTAAAACACTCATTTTCATAATGTTTGTAGCCTGAAGTTCTTTATTTTTTTATATTGATTATATTATTATCGTTACCGTAAATACAAACACACAAATTTAATAAAATCACCAAGTATGAACAATTTTATTAGTATTAAGTAAAATTCCAGCTGAATAAATATACGCAATTTGCAGATCCTGTTTGTTTCCATTTTAAATAAATCAATTCAGAGGATTGTTTCGTTGGGCCGGAGTGTTGTTCGTACGCCATTTGTATAATTCAAGAAGGTCCCGTCTTCGGTTCGGTTCGAAGGAACATTCGTACGCAATCAGGCGGAATAAACGGAATAAAATAATTCGGTGCGAAACCGGGACTGGCGCTAAATTAAAATCGAATTCTGGCCCTCTAAATGTTTATTCCACTTGCCCCATTTGCCACCGTTAAGGCGTAATTGAATTAAACCAATCTTCACCGCCGTTTTCCGGAACCGTTTCCCCGCTCACAATTTCCTCCAGTTTTTACTCCTTCCGCCATTGAATTACAATACAAATGCGCTCGGAAAGTTTACGCGAACGTTTCCATTTGTTTGTCTTTGGCAATGAATTGAAAACATAAATTCCTATCTACATGTAATTCCCGTTCCGTTTGTAACTACAAACGACGACCTTATTCCTTACCTTGCCCCGGAGTCTCTAATATTAATCCAGAACTGTCGCTGTACAGTATTGTTTGAAAAATAATCGCAAAGCAATAGAAAATTGATAATAATAGATAGGTGTCTAGTTCAAGAACTCGCTTAATAATTGATGTAATAAATCGGGATGGAATCGAATAAAGCGAAACAATCAAATAACAGTAATCCTTGATACAAATTATTATCACGGTTGTATTCATTGCAGTAGTCTGCAATGGAATGCACAGCATGGCACACATCAACGCGGTTATTAAGTCAATCGTGCCAATCAAGATAATTGCACATACAGTTTGATTATATTTCTATGCGTATGTTCACAAAACTGTTCTTATAATTCTTCAGTACATTAATGGATAACAGAATGAATTAGATATACCATAGTTCATATTTTAATTCACAACTAAATTAAAATCACATTGAAAGTAGCCAATAATGTTTCTATATGGTCAAATCCAACAAACTTCAATAGCTCTTTCATTCTACGACGCAGTAATAGATATCTTCGCAAAATCTAGACTGAATCCTTCATCCATTATAATTAATATTATTGCTACCATTATTATTGTGATGCACAGAGGTTAATGAGGAATCTCAGCAGCGGATTTCAAAAAGTCTTCGTACAAGAGGACGCCATAAAAAGAAAGTAATTAAAAAAAGATGAATTCCATTGATGTTTCTTAAATAGTAAGTTTTACAATTATTGTGATAAAATATTTTGATTTTACTGGATTATTGAAAAGTTCATTTTTGTGCCACTTTATACCTTTCCAGATAATAATCGTTTTATGATAGTATATAAACAACAATGATATACATACATTCCTTAAAAAATAGATTTGCCAATGACCCTATTCACATGACTCAGAAGTCCTTATTGTCTTGAATCGGTGCAATTTCTGAGTGACTCACCTAACAAATATCTCCATAATCTATTACGATAACTATTTCATATCCACAACACAAAGCAAATAATTTCTTAATCCCTCAATTAGAGCAAACGCGGACATCAAATGGGCCCGGCCATGCTGTAACGTAATTACGGAAGAACATCAACGAGGAGAGCCTGCATTTGTAATTCATATCGTATGCTAATATTATTCCGGAATAATCAACCCACCAACTTCTGACCGACCTTGTTGCCAACCTCTGCGAACGAGAAATACTTAATTTCCTCGGAAATAATAAGGTTTTGTCCCTAGCGGCCCTATCTCCGCGCTTCTTGTGACTGGCCATTATCATTAAAATTGGAAGTAATCACGATATAAATCTGTGGCAGGAGCGGAAAGTGCCGTTTTTTTTTGTCGCCATTGTCTGTGGGCGAACGCGAACGGTCCGAGTTTGGGAAAGTAATCATAATGTAAATAAAAACTAACGGGACTGCAGCGATAAATATGATATAGTGTCCTATTATAAGGAAGGCCTAGGAAGATTACTTCGTATATTAATAATTAATTTAGAAGCAATCTCTTTATCAAAATGTATGTATATTGTTATAAAATAACAAGGATTGTTATTGGTACTTAAATATATATTGATACTAACTTCTCGTTTGGGAGAATAAGGGGAATTTGAAGGATAATTAAAGCAGGAATCAATTTCTGCTAAAAATGTTGTGGTTTGGATTTATGCCTAAACCACTTTGAACCCTCGATACAAATGGCAGATAATTATTAACAACATAGGATAAGAGTAGTGATTTATTCACATAATCATAATATAGTTAGCCAGTAATGAAGTTTCTTTGATTATTGCATTGCATATTTAATACCTGCAATAAGTTAAAATAATGTTCAACATTTATTTTGTGAAATAACATCTAAACTAATAACTATAATATAATAATTGCACGTTTCACATCATAAATCATAGTTGCAATTTCTTAGCAAATGCCCATCAGAGGCAAGTTGTGCGTGCCAGCACGCAACCTCAATCACGAAGACCCGCATCACCTGTTCCACTGATTTACCGCTTATTACCCCTTTAAAATTTTAAGCGCCAATTATTACGAGACGCTCGTAAAATTCCAATCTAAATTACCCCGGGGGAGGGTTGCGAGATAGGGAAGGCAATTATCGTCTTAAAGGGCGTATTTTTAATTGAGGCGGATCACCTTACATTAATAGGAAGTTTCTTTGGAGAGGCGTTGAGGCTGATGGGATAAAAGGGGTCGAATTTCTGAAGAGAATCCACACTGGATGTATAAGTTTTTTTTTCATAGATAGAGTTACAGATAAAAAAGGGCGGAGTTTTAATTAGAGCTAATGTGGTAATTAATTTGGACAACCCTTTATTATATTACCACTAACGATGTAATATTTCTACTCTCCCTATACCAACTTCGATAAAATATGATCGTAATTTTATCGAATTCGAAATATCAGAGAATATCTGAGGAGACACAACCAAGTAAAACTTAACGAAACTACAAATACAACAAAATAAAGTACTAAAAATACTATATAAACTAGAAAAACATTATGACGACCACTAAAACCAATAGGACCACTTTTGAAATATATTTCTGTGAATCCTAAAAATCTCTCTTGTCCTAGCCCAACGTACTTTATTTAACCTGGCGTACGCTTGACCTATCGCAATAATCGATTTATTGACCATCATAAAATTTGTATTACCTTCATATACTTCTAAAAGTGCACACTAAAATCAATATTAATCCAGCGTAGGATAACCCTAAGATATTAAAGTATATGTTGTCTGAACATACTCCGGACCTACTACAATCATTTAAACACTAATATAGTGTTATACTGACCACAATTAATTACACTATAGTGCATAATGCGGTTTTGACCTTCGGCAATAAATATTATTATACTATTTATTGTAGTGTACTTGCGACCAAAATTAATGAATATTTTAGAGCAAATCAGGAACAAGGTTACTCAGTGTACATTTTATTTCAGTAATAAATTTTATGGTGGTGATATAAATTAGGATTATGCTACATCAATAAATAGTCCTTTATTTTGAAGATCAGAAATATATTATCGTAGGGTACTGTATGTGTTGGGATAGGTAAGAAGTGCCCTTTGGTTAGTACATTATCTATAACAAAATTCCGAGGATCCTTTAGATATAGCAATCTATCTAAAGGAACCCTGACCTGACCTATTGGTATAGACTCCAACACATACATTACCTTACGGCACTCCTGACCTACATCCTTGCTATAGGTACCATACTTCAAAAGAGTACTAAGATTAGTACATTTTTAAAAAGGTTATGAACACGCTGTACCAATAACCATTTATTGTAGTGGGCCAAAAGTACACTAATTTAAAAAATAATTTGGTACATTCCTTTACTTTTTGTAGAATATACCAAATCATTTCTTTAAGTAGTGTACTATTGGTCCACCACAACAAAGTGTTTTTAACATAGTATACTCTGGGTATATTCACTATTTGTTAAATGTACATTTCGAGCACCATGTGCTCATTTTCAATAACAACACATGGTGCTCGAAACATGTAACGTGTAAAAATAAATTAGTGAAGAAAGGAAATCAAATCGTGTTTTATTAGTAATACTCTGGGTTACAAAATAATAAAATATACTCAAAATTTTGGCTGAACGGAGGACAGGCGGAGTTCACTTTTTCAAAGGATCTTCCACTCAAACCCTTAAATATAGATCATCAATGCTGCTTCCAAATGGTGTTACAAGTATCCATTTATGGATTTATTGCTTAACTAATTTACATCGTCACCAAGAAGTCCATGATAACAAATCGAAACAAAACATATAGAACCCCTATAAATTTAAACTATAATTGCTTGTGACACGGGCTTATTTAAAAAAAGATGCGGCCATTGTGTTATTTTGTACGTACTTTTCTCAAAAATCTTTCTAATTTGAAAATTACCAATTTTATTACTTTCTATGACTTTTTCCTTCATACAACTTTCAGTTTTAGATATAAAATATAGTCTGTTCGTTGGATCTTTCGTCGTACGTCACAAATTGATCGAATTGGAATCAGAAAACCTCAAAGCATATATTTTACCTGAAATTTCTCATTCGAAAAAAAATAAAGATATATATAGGCACATGTATAATTTAATTTAAAAAATCTGTGTAATACATTTATGAAACTATTTGAAATACAATTGAGTAATTGAGTAACTTACATCACTAGCAGTCCTCTTCGGTAGAGAATATTAAAGATGATCAATTAATAGAATTCACTTTACTACTGGTAATTGATACCTGGAGAATTGATCGTTTCTATCGAAAATTAAAAAAAAGTAAAATTGTAATAACCTTGTAACAGACGCAAGAAATTAATAATTCATTAGTCTAGGCGAAAAGTACCCCGAATCAATGAATAAATAATTTGGTTATATCAAGAGTATGCTAGGGCAATGCATAATTAGTTAGGATAGGCTAAGAATACGCCAGAGTAATGAATAATTAGTTAGGATGGGCTAAAGAGTACGATAGAGCAATTAATAATTAATTGGGATAGATCAAGAGTACACTTATAAATAATTAGTTATGATAGGTCAAGAGCACGCTAGGGCAAAAAAATAATTAATTAGGATAGATCAAGAATAGACTAGTGCAATGAACAATTGATTAACATAAGTCAAGGGTATCCTAGGGCAATGAATAATTCATTAGACATTACTAACAAAATCATTAGCTGAAAGGTAGAGTCAGAAAGGGAGAGCTTTAGCAACCTCAGCCACATTCAACCGAAATGGAGAGTTGGTCCTAGAGTCAACCAGCTCTTTTCAACGGAAGAAGTGGCAGCGGCGGCGGCAGACCTGCGCGGTCATAAAGCGCCCTCAAGCTGGTACTGAAGGACGACACTCGTCACCATTCCCTTTCCCTTTCCGAGAACGTATAAGAGGTCCCGATTGGTACTCATACATAAGACCCTCAAGTGCTTGAGCGCTTGCTGATGGATAGGACTAATGCAGCCCTAGAAGCATCTGGGGGCATGTTAACGTAACAATACGACTTCAGAACCGGCAGGTCGACGACTGATAAGGACGCGGAGGTCATAGGTAAGGCCACTAGGGTACCTATGAGGCAGAGACGTGAGTAACGCATTTAATACCCTGCCGTGTCCAGTAGCTGTACTACAGAGGAACCTCCTCGTACTTAATGAGGTTGATCGCGAGCTGTCTAAATGATAGGGATCTACGTGGGGGAGAAGTGGAAGAAGGTGAAGATGTTGGGCGAAGTGCCAACGTTTACCTGCAACGTTGCTTACGACGGGCTGTTTGGGCTCTCGCTTCCCGGAGGCGCGCAAGTAATTGGATTCGTGGACGATAACATCATCCTCCTCCTCTCCTAAATAGGAGAGACATTAGTGACGTTAGGGACGTGACACGGCGGTCAAAATGGTTACGTTTTTTCTTGCCACGGCAAAGCTCACGGTGGTGCCCGAGGAAACGGCTGTAGTCTAGCTCAACCGCAGAAGAGCGGGTCGATGCTATGGAGAAACTATCGAACTATTGGGCCGGGAGAACGTGGTAAAGAGGACGATCAAAAATCTCGGGGTCATTCTGGAAGCTGCTGTAGTTCCCAGGTCACCGATGCCGCGGCAGGAGCTGCTAAGACGGAAAAACTGTGGCCCAGTTACTAACAAACGCAGCAATAGAGAGAACAAGACAGATCCTCATTGGGGTGGTGACTTCCAAGCTTCTGTACGCCGCACCGTGTTGAGCAAGGTGTTTGAGATAGACGAAATATCTCGCGCCTAAGGAGTGCAATGAGGCCTGCAGCCCTGAGGGTGATATGATACTACCACCTTACTCAGCTTCTAACACGTCAGGGCTGCTTCAGAGCATATCTCCACTGTGTCGGCAAAACTTGCGGAAAAACAGTTCGGCTCAGATACGGCAGAAGGACGGTGAACGCATTGAATGTACTGGTCACAAGAATAAGAACAGAGAAAAATGAGAAGAAACAAAAGTATTTTCCATAGATTTGTCTACTCGCAAATGAATCAATGCTATCGAAATCTTTGGATGTTGCGGTGCAAGTGTATCATCGCTGAGACGATGCAGTTTCCGTAACAGCATTTTGTACTTTACCGTCTACCATACAAAAAATCTATTCGTGTATAACTTTTATATTTTGGCTATCAAGAATATTATGAAAAGAAAGGCGTGATTTTCGATGTGAACGACAAATTGCAACCTGAAAGGCCTACCAAATCGCGTAGAGGACGGTTTTTGATTTATAAAATTTTAACTTCAACGTCGTTAGAGTTATGGTACAAAGTTTTACTGAAACCAGCGAAGTGGACAATAGATGCACATCAGTTTAGTTTTTCTCGGCGAATTTTTGTTTGTACTCTTTACCGAAAGTTCCGCAGAACCCCCATTTAGCAATTAGTTTACAATGTGTGGTTACAGTAGATTTAATTAACTTCTAACTACCTCAACCAGACGCTGCAGTTATAACGCTAGAAGTATCCAATGCATTCAACGCAATACACCATGAAGCACTCAAGGAAGAACTACGGAGGATGGGATGATATCGCATCACAAATGGCTGGCAGGACTAACCATGGACTTCCTTAAAAAAAACAGTCTACAGCGGTAAGGCCAGCAGAGTAGTGGAAAGATGCCCGCAAGGCTCCTGCTCAGGACCAATTATATGGCTAGTGGGTATGGAAGGCTGGTTCAGGAGTATGAAGCAGATTGAAAGCGGGCTCTACAACCAGGCATATGCAGACTACCAAGTGCTGGTGATATCCGCACCATCACTAAAGAAAATCGAAGAAGTCTGGATCAAAACCTGGAGGAATGCGAGAGATGGGCCGAAAGAGCAGGTCTGAGCTACTGTGTTGAAAAAACGAAGGCAATCTTCACGAAATCGAGGGGAACGTCAAATACCTGGAAGTGTCAGTGGATGACACTACAAACTGGACTGAACACGCCAGAACTATTCCCTGGACAGACGGCAGAAGTGGCTAAAAAATTATTCATAGTGGGGGGAAGAACTGGGGAACGTCACTAGAAATGAAAAGAACCATATACCAGGGAGCAATAGAACCCATACTACTATATGGAGTGGAAGTCTGGGGCGAAAAAGCGAAAGACACAACAATAATCAAACAACTAAACGCAGCTAAGAGACCCTTCCTGCTGACAATGGCAAGGGCATACAGGACGACCCCCACAGCGGCATTACAAATAGTTAATTGCGCAAAACCGCTAAACCTGGTGGGAAATGGAAGAGCCAAAGAACATAGGGAACTACAGACAGGATACTAAAATAGTGCAGAAGCTACAGACATGATACATCCAGCGAAGAGAGGTCAGATAGGATACGCTATATGTGAAGAAGAAACAGAGAAGAATGCCAACAGAGAAATCTACACAGAAGGCACAGCAGATGAGCACAAAGCTGGATACGAATACGTGATTCGGGAAAGAGAAGCAAAATAGAAAGACGAGCACAAGTGTAGACTACCAAAACACGCCACCAACGCCCAGGCAGAAATGGCAGCAATCAGGACAGCAGTAAACGAAGCCAGAAGAAGAAAAAAGGGCCAACTGGCCTCCGCTAATTTTGGAGCGAGGTTTAGTGGATTGGGTTCCCTGCCAGGTGTAGTCGCGACAATAACAGATGTATTGGCAAGTTGGCGGGCCTGGTCAATCGGCCGGGAGCTTACGAGCTTAAATCGCATCAGTCGCCCAAGTCCGACCGATGCACCTTCAAGTGGTACGCGCTGACACCAGGCTCTTTGGGCTGGTACTAAGTATCGGAGGGCGAGGCTCACTCAGTCTAAATGAGGAGGCTCTTACCTCCTTCCCTCCGGAGGGAGTCGCGGTTTATTCATTGAGAACGGCCAGGTGTGATCCGGGGTCAACTCAGCCTTAAATGAGGTATGGCGCGTTGGGCATGAAGTTGACTCAGCCTGAAATGGGGAGCGTGCACGGGGTTCCCTAGCCGGAAATATGAACGCAAAGGTATGGTGCCGGGGTCGACTCAGTCCTGAATGAGGACGGCGGGGGTCGACGACCGAAAGGTTGAGAAGCGAAGGACTTTCATGTATCGGTAAGGTGCGTGAACGCGGAAAACGATACTGAGCACTGTTTTTTCGCATGCGTCCAGTGGAGCTCAATACAAGAGCAAATGGAGCGCGAGATAGGTATTCCTTAGAGCTAACACGGTACTACCCGTCATCCTGGAAGACACACGAAACTGGGAGACGGTGTCTAGGGCCGCAAAGAAGATCTTCTGCCAGGAAAAGTCCCTCCTAGCGAAAGTGGCAGTGGCGGAAACGGCTGGGGATACTGTTTAGCAGATAACAAGGAGGTACCGGGCAAAGAAATCTCCTGCGATACCACCGGTACCCCTAGACGAAACAGAGGAGGTTTAGGTTGTAGGGCCTAATCAGAAAGAATGGTAGGAGTCCCACATACCTCTATTTGAAGAGAGCAAAATAAAAAAAGGTCAAGAGCACGCTGGATCAATGAATAATTAATTAGGTTTGGAATAGATTAAGAGTACGCTAGGTCAATGAATAATTAGTTAGGTTAGGTCAGGAGTATGCTAGGGCAATGAATAATTAATTAGGATAAATCAAGAATAAGCAAGAATAATAAATAATCAATTGGAAAGTATTAAAAGTACCATAGAGCAATTAATAATTAATTAAGATAGATCAAAAGTACGCTAGAGCAAGGAATAATATATTAGTTTTGGTCAAGAGTACGCTATATTATAATCAATATTCATTACTTCTGCATTTTTGATAAATCACTATTTTTCCTGCAGAAACTTTAGACATTATCGTATTATTTACGATTATCTTATACCTTATTGCCCTTATTGCATCATTGCCTTTAGGAAGAAGCTTACAGGTCACAGTTTGTTATAACATGTGATAATCCATTGGAAAAACTTACATTGTAGTTAGAAGTGTTTATTAATGTATTAATTTGTCTCCAAATTTTTCATACACCTCAAATTTGCACCTCTATGGTTTTGTTAATAGTTAAGATTGTCGCAATAGGAATTCAGAGAACCCAAATATGATGTTGAAAAACAAATGCACCTCAAGGTTTGGTGTAGATGCTGGACTCGAAGTACCATTAGACCGTACATTTTTGAAAATAAAGTTAATCAAGTAGTAAATACTACTGGTGGTCGATATCTCGACATGATAATAGTATTTTCGACCTAAATTGGATGCTATTGTCGATATGTAGTTTCAACAAGACAGTACACCGTGCCGTACAACCTGTGAAACAATTCAACTACTGCATGAGACATTTCTTGGCAAAGTACATCTCTGCTTTCGGTGCAAAAAAAAATGATTTCTCTTTTAGGGGTTATTTGAAGTCAAAGGTCGACGATGAGATTCAGTCACTTTTTTGCAAAATTTCGACAGACGAGTGAAGAGCAGTGTACGCCATTTCCCTGCGTCTTATTCCATACATAACCCTATTTTATGTATTATACGATTCAATAAAAAAACAATTTAAACAAAAACTCAAAAGTCATATATGTTTCTACACTTAAATCCATGCTCTTCAAAACTAATCAATTGAGGACACTTTCGCTTGCTAAAAAAGTGTGAACAAATGGGTTTTTAAATTATCAAAAAGTTTCTAACGTATATTATTAAATATATTATATATAAAAAGAAAACATTAAGGTTGCATTTAAAAAAAATATGATTTTAAGCGGTCATTTACTTTTCATTCAATATTTAAGGACTAAAAAATTAGGACAAATTATATTGAAATTTGAAACTTTCAGGACACGCCAATGGACCATTACTCGTGGAATGACCCCCATGGTAATTCCTTGACCTGTACAAAAAAAAAGAACAATACAAGAGCCTAAAATACTAAATCGTTATTGATGTAGAGCAGCACAAAGGAAATAACACGACCATTAGGTACTGATTGAGTATAATATATCAATTACCAAACATCGTGGGCGTACGATCGATAAGTTTGGTATATTCACGGTTCGCTGAAATTTTCATCGAATACGTAGGTATCCTTGCGTGACCATTAAATAATTCATGGGGTCGTTTTAGCCGCTGTCGAACGACCTTAACCCTGATTACGTGTCAATAAAGGTACGGCCCGTGGGCGGTGTTTGACGATGATTAAAGCAACACATAACCCGTGTAGAATTAATTGCCTGCGCCACGTGGGGTGTTTATGTTACCCCATAAAGTGATGCTATGGATGTTCGCATGCCGCTATTAACATGTAATGCATAGGTGTGTGTGAATGGCGTCCGAAGGGACGAATAAAAAGCGGTATTTATAGCGAGATGACCGATGAATTATTTAGTACGTTACAAATACATAATTACGTTTCGACAACAATGATTGATTTAAATATTAACGCGTTGAATCTAAGCAGGAAAATGTCTGTTTAAATTATTAATTCATTAAACAATGTATAATGATTAAAATGTTCGTCACTTAAATGTAAACATTAAATATTTATTTAATGTTATATTTACGCATAACCTGATAATATTTTGTTTACTCTAAACTCACACCTATACGGCATTATAATGTCTATTACTAATTGCAATTGATAAACGTCAAAGACATTACGATTTGAAATGGCTTTGATATGAAGGGAATTAAAGATTATTGAGGTTATAATCACAAAAATCAAGAAGTAGTTTCTTATTCTGATAACATTCCATCGACCCTAGGAACCTGTAATTAATTTTCCTATGTTCATACTTGGAACATATAGAAATTTAAAACTACAGTATCTACTATAAGAACTCTGGAGGCTTTTTATTTTAGCCCTTATCTCAGGTTAAATTTTTTGTACCAGTAAATTTGTTTTCTTACAAATTTTAGTCCGACAATTTAGTTACTTCGTTCGAAAAGCACAGATTTTCGGTTAGATCATTAATCGAAGATTTATGTCTTTCGAATGATGTAGCTAAATTTGTTTTCTTACAAATTTTAGTCCAACAATTTAGCTACTTCGTTCGAAAGGCACAGATCTTCGGTTGGATCATTAATCGAAGATCTCCGCCTTTCGAACGAAGAAACTTAATTTGTTGGACTAAAATTTGTAAGGAAGTAAATTTACTGGTACAAAAATAGAGTAAAAAAATGTAATTACCTTTAGGAATATAAAAATTGTTAACAGCAAATATTAATTGATAAGAAATTATAAATTGTATTTTCATTTGTAATCACATATTTGTAGTATGCATATAAAATTCGTCATTTCCGCCTTCCACTGATTATTCAAATTGAAATGTTTACAAATTAGCACAGACGGTATAAATGCACGATAATCAATAAACAAGCAACATCTAAGTAATTTAACAATAAAAAAACTGATGGAAACTAATTAGCCTACATTGCTGAATTGCATATCCGTTTATTGCCAGCCGACAAACGCAACATTTTAATTACTCAAATCAGCACTACTTCTAACACAATTAATCCCTGCTCCCATTATGAAATCAGATATGCAACGCTATAATTTTCGAATTGAAAAAAAACTTAATTGTTTACATAACCCGACACCGTACACACATTCTCGGCGGCAGTAATTAAATCATTATCCCACAGCACAAGACTTCATGTGACATAATATTAACTCACGATATTATAAAATCCTATAATTGAAATATTATGTAACGAAATATATTTAAATCAAAAGATCATTTGATATTGTAATGCTCAGAAAAATAAATATACGAGGGATAGAAGGAAAGTAGAACCCGTTTTGCATTTCAAAAAGAAATAAAAGAATCTAGTAATAAAAATTCATATTTTTTATAATTAACTGTAAACAACATTATAATTCAAAAATTAGAGTTGATACATAAAAACTAATAATAGTTTGAAAATAAATTCAAAACCTAATAAACTACAATGGTTTTGGAATAAATTAATAAAATAATTAATACTTTAAAGGTGAGAAGGAGAACTTTTAAAGCTAATTTACACAAACATAAATACATAAACACACGGCAGAAGGACCACGTGGTCAAAAGCAAAATAACAACTATAACTACTACTTTTAGTTTACTTTCACCGTCAACCTGTGTTGAACTTCAGACGCCATAACACTTGAAAATGAAGAACGAACCACTGAGTACCGCATGTTCTCTTTTCTTCCTATGTACCTTGCGTAATTAATACGGGCAATTAGTATTCAAAACTGAAACGCTACGCGGGCAATGGCCGCTGAACTATACACAAAACTCGGCGCTTGCCAGTTGATGATAATAACATAACGTAATTGATTTAACTGTAAACTAACCGCGCATCAGAGCCGTTCCGAATTTGATTGCGATCAACTAGAGCAAAGTTAAGAAATTCAAAAAATTTACATAAAAGATACTGTTGATAATGTGAAAATTATAAAATATTAATTACGACATAGGAAGGAGTCACCGCATTACACGTTAGTTACATTAAGGTTGGTCGTGTTGAAGGATTATGTCACTAATGCTTCCGTTACTTTCACTTTGCATTTAGCTCAGATGTGATAAATATGTAATAAATGAAATCATTAGATCACACATATTATTTACATTAAAAATGAAAAATACTAAAAGTTTCTGTAATAACCATGCGATCAAGAGAACGGAGTAATTCAAAACATTCTTGAAATAAAAACATTCTTAAGGAGCTGCGCCATTAAAAAATTTAATAGCCACAAGAAGTAACTTTTTAAAACTAAGGTATTTCGTAAATATAAAAAGAAAATAAGTGTATGCGATCACTTGTATAATTAAATAGTTTGGATTAATATTCAAAACACTTAAAATAACTTGGCTATTCATTTTGATTATTACATTATATACCTCTTTACTTCCATTACAAAACTGTTAACAATAAATTTTATTAATTCTAAATTGATTTTTTATAATTGCAATCAAAAATAATCAATGTATATAAATAAAATCAGTTTTTTATGTTGTATTACAATTAATTTCGAGTGATATCTAACATCTTCTTATTTATATATCAATATATTCATTCAGTTAAATTAAAAACGTGTAGTTTATTATATGTATTCATGATGTAACATATAACAACTAATAACAAATCAATACGAAATAATATCAATTAAATTATCAGTGTGAGACAGCGTGTACACATTTGATGGCACTAGCCAACCCCTTTGCCTGGGATGTTTTCCACTGTCTTACCTTTTCTTTTCTACTGCGTACTTCCGATTGGCCCGTGGGCCGAGGCGCTTCCTGTGATAAAGGCTATATTATTAGATTGATACATATCAGGGCGCAAAAGGTGAAAGGACTGACATATAAAGGAATTATTAAGCGAACGATTGAGCAACTAGCCCCCTATCTTCCCTTCCGATCTTCCTTCCCTTTAATACGAATTTATCGTCCAGCAAGGGTGGACACAGTTATTGATTGTATTTAGAAAAGTGTAAAAATAGCAGAATCAGAAAAAATTTAGTATTTAAGTTTAAATATGAATTTTTAAATTTAATACATAGATAATTACGTAGCTTTTGTCTATAGAAAGATTAGATTAATTCAACTTAAATTTAAGCATTTCTAAGCATTATAAAAACTGATGTTTGCTATACTTTGTATACGCCACATTTGTTTATAAAGGATTTTCCAATAAGAGGTTTCATTTTGAATAGCTGTCGCTTTTGCAGCTGTCATCTTTTGACATTTGACAAGTAAAAACTAAGCCATTAGTAAAAATGCAACGATAAACGCTTCAACAACGCATTGAAATTGTTAAAATTCACTACAGAAATGGTGAAAATTTTGGAGTCACAATTCGCCAAGCTAAAGCACTTTTGGGTCGTCGTGAAGCACCTTCTCGGCCAGCAGTAGTAAAACTGGTTAAAAAATTTGAGCTGTTGGGACAACTTAGTGATGTGAAGAATCGAAACCGTGTGCGTCGCTCAAAAACAATTGAGAATATTGCTGCTGTAGCCAATAGTGTTAACGAAAACCCAGGTTTGTCGATTCCTTGTGGATCTTTGGAATTAGACATTCCAAAAACGACATTACACCGTATTTTGCATAAAGACTTAGGTTTGAAGGCTTTTAAAGTTCAGTTAACACAAGAACTCAAGCCGGTCGATCATCAGCATGGTCGTATCTTTGCTGGTTGGGTCCCTGAAATGCATCAAAATGATCCGGATCTTCATCGAAAAATCATCTTCAGTGATGAGGCCCATTTTCACCTCGGAGGCTACGTGAATAAGCAGAATTGCCGCATTTGGGACTCGGAAAATCCAAGAATGCTTATTGAAAAGCCTCTCCATTCTCAACGTGTCACTGTTTGGTCGGTTTTTGGACTGGAGGTGTGATTGGGCCTTATTTATTCGAAAATGAGGCTGGTGCAACTGTTACGGTGAATGGATTGCGCTATCGAGCTATGATTAATGTATTTTTATGGCCGGAATTGGAAGATATTGATGTGGACCACGTTTGTTTTCAACAAGACAGCGCTACGTGCCACACAAGCAACGAAACAATCGCAATTTTGCAAGAAAAGTTTTCTTGCCATGTTATTTCGCAAAGAAATGATCACAATTGGCCCCCAAGATCTTGTGACTTAACACCTTTAGACTTTTTTTCTTAGAAAAAAAATATGAAAGATAAGGTCTATGCCAATACTCCAGAATCGATTCAAGACCTTAAAGATGGAATTCGTGAAGTTATCGAGGACATACAGCCGCAAATGTGCAAATTGGTCATGGGAAATTTCATGAAAAGGATATGGTGCTGCAACCGTAGTCGTGGCGGCCATTTGGCTGATATCGTTTTCCATCGTTAATGGCATACCTTTCTCTTATCCATTGATTTCTCTTAAAATATACTCGTTTTTATTAAATATCAAAATGAAACCTCTTATTGGAAAACCCTTTATTTAAACCACTTTTTCATTAGGTAAACTGTTTAATATTGACCCCAGAGCCAGAAAAAGTACCAAAACAGTAAATAGATTAGTCATTTACAAGTTCCTAATTTAATTATTAATATTCACATTTAATAACTTTTAAAAATAGTATATTGTTCAACGAGTGACGAAAGTAACATTTTTTTAAGCGAGAGAACAGTTTACCAAACGAGGCGAAGCCGAGTTTGGTAATGTTCGCGAGCTTAAAAAAATGCTTTCGACGAGTTAAACACTATACTTTTTCTACTACCTTACCTATGATACTAACAAACTTTTATTATATAAACAAATACTTTATTTTGAATTAAAAATTACAAAACTACTGATCATATTTAAATTACTTACCGACAACTTTGCAAAATATGCAAACAGCACAGTGAATATGAATTTACGCGATTATCTGCCTTAAATGCCATGAATTTTGCATATATTTTTTCATACCTCTTTTTCAATTTTTCTGATAATAAATCCACATAGGTTTTCTCAGCTTGATTTACTATTTCTGGTGAAGTATTGGAAAGATCTAAATCACTTACTGAATCAGAAATCATGATATGATGAAGTTACGAACAGTACAAATTCAAAAACTGACGTTTAATAATGACACGATATAGTGACAGCAGGCAACTAGACGGAGGTGAAAATTTGTAGGTAACTTTCGTCCCTAGTGACGAAAGTTTGCGTTATGGGATTTTCTCTCACTAGTGACGGAACTCAAATTTTCGCTGGAGTATTCGGTTACGAAAATTGTCTTTTTATAAAGGGTAGTAGAAAAAAGTTTTTTTATAGTGTTTTTGTGAGGTGTCGTCTCCTAGACATTAATTAACAAATTCATTATGCAATGAAGGTTGAAGACCTTTTGTTGAACATTTTTGGAACGTTATTCCCTTGACCCTTTCTTGACTCATATAGTTACTGGCGCCGAAACACACCTCGCAACACTTAAGGATAAAATACAACCAATGGAGTGGCATCATGCTCATTCACCAAACTCAAAACATTCAAAACGGTAATTTTTTTCCGGAAAGTCATAGCAACCATTTTTTGGAATCGGCGAGGTATCCTTGCCCATTTAATGAATGGCCCGTAGAGACATTATCAATGTCGATGAATGGGGTGGAACATTGAAGAAATTACGGTGGACGATTCAAACTCGACGGCGAGGTATGTTGTCCAGTGGCGTTCTTCTTCACGACAACGCCAGACCCAAATAACGCGACAAGTTGTACAATTCAAATGTACAACTTTCAAAATGAAAATAACACTACAATTTATTCCTTACTTCACTTATACATCTAACAATTAATAAACAAGTAAGGTAAGGAATAAACTGTAGTGCTCTTATTCATTTTCAAAACACATCAACTCAAACCATCAATAGTGGACCACTTTCAACCATTCACCCTATAGCCAAGACTCAACACTTTTAGATTACCACCTATTACCTATTACCACCTATTACCCTGCCGACGGCAGGTCGGCACGCGGGAGAACAGAGAATTTAACTTAACCTTGCGTGCGGCGATGATGACACATGCTCTGCCCAACGATTTATCCTGCTTTTATCAACTGCCAGATCTCCCTAGACATTCTGCAAGCGCCTATGAATATCTGAGACGCCCTGGTTTTCCGTCAATCACTGCATGTTGTGTGGAGAGCACCTCCGTTACAGGCGCCATTTTAACAGCTACCTATAGCGCTGTCACCTATCGTAAATCAATGAAATTAATCGAGACGAAGCGGGAATATTGAATGATGTTCCTCAAGTTATGTTAAAATTTTCTAACCAAATGTGGCCAAGAAAAAAATGTGCATTAATTATTGAATTCCCCTCGAATATATTTTTTTTTATTTCAACACGTTATAGAAAATTGTAAATTTTGATGGATCATAACTAGCATTTCATTGTACCGATTACAATCATACTATCTAATTTTCGGCAATAACACGGTTTTATTACCAAAAATTACACTTAAAGTTTCTTAGTCTACAAGAATAAGAAATATGACAAACTACCTCTAGGATGCAATGATCTAATCTTCATCTCATTGACTGCAAAAACTCTTTAAAAATACCACGGTCGTTTCTTATTGTTATCTAATTTCTCAAATCTTCCATATTTTCCACTGGGGTAATATAAACTAATAACTTTAGGAAATAATCCAGGAGGTTAAAGTCAGGGGATCGAGCAGGCTATGAGTGTGGACCACACCCATAGCCTGCTCGACCAATCCTGTAAATTACGTTTAAAAACTCACGAGTAAACATACTAAAATACGCGAATGCACCATCGTGCATAAACCACACGTTGGCAGCAAGTGACTGAAGTTGAAAACGATCTTCAAGTATCTCATGAGGAGGAAAATCTGTAGAAAGAAGTACCTGGCCGCATTTTACATTCAAAGTATGTATTTGCAATTTTTCAAGTAGAAGTACCTAAATCTTTATCTTCCACTTCTATCGTCCTTACTATCATTGGCCTTCCTGGTCCTCCGATTTGTTTCAATGTGCTCGTTTCATGAAATCGTTGATGAATACTTTAGATGATTTTTCTAGGAATATTACGGTCAGGAAATTGTTCAATGTACAACCGCCTAACTTGTAATGACTTGCCATCAGCGTTCGTATAGCGATTCTTGATAAAGGACTTATCTAACAAAAGTTTAACTATTAAAGACAAAAAATTAACGTCAAACAACCAAACGTCACTGAGTCTCAACCAATTCGACAAATACCAAATGATTTAAAAATAAGGAAACATTTCGTAAAACTGCAACAATGAGTCTTATTAAGACTACAAAAAAAAACTTATTGAATCAATCCTTGGCTAATACCTCGACAGATATTAAATTAAACAAAAGTAACTTGTGTGTTATATAATAGCAAAGCTATCAGAGCAACACTAGTTTTAATGTATTTATTTCTGTTAAAAAATTAATATACGTTAAACAATTTTTGAGTGAATATGGTGTGAGAAAATATGAAAAAGAAATGAATTTATGCTGATTTAAGTATAATAATCTAGCAAGTGATTAAATCTTAAAGCATATGATAAAAAGAATGATCAAAGGAAAAAATATTCTTAGAATAACCCGGGGAATACCCTCTTAAACTTTTGTTTTGTGTTTAACACCTTGTATATGCTTACTAATAATATTCAGAAAATAATGCAAATTTTTTTTTCTTTTGTAAATTTCATCGAACTATAAGTAATAAGTTTACGTTGTTTTACAAATATCCCTGTCAACATCAGAAACGGACCGAATTCGATCTATTTTGGATCTCATCAGCGCAGTTGAAGACAGGAAAACGACTTTTACTTTGGAGTATTTAACTTTCTGTGTAAATCGATAATCAAGATATTACCATAAAGGTGCAAGATTTTCTAATGAAAAGTTTAGACAATAGATGGCACCTTTAGGTTATATCTTTATCTAATTTAGTTCGTTGTTTCTTTTTACTAAAAAAATGTAATTTCCTTTACTAAGTTCCCTATTATCTGTTATAAATATTTGTTGTGTTAATTAAACATAACCTAATACTTTTTTTAAATCAAGTTCAAATAATTAATGTTAGGTTAACAGTACGTAGTTCGTTAGGGTAGGTCAAGAGTACGCTAGGTTAAAATATGCTGAGGCAGGTCAAGAGTACGCTAGATTGAACCATGTGATTAAGGTTAATCAACAACTTATTGAGGTAGGTCAAGAATACGCTTGCCTAATAACAGGTTTTTCTCCGCGGTTTTTCGCCACAATGCTTAAAATGTAACATTCTATTTCACATTTTTGCCAAGATAATTATCTAATTCGTTGCACTTTTACACGTTATATTAATTTGAAAATGAGTGAAATATCTGAAGAAATGCGGTATGTGCTTTCATACCAGAAAAAAGGCAAAACCGCTGCAAAAACATGCCAAAAAAAATGATGTTAGTGAATGAAAGACCTAGGAGTGGTTTGCTGGATTCCGTTCGATAAATTTGGATGTTAAAGATGCACCTCGCTCTGGCCGGCCAGTAACTGAAAAAGTCGATGAAATTTTGAAACTGCTGGAGCAAGACCGACACGCAAGCTGTCGCGAAATAGCGGAGGAACTTAACATGAACAATATGACAGTTTGGAATCATTTGAAGAGAGCAGGCTACAAAAAGAAGTCGATATTTGGATATCACATGAATTACCCGAGAGAAATTAAATTAACCAAATTACCATCAGCAATATGTTGTTGAAACGAAACGAAATCGACCCATTTTTGAAACAAATGATGAAAAATGTGAAATACGAAAACATCCAACGCAAGAGATCGTGGTCAAAGGCTGGCGACACTCCGCCAACAACTTCAAAACCTGAATTGACGACAAAAAAGCTTCTTTTGAGTGTTTGGTGGAACTGGAAGAGAATTGATTATTATAAGCTGTTACAACTTGGCAAAACTATCAATTCGGTCCTGTACTGTGCACAACTGGACCGTTTGAACGAAGCAATCAAAGAAAAGAGACCAGAATTGGCCAATAGAAAGGGAGTTGTCTTTCATCATGAAAATTCACGGCCACATACATCTTTAATGACTCGAAACAAATTGACGGAACTTGGTTGGGAAGTTTTGATGCATCCACCTTACAGCCCGGACCTTGCACCGTATGACTATCATCAGTTTCGATCTCTGCAAAACTCCCTTGATGGTTAGAAATTGGCCGACCGAAACACCGATGAAAATCACTTGGTCAAGTTTTTCGCCGATAAACCACCGGAGTTCTACACCAATGGATTTATGAAATTACTAGATAAATGGCAAAAGGTCAAAGATAATATGGTCAATATATATGAACTTGATTGAAATTGAGCTTCAATTAAAAAAATGTTTGTCAAATATGTACGAAAAAACCGCGGAGACTCTTTATACGACCCAATATATATGATTTAGGCAGGTAAAATATAAGTTAAGATTCTTCACTAAAAATCGAGTACTTTCGAAAAACAATTTGTTAATTATCAATGTTTTACTTAAATTATTAAGTTAAAGTTATGCTAACAGTACGTAGTTCATTGAGGAAGATCAAAAGTTGTTATTTTGAGCGGAGAGATATTTTTTGTTCATACAGTTTTCTGTACTTTGCATTATAAATGAAGAATTCAAACGCTGTTAGCATATTTTACTGTACAGTGGATAGATATGTGTTTGAGGTTTTCTTTTGTAAATAAGTTATAAGAAAGAAGAACAAAGTTATAAATAATAAAGAAAAAATAATTGCAAGTGATCTTAATATTAATATTATTATATAGTTTTGACTTTTATTATTAAGTTTTAAAAATATTTCAAATACAAGAAATTGTTGTATTATATAGATATATAATTTCAAATTAATTTAACAATAAATACTAGCAAATGTGGATAGTATAAAATTGTGTTAAATCATTAAGTTTAAATAAAACACTTTATAACATTGTTTTGCCACTATATTTTGTATAACTGTGACTAGTTTCGATCATTAGCTGATCATTATCAAACATCAGCTTATGATCGAAACTAGTCACAGTAAACAAAATATAGTGGTAAAACAAAATTATAAAGTGTTTTATTTAAACTTTTTATCAAAATGCACCATCAAGTGAACGCCGCCGTCATACAAGAATTCATTCAGTTTAATTTAAAAATTAATTTAATACAATTAAAGGTTAGGTTCACAGTACGTAGTTCGTTCGGGTAGGTCAAAAGTACGCTAAGTCAATGTATTATCAATCGAGATAGGTTAATTACCCCATTTAACCTATAACCTATGTAACCTATAGCTTGATTCCTATGTAATTTAGGTTAATCGAAAAATTATTGAGATAAGTCAGGAATACGCTTGCCTAATATTTTAATTGTTGAGGCAGAGCTAAGATTTTTTAAGTTGTTATATCGATATGCATAATATTTTCACTTAAAATCAAGTTCTTTTGAAAATAACCTCTTTATTCTTAAAGTTTTACTTAAAATTACCTATACAATTAAGGGTATATTAGGATAGGTCAAAATTTTTGGAGGAGAAATATTCCTGTACTTGCCTTTGTGCGCTTTTCATAGCAAGTGGTTCTTTTATTCAAAGTATTATTATATAATTAGTTTAAATTTTTTAAATTTAATTTAAGATTTCTATCGTTTAGTTTTAAGACTATAATATAAAATACATGGAATAGCTTTTATACACTTACTTACTTACTTACTACAGAATTAAGTTTTTTTGCAATTTACTTTATGTTTAACTTGATTAATACAAAAAAATAAAAATGCCAAACTATTTTTATGTTATAGTGTAATTATAATAAATTATGTATTAACATTTTAATTGATAATTACTGGTGTAGTTAGTTTAAATGTTTTCGCCTACTATATCTTCTTCGTAAACAAGTGTCGCAATATCATTAAGAATAAATGCATTTTAATCAATGTTACCTCATAAATGGCCTCAGGTCATATTAGATTACCTAATAGCAATTTGTAAAATTCTAAAAATGAATAAATAAATGTAACTGTTTCAAAACAAAATTTACATATTCTTTTATTATTAAAAAATTGTCTAATTTTAGTAATGGATACAACTAATTAATACATTTATTTATTCATACATCCACTATAAAAAAAATAGGCATGATATATATTTCATTGGGAGAGCAATTAAATTATTAATTATTATAATAATACCTTACATCAAGTAGGTAAGGTTTAAAATAAATAAAATAATAATAATACTTTAAAATCTGGATTGGTGAGGCTGTTACTTGGCGAAACTCCATTGACATTTAAAAATAAATAAAACGCGAATGTTTTAAGAGTTTTTAGCTTTAATTTTGCATAGGCTATTATTTTACCACACAGTGACTTCATCGGGCAGATGAGTAATGATACTTTCGCCAATTTAAGTAATTTATTACTGTATGTGATTTTAGATTTAATAAGAAATAACTTTTGCGTTAATTTAATATTCATTTCCTTTGTTTAGGTTATTACTTGACTCTTACTTTATTAACTTGAATTGAATTTGTGTTTAAAATTAAAATATGTTTCCTCCTTTAATATACATATTATATTAAAAGCCTCCCCTTCGTTTGTACCATCTGCTGAATTAAAATCGGTCCTGGTGGGCTTGTGCATTTATATCGCCGATTCATTGCGAGGGTGTACTGGTAGTTTCGATCGTTATTATGTGATAATCCATAGCTAAATTGAATATATTCGAGGATGTGTGACAAAGTAAACAGCTTACATTATGTATGTACTGTCAAGTTGTAGGATATATTACTATGAGCGATGAAAACGGAACAGAATCCTTATAATGTGGTACTAAACAGATTATTTAAAATGTGTATAACAAAGAAGAACATAAAATTATTACAGGACCTTGTTTAAGTATGGAATATAAGTGCTCCAGTCGAGGTAGATCGAAGTATGATAAAATTTCGAGCGATTTTTGTTCTCTATTGAACACTTTCTGGCGTATTAGAAAAATAACGTTAATAATTTACTGTTTTAAGTTTTTTAAAGTAATATAGAACAAAAATAGACCTATCTGAGGCCGTTCCTTTTTAAGGACATAATAGGCTGCATTAGGCTAATGTAGGTAAGGGTTGCGACGTGGCAACATTACTTGTAGAAATATATTTTTTAAGTTACGTGAAGATTATTATACAGGGTGACTGACGAAAAACCTTTGGTGCTGTATCTCGCTTATTTTTTATCCGATTTTAATAAATAAAACATCAAATTAAACCATTTTTAAAAGACTTTAATAGGATCTGAACTGTTATTTTTTCTCGCACCCAGTTTTTGACAAAATACGATCAACATTTTTTTTAATTGCACTGTATATATATTTTTATTGATTCGCAAGGAGATTTTTTTTCTGAATATAAAATTGTAGACAAATTTATCCATACATCAAACTTAAGTCGAGAAATTGAGGATTAAAAAAATAAATAAAAAGTCAAGTATCCATTGTAAACAATATACAGACCCTATTTTAAATGTCAAAAGTGACAGTGACAGCCATTGATACATTACTGCAACGATTTTTAATTATTTCATAATTAAAATGTTGCAATATTTCAAACACTGTACTAGAATTTTGTGCTTCTACAGAAATCGTTTTTCAGTTTTTGAAATCTTGCAACATTTTTATTATGAAATTATCAAAAATCATTGCAGTATTGTACCAATGAGTGACACTGTCACTTTTGACATTTGGAATAGGCTCTGTATATTGTTTACTATGGGTATTTGATTTTTAATTTTTTTAATCCTCAATTTCTCGACTTTGGTTTGATGAATGGATAAAATCGTTTAAAAATTTAGATTCAGAAAAAAATCTCCTTGCGGATCAGTACAAAATATAAAAAAAAAAGTTGATCGTCTTTTGTCAAAAACTGGATGCAAGAAAAAATATCAGTACAGTTCATATTAAAGTCTTTTAAAAATCATTTAATTTGATGTTTTATTTATTCAAATCGGATCAAAAATAAGCGAGATACAGCACCAAAGGTTTTTCGTCAGTCACCCTGTATAGTAAATTGTATTCAAAATATTAGCAAAACAAATTTGTGAAGAAAGTGCTAATACAAGGTGGCGCAAAAGTAATGTCATAGTTTGAATTGACTGCCATTTTGTTATAATTAAAAAAAAAGAGCTCTGTTTTCATTAAAAGTTTATTTGAAAGTGTATTATTGGTTACATTACTTGAAAAAAATTATATCGCCTAAAATGCCACCTCCCGAGCTGATGCCTAATTGCGATCGTTTTACTGCATTTCGAATTCCAAAACATCTGGCTTCAAATTGGCGATTTCTTCTTCAATGTTAGCTTTCAAGTCTTCAAAGGTTAGTGGTTCGTTGTGGTAAATGCGGGAAGTCCCGAAGGAAGAAGTCTGGTGCAGTTAGATCTGGTAATTTAGACGGCCAGTTGAAATCTCCAAAACGGGATATCACTCGACCTGGAAATTGGTGTCTCAAAATCTCCATAGTTACCCAAGCTGTGTGAGCGGTTGCTCCATCCTGTTAAAACCAACAATGATCGAGACCCAATGCAGCACATTGCGGCAAAAAAACTCGTTTAACATCTGCCAGTAACGCTCGCCATTTACATTACAGTGGCGTCATCGGCGTCTTCAATAAAAGTAAGGACCAATCACTTTTTCACTGCAAAAGTCGCACCAAACAGTCACTTTGATAAGTGATGCAATGGATCTTCATACATTACATGTGGATTCTATATGCCCCAGAAACGCAAATTATGTTTGTTAACATAACAACTTAAGTAGAAATGCGCTTCATCGCTTATTATGATTTTTGATACGAAGTTATCATGTGTATCACTCCATAGATTATTGACAACTAATTCACTATATATCTACATCATAAATATCAAAGCACACTGATATTTGGCGTCATCTGCAAAAATGGCGGCCAATTCAAACTATGACATTACTTTTGCGCTACCTTGTATTTTGAATACAATTTACTAAGCATTACTTGATGAAGTCCGAGTCTAATACAGGATGCTTACAGAATAATTGGAAGTTAGTCAACGACCAACTTTCGTATGATTGAAATCCATGGGAATGATTCAAAAGCATGACAATTGGGCGTCTTATGAAGTAAAAGCTAAAGATATTGTAAATATTTTTTTCACTTCTAAGCAGTTGATTCAAAGGCAACAAAGAGTTTCAGACATCGGATTGTAATTAGGGATGAGAAATGTATATTCTATGACAACCCCTAGAAAAAAATACTAAGCTACTACCAGTTAACCATTGCCATTGACCTCAACATTAACATCAGAAGCGAATATTCACGGTTGGATCATGTTGTGTATCTTGTTGGACCAAAGAAACTATGAGCTGCTACAACCTGACGATTCCATTATGGCCGATCGGTACTGGCTACAAATGATTTGTTGTGTGCAGTGCATTAAGAAAAAGGTGTCCAAAACAGGCGGTGGATCGCCTCAAAAGACAAGACATTTTAGAAAATTGTGTAATAATAAGTTAAAAGTAGCAGCCAGCGATGGAAAATACTGTAACTAATTTGTTCATCATTTTACTGAAATAAATGCAATTTTGACAAAAAAACAATTCGTATTTGATTCCAACCAGGGACTACAATAATTGTTAGACACGCGTTATATAGGAAGTGTAGAATAATGAGAAAAATGAGGAATTTCGGATAATATTCAAGTTGAGGTAAGATTAAGCATTGATTGTTTTTTTTCAATAAAGAGGATAGATGCATATTTTTAAATCAAAGATTTTTCGTCGAGCTCAACACGTTCAAGATTTACTTACTTACCGCATAAGTGATTTATCGCTTAGGTAAATATTTATGTTTCCGGGGGAGGAATAACGGCCTATTACATTTTTCCGTCGTAATCATGTTTTATGGGCCAACTCCTCATAATACATTTTCCTAAAATATTGTTATTACCTCGGTTTTCCAACGCGCGGCGGGAACAAATGCACGGGAAATAGATATTAAGTGCGGTTTAAGACGCGTTTGCGGATAACCAACGGCATATATTACTAGATAACAAGTCTAATACGAAACTACTATCATGAACATCAAGCATCTTAAGAATTAAATTAAGTATTACTTTAAGTCCTTCTACTCAACATATTGACAATAGGCAGTTCTTGCAGATACTATAATATCACTTATCATATTATCACTTATTTCAACAAATAACTGCCTCATCAATCCAAGATACTATAAATATAAAAGTGTTATTAACACAAGACTTCCACTCACTCCAACACATCGCAAGTAAACTTCCTTCTAAACCCAAATCTTAGCGATCATTTCGTTTTAGTTTCGACTAAAAACGACCTGTATTTCAAGATTTGTATTCTGACTCATGCGCAATCGAACCCGACCTATAAATGATTGGCAATCTCATTGAAGAGATTTTTACCTGAACCACATCGGACTCCCAACTAAAAAAAAAGACCTATGGTTCCGGATTAGTCACAACAGCGATTTGCAAGGAGTGGTTTTAGTCCATGTCCATGATAAAGTTCCTCCCCTCTCATCATAAAAATCCTTCTCTTATTCATTTTTGAAAAAAAATCTGAAATACCATATCACATTCGTAATTCTAACTAACATCAACTAATCAAATGCCAAGTAAACACATTATAACCATAAATTCGTTATACATTGTTACGATCATGATACTCGCGTGAATCGAAGCCATCCATCCCACGTTTTATGTGAGTTTCTGCAGAAACTCCCACGAAACAGGTGTGTAGTTTTCGCTGAAATATTATTATTGCTTTCGCACAATTTCCTCTCCCTTTGCGTCCCTTTAATTCGATGTCGCAATCCTGGCGGGAAGGTCGCACCCTCGGGGTAATGCGGGAAGCGTAAAAAAGTAATTATAGAGGAGAGAGCGTGCTCGGACATAGTTTAGGGCGCAATGGCAGTAGTATTTGTGTGTAGGGACACTGATTAAATGCAGGGGAGGGATGATGAATACTGCCGAGTAGACAGAAATTAATTTCAATTGCTATCGATGAATCTGGCCATCATTACGACTCACGTAAGACGAACGAATTATTTTATACTGTCCCATTTTCTAAGTTCCGATTCGAAGAGCCATTCCAATCAGAACACTCGAGTGCAGTATCGATCCCCATTATCATCACTGAGCTCTCTTGTCGCCGATCATCTGTACTGTGCACTAAATCAGCCCCCAGATTACAATCGGCCATTATTTGGGGACGAGAAACGGTTCTTTGATAGGGTGGGAAAACAGGTCAAATCGAAAATCAGATTCAAATAAGAAATCCGCACAACTCTCGATAACACTAAATCTTCAAAACTGATATACATGATAATTTTTGTTATTTTAATTATTATTTTATTAGTACAAGATTTTATGATTAATGTATAAAAATCAATAAAAATAAAAATATTAAAAAAACTGGACTATTTTTTCCCTAGTACTAACAAACATGGACAAGTTTCGATCTATTTTAGATCTCATCAACATAGCGTTGATGAATGTAGGAAAACATAATTTCTAATTTTTAAATTCGTTAGTTGCTACTGTAAGAATTTTTCATTAAATTTTATATAACTTTATTATTTTATTAAAGAAACTCTTATGTTATACTATTTTTTTTTAAAATCACATGTCAACATCATCACGTCATATGTTATTATCTGAGCTAGTGGACATGAGAACCTTAACAATTCAGTAATCCAGATTGCGAGTGCGACATAATCTCGTTAGAGTGGAAATCACGCCGACTCTCCTTCTATTATTCATCACCACCCCAAAGGGCTTCCCCACCCCATACACACACACACACACACACACACACGAGAGGGCACCCTTTTATTACTGCCGATTATTCGCATCACATTGCACTGGAATAATTATGTTTATATTGATTTTTCCCGTGCTGCGAGATTCGTTTATTTAGGAGAGGAAGGACGCGGAAAGGTCGAGGATTCTTTGCTCATTGTTGGGCATGGAATGATCCAATCTTTTTTGGACAATAGGTAAGATTTTGCCGGAGACGTGTTATTAACCTTGATGCTCTGAGGTAATCACGGACGGTTTTGAAAATGATTACTATTACGAAATTGCTCGACCGTTGTCTGCATCATCAAAACTTTATTATATGTCATTATGATTAATGTTCATTCATATATACAAACCTCTTTTTAGAATTACACATTTATTTTAATAAAACTAATTTTGTAAATCTGTGATTATTGATCAAAAGTATATCTTTAATTAATAGTAAGATTGTGTACTTATCATTACGATCGTGACCGTCACTGCGATGTTTAACGACACCTAGTGGTCAAAATCGGAAATAGATAGTAGGTCGCTAACAGATAGACTTCCATAAGCGCAGTTACAATTGAACATTCGCAAATAATCTCATTGTTTCAAGAATGTTCTGGTATATTCCACTTACAAATAAGCAATAATTGGCGTACTCTTAAAGAAGGTTAAGAAAACAAAACTGTCGGTCGTGAGATAAAGTAAATAAGACGTAAAAATATACAGTGAATCCAAAATATAAGATAATTTTTAAAGAAATTGGAGAGTGGGTAAAAGAACTCCCACCCGTTCTACGTATTTTATGATTGAACAACACAACAGCACAAACAAAAATATACAGAAGGTTTGCGGACAGAAAAATTTGAAGCTGTGAAGCGTGGAGTGAAATCGCAGCAAATTTGTTTAGGGTTGCCACTAGTACACGCTTTCGTGTAGCTCTTGAATTTGCAAAACGTAGAATACCATTCACCGATAATCAAGAAATTATCGAAGAATGCGTAATTGCAATAGAAACGGCAAATTTATTTAAATTGCAAACATCATCGCAAACATCGCAGAAAATATATCACCTGAATTGTCTATAAAATGGACATCTTGTGCGGTTTTCACTAGCCTTGGATTAGTCAACGGATATGTAAAAAACGCTTCTCAAGTGTTGATTTTTATTCGATGCGAGTCCTTGCATGGGAAATGTTCGGATATATCTGTAGTTGCAAAACCAGTCATATCAGTTGTTAATTCCATCAGATCCGCTCGACTGAATCATAGACAATTCCGTGAGTTTATTGAAGATATTGGAGAAAATTACTTAACATATCAGACGAAAAATTCTACAGGAACTTCTTGGAAATAAAAGCATTGCCTTCTTGCCGAATTTTCTATTTCAAGGAGAAAGCCAGCTTCTCCCTGATTTATACACTAATAATAATAATTTTTCCTGGAGAAAATAATAGTGTCTCAATCATAATTACGTAAAAAATATTTCACATATTTTAAAACATATGAAATATTCAGACACACTACTTTCGATTTTGTAACCGAAGGTTTAAGTGCTTTGAAGATAAATTTTGATATTTCTTAGGCTTGGTTATCATTGCGAATGATCTTAAGATTTTTTTAATCACTTTGATAGTAACATTAAAACCATAGTCGAAACTTCAAATGAAAATTCTTGGTATACAGTGCAGTTATATAATTAAGAACAAATGTCAAAATGTCAAATTAAAGATCTAAGCTATGAGCACCTTAAATCTCGTTTATAAATGATCCACGAGCTATTATCAGTGGAAAATCACAATTACACTAATCTCATTAGTATTTTATACGTAGCTTAGACATATATACACGATAAATAGAAAAAACACGAAAATATTTCGTAAAATCTTATTAAGACTACAGACTTAATATTTTCGTGTTTTTTCTAATTATTAGTTAATTTTCTACAACGTAAAGGACTTATATATTTATATATATATACGAGGTTATATCCCATTCACTACAATTATTTTTTTACAAAATCTTCCAGGATCCGAGACAAGACAATAATGTAAATGTGATCTTCAGTTCAAGCTGAGCTTGTCAATCCTGAGGCCTAAGTTATGTTGGAAGGAAGCTACACCACAATGGACGTTTTATAAAAACAATTTGATGGTATGATTAGATCTCGGATTAACTTTTCTCGTGAGGTCTTCTGATATCGCAGGTCTATACCAATAAACAACAATCTGCCAATAACATATAAAGGCTCCATTATGTTACCTTGGGCCAAATTCAAATCCAGCGTGTGCCGAACATCCACATGCCCTTTCTAAAATCCTTTAAGGTGGAGAAAGGCCCCTAAGCAGAATGCATAACTTAAAATTGATGATGCCTAGATGACTAAAGTTCCCAGACACATTGATTGAGACAAATCAACTGACAGTGCTCCAGGAAGCCATCGTGGACAAGATTGTGGGGCTAAAGTAAACTGACACTCGACCAAAATTTCTAAGCTCCAACATCAGGCCAGGATAGCTTATGTTGGACACAGCGGAGTGGCTAAAGGCCACAGTACCAACATTAAAACCATGGGAAGGAGCCGAGCTAAAGTATGTGGAGGAAAAAGATTTTCCGTATACTAAGATGATAATTGGCTAATTCCTATCTAGTGCCGAGTATCCCAATGAAATGATACTGAAGCTCTTAGAGGACCAAAATAGCCTCAAAGCCACTCACTGGACGGTGCTAAGGAGAACATGCAATGGCCCCATAGTAGAACTCGCCCTATCAGTGAATAATACGTTGTCCGCAATCCTTAAAGAGGCCGAGTATAGGATGAGTTATAAGTTCGGTCATATCCAACTAAGACCGAAAAGAACCACAGGAGCGGATAAAACTGTCCCATCCGAGAAGGAAGCCAAAACAGACTCTCCCGAACAGAGGAGGGGACAAACGAGACGACCCACTCACCAGCCTCCTCAGCCCCTAAATCTGAAGGGACTGAACCGGCTGGAAACAATCCGCCGAACAGCCCAGTCGTAGGAGAGAGGATCGGAGTAACTGGCCCCGGGCGAAGAGGAACACCGAGTCCTGCCCCCGGTAAGCCACAGTGACCCGATCACCTACAAGAATAAACTGCGTCCAGATAAACCTCCACCACGCAAAAGCGGTTTTTAGCATACTTTCAAGGAGGTTTATCCAGGAACAGCAGGATATAGGGCTCATTCAAGAACCCTGGATCAGAAGAGGCCAAATTATGGGACTCCAATCTAAAAACTATTAGTTAATTTATAGTACCTTACACAATAAAGTTAGGGCCGCTTTATTACTCAAAGCTGGCACTAACTACATTCCTGTTCCATAATTCATCACCAGAGATCTGGCCACAGCACAAATCCGGGTCACTAAGGAGACGGGCAAGAGGATAATAATAATAGCCTCGGCCTATTTCTCGAGTGATAAGCACCTTATCCTGGGCTGCGACGCCAATGCGCACCACATTGTATGCCAGTTCATAAAAAGCTGGCACGTCTCAGATCACGTTTCACTATCAGACCATTAGCATATACGGTTTGCATAGATAGTGGTAACAACAACATCAATAGCTTCAGAAATCGCAAAAATACTGACTGGGAGGCCTACCAACAGCGCCTTACATCGGAATTTGCGGAACCACTGAATCCTATCGAAACAGACGAACCGCTAGAAGTACTCGACTCACTTGCAAGATGTAATCAACATCGCTTACGAAAGTAGTTGTCCATTAAAGCAAAGGGCTGTCATTAGGGAAGTGCCCTGGTGATACAACGAACTCGCTAGCCTAAAAGCCAGAATAAGGAGTACTTTCAATAGTTCCAAAGCCTCCGGACAGTGGGAGAAGTATAGAGTACAATAAAGAGATTATAAAATCCAAAAGGAAAACTTAGGAGGACTTTCTGCGATCTACTTCCAGCACAGCGCCTCCAAAAAGTCCTTATTAGGGATCACACGAATGGTATTATTATTTTAAAAAGTCGAACGGTGAATAAACTAAAACACTAGAAAAAAGTCTAAGAGTACTCTTAGAAGCCCACTTTAATGGGTCCCACGAAATTAACAGTGAAGGCTTTGAGGTAGAAGAACGCCCTACCAGAGAAAGCAAAAAACTGGCAAAAAGAATATTCACTCCAAACATAATAACATGGGCGATCAATGGTTTTAAGCCGTTCAAAACCGCGGGTGCAGATGGTATCTTTCCGGCCCTCCTGCAAAAGGAAGGGGAGGGTTTACTACCGCGCCTCACCCAAATATTCAGAGCTAGCTACTCTCTTGGGTATATTCCCAAGCAATGCAGGGAAGTGGTGGTAATGTTTAAACCAAAGGCTGGCAAATACCAAACTGACGAGCCTAAGTTATATCGCCTCATAAGCCCCACCTCATTTCTCTTAAAATCGATGGAGAAAATCTTTGACAGAAATATTAGTCGAATAGCACTCCAGTGCTTTCCCTTTCACGAACACAAAGTTGTCTATCAAGCAGGAAAATAAACTACAAATGCCCTTTAGCAATGGCTAAAATATTATCTAAATGGACAAAATATACTACTGCCTTCATCTAGTATTATGGGTCTGAGTGGAAGAACACCACGTAAACTCCGCCCGCATGTCCCCTGCTCCAAATTGTTTATATATTTATATAAATTGTTCAAACATTTCTTTAAGTGGACATGTAAAGCAAAATAAATAAATAAATAAATAAATAACATGTGTAATAGAGAAGAGCATCGCGAACAAAGAAGTGGCTCTATGTGCATTCTTGAACATCGAAGGTATATTTGACAACACCTCCTACGAATCCATAGATACACCCACTAGAACAAAAAGAGCAAGCTGATAGACCACCAACCCCAACAAGACTGTAATTGTTCCATTTACAAGGCGAAGAAAGTTAAGCCTTCCGGCACCAACAATAAATAGGACACTCATTGGGTTTACCAACACAATTAAATATCTCGGCCACTTTTGATCAGAGGCTTAACTAGAAAACCCATGTAGACAACACCACCGCCAAAGCAGACTATTTGACAGAGAAAAAAAAAAGTTTCCGGAATGGGCAAGAGATGGCGCGCGTGCGTGAAATTGTTATGATGGTTGTCAAGGCTAATCTATTTTAGGTAAGCTGTCAAATTTTCAGACACGTGCGTTGTTCCGTTTTTGTTTACTAGGATATCTTGTGAAGCAAGTCAGGCACTTTTGCAAAAATGGATAAAAACGAATTTCGTACAGTCATCAAACATTTCTGGATGGATGGGAAAAAGGCGACGGAGATACGAGATATTTTGCAGAAAGTTCATGGCACATCCACACCTTCATTTTCGACTATTAGTTTCTGGGTGAGCGAGTTCAAACGTGGCCGTACGAGCACCAAGGATGAACCACGCAGTGGACGTCCAAAAACGGCCACAAATGAAGAAATGGTCGACAAAGTCCATAATCTCGTGTTAGCCGATCGACGAGTAAAGTTGCGCGAAATAGAAGAGACCACGGGCATCTCATATGAACGTGTGCAAAATATCGTGCACGAACATTTGGGCATGAGGAAGCGGTCGGCGCGATGGGTGCCGCGTTTGGACAAAAAGCGAAATCGTGTGACCACTTCGAAAGAGTGTTTGGCCTTGTTAAAGCGTAATCCAACGTATTTTTTTTCGCCGACCGTGGACGAAACATAGATCCACCACTACACACCAGAAACCAAGCAGCAGTCGAAACAGTGGATTTCTCCAGGCGAATCTGCTCCGAAGAAGGCAAAAACTGTCCCATCGGCTGGAAAGGTCATGGCCACTGTTTTTTGGGATTCGCAATGTGTGATACACATCGACTTTTTGCAGAAGGGAAGAACTATCACGGGACAATACTACAGCGATTTATTGGATCAATTGAACGGCATATTGAAGGAGAAACGGCCTCATTTGCAGCGGAAAAAGTGCTCTTCCACCACGACAACGCGCCGGCCCATTCATCCCGAATCGCCAATGCTAAATTGGTTGAATTGGGCTACGAGGTGGTGCCGCATCCCCCGTACTCTCCAGACCTGGCCCCGTGCGACTTCTTTTTGTTCACTAACATGAAGACTTGGCTCGAAGGTAAGCGCTTTACGTCAAATGAGGAGTTCATCGACGCCACTAAAGCTTATTTTGCAGTTCCCGAAATCATATTTTTCTGAAGGCTTAAAAAAGTTGGAGCACCGCTGGGAAAAGTGTATCGCCCTGCAAGGGTACTATGTTGAAAAATAAAAAATAAACCTGTTTAATTACTGCTGTTTTCTTGCCCATTCCGGAAACTTTTCAATCTACCCTCGTATTGGCTTTTCATAACGATGATAAGACCAATAATCACCAACAAAGCTCAGCAAGGTTTAACGGTTGGCATGTCTGGGTATAACAAGGGCTGTCTGTCAGCACGTGCCCTACTGGTGCAATGGAGGCCATGCTAAACCTCATACCTCTGCACCTGCAGGTGAAAAGGGAAGCTGTATTACACGCCTTAAGAATAATCCAGACAGATACTCCAAAATATGGACACATTAACTTGCACCTTAATATCCTCAATAATGTGTGCGAAAGAGCGATATACAGGGTGCGGCAAACAGACAGTGCAGATTGGAATGCACAGTAAATCCCGTGTGGTGGGGGTACCTATCTGGGAGGGATCTCATTGTGTCGGAGGGATCGTACCGTTTTTGGTGGTTACCATGGTTTGGTCTGAAGAACATCGGGGCTTCGCAGTCCGCATGTTTCTTGAAAATGGCCGTTCTGCCGTCGCCACCCAGCGGGCTTTCCGGCTGCATTTCAATCTTACGCGTCGTGATCCCGTCCCTTACCGTAATTTAATCGCGAGTTGGGTGCGTACATTAGAAGAAACTGGTTTCACAGAAAGACGTAGGGGTTTAGGAAGACCCAGAACGGTAAGAACACCCGAAAATGTAGCAAGAGTAAGAGAAGCTATCTAACGCGCTCAGCCCGGAAGCAAGCAACTGCATTGGTCATTGCTGAACGCTCTCTAAGACGGATATTGCATGAAGACTCATTCCACCCCTACAAGATGATGCTTGTTCAAAAGTTAATGCCCCCTGATTACGAAAACCGCATGAATCGCTCTCAAGAAATGTTGAACCGGATCCATGCGAGGTCAGCTTTTTTTAGTAGTGACGAGGCCCACTTCCATCTCTGTGGAGGGGTGAATAAACAAAGTTTTCGATACTGGGCTGTAAATAACCGAAGCCAACTTCACGAGAGACCACTTCACTCCCCAAAAGTCACCGTGTGGTGTGCGATTTCCAAATTTGGGGAGATACGGCGGAGAGGACAGACGAACCGTAATGTTGGAATTTTTTTTCAACCACGATTGGAAGAACTGATTTAGGAAGCAGATCTGGGAGACATCTGGTTTCACCAGGGCGGGGCTACGGCCCATACTGCTCGAGTGCAATGACGAAACTGCGACTGGTGTTCCCTGGGCGCCTGGTTTCTCTGTGAGGTGATGTGGACTGGCCCGCACGTTCCCCTGATCTGACCATTTGCGACTTCTTCCTGTGGGGCTACCTGAAGGAAAAGGTTTTTAGGCATCGACCTCGCACCTTGGAAGAACTCAGGGATCGAATTCGGGAGGAAATCGCAGCTATTCCCATCCAGATGTGCCAAAATGCGGCCCAAACTTTCAGAAATCGCCTTCATCAATGTATCGCTGCTGGGGGCCATCATCTTTATGATGTCATCTTCAAGACTTAATGCATAAAACGGCATGATGTACCGATTAATCACCTACATGCAAGTCTAAATCTGTCTGGGAGTGCAAAGTATCCTTGGCCAGGAATAACAGAGTTAAATTGCTCTGGATTCCAAGTCACGCTGGGATTAAAGGCAATGAAATCACCGACAGCCTCGCCAAAGATGGCTCCAAAACTCTACTTATTGGATTAAATAAAGTTGGACAGACTACCTTTGGAAATCCTAATAACTTTTTGAATATAATGCTATTGATATATTAAGTAAAATTTCACCTCGACGATTGGCATCATATTACAATATGAAGAAACTTTCAATCACCGAAAATTATCTATTCCATTACACAATAGAACAATAGAACAACGTGCTTTCATTGTTGAACACTATTTTAAAAATAATTAAAATCTGGCAGCCACCGTTCGAAACTTTCGTACAAAATATGATGGGAATAGTGATTTAATTTCATGAACTCTAAAGAGATTAAATGAAAACTTCAGGCAGACTAGATCAATTGATGATTCTAAACACATTATTCATAAAAAAAACAATGTCAACATCGAGTCCGGTGAGAGGTAAGTCCAGAAATATCAACTTGGCGTCATTGAGAAGAATTGCAAATTTTAAGAGAGGTTCTACGTATTTATGCTTACAAAGTTCAATGAAAGAACTGAAGTCTAATGACCATGTACAACGAAGAGAGTTGGTTGATTGGATTACTATAGATACATCAATAAGTGGATGCTGATTTTTCGAACAAAAACATTTTCAGCGACAAAACACATTTTCACTTTGATGACTTTGTTAATCATCAAAATTGCCAAATTTTAGGCTTCAGAGAACCCACATGTTATTATTACAGACCACGAAGGCGACTGTTACTACATGGTAGTTCATTAAAATGAGACTTTTATACAACAATCTATTGGGTAATGTAAATAAAAACAAGTTTACAGTATATTTCAAACAACACTTGATAATAAGCTGCAAAAGTCGAAACTATAATCGAGAATTATTGTTTCTAATATAGTAGTAGTAGAGTTTGGCTATCGTCCACTTGGTCCTTCCGCCGTGTTATTTGTATATTTCTATGTGTGTGTAAATGAACTTGTTTATATTAGACAATAAATTGTGTAATTATTGAAAAACAAATACGTTCTCAACGTATCACTGTATGGTGCGGATCTTGGGCTAGAGGCATCATTAGACCATACTTCTTTCGAACAATGAAGCTGGTCAAGCTGTGAATTTGCTTACTGGTGCTCGATATCGCGATATAATAACATGGTCCATTGTATTATTTTTATTGCTCCACTCGTAATGCAACAACGTGTTCCCTTTTGAACTAAACATTCCAGTTGATAGATGGCCCAACATGTAACACTTCGTACATTTTATAACCGTACAAAACGTTCATATTATTCGTGTAAATAAATCCAAAGTGTTTTATCATGCTAATTGCATTGTGTTATTTCTGAGGTGCAATGTTTGAGTTAAATACATTACTAAAATAAACTGGTGCACGGGCCTCCGACATCTGGCCCATGTTTCGACGTAAAGCAGATGTTTTTAATGGTGCTCTGATTATTGAATGAATTCATGAATTCATTGCAGAGGTTTATTTTCGTGGTAAATACCTTTTCTGGGTGAATTGATTCATGTTTATACACACCAAAAACGTTAGCATCAATATATACACGGTAAAATAATTATTAAATTTAAAGGTATTAAATACTACGATGTTTAGTACTTAGGTCTTGTGTAGTAGTTAGCGAAGAGGATGGTGGTGACCGTTACTATGTGGTATTTCATCCTACATTTGTAGTAGTTCGTGTTTGACTATCGATTATTGAGATACCTTAGCGTTTTAATGGTCATGTAAATGCTATTACTGGCTAAAAATTAACAATGATAATTCTATCATAGTACATTGTCACACTCAAAAAGTTGAAGGACATACATATAATAATAACATAAATATATCTCTACATTAAAAACCGCATAACCAACATTCTTATCTCTGAGAAGCACACCACTTACATTAAACAGTAAACATAATAAGGAAGAGGACACATAATGCAATGACTTAATATTTTTCTTATTATTATATAAATTAAACACTGCATTTTCAAACCATTGATTAACTCAGTAAAACAACTGAACGCTACTACTCCAGTTAAATATTAATAAAAATGAAATTATTATAAACACTCTTGCACAACTATTGAAAATGTTTACAAACGAAATGTACATTTAGCAAAATAAACTTAAAATTGAAATAAACTGTGGAAAAAGTGATTACAAGTTATTTTATATTAAGAAGAGTTGAAATTATTTAAAGCATTAAAAGAGCAAAAGTAATTCAAGAAATTAGTTAAAATTGTTAGAAATTAAGAATTGACAATTAATACAAATATTTAAAATTTTAATGTTTAAATATTTGATAAAGGCAAACAATTAAACATTTGATATTTCAAAATTGCTTCTCAGCTAAAAATCTTTGACTTCTATTGAGCAATAGATAAAATATTATTTTTACTATAAACTTAGAAATGGTATACCAATCATTTGATACATAATAATAAAAATTAAACAAAAGCGCGTCAATATTACAATTAAATAAATTTTAATTGCGTTAATTATCCACGGTCGCTACACTGGTCAAAATTGAAAATTGTTTACAAAACTATCATACAACATTGTTGTTGCAATAATAACCGCGTGTACATCATCAAATTTACGTATTAATTGATTAATTAATTAATTAATAAACAACGGTTTTACAATAATAGCAGTATAATAAGCAATAATGATAATTATTTTAACTTTATCGTAATTTCATTAGTATTCTTCAGTCACACTTTATTATTGTTTTTTATTAAAGAAAATTACATATTAGTACTTATATAAACAAATTGAATTCGCTATAAATATAAAAATTCCATTGATTTTAACTTCACTAATCGCATTACATGTGCATTGTACAATCCTGTCCTTGACCATCCTCGGAGTTTCAATGTGAACACGTACCTTCTCCAGTCGATTATTTATTCAGCAATTATTAGTCACGAAGAGGATGACTAACGAACCACGGAACAGGTAGGAAAGTACCGTAGCAGCAGCCGATTCCGCCGAAAACGGCTCCGAATTATTATAAAACTTTATAATTGGCTCAGTCGTCACATGTTAGTGATTCCGATACACCAATTAAAACTGTAATTTAGAACGTAATTGATTACTCTAATAGATAGCAATTGTTTATTCGTTCTTTTTGTTTAGTAAAGAATAATAAAAATGTAATAAAGTTCTTTACATTGTAGAAAATTAACTAATAATTAGTAAAGAAATAAAAACTGTAATCCAAAATTTGATGAATTATTTTACACATTTAAAATTGTTACAAAATTATTGGTTAAGTGTTTTACAATGTTGAATATAATCTCAGCAAAATTAGCTTACTGTTTCAAAAAAAAAAAAATCCGTGTCTTAAGCATCTCCAAATCATAAAACAATCTTTATTTAAATAAAATTTTATTAAAAAATCTTTGTTTTTATGGAAACAGTAATATAGTTTTCTCTATTCAATTGTTTTTATATTTTTAATTTTACAGCAACCTACTGTTTTGGAAGCCAAAACCATGTCAGTGATGAATATATTTGTAGGGCGGGTATGTAACCTCCAAGCCACCCTCCAATCAGTAAAACATGCACGTTAGTTTTACTAAAAACTTAATTTAAAAAAAAAACTTTTTTAGTATCACTTCTTTTAGAGAATGATACCAAAAAATGTATTCGTTTTATTTTAAATTATCAAAATGTATCACGAAATGGAAGCCTCCACAATTACTTATTTAAGTAAAAATTATTTGTAGTGATAAAATAAGTAAAATAAAATAGTGTCGGTACATTTTGTTTTGAAATGGTCGTATATAATATTAAAAGTGGAGGTAAGAATAGTGGACACCCACATACCCTACATATAAAATAAAATTTAAATTTAAAAAAACTGCATGTGAATTAAACAACACACTTATAATTTTTGGTGGTCTCTAAATCAGACGTCGGTTTTTACTATAGTTGTAATTAATAATAAAAATATTTATAGTGAAATAAGTAAGCATTCTCTTATCATAATTTATTTTGCAACCATCCATCTCTTATTCCTATTGTTTACAAATATATACTATTAATACTAATGAAAAATACACACAGATATAATTCTTTTGTTTATATCTAAGCAAGCAAAAACAATGAAATAATAAAAAAATACGAATGCTCTCATATATTTATAATGATATTTTATGTAATTAATAAAACAGCAGATAATTATCACTATAAAAAGCATTTACATTCATAACCTGTGGCCACGTTACACATATTTCCTAGACAGTAGTCTAATTAGAAACGCCGTTCTGACCCACTTGCTTACTTATTAATTTATCACACATACAAAAAAACACACTCACAGGTGCAACGTGGGCGATAACAACTTACCTTATCTATAGTTATTCCTTCACCTTGCACGAACAATACCTGCTTGTTTACGGTTGATGATTACACCCCCACACACACAAACATTGGTCACAACAACAACAAAAAAATAGCAAAAATTCAAGAAACACACGGGGAAATAATTCGGCGTCCGCTGTGGCCTTTCGGGAACAGGTTGCTGTGATATAAATAAAACGTGAGCGTGAAAACGCGGCGCCGCGTTTCCATGTAACGCACACACAAAACGATAAAATCGAACTGTCACCACCCAGCTGACTGCCACCGGCTTTCGCCGACTACTTCACCGCTATTGCCGGGACGCGTTGCCATTGGTGGATTTCGAAATTATCCGCCAATCGAAAGGTCGTTCCCGTCCCGCGCTAAGAGATGAATAACGCATAGGTGGGAGGTAGTCCAGTGAAGTTGGCGAGCGTTGTTGGATTGTTTTTATTTCTCGTTTGTAGCGTCGGCACATTTGTAACACGGGTTGCCTAACGTCTTTAAATTTGTAATAGAACAAACATTTCATATCAAATATTTCAAATCGATAGATCTCATACAACATTTCCCATATTTATAAAACAATATATCCTTATTAGTTAATCATCGTATATTTCTATAAATGTTCAACTCTTTAAAGACACTTACTCTTAAACTAGCGACTATGGTTTAAAGAAATAGATCTTTAAAATCAAACAAATTTATTTAATATGTTCTTAAATGTTGTTAGCCATTAATACATTTTTACTAACATACTTTAAAAGTTTGTTTTATGAAAATAACCAGAAACCGGCAAAATATTAAGAAAACTTTGTAAAATATCATAATTGTAGAGGCTTTCACTTTGTGATACATATTTTATAACTTTAAATAAAATAAAATAAACTTTGTTTATATCACACACTTTATTAAAATCTAATGACTATAGTTTCGACACAATTAAGCTGGTCATTATCAAACTAATACTTATTAGTACTTTTTAGTATGTTTGTTAATGACCAGCTAAATTGTGTCGAAACTATAGTCACTAAGAGTAATAAGGTGTGTGATATAAGCAAAGTTTATTTTATTTAAAGTTTTTAAAATATCATTTAAGTTTTGATGGTTAAAAACTAAAAAATCAGGAGAAAGATTGGAAATTGTTAAGAAAGTCGAAAATCTGTTAGAATAATTAAAAACCGAAAAAATACAACAAAAATATGAAGAAATGTTCTCAGAGAGCAAAAACAAAATTGCTGAATAATTGAATATTGCTAAGAAAAACAGTTTTAAACTTCGAAAAAAATAAATTAAAAAAAAAATCAAATATTATATTTCTTGAATATTTTTTTCACTAATGTCTTGGTGAAACATTATTAAATAATAGGTAGAGAATTGATAAACACTTGATTTGTTTCACTGAAACTAGTCGAGTAAATTTGGAAAATCAGTGAAACAAAAAAGTGTTTATATTATATATGTTAGAGGCTTCTACTTCGTTATACATTTTTGTAAATTGAATAAAACATGATAACCTTGTTTGTATAACTTGAAAACTTTTTATTGTGACTAGTTTCGACAAATTTAGCTTGTAATTATGAAATACTAAATTTGTCGAAACTAGTCACAATAAAAAGGTTTTCAAGTTATACAAACAAAGTTATCGTGTTTTATTCAATTTAAAAAACAGTGTTTATCAATTCTCTACCTATTATCAAATTTTATAGTCATTCAAAATTTCTTAAAATAAAGAATAGTGTTTTTTTAAGAAAAACTCACTGATTAAAGAACCAGAAAATTAAACCTCTGGATTTTAACAAAACTATGAAGATATCTTGGGGCCTCAACTGATTACCCATTTCTGGTTACTAAAAGATCATTGGAATCTTTAATTTAAAGTTCCTTCAAAAACCCAACTTATTTTTTTAAGGAGTCAAACCTGCAGAATTGTAAATATGCACTATAATAAAATAAACGGAGTCAATTACTTAATTGACTTATACTTAATTTAGAACTAGGAGAAACTGAATATACTATTCATAAATAAAAAGGAAATCGGACAATACTCTCCATGAATTTCATTGACAATTGCCAAAAATTAAAAATTAAAAAATTATTTTTTATAAATCACTTATTTTATAATTATTTACATTTATACAGGGTGAGTTTTTTTCGATGTTCTCTATAGGGATCTCGGAAACTATAAGAGATAGGGAAACGGTTAAATGGGGAAAGAAGTGTAGATTTACGAGACGAATAAAATTCCACTTTCAAAGTTTTCAAAAAAGTCAAGGGTAACTAGATATTTTGAAAAAAGTAAAAAGTGTCAATTTTTTCAAATCAATATATCTCGGTTATTATAACAGATAGAAAAAATCTGTAAAGAACAAAGTTTTAGATAATTTTATGTAAATTAATAAAAAATAATCCGAAAATGTTTATCGCCATTATTTTCCGAGATATGATGTAAACTTACATTTTTTTAAATGGAAACCATAGTTGGCTATGGCCTTATTTAAAAGGTAATTTTTTTCTCTTTAATCCAATATGACATATGACATAGTTATTTCTAAAAATAAGTGAGTTATAGTCATTTTAAATTTTATTATAAATAAAAAATGGGTAGCCATGAAAAAGATGAAAGTAAAACAATTGCAGTTGTTTATAATAATAGCAAATATTGTAATTATTAGTTCTACAAAGTTAAATAAAAATGAAAAACCAGCATAAGAATAATAATTTCGTAATTATCAAATAGCCTTCTGTATGTGGTATAAACCCATTTGTCAAGAGGATAATACGTTTCTTACAAAAATATTATGAACAGATGAATCGCGATTCACTAATTGTGGTATTTTTAATCGCCACAATGAACATAGATGAACTTAAGAGAATCCACGAGAAGTTTCACAGAGAAAACTAAAAATTAAATTTGGGTTTAATCCATGGTGTGTTTGGCTAAATAATAATTCTCGGTCCATATATTTTTGAAAACTCACTAAGTGAAACTGATTACTTTCATTTTCTTCAGAAAACATTTGAAGATAGGCTCGATTGTTTAAATTTATCATTACAAGCAAGATCAAAATGGTTTCAATATGACGGTGCTCCACCTGATTTACAAATTATTTAAATGATGCTTTTCCTAACTCATAAGTGGGAAGAAATAAACCAATCCCAGGGCCAAGTAGATCTCCCGATCTGCACGTTTTAGAATTTTTTCTGTGGGGTTATGTAAAAAACAAAGTATATGAAAAATCATATCAATCTATGGAGGATCATAAACTAGTTGTTATTGAAACATTTAATTCAATTTGCATGAGAATAGTCAAAAAGCCATAAATTCAATTTTAAAAAGATATAATTTATGTCATAATAGTATTAATAGTGGACTCTTTGACCATATTTTTTAATATTAAAATTTCTTTCCCATTGATATATTGATAATTACAGAATTACTTTATGCAGTTGTTTTATTTTAGTTTATCTCTGTAAAACTAATAATTACAATATTGCTAATATTATAAACAACTGCAATTGTTTTACTTTCACCGTTTTCATGGCTACCCATTTTTTATTTTTAATAAAATTTAAAATGACTATAACTCACTCATTTTTAGAAATAACTATGTCGTATGCCATATTGGATTAAAGAGAAAAAAAATACCTTTTGAATGAGGTCACAGCCAACTATGGTTTCCATTTAAAAAAATGTAAGTTTGCGTCATATCTCGGAAAATAATGGCGATAAAAATTTTCTGATTATTTTTTATTAATCTGCATAAAATTATCTAAAACTTTGTCCTTTACAGTTTTTTTGTATCTGTTATAATAACCGAGATAAATCGATTTGAAAAAATTGACACTTTTTACTTTTTCCAAAATATCTAGTTACCCTTGACTTTTTTGAAAACTTTGAAAGTGGAATTTTATTCGTCTCTTAAATCTACACTTCTTTCCCCATTTAACCGTTTCTCTATCTCTTATAGTTTCCGAGATCCCCATAGAGAACATCGAAAAAAACTCACCCTGTATAAAACGTCAAAATTTTTAATAATACTGTTTTTCTCGGCCACTAAGTATTTATGAAAATTTTGTTTAAATAAAAGTTGTTCAGTTTTTTATTCTCTAAAACTTGTATATAAAAAATGTTTCGATTTCTAAAGGAATATTTTACCAGAAACTTTTCAAGCCCGATAAAGAATAAAAGCTTAAGATCTAAAATATTATATTTTCGCGCTTATGGTATTGGTATTTATCCCAATCATAATATGAGCTATGTGAGTTTACATCAGCTATTTAATATTAAATCTCTTGTACATCGTCGTAAGTGTACGAATGTTGTATTTTTAAGAGCTATGGTTTAATTGATGATCCTAACAACTTATTTATTTATTCATTCATTTAAGCTTTATCGGTCATGATTATATAAAATACAAATAAACTGAAATATACAAAATTGAAGGAAAAAACATACATATAATTTTAACAGCGAAGGCCGAAGGGCGGAGTTCGCACTTGTACATGATCTTCCACTCAAACCCATAACCTCTCCTCCGCTGATTCGCAGTTCATCAGCTTTGGATACACATATTGGCTTTTAAATGCTTATTTTCCCTTTATTTGGGCGATTTAATACAGCTTTGTCATTTAGGACGTCTAGAATTCAATATTCCAAGAATATCCACTAGTAATAGTTTGGCTTTTAGATATGCGTTATCTAACACTAAAGCTCATTTCAACTCTCCGATAAACGCAATTATTCGTCTTTATAATAGTGTCCATCATAGTATGGATATTTATAATGAACCTTTGGTAAATTTCTTACATTACTTAGTCGAATTCTTATAGTAGACATTACCCTTGATTGAAATATTTCGATCAACGACATCACCTTGTAACTTCATTATTTAACTCTTACTTAATTCAAAAATTGTTTTATTTATTTTGAATTGTCAAAATGTATTACTTGAAAGCCCCCACAATTACTTATTTCTTACTTAATTGTATATTTATTCTATTATTGTTTTTTTCCTTCTTATTTTTTCTAATTAATATATTAATTAATGTAACATTTCCCTCTACTTGGATATTTTAATGTCTGCTGGGAAATAAATGATTATTATTATTATTTAAGTTTCAGTTCAAAATCTATACCGGTTTTTGACACACACATTTCAAAAATAATCAAATTGGACTAAAAATGTATTTCATACAGGAAGAGTAAAAAAGGATCAAATGGGATTGAATGAGAATCAAAATTATTACAATAATAAGTGATTTATTTTGAATATAAAAAGTAATACATAAACTTGGAAGCATGTTTGTACACTACATGTATCTCATTTGATAAAAATAAATCAAAAACAATAACGCACAATTACCGAATTTGATCATTTAAAAAAAATGCGAATATCACAAAAATTCATGAAGCTTACAATAGATTTAAAACAAAATCGAATACGCGTAGAAATAGAAATGGCATCTACATAATCATATTTATGTACATGTGTGTCATCTTTACGAAAATATTTCCTCCGAACAGGACAAAATCGCCGAGAGAAAAAATAGAAATGCGCGTCTTCACGAGAATGTGCGTTCAATTAATGTATTTACAAATTTCAGTCTAAGGAAGAGAACTGGAGAGCGGGAATGCTTAACCGTTTTATTATTCGTCTTTCATGCTCAACGAGATCTAACATCCTAACTACGTAGAACCAGGGCCATGCCCCTGTTTTCCATTTATTTTCTTTAATTATTCGCGTAAACGTGAGGGGTTTTTAAATACTGCTATTTCTAAATGCCATTAAAATTCTGTGTTTCACATCGAATATACTATCAAATTCAAGAACACATCACTTCCTCTCTTTGAAAATCATCGCAACGAGGAATAACAATCGAACGCTATTTAAAGTAATTATTATAAAAATATAATTATGTTTATTGGGTCCTTTATTTTATATGCTTTTTATTGTAATATAATAAAATAAGATGGAATTTTTTTTAAAAAGAATTATGGATTGAGTCAAATGATTAATGACTGATTGAAACATAATAATGCTATTACAATAAAATATTTAAATGAAAAATATTAGAAATGTTTTAAATTAAAATACTGTAAGATGGTAACCTTAATATTTTTCATCATTTACTATTTATAATATTACAATCGTGTGCACATTAAATAGGACTCAATATGTTCAATTATTACGTATCATACGTCCCAAAATTACAATTGGGATGATTTAAAATAATGGCATCATTATTCCTCGCTGCTGCCTAATTTACAATTAAAATATATACATGATAAATTGCCCCACAAAATTGCACCTAAACACATAAATAAAATCGGTAATGTATATAAAATAAAATCAACGTCCGTTATAATCTAAAGTATCACATGTAAAATCAAAAAATCGAATCATAGGAGGGGTTATGAAATGAAGTCGCGTTCATAGCGTTCCTACTTAACACTAGAGGTCAATAAAAATAGATATAATTTTTTTGCGTGTTCAAGCTACCCTTAAAATATAGTCTTACCATTACTTTTATATAGAGGCAAGTTGACTTTTGTTCAACTGTATGTATATATATATATAATATATAATAAATATCCGCTTTTTATCACCTACCAAAGTGGGCATCTTCCGTATCCTTGCAGTTGTAATTGCTGTCGCGCCTCCTCTCGATGTTGTTTTGACCCAGAAGACGTTCTCTGTCAACCACTATCCCCTAAAAATGCATTCACATAAAATCATTTGTTTCAAATTGCACTTTCACAATAACTACATTAGTGTGGAATTTGCATTTGACATTATTTTTATTACTATTTAAAAACAAAAAAAATACATTTGGTGAGGATGTACTTCAGGTAATCCATTTCGCCAAAAAAGGGACCGTCTTACTAGAATCCCACAAGGTACAAAAAGCTAAGCATAATTCGGGAATTTCCCTAATTAACGAACAGACTGATTTAGTATATTCCCCACTGTTTCTTTATAAATATGTGTTTCTTGTTTTGTTAATTTACTTATAGTTTTATAATGATCACTTTGAAACTATAGTCACTAAAAATAAATCGTTGTGATTTAACAAAGATGAGTATTTTTATTTAATTTATAAAATTTTATAAAAACAATTTCATAACAAATCTAATTAAAGTAATATTAAATACAATTATACCACAACATAATTTAATCTAAGTACCCTCTTTTTAAGAGCTGTTTATGTTGGTATTCTGTTTTTTTTTAAATATTTGTTTTAGTGTCATGCAAAATCCACAATAATTTGTATTAACATAAATCTAATTATAGAAATAAATTAATAAGCAATGAAAAAAACAATGTATGAAGGGGTTACTTATAAAATGAAATCATGGTGGAGTACCTTGTTCCTGGGCAGGAATTTAAAATCATCACGGACGGGAAAGTAGCTCTGCAATAAACCTTTGGGGGATGGAAACATAAAATAATGAAAGCAAAATAAAGCACTGAAATTAAAATAAGCAAAAAATGGATTTTAAATGAGCGGTGACGATGATAGCCTGTTTTTTAAAAGTCAATCACCAGTTTGGGGCTTTTTTTTTCGAATAAGTACCTGCTTTTTTGGCTTTCAAATCTTTGGCTAGTTTCCTGTCGATGGAGGACGATTCGGAACTGTCCAGGGCGTCGCCCGAATCCGGTGTGTTGCCCGTCGATTGGGCCGGTGATGATCCATCACTGAGTAAAGACTCCCCGGATTTGTGTTCTGAGTTCACCATGGACCACGGCCTCGGTTTCGGTGCCACGGCTGGGCCTGCTTTCAGTTTCAACTGCTTCACAGAATCTGAATCGTCTAATACAAGAAAGAAAAGTACTAATTACATATTACGTTGTTGAAATCAAGACCAAAACAAAACGTGTGAAAGGTTCAACGGAAAAACAAATTAAACATTTAGAAAGAGAGGTTATAAAAATAGTGGCATATGATTTGTTAGAACAAGAAAAGTACGATTGTAAAAAAAAAGATACAAAGAGACGGTCATCAATGTGTGAGAATGAAAAAACTAGCAAGCATTTGGTGACAATTCTGATTTGCGATTAACAGGAGACTAAAAACAAGCATAAAAATACATAAAGAATGTAACTATGTTGAACACAGCTAAGAAAAATGATGTTATAATAGCCGAAATTGATTTATGGGTTCTACGATGACATCCTAATCATCATCAAAAGCAGGGAGATCGAGGAAATCGTGAGACAGGCCAGGTAGATACCAAAAAAACCTCAGAATGGATTGAGAAGAAAGGCTTGAAGGTAATAGAGAAACGCTTGTTCAGGCTATGCTCGAGAATGAAGACAAATTGAAAGTAGTCAACCGGCCTGCTAAAGGAATCCTTAAAGTAAAAAGCCTTCCTCTCAAAGACAAGAAAAGTTGAGGAAGAACAAGGATGTCGACAACGACGACTAGAAAATAAGGAAGAAAATGAACAGAGTGGAAGATCAAGACAACGAAGAAAGGTGCACCAGGAAAAATGTGCAATTTTACTGGTGTCCCTATATAATTGATCAGCCTTTAATTGATAGCTCACGGACTGTTGCTACTAAGAACGATTAACATCTGCAAAATGACTTGACGTTTGAAGAAGGGGACATTCACATTAGAAGGAGAGCTAGGGAGAAAAATGACAAAGGATAAAAAACGAAAATAGGATATCAGAAATTTGTATTAATTGAACAGAAAATGTTTGAATAATACAATATAGAAAAATGGTTATAAAGAAATAAGAATGATGTATTTACCTTTTAATGCCTCTGGTGTACTGACTTTTGACAATGTACCAGATGGTGATATATCCGAATTAACTGTGCACACTTCAGTAGCGATACTACTAGTGCTGCCCTCATGTGAGTGCAAACTATCACCAGTTAGCCGACGAGTGAGGGGAGATGCGGTTTCTGAAAATGCTTTCCGACCTGAAGCTGGAGAATACTTCTCCAAGTTATCGGTCGAGCGTGACCTAGGTGCTGGAAGGAGTAGTCCTGAAATGGATTAATGTTAATATAAATAGTTTATATATTTGTCATAATATTGCACACATCAAAATTAAAATTATTAAAACTGTAACTAACCTTTTAGTTGAGGTGAGTTCCTGCACAACTTCGGTGTCTTGCGTCCATCGCTCAATACGGGCGAGGAGTAATCGTGATTGGGGCTGCCCTCAATCGTTAGAGATCCACATTCATCAGACGTGGGCGTCACGGATCCAGGCCTGAAAAATGTGTCTAATCCTTCTTTGAGGTCCGGCGTGCCCGAATCCACTATATCACTTGGACGAAGCAACGGTCTTGTGGGTGCTCTTGTTTTTGCTCTCCTTGGTCGTCCTATTTATAAGTAACACAATAATTAGAAACTCAATTAAAAACAATCTCAATTAAAAAATGCTTTACATTTATACATACTTATCAAATAATTTATGTTGATTTGTGTCACTTGAAAACGAGTACAATTGTACAATACAAATTAATTTATGACCTTTATTTATTATTAAAATATTAATTTTGACTGTCTATACCTGTTATAAATAAAACCCAAGACTTTCAAAGTGTTTTGTTTTCTTTTATTTTGTGTTGAGCGTTATTACCTTTAACTAAATGCTGAAGCTGATGAGTTGCGTTTGGTAACTCTGTTACTGAATCATCCTCTTCAGCATTCCTGGTTGAGGGCATCAAGCTGGGTATATCGTCAGCTGAAAGACCTTCCACACTATCAACTACGGATTTTGGACGTAATTTGCGGCCGTGTAAGCTCTTTCTTTTAATAGAAAGATGTGGTGTAGCCTAAAGCGAAAATAAAATAACAACACACTATCATTTATTGTATTTAATAGTTGATATTCATATCCGATGTTTGTATTTGCTTTCATTAATTCATAAGATATAGTTTAAACCTTCGGATTTAAAAAAAAAACCTTTATTGGAATAAAAAAATCAAAATACAAATTACATTACATGATTTGTTTCAATTCGGATCATTTCGGATTATATTTATGTGATATATACTGTCAATTGGTTGTTAAATATCTTCTATCTAAATATATGAGATGATAAAGAGAAATTTGGTCAGCTAAGTGATGAGTTACTTTTCAGGTTTGTACAAGTTTGTTTTTTTTTCTTTCATACATTTTATTCAATAAAAAATTTTAAATTCTTTTATAAATTTTAAATTTATTATCTGAAAAATATTTAAAACAAGTCTGTGATATAAATACAAAGTTTGATATTAAAATTGTTTCTAATTCTAAACTATTTTGGGATATATTTTAAAATGTTTCTTTTTCCTGAAAAATTTTCATTGTTTTTACAAGGTAACTACTATGTGCAAGAAGTATTCACAAATATTTAATGCATGATATCAGTAATCATCAATCATAATTTATCATAGAGATCTCAAATTATATCTTTACAAAAACACTCATAGTGATTAGTGTTCATGCACAGTGTTTTTTTTAACTACATATAAAACACAATCAAATACTATTTGTGCTTGTTCACTAAGCCAAAAAGTGTACACAAAACTAAAGTATTATTTTTGTAAAAGCAAAGTATGTAATTTAAAACATTATCAAATATTTACAACATACACTACACTAGAAATGTTGTTTTTACTTACAAGATTTAAATATTCCAGTTTCTGCGTGTTAACAAATAAATGATGTTTTATTATAATAACATAAATATAACCATATCAAAAAAAAAACTTACCAATGGTGAATGATCTGACTGATGGCTACTATCCGTAATGGAAATATCACTGGCACCATGCCTCGAACTATCAGAACTACTCAGTCTAGACCGCCTCGGAGGTGAATCTATCCTAATTCCTGTATTGTCTCCCAGTAAAATCTTATAGGCACGCATTAACGTCTCAAACACTTCATCGGTTATTTGCTCCGATACGTATGATGCTATCATCAAATTCAGTTCACTAAAACATTCAATAAGCACTTTTTGCAAATATGATGTGTATTAATGTTACCCTAATTTGTTCATAATATCTGTTCCTGCTTGATGCTTAATACAGTTTGTCACAAATTCTAAGGGTATCTGCTTTTTGTTCTTACAATCTCTTTTAATGTCTTGTATTACGTGATTATCATTTAATACGTATGGGCATAATTCTTTACTGCTTTTTAACATTTTATCTGTTATCATCTGTAAAAAAGAAACTGCTATTAACCCTTTCCTACACAGTTGTTTCTAAACATAATGTACTCGTGCCTGAAATATCTCGGCCGTGTGTGAAAAAGTCGTTAATATAAAAAATTATTTAATAACTTTTATTACCTGTAGGTATTCATGAATACAACTGTGCACATCTGAAGAAACCTGTTGAAGTTTAACTTTAACAGGATGCACTTCATCCTTCTGTTGTGCAACCTCCTGCAAAATTCCAAATAGCTTCTTGCAGTTTTCGGCATCCTGCATGACACCAGAAGCGTGATTAATATCATTATTTGTTGCCACAGACTCCGACCCTAGGTTTTTAATCACATCATTTGTTTGATTCACTAGCCTATCTACAGCATGTTGCTTCGAACTCAATAAAAATCCGGGCTGCAACACCTTCATCTTCTTCATATTGTTCTTCCTTGGCGATACGTTCCTATTCAATAAATCCTGTATCTTTCTCATTACTGTATCTGCCCTCTCAGCATTCGCCTTCATGCAAGGGGTAATGTCGTAAATAGGAAACGGCATGTGTTGAACAGTTCTATTGCTCTCCAACGCATATGCAATGTCTGTGTACCCTTGCAGGGTTATATTGTTCCTATCATAAGTTATGCTTTTTAGTTTCGTATTTATCTGCAGGGCTTTGGCTAGTAATCGTGCACCAGAGTCGCCAATCATGTTTCCACTTATGTCTATTGCTTCTAGGCACTTGTTGTTGCCTAGAGCACTAAAAAAATTGTGGAGGTCTGATTTTAGTTTGCAATCTGGGATATAGAGGGACTGCAGGAGACAATCTTCATCTTGGATTACTTGGACGACGGCATCCATCACAGTCGAAATGTGTTTGGCTTTCATGTTGAGCATGTTGCGCCCCATGCTCAAGTGTTTTAATGACTTATTTTTGTTTATCGCTATCACCACTTGGGCCAAGTCAACATCCATATCTAAATAATTATAAAATATACTATAAGATTAAAGATTTAGGCTACATAATATATTGATGTACTAATAATAATAATAATATACAAGAAAATTAAAATCATTTATTATTAATTCTTACTATAAATTTTAAAAAGAAATGTATGCTTGTACTTACTATTTTCTGAAATATCCAAGCTAGAAATACACCTTACTCCATGTATGCAGGATTCTATAACATGCGCCCCTTGTGTTCCTAAACTATTATTACTTAAATCCAGAGTTATTTCTTTCGTAAATTCATTACAAGCTAGTCCTAGTAACAAGTTTCTGCAAGAAAATAAATTAGTAATTATTACAATTATTGCAATCAGGAAACTTACTTTAAAGCTTCTTGTGGTAGTTTGCAGTGTGCCATATTGAGGTACTTCAGGTTGAACGTCGTGCTGAAGAATTGCTTGAATGCGATGGGCGCCTCTTTGCTCTTTTTACTGCTGAACGGGTTCCGGCAAACGTTCAAATGTACCAAGTTAGTCGTGCAACCTTTCACAAGGGCCGGAAACAACTGTAAAGTTTAATGAGTTGAAAAATTACCAACCAAATATTCAGGTATGTTTACTCACATTTTCTAAAATAATATCAGTTCCAGATATATCTAAATAACTCAACGTGTTCGGATGTGTCAGAAATGTATGCAAATGCTGAAAAATTTAATTAATTATTTTAAGGTTTGTACTCGGCAATGAGTATCTTACAGTAATATCGTCCTTCAAGTTGTTGCCGCTTAAATTTAAATGAGTGAGAGTATTGTAAAGGCTGCTTTTGGTATTCAGCAAGTTCGCCAACTGGTTGACACCCTTCGAGCTTAGGCCACAATGTGATAAATTCAAATGTGTTAAGCCTTTGTTGAGCTCAATAATGCAGCCACCTAAACTTATAGCACCTAAAAAATAAATTTAAAAAGATTGGTCATTAGGAACAAACAAATAATCTACATACTTTTTTTAACTTTTAAGCACTTTATACTGTAGATTATTAAATTAAAAAGAATTGCAAAAAGTTGTTTTGTCATGACAAAATCAAACAATTGTAGTAGTGATTTTAACCATTTCAACTTTCTTTTTTTTTGTGTACTGTCATTGATTAAAACACTAACTAAAAAAACTAATACCAAGTGCTTTAATCAATTTTTAGTGAGAAATTAATACATTGTACATACAATTGTACATATTTTCAGATTACAACATTATATATTAGGTATGCTTTTATGTTTATTTAGTTAGAGTAAATTAAATACAGAATGATATATATATATATATATATATATATATATATATATATATATATATATATATATATATATGTAATCATATACCCTTCTACCTATTAAGAGTATAGTGTTAGAATGATTTATATTATATTATATTTAATCGCACACATATACCCGGTTATTAAACAATTATCGATATTTTACCTTTATCTTCAATCATATTATTGGACAGATCAATAGTGTGAAGAGGTATAATTCGGTTGGACTTGATAATACTCGTCAGTTTATTGATAAAGTCGGACTTGAGCGTTAAGTTGTCCAAATAAAGCTCCTCCAAGCTGAGCGACTTCCGTAAGACGTTCAGCACCTTCTCCATCACGTCGTGTGACAACTTGACGTGGTTCACGCGGAGTCTCGTGAACCACGTGTTGTATTCCAGGGCACTTATGATCGGAATTAAATCTCTGGAATTGCTAATGTTAGTTTATTATAGCAATGTATCATTCGTCGAGCATACTTTTGGTCTAGGTGATCAAAATCTTTCAGGCACAACTCTCGAGTATTTAGCGATACGTATATGTTGTCTACGTCCCAGGCGACCTCTTCCCGGTAGGGCATGTTGTGGTAGTCGCACATGCAGGCGTACTGTGTGGAGAAACCACCGCAAGGGCCGACCTCGCGGACATTACTACCGACGGCTTCGATGTCTCTTAATACTTGAAGTCTAGAGCTAGGTATCACTTCAATCTAAACAAGAAATTAGATTGAGTCTTAAGTTGAAAAGATTCATAACTATATTTTAAACAAAATTGTCCACAATTGGGCGCCAATTTAAAGATAATATTTTTAAACAAATCTTTTCCCTGGTGAAATAATATAGAAAATCATCAACTGAAGTTGATAATCAAGCTTAAGCAGATGTGGGCTCAACTACTGGATACTTATTTTTTAGGGTATATTGGTGATGATTGTTAGACCATAAAAATATTAGTTTTGGTATATTTCAAGTTTAGTTCAATATGTCAATTTTTATTCATTCATTTATTTAATATATATACCTTTCTAATAATATAATGAAGTGAAACCGTAGGAAAAATGTTACGGATGGCAGTGGCAAGCGCGGATATCATGCTATCCACCTCCTGACTAGATGTGGAGTCATCCCCGGTAAGGAACGAGTATGGTTTATCGTTGAAAGTTAAACACAGCTGGTTGCCGCGTTTACTTTCCAACGCCTGGATTTCCAAATAGTGGAAATGGCAGTCAATCTAGAAGTAAAAATTGATGTTAAATAGTATCTGCTTTTATTGCGTGATATACTTACTCTTGTTGGCACTTTTGCCGTAAGAAGTAATATACGGCATGGCGAGAACACCTGAAATTAAAATGACAATTAATTCTCTTTTCTCGGGAGACTTAAAAATAATAAATATAATTTTAAACTTGAATTAAATTAATCAGAATATGAGGCTCAAATATTAAATTCATGTTACTTTCCCAATATTTGTAAAATCTTTTCTTGTTTAATAAAAATTACCTTTAATATGTTTCTACCAATTAAATGCCTTCAAATACTGTGTGAAGTAAATGTGTAACTCATTGATCGACTTAAATATACAGGGTGGGCCACGAATAACGACCATTAAAAGTTTACGGGGTTCCTGCAAGAGGAAAAATCTGAAAAAATTCAACATTGTACGGTTGATTGCGATCTCCTCATGGAAAATATTTTTGACTTTCTATCACTTCCGGTTGTACCGGAAATGGCTACCAACTTTGTTATTTTAAATGGAACATACCGTATATTATTTTATTTTTAAATTCCTTGTTTGATTGCCTACCTGTCCATATGGGTTTATATCTACTTAACTTTTACAGTTTTTGATTTAAAAATTTATTTGTCAAATATTGACCTCAAATAGGCGTTTAGAAAAATGCCTATAACTTCTAGTAGGTACAAGATATACACACGAGCGGCATCTTGTATTGTACCTAATGGATTCCTCTACAAAGAAAAAAATTGACATGCGTCAATTTTGACAGTTGGTATTTCAAAAATATCAATTTTTCAGCGCCTACTTAAAAACATCATATTTCAATTTTTTTAAATGGAATGACCAATATTTTATCTCATAGTATTATTCGCAAGACAATTTGCTACAAAAAAGTATTATACATCCCTATATCTAGAGCCAGTAGTTTTTGAGTTATTTCGAAATTAGTTTCCTCTCAGAATTTTTATTTGAATGATTCGTGTTCTATTTACACGGGCACTATAGTAGGCTTCTGTCAATATTTGTTGACGTATTAATATTTGTGTACGCTTCTTTCGAGTAATAATAAAATGAATACCTATACCAATAAAGAAATTATGAATTTATTTGTCATATATGGCCAGTGCAGCAGAATTGTTGAGAGAACTTGCAAAACTTTCAACGAAACTTATCCACACTTACCGCCGATGGATAGAAAAAAGTTTCGAAGACTGGAGTCAAATTTTCTACTATTTGGAAAACAAAACGCAGAAAAAAATCAACCAAAGCTAATAACCGAGAAAGAGGAAATTCAAGTAAATGTTTTGACTTATTTTCAAGCAAATCAACGCGCATTAGGTTGCTAGGAGGATTTGAGAGTAAGCAGAACCCCACTCCAAAGAATTTGGAAAATCTATCGGATGCATAATTATAAATATAAATTATTTTCTCAAGATGCAGAGAACATGATTGATTTTTGTGAGTTTTGTTGCTTAAAATTAATATAATTTGGACGAACGAATCAAGTTTCTCTCATGAAGGTATTTTCAATAGAAAAACCAATCACATGTGTGTCAATTGAAAATCCACATATATCTTTGAGGTCGTATAAAAACAAAGTTTATGCAAATGCCGACAATACCCGAGAAGAATTGGAAGAAAGGGTGCGAGCTGCATTCGCGGAATCTTAATTCAGAAAAAAATAGGCGAGCAACATAAGAGGGTGACGCAACACATGCTGCACAGTGTTTACATGTTAATGGTTATCATTTTGAACAATTGTTATAATTTTTTTTCTGACAACTTTTTTCAGTTCCTGCATTTAATTACTTATTTAAAAAATATTTTATTCCAGTCTTCTTGCTTGAGTTTTATTTGTAAGTTGTAACTGGGGATAACTATTCATTTTATTAATATTCAGACGAATGTTTCCTAATTCGATTCAATAAATATTGACAGAAGCCTACTATAGTGCCTGTGTGAATATAAGAGGAATTATTGAAATGTGAGAGGAAATAAATTTCGAAATAACTTAAAAACTACTGGCTCTAGATATAGTGATGTATAATACTGTTTTGTAGCAAATTGTCTTGCGAATCACCCTATAAGATAAAATATTGGTCATTCCATTTGAAAAAATTGAAATATGATGTTTTTAAGTGGGCGCTGAAATATTGATATTTTTGAAATACCAACTGTCAAAATTGACACATGTCAATTTTTTTCCGTTGTAGAGGAACCGATTAGGTACAAAACAAGATGCCGCACGTGTGTCTGTCTCGTACCTATTAGAAGTTATTGGCATTTTTCTAAACGCCTATTTGAGGTCAATATTTGACAAATAAATTTTTAAATCAAAAACTGTAAACGTTAAGTTGACATAAACTCATATGGAGAGGTAGGCAATCGAACAAGGAATTTAAAAATAAAATAATATACAGTATGTTCCATTTAAAATAAGAAAGTTGGTAGCCATTTCCGGTACAACCGGAAGTGATAGAAAGTCAAAAATATTTTCCATGATGAGATCGCAATCAACCGTACAATGTTGAATTTTTTCAGATTTTTCCTCTTGCAGGAACCCCGTAAACTTTTAATGGTCGTTATTCGTGGCCCACCCTGTATATTAGATTAGATTTTAGGGGAATATTTCAGATTATTATAAATTCAATTATCCTGGCTAATGTAAATCCACATTAATTTATTGAAAACATCATGATGAAAGTAAAATTAATACATCTAACTTTAGTGCTTTAAAGTAAAAACATTTTTCATTTGATCAACACTAATAAAACATGAATTAAGTGATAGCCATTCCCTTTTAAGATTTATCTGGCACTATAATTGTTAGTGTTTGTTCTTTGGAAATACGACAAGTAAACCAAATGGCGAGTTTATATTTATACATAAATAAAATATGAGCTCATGCCAATTATAAAAAAATTGATTCATTCTCATTAAAACTGTGCCTTTTAATAGTACTTGAAAATTAATAGTTTTATCTCTTTGTTATTATTAAGGCACATGACAGGTTTTAAATACATAAAAAAGATTAATAATAAACTATGGATACTTTCTTTGGCATTTAATTAGTTTATTAATGGATTATCTATTTGATATTCAAGCATTCCTATTTACATCTCGCCACTAGTTTTATATTTTGTTATAATTGTTAATTATTTATAGGTAAAATAAACAAAAACAAAGTATTGATTGTAAACAAATTCTATTAAAATATCAATATTATTTTATTATCATCAATTTGTACTGTTTCTTTGTGATTAGGTTCATAATAATAAAAATAGAAAAACATTTAATAAAAACTTATATTTATTTACTCCTAAATAATACAATATATACAAAAACATTTACATCAAAAATTTAATCCTGATTCAGTTTGCTAAAATCCTCATACTGAACACCCTTAACTTTACGCCCCTGTAAAATCCCAGTAGATATTTCCAAATCTGCACAAAAGTTCCTCTCATCGATAGACAACAAAGTCGCAGTCTCCCCCCTATAAGCCCCATTCACAATAACAACTAACTTCCCAATGGCCGGAATAACTGTTTCCAAATGTTCCTGATCCAGTTTCAACTTCTTCCCGCTATCAAACAACTTAACTATTGCCGTATATTTATCCTTAACCTCTCTAATAACACCTTTCGCTTTATAAAACTCGTCACCTAAACTTTTGGTAACAACTTTAACGACTAAATTTTCCGCCAGCCAGTAGTCCTTACGATTCGCCTTTTCTTTCTTCATCTCCTCTTGTTGCATTAATTCCTCAATGGCTGTTCTCTTTCTGGGCTCATCCTTAGGCTTGGGTTTTTTAAAGACATCTGAAGTGGACGTTTCTGGTTTTATAAGTTTGTTTAATGGTTTCATTTGACTAACCACTTGTTTCGGTTTCGGTGTTTCTAATTTAATATCGAGAGATAGTTTCTCTTCCTCATTATCTCTTTTTAATTCAGTGTAGGTCGGTTCATCTGATGTTGATCCATGTTCTTGGGCGTGTTTCACTTGTTTTTCTATAAATTCTAATGTGCGTTCTTCATCGTCCTTATCCATTTTTAATTTCTTATTTTTCCTTTCTTCCTTAGCTATCGTGTCAGGGTCTCTATCAATGTAAGTTATGAACCATCCTTTTTCTGTTTCATCCACTATACACTTCCCTGTTTTACCCAACCATTTCACAAAACCGGTGAGAGTTACCCATCTCGTCGAGTTCATGTGAATGTGGTTACGATCCGAGATGTATTCCTGATAAACTCTGTTAGCCGATACACGTTTAGTTCCGAATTGCCGCTTTAATATCTGCAGGTATTCCTTACTGAAGTCGAAGGAGAATTCATCCATATATTTTTTCGCATTATCAGCGAAGAGGAGAAGCTGGCGCTGATGGGACTCCGACATTGTGTGGCACTTAAAGCCATTTTCGTCCCTACACTGTTTCTGGCACATCTGACAATACCAACGGAGCTTCTGTAATCCTTTCGCCTTCATTTTATTTGCTATGTATTTCGGAGTACCTACTTCAGCTCGCCCCATTTTGAATGATTATTTGGAACTAGTAATAAAAATTTCACTCGTTTATAATATTATGATATTAAAAGGTATTTACAATGTGATGGTTGATTTTAATGTATGTCAAAAATACGTTATTGACGTCAGTGTTGCCAACTGTGGGAAGTTAACGGATAGCCACCGGTTTGTTCGATGCGTCGAAATGCGACCATGGTGCGGTTCGACACGTTCGGTTGTGATCGGAAAATACTTTGTGCTATAATGAAATTTAAATTTGTAACGTGTTGTTAAAGTGAATCACTTATGTTAATTCGCGCAATTGCTACTGAATTGTAAATTGTTATTGATTCATTACCGCGTAAATAAATAAACATATATATGCTGAATAAAACGCGCCGCTAGAATGCTAATTCGATGCAACACGAAAAAATCAATGATAGTTTTAGGATGCTGTAATATTAGCTCGCTTGTTTACGTATTTTAAGTGCGCGTGCAATCTAATTATTTGCAGAACTCTTCAGGCCGAATACTTCAGTTTTCAGTTATAATGAACTTATATTAGTGGAAAATACCAATTTGCTCTTATTCAAAATGTATTTTTTTGTTATAAATAGAGCTAATTTAAAACAAAATGTATTCTTTTATTATTAAATATTTTTTTACGAGAATTTCAATTGTTAGATAAAATTTAAAAAGTAATTTATGCAATTTTTTAAATATTAATTTAACGGTTTGGAATATTTTCAATTTTAGTTTTATTTGTACTCTAGACCTAACTTAATAATTTTATTTTAGGCCCGCGTAGATAAATTGTTTAACCCTAAATAAACTATGAATTGTCTAACGTATTTATTGCACAAAATCAAACTTTAATCAAGTAAAGTACCTAATCAATTTTTGTTTGTATTCATTAGGCGTACTTTTATCCTTCTGCGATGGCCACACCACAATATTTTAGTTCAAAAATTTTAAAAACACATCTTATTATAATTTAATTGTTTCTAAATTAAGCAGTATATAGCGTGTTCAAAAATTCGCGTGCAAACTTTACGTGGTGTTGTTCCTCAATAAAATAAGAGAAAAATCTTATTACAAAAAAACCTATAAAGGCTGTATATGATACAATAAAGAGAAAAAGTGTTTTTCCACCAACCCTCTTTTTAAATTCAGTTCTATTTCGTATTAATTAATTAGCCGTATGATTTATTTTGTACTTTTGTAATTAATAATACCCAGGTATGAGTTGGATGTGCTAAAATGCATTTAATACGTGACTATAATAGCGAAATCTCGTAAACAATAAGATACAATACTGCATTATTTTATAGAGATATAATAAATTATTGACGTGAATCAGAAAAATAATGACTACATTAAATCATCGAAGTCTCGTACATTAAATACGAGGGGTGTTACGTTGAACAAATTGCAAATCATGTTGGTGCATTGTATTAACCATGATTGATGACAAGAGCAATATATTAATTAACGATAATCAAACTTTGATCTGAAGTTTAATTATCTGATAATCAAAATTGAGTAATTAAAAATAGAATATTATAATCTAAAATAGTAACTATACTCGTAGTTACAAAATTGTATTTCAATTATCTATTTCAATGCAAATAACTGTGTGTACAAACAATCCCATGACTCTATTGGAATCTGTAACGATGTTCCCTAAAGTGTACCTTTGGTAAATTAAATTCATCGACATTCGGCTAGAGTATTGATTGCCACCTCCTTTGGTTCGAATAAAAGACCAAAAGAATTAATTAATGGCAATTCTAGTTCTACAGAAGCCCTACATAAAGTAAAGAGTAGACAATGACGACTTGGCTTTTAATAGTTCTTTTGTGCCTTTAATAAAAATCTGTTATTGAATTTGAGTTTGATAGTATTGTTACAAAAACGGCAACTTTAATAAGGGTTTGATGTAGGTCAAAGATATTTTCACGAGAGGGACGTCGGTATTACTTTATCGCTCCCTGAAAGTTGTATAGAGTAACTCAACTCGTATAATTACGGAAATTTAGCTTTATACCGCGTTTGATGCTTATCGTACGAATTTACAGAATTATTATTGGTGAAATAATGAAAATAGTAATTACGAAACTGACACCTGAAAACACCCATGCGCATCATAACTTTATTTAAGTTGTTAGTGTGTTTTAGCATTTCCACTGTTATTTATTAATTCAGTACATGTCACAAAGTACAAACTCGCTGACCCAGATATTTCTATGCCAGAAGGACTACTATTTAGATGCCCATCCAGTACAGTGATTTTTCACAGCAAAACAAATGCTTTCCCGCAAACAAGTATTTTTATCGTTTATCAACATCCAAACGGTACACCGGGCATCCTGTTTCAAATTCAATTCCATGTTGATTTTTCATTTAACAAATTCACGTCACGACGTTAATTTTTTCCCTTCCCATGTCAGCCTAATGTGTTGTTTTTTTTTTTTGTTGATCTAGTTTCGTTGAGTCCGCTCTAGCTCTAATTGAATTTGGATTCGCTGTTTTCTGTTATAATTTACTTCACTGTATATTAACTGATTTAATTATAAGAACTGTTAGTGGCTAACGAACTTTGTATTTACCCGTACTATTTAAAACCTTGCGGGCGATAATTGCAACGAAAATAAACGATCAGAACTTGAAAACTTCAAGTGAACACCGGCTACTGACTGCTCTGTTAAATACGAAATTACTTTGACACACATTTCACTATTTCTATTGTAGACTGACGATATAAAGTTATTATATGAATTCATACATTTCATGTATTGTATAGAGTTTGTTTCCTAACCCTATGTGAGCCACTAATGATATATTCTTATGTATTAAATACACGCGAAAGAAATTGTGTTATCATTTTTTATTTTACCAAAAACAATTTAATATTTGTTTAAAAACAGTCGGAAATAAAAGAAACTCATTTAAACAAAATTTTGTTTAAAACAAAGGAATATAAAATTTAAAAGAGTTATTTTAATTTATCAGAAACCATAGAAGGTTTGATCTCGTTGATTGTTAAGGCACTTATATTTTGAAAATCCATTATCACTTAGTATAATAATAATAGTAAACTATTGATGATTTTCAACTTTTTATTTTACTCACTACAATTGTTTCGCTACACTGATAGAATAAACGAACATCAAAAGCGTTTATTCATCAGAAAAACACATCTACATATTCAAACCACCTGATTGAAGAAAACCACCGCTTTGACAACAATTTTAAAATCCTCCACATTTCCAACAAAGGACGGAAACTAAATTTATTGGAAAATTTAGAAATAAATAAAAATATTCACTCAGGGAATTTGCTGAACGATCAACTAGAACTCTCCAACTCCCCCCTACTTAAGATAAAGAGAAATACACCCTCCACCTACACTTCTGAAATCTGTATATAATCTAAATAAGTTTGTAAAAAAGTTTGTATTATATTTCTTCACCTGAAGAAGCTACAGTGTAGCGAAACAATTGTAGTGAGTAAAATAAAAAGTTGAAAATCATCAATAGTTTACTATTATTATTATATTAAGTAATAGAAAGTGATAAAAAGAGTTGAAAACTTGTTTTAATATTGTTGGAAATTAGCAACATTTTTTAATGTTTACAATAAAAAAAGAACAGTTTAAACATTATTTTACAAATGCTATTGAAAATTTACAATGAAATTTTTTTAGTGTTTTCAATTTTCCAAAAATTTATTTTAAAAAAACAGTTGAAATATTTAAAATTTACAGGAGTTGAAATGAAACAGTGGAAATACAGAACAAAACATAAAGAAACAGTTGAAAGTTTCTTTTAAAAACAGTTCAAAACTAATGTTTTAACGTTTTAAAAAATCAAGATAACGTTTAAAAAACAAGATGAAAAAAATGGAAAATTTACCAAAACAAAAAAAAATATACAGCACCATAAATAGCTAAAATCAATTAGTCTAAATCAGCTGTTTTAACCAAAAATCAATTGAAATTATGTTAAAAACGGTTAAAAATTAAAAAAAATAACTGAAATTATAATAAAAAATCACACAAAAAATGATTTAAGGAACAATCAAGAAATTGTTTAAAACAGTTGAAAACTAACTTTCTAAAATATCAAATCAGTTGAAATTTTATGAAGAAAACAAAACAATTAAATTGTTTACTAAAAAAATGCCTAAAAAAGTTGAATTATTTATTACAAGATAAACAATTAAAATGTACAGTGGACAATTTCTGATTTTTAATTTTATAAATGTGTTTGAAAAACATAAAATCTTTGCAAACAAAGCAATTTGAAATTTAAAACAATTTTTAAACTCTTCTTTTAAAAAGAAGAGTTAAATTCTTCTAAAAAGGCAAAACTCAAAATCTATGTTTTTTTATTCTACCAAGAAAAATAAATTTTAATTGTAAAAAAATTGTAAATAAATTTGATTTAAAAACAAATGAAAATATACAATGGACATTTTTCGAAAAAGAGTGTCAATTTTTCAAACAAAGCAATTTAAACCAGTTATTTTAATTTGACCGTTGAAATTTTGATTAAAATATTTGAAACCGTATAAAAATTGTTTTAAGATCGAGAAAACGGTTTAAAAATTGCTTTCTTTTTTGAAAAAACAGTCTACAATTCATTTAAAATTGACTTGAAACGGTAATTTAATTTTACTAAAAACAATTGAAATTTTGGTAAAAACAAATCAAAAACTAAATTAAAATCGTTGAAAATATGGAAAGAAAATTAAAAAAACAGTTGAAAATATCTTTTAAAAATATTTATTTATTTATTGTTTCTTCTTAAATTAATCAAAAATAGTCGACAACCAACAAAAACAGTTGAAAACTTTCCAAACAAAGCAATTTTAAACAGTTATTTTAATTTATCAGAAATTATTGAAAATCTGGTAAAATGAGTTTAAAGCTTATTAAGAGAAAAAGAGCAACTTAAATATTTAGTTGAAAAGACAAAACTGAAATTAATCTATTTTTTCAAAGACTATTGAACTTATGGTAAAAAACGATTGTAAATAAAAGAAACTTATTATGTTTTAAATTAGTTGGAATTACAACAAAAAAATTTAAAACAATAATTTAAAAAAGAACTATCGAACATTTGCTTAAAACAGTTGAAACCTAAGTTTCTAGTAAAATTTAAAATTTTAAAAACAGGTTTTATTGATAAAAAACTAAAAATAGATAAATTTGTTTAAAAACTTGAATTGTTGCAAACAAATGAAAATATATTTTAAAACAAATTTAAATAAATTCGAAACAAAGCAATTAAAAAAGGTTATTTTAATTTAACCGTTGAAATTTTGATTAAAATATTTGAAACCCTATAAAAATTGTTTTTAGATTGAAAAAATAACGGTTTAAACATTGCCTTTATTAGTTATTTTTTGAAAAAAAACAGTCTAACAGTTCGTTTGAAATTGACTTGAAAAGGTAATTTAATTTTACTAAAAACAATTGAAATTTTGGTAAAACAAATGAATTATAATCGTTGAAAGTATAGAAAGAAAAATTATAAAAACAGTTGAAAATTCCTTTTAAGAATGTTTATTTATTTATTGTTTGATTTGTTTCTCTTCTTAAATTAATCAAAAATAATCGACAAGTAACTAACGTTCTAATAAAATGAACATTTGCGTAACTTTATCAAAAAACGAAGTTTTGCTTAGAGTTACAAAAGTTTCAAAAAGTACCTTAAATTATTAGTTGAAAAAACAATTCAAAAAATGCCTAATAAATATTTTTCTATTAATTAATAGTGAGAAAATTAAATTTTCTGTATGAGCATTTCTGCACTTATGTTTTACATTTTACTGTAAAAACTCCAGCTAACAGTTAAAACAACTACTCCCCGTACTAAAGCACCGCCAGGCTTTAGCACTATGTAACAATTTTTGTGGTGTTATCTTTTTTTTTTAACCGCTCCTCGAAAAGTGTTATGCAATGACAATCTGCAGACACGTGTTTCGCTGTATCACAGCTCATCAGTGCAGCTATGTTAAAAAAAAAAGATAACACCACAAAAATTGTTACATCATGCTGAATATTATTTCAGACATGTAACGACAGCTAACAGTTATGTCATTCAATGCCTGGCGGTGCTTTAGTACGGGGAGTAGTTGTTTTAACTGTTAGCTGGAGTTTTTACAGTAAAATGTAAAACATAAGTGCAGAAATACTCATACAGAAAATTTAATTTTCTCACTATTAATTAATATTATTAAAACTGCACTAATATTTCAATATTTAATTTAAATATTTTTCTATTTTGCGAAAAACAATCAAAACATTCTTGTTTTTAAAATTTGCTTTAAACAGTTTAAAATTAACTTTCTAAAAAAAATTAATTTGCTTAAAAACAGTTGGTATTTTATTATTAAATTAAATTATTTATAAATCGCTAAAAACTAAAAATTAAATACATTCAATTAGATTAAATATGTTGAAAATTATAAAAAAGTTAAGCTACAGTGAAATATTTTTCGAAAAAGAAAGTGTCAATTTAATGTTTTTAATTTATTTAAAAATTTATTTAAACGAGTGATTTTAGTTTATTAAAAACCATTAAAATTTTCATTAAAGGAGTTGAAAACTTATAACAAGTGTTTTAATATCCTTGGAAATTTGCAACATTTTTCTAAAATGTTTATAATAAAAAATCAGTTCAAAAATTATTTTAAAGAAGTAATTATTTTAAACTTGGAGTGAATTTTTTTAAAGAAAGTATTGTTTCAATTTTCCAAAATTTTTTTTAAAAACAGTTGACAACTTTCTAAACAAAACAATTGAAAATTTAAAACAGTTATTTTAATTTATCAGAAACCAGTGATTTTTTGATAAAAATTGATCATGCTGACACTCGCACGCACGAATTTAGTACCATTCATTTTGGAAAATAAAACTCACATTTACATTTAAAAAGATTAATTGTTGGAAACGCAGAAAAAAAATTATTAAAAATTATAACAAAAGTAACAAAAAAAAAGTTAAAAATTGCTAAAAAATCGAAAAGCACCTTAAATTAATAGTTAAAAACAATTTATAATAAATAATAGAAAATAAAGGGAACTAATTTTGTTTTAAATTAGTTCGAATTATAACAAACAAAAATTTCTAAAAAAAAACTCTAACAACTTCTGGCTTTTCTCAGCAAAAAATGAAAATGTTATCTATCATTCGTTATCTGCCATCTAATATAGGTGTTAAATAAAAAAAAATGTAAATCTTGTGCAGGTAATAATGGCAGAAAATTAAATATTATGATGGTTGCGACTGCAAAATTAAATGTAATATAATCGTTATATCAGAAGGAAGGTGACAGTTAGTCTTCTGTCATAAAATAATCTATTATCTATAATCTTGTATATGTCTTTTATTATCTACCAACTTGTAATTAGAAATGTGTCATCTACCATCTGTCGCCAGCCTTCTGATATAGGTGTCAATAAGTGAAATATGCAAATATTGGAAGGGCAAAATCGCAGAAATTAAAAGACAATAGAACATTTATAAGATTAATGTCAAATACTGGATGACAAATAATATATGGCAGATGTTTGACACCATTGGCTGAATTGAATTGTTGAATCATTCAAAGAGCTTTGCAAAGATCGAAACAAATAGTAGTCAGACGGCGCAAGGTCTGGTGAGTATAATGGATGGTCCATCAAATCCCATCCAAGCTCCAAACTCAATTTATCCAATTGGTTACAGTACACAGCTGTAATTAGTTTCCCTATATATAGGGGGACTATTGTTTTCGTGATTTTTTTTTTCAAAAATTTTTTTTGCGGAAATATCCGTTTTGAGCCCCCCTAAGTCCATTGCACTAATTTCTGGAAAAAAAAATTGTGTGTTTGTGTGTCTGTCTGTCGGTGGGCGCTGTATCTCAAAAACGAAACATCCTATTGAGATGAAACTGTAAACTTAAGGTTTTATCGTTAAAAACTGGAACTGAAAAGCTTTTGGTAAACATTCATAAACCGGAAGTGGGTGTTTACTCGAGGCGTTTTTTGGTTTTTTGGTCATATTTTTCTAAATATAAAATATTTTTAAAAACGGTTCAAACAAAAGTTAAAGGGAATAATAAACTGAACAAATTTTATTTGAACATATTTTTCATAAAATTCTTAACTTTCGAGAAAAAAAATAAAAATTGAATATTTTGACATTTTTTGAAAATTACTAATAAACTATTGGAGTTACGTAAAAGTTACATAAAAAGTAATTGTAGAGAATTGAATAAATTATTAAGAATAACTTTTTTGCGTAAACCTCATAGTTTTCGAATAAAATATAGGGAAACTACTATGATGGCCACATCACCATTTTGATGGTTTGATTCTGTAGTAGCAGCTCAAAGTACACGACGGCTTAGAAATTCCACCAAATTGAGAGCATAAGCTTCTTTTGACGAAAATTTGCTTTCGAAGTGGTTGCAGCTTGCACTCTGATTGTTTTTGCACAACTATCCATTTCTCACTGCCAGTGACAATACGTTTGTGAAATGGATTATTTTCATTGTTTTTCAAGAGCTTGTCGCAGGCGTTTATGCGCTTTGTTAAATGAATTCATGTGGAACCCAAAAATTGAGTTTACTAACATATTCCAGCTTGAGCAAATGTTTTTCCAAGGTCATTTGAGAAATGCGTAATTTTTGCGACCTCTCAAGTCGTGTAATAGTGGTGTGTTTCAATTAACGCCTTTATTTTATCGTCTTTGGCTTCAACCGGCCTTCCTTTGACGTTGAATTACCGTAACGGAATTTGACAAACGAATTCTGGCACTGGCGTTCTGTAAAGCAATCTTTACAGTACCGTACCATACATAGCACATAACTTTTTATTGGCTTGCATTGAAGTAAAACAGTAAAACATAGCGACAATCCTCGGTTTGTTTTTTCACCTTTCAACCACTGGTTTCCGACGACTACTGAATTGATTCACTTACTTTACTTTATAACGATAATTGAAGTGTCTGCTATCAAATGGTATTTAGGTTAAATGATTTTACTGAGGAAACCGAAATGACTTAAGACTCTACCCATGAAAACACTACATTTCACTCAACCCGAAATTTAGTAACTGAAATCTTGATGTAAAAAAGTTAAAAATAAAAAAAAACTATCGAATTAACTTTCTGCAATAATTAAAATTAAAACAATTTATAGATTGTTAAAAACTTATTAAAAATAATTTTGATATAATTAATAAAATTAATACAATTTGCTTTAAAATAACTGAAAACATTCTAAACAAAGCGTTGACATTTTAGTAAAAAGAGTTGAAACTTATAAAAATTCTTTTAAGATGGTTGGAAATTAGCAACATATCTTTATTATTAAAATAAAAAACAGTTAATAAATCATTAAAAAAAGCAAAAAAAAGTGATTAAAAAGACAATTAAAATATTATTAAAAGGATTGAAAACTTGAAAAAACATGTTTTTGCTTATGTTTTTGTACCTTCAATAGCAGATTTTTTTAGTAAACTTAAGTTGTTTTTTTAAATTTATGTTTCCAATATAGAGTCTGACTTAAAAACCACATTTAATAAACTAAACAAGGACATTCATATATTAATTTTAGAATTCAGGAAAAATAAATGGCTTCTGACATGTCAAAACATCAATGATAAAAACGGAAAAACTTACTGGACAGAAATTTCTAATAATTTCTAATAATTAGAATTTATTGTTCCACCTTAATCCGGTTTTTTTTCCTAATACCTTTGTCCAAATACCGTCCTTTTTTTTGGAAATTACCCTACCACCCTTCCAACTTATTTACATAATTTGTGTGTATAAATATTGTTAAATTTTAGTTTTGTACTTAGTATTAAACCATTGATAATGGACATTTTGTGTCCGAAATATACAGGGTTATTCACGCTATACGGCACGGAATATTGTGGCCAAAATACGTGACTTTCAAGAAGTTTCACTTTGGGGATATATGGGGGTCTATTATGGCTACTTTTTAAAATTACTTTCATAATATACAGGGTGTCCCAAAAACCCTAAAAGTATCAAAGTTGTGTTTTTTTAAATGAAACACCCTGTATTTTATTACATTTTTGGATCCTTCGATAAAAATAAGTGTGTGTTTTAATAAGGTTTTTATTACATAAACCTTAAGGTTTTTGAAATAATTATTTTGTAAAAATGTAACCTAATTTTCATGTTTCAAATACTTAAAAAATAATTAAGTAATGCATACCAAATTTACACTGAAATGTAACAATAGATCATATTTTATTTTCCAAGTATACTAAATTTGACATCTTATACCGGTTGTAAAAAAATTGGAATTAAACAAATGAGAACTTTAAATGGCTATAACTTCATTTATTTAAATGGAACGCTATATTTATTAATTTATCAGCAAATGCACGTTTTAATTGCCTTTCAAATGGTATTTAAATCTTAAGTGTTAAGTCTTCTCGTTTTTGCAGAAAACGCCAAAATATTGTTTATTGCACCGTTTTAGTACTTTTTAAGTAAAAATTTTTATGTATCTAGTTTTCTATGGTATTTAAAAACGTCAGATAATTAATTTAGTCTGTCATTTTAGTTTAAAAAGCCTGTCTTTTGTTATGGTTGTCTTATTTTGCATTTTTGTGTTAGATCGTTAGTAATGGTTATTGTTTGAACATCGCTGTTGTATTTTTTGGTAAAAAATGAAGATTTACTCAAAAGAAGGGGTTATTGGCATTATTTTTATGATTGGAGAATGTCATCAAAATTGTTTATTGGCTTGTCGAGTTTATACTTAAAGGTTTCCCGAAAGAAATCACCCTAAGCCAGCCATTTTTGAGGGACTATTAAACCAGTTTAAAGAAATTGGATGTGTCAGTTATAAAAACCTCAGTATAAGAAAATCTGTGTACATTTTCATTTTTTACTATGACATACAACAACCATGTTCAAATAATAACGATTACTAACGATCTAACACAAAAACGCAAAATAACACAACTATAACAAAAGACATCCTTTTTAAACTAAAGTAACAGACTAAATTAATAATCTGACCTTTTTAAATACGATAGAAAACTAGATACATTAAAATTTTTACTTAAAAAGTACTAAAACGGTGCAATAATCAATATTTTGGCATTTTCTGTAAAAACGAGAAGACTTAACACTTAAGATTTAAATACCATTCGATAGGTAATTAAAACGTGCATTTGCTGATAAATTAATACATATAGCGTTCCATTTAAATAAATGAAGTTATAGTCATTTAAAGTTCTCATTTGTTTAATTTTTTTACACCCGACATAAGATGTCAAGTTTATTATAGTTGGAAAATAAAATATGATCTATTGTTACACTTCAGTGTAAATTTGGTATGCCTAACTTAATTATTTTTTAAGTATTTGAAACATGAAAATTAGGTTAAATATTTACAAAATTCAAATTAATTCAAAAACCTTAAGGTTTATGTAATAAAAACCTTATTAAAACACATACTTATTTTTATATATGGATCCAAAAATGCAATAAAATACAGGGGGTTTCATTAAAAAAAACACAACTTTGATACTTTTAGGGTTTTTGGGACACCCTGTATATTATGAAAATAATTTTAAAAAGTAGCCCTAATAGACCCCCATATATCCCCAAAGTGAAACTTTTTGAAAGTCACGTATTTTGGCCACAATATTCCGTGCCGTATAGCGTGAATAAGCCTGTATATTTGGTATTTCAAACAAACTGTGTGAAGAAAGGTTTTTAGTGCTTTATTTTATAAGACCAATATATAACGTCAATTACTGACCCAGTCACTAATCAAGTACAGACTGAAGACCAATATATAGCTAATACTCTTGCAAATCACTATGAAACAATTTATCAAACATCAAACAATCCAAAACGACATAAGGAGGTAAATGACAGAGGAAGAATATCTACAAAAACTGATTAATGGTAAAAACTCCGCTCCAGGTCACGGCAGTATCCCAAGACTAATTCTTAAAAAAATTCCCCTAGATGTACATAGGTACATTGTTAAAATCTTCAATTATTTATTGAGCAAACAGTACTTTCCGAATGAGTGTAAGAGTGGTGTAATTATAAGTATTCAGGAACCCAACACAAACTCGTTGTCCCCTAACAGTTATCACATTACTTCCGATACTCAATAAGATCTTTGAATCTCTTATCAAAGACAAAATTTATAAGCTTACCTCTTCCAATATTTCCAAGTATCAGATTAGTTTCCGCAACCATAAGTCCTCTCATCATCCTAACCCCAAACTGCTAAACTACACACCTCCAAAAGCGCCATTCAGCTATTATATTTCTAGATAAAAATAGGCCTTTGATTCAGTTTGGCACAAAGGTTTGTAGTTTAAACGCCATCAACTTGAAATATCTCCATTTTTACTAAATCTAACAATTTCCTCCTTAGATCCCTACAAATTAGAGTACGCCCAGCCCGCTCCCTCACAATTGTCCCCGAACAAGGTGTTCCACAAGGTTCTCTACTATACCCCTTGCTGTACAATATATTTTGTTTTGACCTATATAACTCTGGTCCTTCTATTTTAACCCGCCTCTGTACTCCCTTCAGTTTGCTGATGACACTGCCCTATGTCTCACTCCCATAATCTAAAAGCTACTATTTCTTCTCTCCAAGCCCTTATTCATAAAGTGGAACTTTGGTGTTCCAAATGGAGAATCTTAATAAACCCATACAAAACACAACTTCTCATCCCATTCCATAGAACTTCTCCAAACGATTCTAAAATTTCTGTTGACAATATCACTATCCCACCATCCTCATTCTACAAATACCTTGGAATACTAAGATATTTCAAAATTTCATTTAGCTATACTCATAAGATATAATTATAGAAACGCGTGCCTACAGATGATTTTTTAACTTATGAATGTGATTATTTGTTCTGTATCATACTTGCTTAGAAAAACTGTAGGTATTACAAAATGGATAAAAAATATTGAAAATTGCAAATTGAAGGGCGGAGTTTATCTTGTAAAATATTCTTCCACTCAAACCCATGGATGTCCATTCCTCCATTAATTCATAAAACTGGAAATTAGTTTCAAAGGTATTTCCCAATTTTTTGGGATATGTTTACACAGATTTGTCATTTTGACAAATGTTTCGTATTCAAATATGTTCTTTCACTACTCAAACCTTTCTTTTAATGCCACGTTAGGGAACAGGTATCCCCTCCTTTCCAGAAAGGATTTTTTATAACATTTACTTCAATTTATTTGTTCTTTTTTTAGGAAGAAATTTTTGGAAAAATATGGGGAAATTAACGTTTCCTACGAATAATTTAGCCTCAGCCGAAGAATCTAATCCGGATTCCTTTTCGCCAAGTCGTATCTGTGCATTTCAATAGAATAAAACATACCACAAACTGTTTATCGCCACGCTAATGAGTAAATACTCGTTCTCCAAATAAATTCCAGAAAAGGCGGAGCCGGCCAAAAATACATTCCCCACAGATTTCGAGATACCATATTTTACGTTATGTAACACATTAAATATAAAAATAATATATAATGTACGAAAGGGGGCGCGCGTTATTCATAAAATGCATCGATTGTAGTAGAATCGCCCTCGTGTAAATAATTCCAGTACCATTAAACCAGCGGCGACTGCTTTATATTCCGTGACAGATATACATCATGTGATAAGAAAGCGACCAACAATATATCTTAGAATTCAATATGGTCGCGGTAAAACATTCTTTGAATGTAAATAACGCCGTACGCCCGATTACTCATTCGGATTGTTCCAATCGTTTACATCACTAACACATATGTATTACGACATGGGCGCATAATTATTTCATTACGTTGGTCATATAAGTGTTGTGCAACACACTAACAAGACAGAAAACACTATTGTGTTTTTTTATGAAGAATATTGATAATAATAATAATGCTGCACGCATAACATAACTTGCATACGTGATTTGGTTGGTCAGAATTTACTATAAATAAATAGTAAAAGCAACATTTTAAAGGTTTAAATTTGAATTGTTTCTAAGCAATTTACAAACTGCTTTTTGAGTCGACAACTCTTTCTTTGAAAACTTTTGGTTTTCTTTTAAAACATACAAAAAGTTTATCTGTCTTAGACAATTATTTCATTTCAAATTTTACTTAGAACATTGTCGTTTTGTTTTCCAATTCTAAATATTATTTAAGCTTTAACACTTTCCGAAGCAAGTGATTCAGTTTCTTGCAAACATACATTTTGAAACGAATGTAACAACCTGAAGACGATTCATAGATTTTATAGAACCTAATGCCAAATCGTGCTAGTTTAGATGTTTACTCTCTGGGACTAAGATTGAAATAATCCATTAAATTTCTAATTTTCCTAGTTCTGTTATCTTTATTCGTGTTTCATAATCCGAAAAGTGCAAAAATTTGGATATATCAAAAAAAAACTATCACGTAGCATAGTGTCTCCAAATACTGGAGTATTTATAATATTTCTTTTGATCAATACATAGTTTTGACTTTTGACATGTGACATTATAATGCATAATTCAATTTATGCTTTTATTTCACCCGAAGTTACAGAAAACCATCTTATTTATCTTCTGTTTCTATTATTTATCTGGCATATCCATTTGTCTCTGCTACTACAATACTCCAAAATTCTTCAGTAAGGACTTGTTGCAACACTCTCAAAGGTAAATACTTTGCTCACTGCACTCTTGATGAAACGAAAATGGAATATCTGATTTTGAAATAAGACGCTTGTTTGGTTTTATATTGACGTCCATTCTCAAAGGAATTACAAAATTAAGGACAAAGGTGTAGAATTGTCAATCAATTTCCGTAGGTATAAAGGATTGATTCCACTTACTTCAGAAAACTGTTTTATATTAGGTATATTTTCTTTTCTTTCCCCAAATCCAGTCTATTGGATTTATTTATTAGAAGATTCATCATCACTGATGGATAACAGTTTTGTACATTAACACGTATCGGTAATAAGTCACTGCCACTATCAGTACAATATTCACTTTCCAATTCAATGTAATCACTAGTAAATTCTACATCTGATTGACTGATTCCGTCATTTTACAAGAAATAAAAATAAAAATGTAAACATTTTGAAACCAATTTATTTCATCACCTCAGTTGTTACGTGAACGAACACCAGTCATGTTATAGTTGGGGACAACGCATGCGCACACTTATTATTGCAAGAATCTCACTCGTCAAATGTATCCAAAGGGTTAATTATATTTGTAGATAAAATTTCAACTGGTTTTAAGCAACTTATAGGTTATAGGTTGTACGTTAAATGGAGTACTTGTGAGGTATGTTAGCCTCTCGTGAACTGCAACCTAACAGATCTATTGTTCTACCCTTAACCAATTAAGCAACTTTCAAACTGCTTTTTAGACTCTTTTCTTTAGAAATTTTCAATTTCAATCTTTCATAGCATTTTCTCATTCGTTTTTTTTTTAAATTCAAATCACTATTTAACATTTTTTTAAATTGTTTTATTTTTCGTTTGTACCTTTATTTTTCATGAAAAATTTTCGATTATATCTTAGTAATACTATAACTGTTTGTTAATGTTTCAAGTGCATCTGAAACTGTTTTGTTTTTAGGAAAATTTTAATTGTAAAACTCCAACGGTTGAGCAAACATCAAAACCTTTTGCTTTCGAACTTCCACTGTTAATTCTTAGCAAATCTTTTCTTGAAGGATACAAGATGAATTGGTGTTACCAATTTATTTAAAATTACACGTGAATAAAGTGGTAAGAAAACGTCATCGTGCTTTCTTCTTTAATATTAGGTATTGGAATTAATTCGTAGCGTTTTACGAGAGATGGAACGGGTATTACAGTATTCTGTTTTTACCTTCAGAAACAAATATATCGTAAACCAGCTGTTATTAAGTGTTATTTTATCGACACCTCTTAATTTCTACTTTTTAATAATAATAAGTAACGACGTCACAATTTGTGCCAAATAAAGTGTTTTTGCGGGGAGTTTTACTCCATTACTTTCATATGAATAAAAGTGCTGCGGAAAGTCATCGGATTTTGGAAGACGTTTATGGGGAACATGCTCTAGCTGAGCAAACGTGTCGAAAGTGGTTCCTACGTTTTAAGAGCTGTGATTTTGATTTGCAAGACAAGGAATGATCTGGACAGCCAAAAAAGTTTGAAGATACTAATTTGCAGAAGTTGCTAGAAGTAAACTCATCTCAAACTCTTGAAGAGTTGTCTTCATCTTTGAGTGTTGATTTATCAACTGTAGGAAAACGCCTTAAAACTTTGGGAATGATCCAAAAGGAAGGAAATTGGGTCCTATATGAATTAAAACCGAGGGACGTTGAAAGGCGTTTTTTGACATGTGAGTTACTGCTTCAACGGTACAAGAGAAAACGTTTTTTACATCGGATTGTTACTGGTGATGAAAAGTGGATACATTATGACAATCCTAAACGTAGAAAGTCATGGGTTAAGCCCGGACAACCATCATCATCAGTGGCAAAACCTAATATTCATGGGTCTAGGCTCCTTCTTTGTATTTGGTGGGATCAACAGGGTGTGATTTATTCTGAGCTCTTACAACCCAACGAAACCATCACTGGGAATCGTTATCGATTACAATTGATGCGTTTGAGTCGTGCATTGAAGGAAAAACGGCCGGAATCGAGCGAAAGGCATGATAAAGTCATTTTACTGTACGACAATGCTCGACCACTCGTCGCAAAACCAGTAAAAACTTATATAGAAACTTTGAAATGGGAAGTCCTAACCCAACCGCTGTATTCTCCAGATATTGCCCCTTCGGACTACCACCTGTTCCGATCGATGTCTCATGGTTTGTCGGGGGAAAATTTCACTACTCATGAAAATTGTAAAAATTGGATTGATGCATGGAGTGCTTTAATAATTTATTAGCGAAATTTCAACTGTTTCTAAACCACCTTTACAAGATATCAACTATCTTCGCATCACAAGTTCTATTTTATTTAAAATTCCAACAGTTTTCAAACAAATTTGAACTTGTTTCATTTATCAGTCTTTGACTGGTTCATTTATAAAACAGTAATTAATAATAATAATAATCTTTATTTTCATTTAAAGGAAATTAATTATAAAATAAATATATTAATACTAAGAGAAGAAACAATCAAATAAAAAGTGGGATACAGTATGGAGTGAAACAATCCTACTGGTCGAACATCCAAAATTATATATTTTTTTTTAAACTTTTGTTCCTTTATTAAGTTTTCATAGCTTTTTGGTTTTCTTTTGTATTAACTTGCAACGACTGTCTAAAGTCATACGTGGAAGATCTGTCAGCACAAGAATTAAAGAACACAAAAAGCTATGAAAACGTGAAAACGAACTGAACATATTAATAATTATTTTTTCTAAAAAAATTTAAGGTTTTCAACTTTTTTATTACCAAAATTTCGTTTTTTTTTGAAAAGGCTGGCAAATATAAAAATAACAGTACAGTTTATTCCTTACTTCACTTGTTTATTAATTGTTAGATGTACTATTCGTTCACAAGGTGAACATTAATGACAAACTTTTATTATTTTTTGTTATTGATAATGATAACAAAATGTACATCTAACAATTAATAAACAAGTGAAGTAAGGAATAAACTGTAGCGTTCTTTTCATTTTCAAAAGACTTCACGTAAACTCTAACCATCAATAGTGACTATTTAGAATATGCAAAATAAAATTTCTTTTGGATTTAAAAAAAATTTAGTTAAACCCAACTGCTTTTTACAACAAATATTAAACATTACAAAGTAAACTTTCAATTTTTTATTAACACAAACTTTTCCTTTTATCTTAGTTTGATTGAACTTTTAAAACATCTTACTTGTAGATTTTCAACGGCTTTTAAATAAATATTATATTTTGGTAAAATTTTATATCGTTTTAAAATCACTCTTGGCATTTTTTTTTGTCAAATTCAATTGCTTTTTAAAATAAATATTAAGCATTACTGCCAGCAGTTTTTTCTTCCCTTGATTAACTCGTTTTTTGCTTAATTTAAGTAAACTTTTTTTATATCGTTTTTAAATCTTTCTTGGAAATTGGTTTTTGAAGTTGAAACGGTTTCTAAATAATGATAATGTTTTGTTAAAACTGTAGTTTTTAACTTTTTTATTGGCAAATTTTCGATTTTTTGTAAACTAAAATTTCAAAGTATTTTTAGCTGACATCATCAACTATTTAAAACTTTTAATTCTTTTCTTAATAATAAAAATTCAACCGTTTCTAAAGCAGATTTGAATTTATTTTAGTTTTTGAATGTCGTTTTTTGCCAAAAATGTAAATATTTTAATTTAAAACCAATTGCCATTCAAAACAAGTTTTAAATATTACATATTTAACTTTCCACTGTTAATAAAACAATTTTTTTTTTCCATTTTTTAGTTTAGCTTTGCTTTTTAAAACATTTTAAAGAAAACTCTTTAAATACGTGAATTTCTTTTTTTCTTTTTTTAAATTCCAATGGCTTCTAAGCATTTTTTTAAGGTTTGAAGTAATCTTTAGATTTAGACGTTTGTTGGTACATAATAATATAATAAAACCATAATTTCCTTCTTTTTTCTTTTTCCCGTCCCAATTTCATCAGAGTCTTTACTACCGGCACCACCTTCCCTCATCCCTTCAGTCGCATTTTGGTTTCTTCACACCCATTCCTCACACACTCCTCTGCCAAATGTTTCCAAGTACCCTTCCTCCCACTAACACATAATACCCGTTTTTCTCCCATCCATATATTCCACCCCCCACCCCCTCTCTCTCTCTTCTGATCCACATCTAACTCTTGTCAAAGTGACCTTTTTCTCCATGCTGAGCTGACTGTTACTCAAGTACCTTAGCAAACTCAAATACATCCTTGCCTTTCATGAATTCCCACTTCCTTCCCTTCCCATACAAGCAATTTACTCCACGATCTAACCTTTTTGGCTCTATTCTCCATTTAGATTCCTCTATACCGGTGTTTCCCAACGTTTGGTACACGCCCCACAGGGGGGCAATTTGATTGTTAAGGGGGGCAATTCGAAAATGAACTCAAATTCGATTTACAATCGGAATTGGCCAACGCACAATTGTCAACATATGAGAGTAAAGCTTGTGGGCCACATCTCAGGTAAAGGGAAGAAAATTCGATGCGCAATGTTGAAACGGCATTCAGGAGAAACGCGCATCGCTAACAAATCATTACCGCTGTCCACGATGAGCGATTTCCTTTTTGTCTTTTATGCCAGCAATGCCTGACCAACGAATCAATGGAACGAAATCTTCTTGAAGCGCATTTGAAGGCGAAACATAGTGCTCATATTAATTCAGATTTGAACTACTTTCAAACTTTAAAGAAAATTTTTGTAAAGACAATAAAGTCTCTTAATACAATACTGATACAGTATATGGTTTCAAAAATATTTTTATTATTCTTCGATAATGTTTCATCACACAGTGGCTTCGTCAGGTAGTGATATGGAGTTTCAACAAGTAACAGCCTCATCAATCCAGTAAATAAAGTCTCTATTTACTGCTCATACTTCAATTCGTATTCGTGAGGCCAGTTATCAAATTTCTTTATTCTACGCTAAATCTGGAAAAATCATACTATAGGAGAGAATTTAATAAAACCATTAATATCAGCATTTCTGAAAACGGTTCTTGAAAGAAATAATAAAGACGTAAAAGCTGTGCCACTCAGAAACTGTTAGCGGAAGAATAGACGAAATGAGTGAAGATATTGAAAAAAGAATTGTTGAAAAGTTGAAAACAAGAAAATTCTCAATGCAATTCATCCATTTGCATTGAGAATTTTCTTTGAGAGAGAGTGAGGCAGAATTGATAAATTACGTAACATATATTGATAAAGGGCATTTAGAAGAAATGTTGATCTGCAAAAGATTAGAAAACACCACTACTTCCAAAGATATATATAATGAGCTAAAAAACTACTTAGATGTTAATCTAAGTGTGCTGCCGATGGTGCTTCTAACATAATGTCCAAGAAAAATGAAAAATGTCTATTTAAAATTGATGAAAGATGAGAATACATAAATGTTTCTTGTGCATTGTGTAATTCATAGGTAAACCTTTGTAGCTAAAAACATCTCGCCTGTTCTAGATAAAGTACTACATTCAGTAATAAAGTGTATCAATGCTATTAAAGCTAATGCCCAATGGCAGCGTCTCTTCAAGCTATTTTGGGAAGAACAAAATGCAGACCATGATACTTTTACTTCACACTGAAGTAAGACAGACATCTTACTTCAGTGTGAAGGAAGGAACTGCTTGAAAATATGTATAAAACTGTATTTTTTTAAGCGACAAACCTGAAATGAAGTATCTGTTAACAGTCGATTGTAAATCATTTGTGAATTATTTAGCCGATATCTTCGAAAAAAACTAAATATATTAAATAAGCAATTTTAACCTTTAGCTGCACCTGGGGGTCCTGAGGAACCCCATCCTTTCTTAAAAGTACTTTTTAATTATTTATGTCTATTTATGTCTTCATTGCTGTGGCGTTTAATTTTTTTATTAAAAAATGTGCATTTTTTACATGGAATAATCTTTTTATATATTTGACTGTAGTTTTTTGCAAGAATATTTTTTTAAAGAAGACCTTGTACTGTATTTATTTTTATGAAATCTAGTATAAAATACACTATTACCTACAATTTCAAGTCTTCATATAATTAAATAAGAGTTTTACGAATTTTAAAGGAAAAATACATTTTAAGAATTTTCCTAAGTTATTTTCTCAATCCTCGAGGGTAAGGAGTTAACTCTCTAGTTTGGCTGATTCTTCTAGTCCATAATGTACCAATTAACACTTTTGTACAGTTCTGTAGTCCTGTATAGAGGGTAGAAACATTTTTTAAGCAATTTTTCAACTTGGGATCCTGGAAGACCCCAATTGCAGGTATGTTACAAAATTGAAGTGGTGCAGCTATGGGTTACGGAACAAACAAAACTCTTTGTGTATGCAAAAGCGAAGATATTTGGTTTAATTACCCTTATTGAGTTATGTCAGAAATGTGTTAATAACAAAAACTTTAAACAGTTTCATTGGCTCTAAAAATGTGAAGTAAATGATACCGCTATACTTGTTATTGTCGATCACCTGAAAATTTAATCGGCTGATTTAAAAGAAAGATTTTCTGATTTAAAACAAGTTGATTTTTCAACATGGATGATGCAGCTAATGTTAGTGGATTTGTCTGATATATCAAATATCAGTATCAAGAAGAACTCACAGAAATGCAAAATGATGAGTCAGTTAAAACTTTATTTAATATAAAAGGAGCGATGACATGGCTTTGTAAGAAAACAGAAATCAAATACCCAAATTCAACCAAATGTGCAAAAAAACTATTGTTACCGTTTCCATCTGGATGTGCATTTAGACTTGAGACTGAAACTAATCAACTTGGAACCTAACATAAAATCTCTTTGCACCAAGCATCAAGTGCAAGGATCTCACTAAATTAAAATATAAATTAATATAGAAAAACCTTTATTAAAATTATGTCGAATTTGAATTTCAGTTTTTCATTATATATTTTGAAATTTGAACTTACTATATTTCGTTAAGAATTTCCTAGTGATTTCTTCCTAAAACCGATCATTTAAGTTTCTTACGTGAACAATTCAATTACACAGGGGGGCATAAGAATTTTAGAAAGCCTTTGGTGGGGCGTGACACAAAAAAGGTTGGGAAACACTGCTCTATACCCTTGCACGCTTTCCATACCCCTTTCGCCAGTCTCGCCTAGTCTAATTCATACAACTTCATTTCATAACTTGCTATTCTCTGCATTGCTTCACACTGCAGACTTACTCTATTTGTTTCCTGAAACACTAAGTATCCTGGAGTCGACTTTTTACCCCCAGCATATGCTTCAGAAACCATAGATTGTTTAGCATATTTTCTTATCAGTAAGATACTGGGTGTTTCAGACGTATTTTAAGTAAGCTTGTTATAAAATTATTGTCTTGGGTTTCAGCAAAACGTTTTAACTACTTTGTAGCAAATTTTGATAAAATTCCAATTCTTAGGCAACTCTCAAATAGTCTTTTTCCATTGTTTGTGAGAATGTTAACTATTTTTTCACTAACTTTGGAAAATTTCGACTCCCATCCAAAGGTACTATATTTTGTTTTTTGAAAGTTTTAGAATTTCTTTTTTCAATTACTTAACTCATCCTTTACATCATTTCTAAATCTTTCTTGGCTTTTCTTTGTATAATTCCTACGGCTTTCAAATAACTATTTTATTTTAAAATTAAAGTGAATTTGCAATTCTTTTTTAATAAAATTCCAGTTTTAGGCAATTTTTATAAGCATCTTTTTTATATAAAATATGTTTAGTAACATTTTTAACTATTTAGTTTTTAACAATTTAAGCGACCTGGCTAGAAATTTATTGACCGGATTTCAGAATTTTTTTAAAACTATTTTAGTGGCAAATTCTTTTTCATAATCACTCCAATTATTAAGCAAATTTAAAACTGTCTATTTTGCCAGTTTGAGAAAACTTTTACTATTTTTTGATTATTTATTTATTTGTAAAATTTTAATTGGCAAGCAAAACTATTTATTTTGTGAAAGTTTTAAAATATTTTTTTGATCCAATCTTTTCTTTTTTTTCAATTATTTTAACTAATCCTTTACGTCATTTTTAAATCTCTCTTGGCATTTTTTAAAGTAAAATTACAAGGGCTTTTAAATAATTGTTTTTATTATTTTTATATTAAATATGAGATTGTTTTTTGATAAAATTCCAGTTTTAAGTAATTTAAACTGTTTTAAATTTTTCTAAGTATTTTTTAAAATAAAAATCTACCATCTATAATTTTCATGTCATTTTTCCTGTGTAAATTGACATCTATCATTTACCCTCTGTTATTTGCTATGTTCTATCTGCAAACTGTTATCTTAGATAAGTTATTTAACGTATATCATCTGTCATCTAAAATTCCTCCTGTGATCTGTCATCTATCATCTGCCATCTATCTTTTATTTGTCAACTTTAGTCTGTTACCTTACATATGTTATCTATCGTATGTCATCTGTCATCTGAAATTTTCGTTTGTGATCTGTCAATTGTCATTTATTATTGGTCCCTGTTATCTGCTATCTTTCATCTGTCAGTTGTCATCTGTTATCTTTCATCTATTAACTGTCATCTGTTATTTTAGATTTATAAAATTTGAATAAACTACATTTGCCGTCTCTCAAATATGACTTGTTATTTATCATACACCCTATCTATTATCTGTCTTTAGTAACGTTTAAATCGAATTATTTTTTAATTAGTAATATATTGAAGTTTTTGTGATTTTGTTAGAAAATTATTGATAGGGTTTTAGCAAAAAAAAAATGTAACCAGCAAATCCTTTTTTTGATAAAATTCCAATTCCTAAAAACATTTCAAATCGTCTTTCTCATATGTTTGTGAAAACTTATTTATACAAATTTAACTGCTAAGCAAATGTTTTTGAATGTTTAATTCTTTTAATCAAATCCTTTCTTTTTTTCAATTATTGTTTGTCATAAGTAATTCTAATTTTTGTTTAGATTTTTTAAATTGTTTTAATAATTGTCCTCTCGGTTAGGGAAACCCTTGCAGAATTTAGACAATACATGTCACCTTAATAATGCCTCTATTCTTATCGGGGAAAATTTTGAAAATATTTTTGGTAAAATTTGAGTAATTTTAAATTTAATTATTAGAAAAATTAATGGCTTAAATGCCCAATCTTCCTATGATTTATGAACAGTTTGTCACCAGTACGGTGATGTGACAATTCTGGATTAACATTATAGGCTAAGTATAAAAAAACCGTATGGAAATTTAATTTGAAGGCAATAAAATAAAGCAGTACAGGAAAAATAGTTACTATTTTTTTAAAATTTACATTTCAATATGTCAGAAGGTTACAGCAATTAAATACATCCCTAATTACAATTCTCTAAACCGACAATTCAATAATTTGTATCCGAGTCCGGAACGGGGATAAGATCTCAGTTTCTCATTGACATTCTAACATTCAACGGAGGACTTGTGGAATTGTTCGATAAGAGCTGTTTGTTAACGATTGCTTGCATGAGGTGAATTTGGATGATTGCGCATGCCAAACAGAATATATCCTATTATAAATCGTTTAACGTCGTTTAGGATATAATGGGCATTAATTCACAAAGTTGCTACGAATTTCAAATTATTAGCAAATCACTTATTTTTCAAATACTTTATCATATCATCCATCTTTCAGGTCATCTTATTTCATAGAGACCATTACTAATAAGAATATATGTTTTTTTGCTTCTACTTCTCATGACGATGTAATACTTTTTATAAAAGTCAACATACAAAATAAATAAATAAATAAATTATTATGACTTTGACACTGGAGGGGTTTGTTTCATGATGTATTTTTAAAATATAAATAAAAACCATTTTCTTTATTAATATCAAATTTTTTATTGGATATTAATAAAGAAAAGTGTTTTTATTAAGAATAAAATGCATTTTATTAATTATTAAATAATACATCTAATAGTAGTAGTATATACATCTTTACTGACAAATATGTACAATAAAATTCAACATTTAAATTATAAATAATGGATGAGGTGTTAATATGTTAATCTGTCAAAAGGCTAATCATCTAATATTATATCATAGATATCTCTTTCATCACTTTAAAAATGCATATACAGGGTGACTGACGAAAAACCTTTGGTGCTGTATCTCGTTTATTTTTGATCCGATTTGAATAAATAAAACATCAAATTAAATGATTTTTAAAAGACTTTAATATGAACTTTACTAATCTTTTTTCTTGCATCCAGTTTTTGACAAAAGACGATCAACTTTTTTTTTTTCAAATTGCACTGTATATATATTTTGTACTGATCCGCAAGGAGATTTTTTTCTGAATCTAAATTTGTAAACGATTTTATCCATTCATCAAACCAAAGTCGAGAAATTGAGGATTAAAAAAAATAATAAAAATCAAATACCCATAGTAAACAATATACAGAGCCTATTCCAAATGTCAAAAGTGACAGTGTCAGTTATTGGTACAATACTGCAATGATTTTTAATAATTTCATAATAAAAATGTTGCAAGATTTCAAAAACTGAAAAACGATTTCTGTAGAAGCACAAAATTCTAGTACAGTTTTTGAAATATTGCAACATTTTAATTATGAAATAATTAAAAATCGTTGCAGTATTGTATCAATGGCTAACACTGTCACTTTTGACATTTAAAATAGGGTCTGTATATTGTTTACAATGGATACTTGACTTTTTATTTTTTTTTTAATCCTCAATTTCTCGACTTAAGTTTGATGTATGGATAAATTTGTCTATTTTATATTCAGAAAAAAAATCTCCTTGCGAATCAATAAAAATATATATACAGTGCAATTTAAAAAAAAAATGTTGATCGTATTTTGTCAAAAACTGGGTGCGAGAAAAAATAACAGTTCAGATCCTATTAAAGTTTTTTAAAAATGGTTTAATTTGATGTTTTATTTATTAAAATCGGATAAAAAATAAGCGAGATATAGCACCAAAGGTTTTTCGTCAGTCACCCTGTATAAATATAGTGAAAAAAGAGATATTTAAAATATAATATTAAGTTCTCTTCACGTAACTCAAAAATACATCGAATGTTTAATTATGTTGCTACAATTTTCAAATACATTTATAAAATTGTGCTTGTGTAGGGATGCTTTTTAAATGTGATGCGGTTTGGGCAATCCTTACAAACATCGCTCTAAGGTCCAGAAAATCAGGTCAACGTAGAACTGACAAGACAATTTACCGTTAAATTCCGAGCATAATATCCTTTTGAGGAATCTTAAGAATCTTATAATTTTTCGGGTTTGTATATTTACGTTACTTGCCACATTTTACACTTCACAACGTCTTAAAAATGTGTTCATCCTCTCGTCATGACCGCTTAAAATCTCCTCGATATTTTATTCATGGTAATATTATAAGACGGCCGTGTCGAGGAAAACTGACGATAACAGTTTAATTAAATTATATTTTTTTATAATTCCGCTTAAATCAATAAAGCTTTTATTCAATTAAAACATATATATACTCGAGGTTAAATGGTATTTTTAATAATTTTCTTTCGATTTATAAATGCAAATCGTAAAGGTTCATAGAAACAACTAGAAAACACTTTAAAAAAATTATGAAGCAACAACAAGAGTTTAATTAACCTCTAATTAGAAAACACTTGTTTCTTTCTCAATGATATTTCTCCTTGACAATAATATACTGTCGAACTAATCTGAGAAAAATTTAAAAAAAAACAAGTTAAACAATACCTAGTGTAGGCATTTACTATGTTTTTTATCTCAATTAATACCAAGTGTTTTAATCAAAAATCTAATTATTACAAAAATGTTTCACCACGGGTTAAATGAAAAATTTAATTCATCGTATAACTTTTTATTTGTTTGAGCTCACTCATATACCCAGAAGTTTAGACTTTTATGTATCTGACTTATTTTGGTAATGAAAGTAAAGTAATTAAATAAGAAATAATTAACTAGCAAGAATTCTTTTTTTCTTTTAACTTCCAATGTCTTTTGCTTTAAATTATTATGTTCAAGCTCACTCATTCGTTCAAAAATTCTAATGTAGTCCTGACCCTTTTGAAGTAGAAAATAAGAAATAATAAGAAATCAAGTTCTTATTTTCTTTAAAAAGTTACAATTATGTATGTTATGATACATAAGCTAGAAATAATGATAATCCTTTTCTCAACCATTTTTATGAAAAAGTTTAGATTTTAAAAGCTAAGATTTAAATTTTAAGCAACTCAACTTACAAATACATGAGTATTTGTTTGTTATATAAATTTAAATTTCCTTTCCATATTTATGAGTATAATGACAAGTTTGTCCTAATAGTGCATGCAACCGTAATTAGTTACAAGTGGAACTAGTTTATTAACATTCTATTTTAGCACGAGTATTCCAATCGGTTGGTTAAACCTATATTTAAAATAGCCACGATCTTTATCTCTTTTTCAACACGGAATAATTTTTTGAGTGTTCCGGTTTTTTTATTCTAATATTTTTAATGTGGCATAGTAGTTCAAGGTCTGTCATCGCCATGTTTCCCCTAATTAGGCATTTGCGTAATAATCATTGACGTTCCTATTCTTATTTTTTTAATAATAAGCATTAAAACAAACATTGAATTTGATTTATGAAGTAAAAGTCTTTAAGCTTTAAAAACTTTAATGCACCACTGATTATAATTTTAAAAAAGTATGTATAGTGTTTTTAGTGATTTAATTTTCTGAATTAAAATACAGGGTCTATTATGAAAGTAATTCGCATGATTTTATTGTGATGCGACTATCCATCGCAGAGGGGTAAAACTGGTAGGCAACTGTGCTGCCCTTAGAATGCATCAGTTTTCTACGTCTGAGTAGAAAAACGTGCCGCGAAAAGTATAATTTCGACTTTGTAACACGGCGCGGTGGAGCTTTTGCTTGAACGATGATACGGAATCAAGTTTTATGTGCGGAAAGAATGCAATCGAAAATTTCTAGATACTTCAAGGGGCCTTCAAGAATGACTGAATTTCAAGGTCACAGCCCGGGAGGTGTTGAAGAAGGCAAGGGAGGAGATCACCCATCAAATCCGTTCTGGATGCCCAATAATGGCCAGAACCGCCGTAAACGTGAATCGTGAATTGTTAATACACTAAACATGTTTACATTTGCGATACTTACATGGGACAGTGACCTAGGATCTACAAATGCGCAAGGTCTGCGCGAAGCTTGTGCCGACATTGTTGACGGTAGACCAGAAAAAGAAAGAATTGTTGGATTTGATTAAAATAGGTCGGACTATCGTAAGTGGAGACGAATCCTGGATGTTCGAGTACGACCCAGAATCAAAAAGAAAGAGCAACGAGTGGCACACAAAATCTTTCTCTAGGTCTCGCACCAAAATCTCATTGTTGTTTGACACCCGAGAAATCGTCCATATTGAGTTTGTACCGCAGAGAGAAACTGTCAACTTGGCCTTTTCCCTGCAAGTACCCAAGAGATTGAACCGATGGGTCGTGCGCGTGTGGACATCAAAGACACGGCCAGGCTCCACCATGACAATGCCCACAGCCACACGGCCTTCATCGTTACTAATTGGTGGGCCCCAGCCCCTTTACAATTCCGACTTGGATCAGTGCGATTTCTTTTTATTTCCCCAACTGAAGAGAGAACTGAAAGGAAAGCATTGGGAATCCATGGGAAACATCCAAAATTATGTTATAACGTTCCTACGAGACATTCCCGTCGAAGCCTTCCAGGTATAGCAGACACGTTACTTGCTAGGAGAGAAAAATTTGAAGAATTTTAAGCATTTGCACCGGTACAATCAATAAATATATTATTCCCAGAAAATGCGCATTACTTTTATAATAAACCCTGTATATCAATTTTAAAAATTCGATGTACAAAAAAGCATTGTTTTTCAAATATTAATACAAGTGCAATAATCTAAACAAACATAGTAAACATTTATTTATCCCTGTCAACAACAGCCACGGGCCGGTTTCGATTTATTTTAGATCTCATTAGCGAAGCGCAGTTAAAGACAGGAAAACGGAGTTTTTAACTCTTTGGGTAAACCGTCACTCAAGAGTATAGCTTAGGAAATCAATTAATTTTATAAAAGACGCTAGTGACGCGAAATAGTTACAAAGTATAAGAAAGCACTCATTAAGAAGAATCGATGCAACAATCATACATTTTTTCAATACAGAGTCCACCAAAAATAACTAAGTTCGAAATACATGAAGATCACCACTGCAAATAGATCAATAGAAACAAGATGTACAGAAGAAGGTACAATTTAGGAAAACACCTAAAGATATCCGCATAAAATTATTAAAACGTTGTGGCAACATTATATTCGATTGTTTCTTTTTTCAAACAAATAAAATAGTTAACATCTGACATAAACATTACACAATACAAAGGGAGTACAAACAAATAAAACAAACCTAATCACCAACCCATCATCATTTTTTCCCGGGGGTAAAAACATGCCCAATATATAATTCACGAAAGAAGAGAATACACTAATAAAGAAATGATTGAAATTAAAAAAATCATAAATCAAATATTCAAAATTGGAACATAACCAAATTATATAAAAACTTCAATAATAAAATCCATATACATATGTATAAGAAAGGAGATAATACCAAACCAGAAAACTATAGACCTATAAGATCTTAGAAAAAGCAATACACAACAGAATAATCGATCAACTAAACAAATACAAGATCATAAAGTATATAAGTCCTTTTCGTTGTAGAAAATTAACTAATAATTAGAAAAAACACGAAAATATTTCGTAAAATCTACAAAAAATGAGTCTTACAAGAACAAACCACTTTTGAAACAACTACTTCTCTAGCTAATCTTCGACAGACATTGAATGATACAAAAGTAATTTGCGTGTTACAAAATAGCAATGCTATCAAAGCAACACTAGTTTGAACGTATTTCTTTCGGTAAAATTCATTTTAGTAGTTGTTTCAAAGGTGATTTTACGAAATATGTTCGTGTTTTTTTCTAATTATTAAATACAAGATCATCAATAAACAGCAATATGCATTTCAAAAACTAACAGGCACATCAGCTACTCATGAATTTATTAATGATCACAGCCAAAAAACCTAAAATACAAATACGAATCTATGGCCAATACACCAAGCAAAAATAGAATGGCAAATAGAAAACAATACCTTCATCAAAGAAGAATATTCGAGATCACTTCAATGCCACCGGAGACCAAAATAAAAAAAAACAATCACGATCATGAGAAAAGAAGAATGTGTCTCCAAAGTGCATGCATTTCTAGATAATACCACCAAACTAGCAAAAGACCCGACCAACAATTTTCAAAAACAAGTGACACAGAGTTCTTAAGAACTCTCCATCTGCAATCAATCCAAATTAGATATATCATTATAAGGTTATGAATCCTGCAGCTTTCATCTTATATGATCTACCAAAATTACACAAACCCAAAACCTCTATTCGTCCAGTAGCTACTTTAAATAATTCCCCCACAATAAAACTACGTGTATACCTAAACAATCTTAACCCGAAACTATTTCAATGCACATCAAAATTCACATAAAAATTTCATTGGAATTCGTGAACAAAACTCAAGACTTAGTTATACCACAAAGAAACACTTTATTCTTCTTCATCAAGAATTTGCTTGCCTCAATACCAGTAGAAGAGGTAAAAATAATTCTACAACAAAAACTAAGAAAGTCTAACATACAAAATCAAGAGGAAATTCCACTCCTATCAAAATGGATTATAAAATGTCAGGAAATTACAAATAAAAACATAAACCATAACAAGTGCGTTAATCTATACAAACCTAACTGAAAATATGTTAAAAATAGTTTAAAATATTCTAAAAATGTTCATTTAAAACAGTTGAAATTTTACCAATCTCAAAACCGCTGAAGATTTTAAAATTAAACATTACCTTTGAAGTTCTATTATTTATTTTACATCACCCGATGACTTTTTTCATTTTTAACAGTATTGTTCTATTATTTTTAGAAATGTTTTTCAAAATTTTCAATTGGCTTGTTTTAAAACTGCTATATCTTTTGATAATCGGTAAATATTTAATTTTAATTTTAGAGGTTTCCGCAGTTTACAACTGTTTTTTTTTTCATAATATTTAACTCTATTTTACTACTTTCAAATTAAGACTCATAGACATAAGTAATGAATAATTTATTAGTAAAACTCAGAAGTATACTAGGTCAATGAATAATTTATTAATATAGGTCAAGGTTACGCTATAGCAATACATTACTTATTAGGGTAGGTCAAGAGTACGCTAGAGCAATGAATAGTTTATTAGCCTAGGTCAGGAGTACGCCAGGACAATAAACGTTTTTTTTTTGGGAATAAGTCAAGAGCACGCAAGGGCAAATAATAGTTCTTTGAGATAGGTCAGCAGTACGCTATGGTAATGATTTGTTTATTCAGATAGGTGAAGACAAGATAGAATATTTAAAAATTTATTGGGAAAAGTGGAACATGTGCTAGGACCATAAAAGATATAGTGGGGTTAATCAAAAATACGCAGGATAAATTTTTATTAAGATTAATCAAAAGACTACACAAATGTATTCGAGGAAATTTTTGAGATATTCCATTGCTGGAGTTTTTCAATTATTATTTTTTAACTTAATTTTTACAAGTATGAATAATAGAATAGGTAAATTCTATTATTAATTCTTTAATGTTTCCTATTTTAGCTGTTTTAGCTATTTTTGAAATAAACTGAATACTAATTTTCGCTAATATTATGTAAGTAACAGTAATAAAAAAATAGTATCTATGAGACTTTTACTTGCATTATATCACTTTTAAATAAATCGCTGGTATAGTGGATGATTTCAAAAGATTTTTATTGTTCTACGTTGTTTTATTATGTTGATGACTTGTTTCAAGCGTTTTCATTTGTTTTTATCAGTTTTTATATACAACATCTTTATTTACAGAAAAAATACGAGTATCGTTCAATAAGTAATGCCCCATATTTGTTTTCTCCACAATGAGCAAAAACTGAAAGTTGTACTCTAGGTACTTCAGTGTAGGTAGTTCAGTGTTTCTTCTCCCGCTGGACGAAGTATCAAATCATTCCAACAGATGGCAGAGCTGTAGTGAATTTTCAAAATGGCGTCTGTTAGTGATCCACGTTACAAACAGCAAGCAGTAATTGAGTTCTTGATTGCAAAGAAAGAAGCTGTAGGGAATATCTATAATCGTTTGTTCTTCAGTTGATCCTTCTTTCAGGCTTCTAATTGCCATTTTGGCTTTATTTTGCTTCAAAAGGCATTATTTGGCGACTAAATTGCGCTGATTATATTTTTATACTCATGTGAAACTGAAATTTGCTTTTTTTGTGCGCAGTGTATGTCGATAGGAGCACTGTCGAGAGGTGGGCAAAAAGAGTTAAGGCGTCAGAAAGTCCAACAACTCAACTCCAAGATCTGCCACGTTCCGGGTGCCACCACTCAAGACATGGTGAGGCGCGTGGATGTCATTATTCGTACGGACTGCCGCATCACAGTGCAAAAATTGGCCTCACAGCTGTTTTTCAGTCAGCAGTGGAAGTGTATATGCAATGATCGAGACTCTCGGATAATCAAAAGTTTGCGCGAAATGGGTCCCAAGAAGTCTCACAGCAGAACACAGGATGCAAAGAACAAACATGTCATCTGATTTGTTGGCGAGGTTTGATGCTGACGCGGAAGCGTTTCTGTCCCGGATTGTGACGGGTGATGAAACCTTGGTGCACCAGTTTGTGCCGGAAACTAAAAGACAGTCAATGGAAACCAAAAAACAGTCACCAAGAACGAAAAAATTCAAGTCAACTCCCTCTGCTGGAAAAGTCATGGTTACTGTTTTTTGGGACAGGTCCGAAGAGATGGAAGTCTGATATTGCCAGATCTGGGCTGTATGGTGGATGGGGCTATGTTGTCCAACCCAATTTGGTGATGTGTTCCCGGGTTCTGAGACTTGTGTGCGGGCGTGCATTATCCTGCATGATCAAGATTTCAGCCCGATTCTTGCCTAACACGCCGGAAACGTTTCTTGAGTTTGTCCAAGGACTTCACGTATGCTTCGGAATTAATGAGGTTGTCCTTCTTGGTATCACATCAACAGGGGGTCTTTCTTGTTGATGCGATGCCAATCACAATCAATCCGGCTGAAATCTTGATCATGCACGATAACGCACGCCCGCACACAAGTCTCAGAACCCGGTAACACATCACTAAATTGGGTTGGACAACATAGCCTCATCCACCATACAGCCCAGATCTGGCACCGTCAGATATCCATCTCTTCGGACCTCTTAAAGAGGTTTGCGTGGAAGACACTTTGATGATGATGAGAGCCTAATTTAAGCTTCGCGCACAGGTCAAGAGTTGGTACCGGCTGGAAATGCAGGCACTTGTAAATAGAAAAAACACGAAAATATATTCGTAAAATCTACAACAAATGAGTCTAATTAAGACTACAAGAACAAATCACTTTTGAAACAACTACTAAAAGTGATTTGTTCTTGTAGTCTTAATTAGACTCATTTGTTGTAGATTTTACGAATATATTTTCGTGTTTTTTCTATTTATTAGTGAATTATCTACAACGTAAAGGACTTATATATTTTATTACAGGCACTTGTTTCTCGCTGACGTAAGACCGTGCAAGTTGACTATCTTGAAAAATAGTATGTATAGAAGAAACGTGTAGCTATATTGTCACCAAAATTTAACACTTTTAAATAAATAGTTTCTAAAAAAAAAATATGGGGCATTACTTATTGAATGACCCTCGTAACAATAACAAAATAAAAATTATGTGTGAAAATGCATTATTTTTCTGTGCAACGGATATCGAGCCGCGGTCTTTCAGGCTAGATTTGTCAATCGTACAAACGCCATAATTGTTAATGTCTTCACACATCGGAATCGCTAATGTCGTAGTGATATGAAGAAATAAACTAATAACTGATGATTTCCGGGTATCTATATCGATGATTGCGATGGATATGGTTAATCATGTTTAGATTATGTGGGTCTTTTTTTCCTTATGAGGTGGTTTCGCTTAGCATCCCTGCACTACGGTCTCAGTGGTTCTTTTGTGCACCTCTGGATGTTCCTCTGTACTATGCCTTCTATGAAGTCCAGGAGTCTCTGCCAGGGGATGCTCTTGAGCTGTTCTTCAGGAAGCACAGGTTTGCGTTGTCGTCTATATGTTTCGCATGTACACAGTACAGGTGTTGAGGAGTTTCCTCTCCTTCCAGACACCCACGGCTTAGGGAGCTTTCCTCGATTCCTATCCTATGTTTTTGCTTATTTAGGTCACAGTACCCAGTGGCTAAGCCTGTGATTTTTCTTAGTTTCAATCTGCTCAGTCTTGAGATCGTCAGTTTGTTGTCAGGTACCAGACCGTCTAGAAAGAGTCTCGTATGCTCCATTTCCTTTTAGTTGCGCCATGTCTTTTTGTGCTCCTCTGCTAGCTTGCGTCTGATTATTTCTTTTCCGGTTTCGTGGTTTATACCGAAAGCGGGTTAAGGTCCTATGAATTCACCTGCTGTCCCTTGTTTGGACAGCAAGTCAGCCCCCAATAATTCGTTGGTCCTTGGGTTTCCATATTAGCTGTGTTTCTTGTTGTTATCAGTGCGTCCAGTCTATTTATGGAGGTTATAACCAGCCTGGACTGAACTATCGGCGAAGCTAGCGCTTTTGGGGCTGCCTGGCTGTCTGATATAATGGTAATTGGTTCTTTGTTATGTCCCTATTCCATTACGTGATGAGCACACCAGTCAATGGCGGCTATTTCGGCCTAGAAGATGGAGGTATGTTTCCCTAGAGCAACCGCGAATTGTTTGCTCTGGTTGCACCCCCCATAGATACCAGCCCCAGTTCCTTTAGTATTTTTGGCTCCGACTGTGTACCAAATGGTTCCTTTACTCGTTCCCGGGTATGTTTCATTTTCCATTCACTCCGCTGTGGTATGATTATGTGGGATGTTAACGAATTTTTGTACGAGGAATATATGGAATTGGGTTGGTTAATTGGTACGAAAGGGTCTTAATTTTTTAAAGAATAGAAGGAAGAGGTTTATGAAAAAGAATAGCATCGTAGTCAAGAAGAGTTCGACAGATCATTTTGTAAATGTGTACAGCTGTTTTGGTTAATATGCCTTGAGTTTCATAAGCGAGGCTCTGATTTTGGGAGTGTGTTTTAAATGTTAATTTGGAGTCAAATGTTATTCCAAGATATTGTCTAGAAGGAGATGGTGAAATGAACTTGTTATTAATGATTATATGAAACGGTGAACTCTGTGGACGATGAAAAGGAATTAGGATATGGGATTAATGATTACTTTCCATTTTGCGAACTATAATTGTATGGTATCAGCCCTTGTAAGGTTGTAAGTGCCTTTTGTAAGGTAGAGACATTTAAGGTAATGTGGGGCAGGGTTATAAATATTATAAGCATAAATATTGTAAAGGATTGGTAATAGAGAGAATCATTAGGTAACACCTTTTTGAGGAAAATGAAAACAAAAGCGCGTGATTGGATATTCCGGATTTTAACTTGTAGGAGTCTACTGGATAAAAAACCTGTCAATTAAGTTATGGAGATGAGGTGGGATTTTTAAGGAATTGCATTTAAACAGCAATCCTCGATGAAGTGAGTGAAAGTTTTTTAAATGACTATAACTATTGCGGATGTTTATCGTTCAAAGTATGCTGTATGGCAGTTAGAGGTAAGAAGTGACCGATACCATTCGCCATTGGGATATAATTAATGGTGCTTTAGAGTAACTGGGGCGATCCTTTAAAATAACAAGCCCATTTTCACACACACAAATACACAAATAATCGATCTATAGCCATTTATTACTACTACTACTAAAATTAGGAGAAATGAAAAAGTGATTTTTATGCTACTATATTTTTAAATAAATTGGTAAATTAACGTTCACATTTCATAATCATCCACTCTAGCCTAGTATCCATCAGCTGTGCTCGATTGTTTTCCGCTCCAGCTCCGGAAGATATTATTGCTATCATTATGACGTCGTTCTCCTTGAAGGACAATCTTATTTTTTTTTTTTTAAATATACGACTTCTACTCTAAGTAAAAGTTTCGTGATCTTGGGAATTAAATCCCATACATCTAAAATATTTATATTTAATCCTATTATGTCTTCTCACTACGTGTAATGGAAAGAAATTGTTTTAGTATCGATGCGAATTGTGCTAGACTGGAACAATTGAAATATCTTTATGAATTATTAACAAGATTTCGTGTTTCTCACGATAGTCAACCGCAGACCGAAGGTTAACCGCACCACCGAATATGATATTTTCGGTATGTCCACCGCATTCCAGGTAATCGCTCCTGAATGGAATGATAAGCGGCTTCGAGGAAACTGACGACACCGTTTGGCCCAATTAGTCAGTCAATTAGACGTTCGCGTTGCATCGCAAATTTCAATTGAACCTAGTTTCGCGTGCGTGGTCGAAATCCGAAGCGAGCAAGTAGGTGCCAAACGAGGCGCCCATTTGACTTGATGAAAATGTCCTTGGCCTTGCCGCATTTGCTCCTGAGTGAGTCATTGGGACCGATTCCTTCTCGCCCCTTATGCCGGATTTATTCAGTTGCGAATTCACGGGTTTAGTGTAATCCACCGACGCGAGACAATGACCCAATTTATTGCAATTTAGGAAAATAACGCCATTATTATCGTTCTCCGTTCAAATCCCAACGGGAACTCGGCGGTTGAAGTAGTACACAGATTAACCGCAATTGATTACTCATGTTTTTTTGCTCCTGGTCGTTGTCGCGACGTCATTACGACTTAATTTAGGCATGAACAATACCACAATGAACCGATGATACAAGGTATGCACAGCACTTAAGAACGCGCACTTTATGTATCATTACGTGCTGTTGTAAAAGCTGGAATAAACGGGTGTATAAATGATCAAAACATGTTATTATTAATAGAAAGTGGTAATTTCAAAATTGCAGAGCAAATTAAATTAAATAACACGTTTAGATTAATTACATGATGATTAACATTTCGTAAGACACTACACGATCCTCGTACAGAAATAGAGCTCTTGTATATTTTGGAACTTTGTGAATACTTTTATGGGATGCTAATGACCCCCTGTGTTTAGGCTCCACATAACGCCAAATATCTAAAACATAAATCTTATTTACAATAAATGAGGTACTATTGTTGCTCAATTTCCTGTTTCCTGTGCGGAGCCGTGAAGCATGCTATGCGTGCATGCAGATATCCCAGTCACAATAGTAAAATTACAAATATGCTGCATTTCTATGCGAGATTTGCTTATAATTTGAGATCATTTTTGTCTTAACCTCCTTAGATTAAAAACATAGTATTTCCTTATTATATTATTATTATTTATGTACTTTTCGCAACTATTTTGTGTATGTCTTCCGATAATTTTCCATACATTTTCAACAGTTTCTATACGATTCTGATCTTGGAAGTTGTGGCAGCTGACAGTACATTCAAGACTAAAAAACATCTGAATCCACATTGTAGATACGAAAAAAAAACGAAATTGTATATAATTATTATACATTTATATTTTAATAAAGCAATAAACAGGGCAGAATTGGCCAATTGGTCGGCACTATTACTACTACTAAAATAAAAAATATGTTAGAATTTTTGACCGTAATAAAAAAAACTAATTGTTGTTTTCAGCATTGAATTTATATCGAGAAACGAGTTCAGTGGATTTCTTGGCTGCATTTATTACAGAACAAAAATTAATTATACTGTAACATGGAAATCTCAATACCAATAAGGGGTAGGAACGTTTTGAACTTGGCACAAATGTTTCTATAGATTGTCTACAAAATTATTTTATTATACATAGAAAATTTAAAATGTATATTACCCAGTGCATCGTAATGAAAGTTTAAAGACCAGTTATAATTTAGAAGTAAATGGAATAGTGATAACGTTAGCAAATTTAACTACCTAGAGATAACATCGAACGGCAACTTGAAACAGGAAGTAAACGTCAAGTATGGAAAACAATAAGTATGAATGTCTGAAAAAAATAAATACCCAAAAACGGAAAGCAATTGATAACATTTCACTGGGATCCAGATATTTGTCTTCCTCAGCTAAATCAAAAACAAGAAAAATACGCGAAGAGTGCGAATTTTAAGACGACTAGAAGAAGAGAAAAAGAAAGCAATTGATAATATTTCGCTGCCCTTCAGATATTTGCCTCCCTTGGCCAAATCAAAAACAAGAAAAATATGCGAAGAATGGGGATTTTAAGACAACTAGAAGAAGAGAAAAAGGAAGTATTTATCTAGATATAGATAGAAAAGATTCGAGATTATAGATTGTTGAAACAGGCCAAATCGAGAGAGAGAAAAAGGAAAACCACCGAAGCAATGGTGAGATCGGACTTCCTAGTCTAAAGAGACTGCGGAACGTCTAGTCCAAATCCTATTTGCATTCATACTGTGTATAAGGGAGAAGAAAGAATTTCACTATACATTCAATTTTCCTATGTATCGAAATTTCCAAATATTGCTTTTACTATAGGTTAAAATTTCAAAACTTTGAATTTTAAATATTTAATTTCTCTTGCAATTGAATTTCTTTTTTTCTGAAAAATGTTTTTCTTTGTACATTGAAATTTCTAAATAATTATTTAACTACGGATTGTAATTTTTAGAATGAATGTGAAGTTAGGAATAGATTTTAAATTAATATTTTCCAACATAAAAACAAAATAATCTCTTAACAGAACACAATCCACCCTAGAAACCCCCCAAAATCAATTTAATTTGATTAATACAATTTGCTTCGTATGTAAGGTGGGAAAATTTTCTAAATTCCTCATCATAATCATATTCAGGGAGACCTTGAAAAAAACTAATTTTGATTATCCACAATTCACCTTATTAGATTTATTAGAAGAGAAGAATTAATTGATTAATTAAAGGTATGAAATTTGTTTAAATTTTTATCATTACATTAACCTACTTTACCTGTCAGTAAAGTTTCTAACATTTTTGACAGCTCTCTCAAAACATCCCCAATTCCCCCTAAAAATTAATAGTACATATAACGCAAAAATATGTTTTCCAAATTGAAACTTAGCCAAAAAAATTATAACCTTTTCTAGAGGAAAGTACCTTATCTACAGCACATTATCTCGAATAAAGCTGTTGGAATTGATGTGCAAAAGATTTCAACGTTAATAGAATTAATAGAATGAATGATAGCGGCAGCTCATCCTTCCATTAAAATTGGTAAAGCTAATCCCCCTAAAATCAACAACCCGTTTAACGATTGTCTCCACTTCACCTTATCATTTCCCTCTTTTAAAATCAATCTGTTCCTAGTTTATATACATCCCAATTCCCCGATTGATGACTCCATATTTATTAAAGCTTCCCTGTTCGACAACGCCATCATTTTAGGTGATTTTAACCTAAACAAAGCCAAATCCCGTCATATGTCTTCATTCCTTTCCAATTCAAACTTCATACGTATCTCCACTCCTCCAACCTTCATCATGAATGACTCACAATCTACCACTCCTGATGTACTACTTTGCACTCAAAATATCCGTAACCTTATCCACTCTATCAACTTAGTTCCCGACTTATGTTCTGACCACCTTGCCATCCGCTTCCAAATAAAAATCCCCCTAGATCCTCCTCAACAAATCCCTAACTTGTTTTACAATTTTAAAAAATGCAATATAGATAAAATTAATTTAGAAATGTCACAATATATCACCGCTAATCCCATTATTAATCCAAATTCTATTACCCACTTCAATGAAACCCTATCTTCGTCCATTATCCAAAATACACCTCAAATATCCAAGCAATTTTATAAATATCCCCTCCCAAAATACATCCTCCGACTGATTAAATTTAAAAGACAATTATACCAAGACATACAACTGAACTCAGACAAAAGACATTAAAAGACTTATAATTGAATTCAAGACGGACGTTTGGATAAACACTTGCAGAAAGATCAACGATACAAAGAAAAACATTTTGGACGGAGATAAATAAATTAAGCAAATACAAAAAGACAGACAATCTACAAAACATCTTTGACCCCTTAACTAACGAGACCATCACAGACACGGACGTTATTGCTCAAATTTTCAAAAAATAAATGAATGGTGCGTTCAATATTTTGAAAAATCGTCGTTCAACTTCTCTTCCTCTAACCATCCTAGTCTCTAATATTCAAACTGCCCACCTTGAAGGTAGTGCTTCTGCAGCATTATTTCTGGATGTTCAGAAAGCATTTGATTCTGTCTGGCACCAAGGCTTATTGTATAAATGTCATCTCCTAAATATTCCTCGTCATATCATTTTTATCATTAAACAATTCCTCTCTAATAGATCCCTAAAAATAAAAATCCACAACTCCTTCTCTTCTTCTTTTACTCCCGAACAAGTATTCCCTCAAGGCTCTCCCCTCTCATCCCTATTATACAACATTTTTAGCTCCGACATCTATAATCCTAATCCTGTCTACTTCAATCCTTCCAAATATCTCCTGCAATTTGCTGATGATACTGCCCTAATTACTTATGCTCCCACGTTACCAAAAGCCCTCCAATTCCTTCAAGAGCTAATTGACTCCCTTCAACACTGTTTTGCAAAATGGCGTATTAAAATCAATCCCCATACATCACAGCTCCTAATTCCATACCACCGCACCAATAATTCTCCCTACAACATCTCAATTTCCCAAACTACTATCCCCTCCTCAAATTCCGTTAAATATCTAGGCATAAACATAGACCCCAAAATCAATTCTAAAAAACACACAGCTATAATTAAAAACAAAATAACAACTAGGGCAAAATATTTTAGATGTTTAACTTATAGAAATGATGGCATCACTAGTAAAACAGCAGTTAAAATATACAAAATGATTTGCCGCCCATTACTGGACTATGGTAATGGCAATCCCAGCAACCCAACCTCCCGTAATATTCAAGTTAGCGAGCGAGCATCCCTCCGTACCCTAACAAAACTTCGGCATCCTCTAAATCCATTACATAATCATTCCAACCAACTCCTCTATGATACAACCTTAGTTATCCCCATTCAAGAACGCCTTCGATTCCTATCAGAAAAATTCTCAAAAAATCCTTTCAACTTCCATATATTATCCCTCTACTGTCTTCCTAGAAACCCTAACATAATCCCTAAATTTAAAAACCCACATTCTACCATTTTCGATTTCATTTCATCACTTCATGCATCTACTCACTAAAGACTGACGACATATGACTAGACAAAACAAGGCAGAAAGACCTCTGGTCGATAGCCTTTTGACAGATTAACATCAATCATTCATCATTTATTTATTATTTTAATATTGTACATATTTGTCAATAAAGATGTATATATAGAATGAATGACCAGTTTACGAAGTTTTTTAGATTATTCACGAGGGTATGTCAAAGGATTTTGAAAAATCACTAAATTGTTAACTGAATTCACCAAAGGAAAACAAAGGTTTAAATAAAAAGAGAGGATTGTCAAGAGGTTTTCTGCAATACTCACAAAGTTACTCGTTATAAACTAAAAAAATTCGTTGGAAACCGATGCAAGGTAGGAATTGAAGCTGGCTTACAAATTTAGAAAAGGTTATGACCTACTTAAGTAAACTTATAATGAAAAAAACACGATCGTTTTGAGTTTAGCTTTATTTTGTAGATACTGATACAATTGTTTCTCCACATAGTGGCTTCATTAGGCAGAATAATCACTACTTAAGTAAGACCTTGTTAAATCCAAAGCGCATTTATTGAGTGACAAGTAAAGACTTGAGAAGTAATAGACTTAAAATCGTTCGAGTATTTTTTATAAATATCTATGTGTAAAAATGTCTTATTAAAAACCAACAATGCACCTTTTGCCGTTCAAAATCAAAAATGACAATACGTAGCAAGACGACAAATTTCCCAATTTGGTCTTGAATACCAATACCAAGTCGGGGCGATACCCAAGAACGCAAATGATTTCTCTAAGAGGTCATTCCTTAAATTTTGTAAATATTGTAACAAAGCAAAATAGAAAGAGAATTAAATACAGCAAGGGTGGAAAGTGTCTGCAATATAGAAGACGTGCAGAAGGATCAGGAGAAAGATTTTACGAAATAAAATAATAACAATTCAACATAGGAACACATTGCAAAATATTTTCAAAAATTCAAACCATACTGAGCTCAGTGAAATTCTCTAGTATTCGACAATAAACTGCAAATATAAAGAGTCAAGCACAGCAAGTAATGGTGAAAAGTGACTATAATATAGAGGGGATTCAGAAGGATCAAAAGAATTATTCTATCTTAAAAATCCTGACGAAATAAAAACATAAACACATTGCAAAATGATCAGGAGAAATATTTTATGTTGAAAAGCCTTACGAAATACAATAATAACAATTCGACATGAGAACATACTGCAAAATATTTTCAAAAATTATAATCGTACTGAAAGAAACAAACATTTTTATTTATTATGCGTTACATAGTATTACAATAACCATTGTATTTGATTTTCTTAACGGCTATCGACCCATAGTCTTTCTGCCAGTCTTTGTTATATATTATTGTTAGTTGTCCGTTGATGATTATGCTGACGAAGATGTAGATGAATCATGAAAATATGCGATGAATTCGAAAATGGTTGTGAATGGATGTTTGATGTAAAGGGTTGCAGGGTAAACATTGGTGCTTGAGGATGTCTTGGATATTAGGGTTAGCGGCAAATTTTGTAGCAAGGTGTTCAAAACAATTTTCAATGGGAATTACTTAGGTTTTTTGTTACAGTAGTGTGTTGGAAGGATTGTGTAGAGGGTTATTGGGATGCCTTAGTTTACTTAAGGTTCGCTGGCCGATCGTTCACTCACCTGCAAGTTTCTCAGAACAGGAGGGCGGGGATTTAGGAAAAATATTGCTGCATAGTCTAACAGAGGTCGACATATCATTTTGTAAATATTTACTCCTGTTTTTGTGGAAATTCCTTGGTTTTTAAATGTAAGCTGTCTGAAATGTCGAGCTCTGTTTTTAATTTTCGTTTTGTTTGGGAATGGTGTTTAAAGGACAGTTTAGGATCAAAGGTAATTCCAAAATACTTGCAGGTTGCGGATGATGTAATATATGAATTATTAATGATAATACCAAATGGAGATGTGGATGCACAATGGAAGGGGATGAAAATATGGGATTTATTGGGATTGGCGATTATTCTCCATTTGGCAAACCAGTGTTGTAGAGTGTCTATCAGCCCTTGCAGTGTACTGAGGGCTTTAGGGATTGTATTGCTATGTGCAATAAGTGCTGTATCATCAGCAAACAGATAACAAGTGAAACAAACCAAGCGTAAATTGTGTTATTTCTATTACAAAATATTTCACCACGTGCTACATGAGAAACTAATTCAAGAAGAAAAAAAAAGATAACAATATGCAGACGGATTAAAGTAATTGGGATTAGGGTTGTATATGTTATGCACAAAGATGTTATAAAGGAGTGGGAATAGGGGGACCTTGTGGAACACCTTGCTGTGGTATGAATGAACAGGAGAGGAAACTACCTATTTTGACACTGAGGGATCTGTTATTAAGGAAGTTGCCGATTATAAGTAGAAGATGTAATGGGATGGACAAGGAGTTGCATTTAAACAGCAAACCTCTATGCCACACAGAGTCGAAGGCCTTCCGAATGTCGTGGAAAATCGTACTGATATTAGTGGAATTCTTTTGTATTCGACAATAATCTGGTGAAACACATTTTTAATTTTTAAAAGTTCAGAGGGCCAAGAGGAACGCAAGCAGATTTTCATCCCTAGTAGCAGAATATCGGAAGTAACGGATTCTATTCGATGATCTATAAAATAGACGTGAAGGAAGGGTTCAAGGAAAAATAAACAATAAGGTCATTCGAATGCATTTTAATTGATGTTGCTGCATTATTCCCAAAGTCGTTGTAATTGATTGTTTATTACCTTATTATTTAAAAATCACGAAATTACTGGTTAAGGAGACGATTTGTCTTTTTGTTGTTCCTTTGAAAATGCAATTATCGGGAGTATGCATTAATTCATGCGGTTTTCTTAGAGAGGGCGTTACTAGTATTATTTCGCGTCGTGTTCATCCGTGATTATATTCATTTGAAAGTTACTGCTATTCCGCGTATTTTTTAGTATATGTAATTTCATTGAAGCGTAAACAACATTTTTTTCTATTCATTTGAACATGTCGAACTTTGTGTCAGAAAAAGTGTTTTTGCGGGGAGTTCTTCTTCATTACTTTAACATGAAGAAAAGTGCTACCGAAAGTCATCGTATTTTAGTAGAGGTTTATGGTAACCATGCTCTTGCTGAAAGAACGTGCCAGAAGTGGTTTGCACGGTTTAAAAGTGGAGATTTCAACTTAGAAGACGATGAACGACCCGGACAGCCAAAAAGGTTTGAAGATGAAGAATTGGAGGCATCGCTTGATGAAGATGCGTGCCAAACGCTAAAATATCTAGGAAAATCATTGGGAGTTGATCAAGCAACCATTTTCAGACGTTTAAAAGCATCGGGATTCATCCAAAAGCTTGGAAATTGAGTGCCGTATGAATTAAACCCAAGAGACATCGAACGCCGATTCTGTATGTTGGAAATGTTGCTTTAAGGCATGGATGCACAGACCGCGGCCCGCGGGCCGCATGCGGCCCGCCGGTCGAATACCGGTGGCCCGCCGACAGCAAAAATAATACTCTCGTACATTCTAAAAATATTGAATTCTATTCCAGAATAAAACCAAAAAAAATATGTTCGAAAAGTAATTTGAATCTCGCGCGCGCGCTATTACGGTGCGCCGTACGTGCGTCGTCGGTAACAGCGGTCGGTAATGTTCGTGCTGATCTCGGTTAAATTCGTTTGCTTGAAGAAGCGCGGCGGCCGGCGGCGCGATGACGATCGCTCGCGTAGATAGTACACGACTCGAAGCTTCCAGAGTCGGTTTCGAGATTTCTCCAGACAGTTTTCGACTCTATACGCGCGGTATAAAAGCCACGTTTAATCGCCGCTAGGTGTATTAGTGTTCTGTGAGTTTAATAGAGGTTTTGGAAGGCAATAGTTGTACTCCACTAGCCGGTGTCATATATTTTGATCCACATTCAACGTAGATTTCCTGTTGCAGTGTTAACCGTCAAGTGCCGTGTATAATTGTGTTGTGAAATCGTAAGTAAAACTCTATTATTAATAAGTGTTTCCCTACCTATTTAATCAATTATTTTTGATAATTTAAAAAGGATGGGTAATTTAAGTAGGTACTGTAATTGTTTTTAGGTGCTGTGTTAATCCTAGCCAGGATTAGAACGCAACATGGACAAGCCAGGACCTAGTAAAAAACGTAAGGTTAAAGATGAAAATCGGCAATTTCAAGAAATTTGGACTGAGAAATACTTTTTTGTATGGTCGCATAACAAAGTCGTTTGTTTAATTTGCAAGAATTCTGTTGCAATTGCAAAGGAATATAATGTAAAAAGGCACTATGAAACGCAGCATCCTTCTTTTACCAAGTTTACAGGCGAATTAAGAAAGCAAAAAATGTTGTCTTTAAAACGGGAGCTTACGGGTCAGCAAGCTATGTTTAGAAAACCCATTGAAGATTCAGAAACAGCTACAGAAGTTAGTTATGAAATTTCTCGAATGATAGCAAAGCGAAGTCGCCCCTTCAATGATGGGGATTTTGTAAAAGAATGCATAGAAATTGCCGCTAAGAAAATGTGTCCAGAAGCAGCAAAAAAGTTTGAGAAAATTCAACTGAATCGTATGACCATCCAAAGACGAATTATGTCTTTGTCAGGTAATATTGCGGAACAATTAACTGAAAAAACTAAGATCATTGAATTTTTTTCATTAGCACTCGACGAATCCACTGATATTAGTTCCACAGCTCAACTTCTAATATTCATACGAGGTGTTACTCAAGATTTTGAAGTCGTAGAAGAGTTATTAGGAATGTGTTCATTGAAAGGTCAAACCAAAGGAGTTGATATACTCAATGTACTTTTGGATGAGCGTTCAAAAACTGATTTGGACTTATCAAAATTATCGGAAGTTGCGACTGACGGTGCTCCTTCGATGATTGGTGTCAATTCCGGGCTAGTTACTTTGCTGAAAAAGCATCTGCAAGAAAAAAACATAAAGGCTGAAGATCTCATGCAGTTTCACTGCATTATACACCAAGAAGCCCTCTGTGCTAAACAAATTGAATTTCAAAATGTCATGAAAGTGGTAGTTTCGACTGTAAATTTCATAAAATCACGAGGACTCAATCACAGGCAATTCAAACAATTCCTTGATGACATCGAAAGCGAATATGGAGATTTACTGTATTATACAGTAAGGTGGCTAAGTCGTGGATTGACACTGGAACGATTTCTAAATTTAATAGAAGAAATTGGAATATTTCTGGCGGAAAAGCAAAGGGATGTCCCGGAACTTAAAAATCCTGATTGGTTGTGTGATTTGGCTTTTTTAGTTGACATTACAAATCATTTGAATGTCTTGAACACACGGCTTCAAGGCAAAAATCAACTGATATCCCAGCTCTACGCTCATGTATCATCCTTTCAATGCAAGCTGACACTTTTCAGATCGCAATTGAATTCTGGAAATTACAATCATTTTCCGAATTATAAGAAAATGGCTGAAAAATTCAACAAAACTGCGATTAATTTCAGTTATGTAGAAAAGCTAGATATTTTGATTCAATCTTTTCAAGACAGATTTTCGGAGTTTAAAAAAGTGAAACCTCTGTTGGACATATTCAGCAATCCTTTCACGATTTCAGTTGAAAATGCGCCAGAGTCAATGCAGTTAGAAATTATCGACATTCAAAACGACGAAGATTTACGCAACAAATTCAACGAAGGAGACTTGCTGAACTTTTACCGCTGCATTGATAAAAATATGTACAAAGAGTTGCGCATAAACGCTCTGAAATGTGCCAGCTTATTTGGTTCTACCTATATATGTGAACAAACTTTTTCAATACTTAATAATAATAAAACCAAAAATAGAAACCGCCTTGCAAATGAAAGTTTGGAAGCAGTTTTACGTGTTGCTACAAGTAAATTTGAGCCAAATATAAAAAAGATTGTAAGCACTATGCAGTGCCACGCTTCAAATTAATAAATTCCTTTTTAATTTTAATACATTATTATCAATTATTTATTGTCTTTAATTACCTACACTTCTGGCGGCCCGCCATCAGTTCATGATTTGCCCGAGTGGCCCCTAGTCTTAATAAGTCTGTGCATCTCTGCTTTAAGGCCACAAAAAGAAGTCATTTTTGCATCGGATTGTCACTGGTGATGAAAAATGGATTCCTTGCGATAACCCCAAGCGCAAGAAATCGTATGTGAAGCCTGGCCAGCCATCAACATCCACGGCAAAGCCGAATATCCATGGCGACAAGGTAATGCTCTGTATTTGGTGGGATCAAGAAGGGTGTGTTGTATTATGAGCTGTTAAAATCAGGGCAAACGATCAAAGGGGACCTCTACCGAACACAATTAATTCGTTTAAAGAGAGCGATTGCGGAAAAACGACCAGAATATGCAACCAGACATGAATCCATAATTTTCCACCATGACAACGCTTAGCCACATGTTTCAAGACCGGTTCAAAACTATTTGGAAAACAGTGGGAGGGAAGTTCTACCTCACCCGCCTTATAGCCCAGACATAGCCTCTTCTGATTACTACTTGTTCAGATCAATGCAGAACGCCCTCACCGGAATACGCTTCACTTCAGAACAGGGTATCAAAAATTGGCTCGATTCATTCTTCACCACAAAGCCGGAGAAGTTCTTTTGGGATGGAATCCACAAACTGCCAGAAAGATGGGCAAATGTTGTAGCTTCCGATGGACAATACTTTGATCATTGAGTGTATAACCATTTTTTCACAATAAAGCCTTAATTTTCGAAAAAAAAAAACGCATTAATTAATGCATACTCCTTATAGATCAAGGAAGAAATTTTAAATTTAATCTCGTTAAAGGCGTATTTAGAATCTTTAGATTTAACAAGATGAACATAATATCTTTATATGCAGAATCGGAATGTATACTGGGACAAATGAATAAAACTATCAATCGCTTCTTATCGAAAATAATCTCTTGCTAAGAAAAATAATTTGTTTTTTTGCTGGTTTACCATTCAGCAGTACTTAACGATCAGAAAGACATCAAGGAGCATAGTCATCGTGAACTATCGGGTTGTCGGAAAAGTCATGACGTATTTTTTCACAAGTAATACCATAAGTGATGGCAATTTACTCGAATAAATTTTGTTTTTGCATGAAAGTTTGTTGCTTAGCGATTTTAATGAGAGCAACTGTCACGAAAATATCACGAGCCGCCAGGCGAGTGATTTTTTCTATCAGTTGCTCGAATAAAAATCGCGAATAAGCAACAAACTTGAATGCACTAAAGACAAAATTTATTCCGATTTAATTGTCATCACTAATGGTATTTGGAAAGACTATTCCACGACTTGAAACGAATATCGGTGAACGGTTCAATATTTATGTTAAAATGATACATCTCCTGCAGTATTTTAGCCGAAAATTTCGACATTGATTAAACAACACCTTCCTTATAATTATTTGCATTTACCTTATTCATATTCTATTCCCAGTCGGTTAGAATCGCGGCAACAGTTTCCATTGAAGTTTTTGCTAAAGACTGGTAGTTTCTATGGGCGCAAAATTCTTCAAATTGTTTTCAAACACACGATCTCGTTTTAGTTTTATTTTTTGGTACAGAACTTGCCACCGTCGAATTTATTATGGATGATGAAGCCCTACTTAACCTTTTGATTTTATAACCTACTTACAACTGACATAAGTATAACCAACGTTTTCGCTTTTTTATCAAGGCTAATTCAATTTTTTTTCGGGAAATAGCTAACTTCAGTTTATTCAGGTGAATAAATAGCAAGTTGGTGTTTATTCACTTATAAATTGACGTGATTGGCTCAAAAATAAAAAATGCCTCCTTTTCATTGGCTACATGCAATAGGAGTGGAATAGTCTATGTTATTCAAATGTAATTTATTTATTTAAAGTTCAAAGATTAATCAATGATATATTGCTCGTTTTGTTCGATAGCCTTTTGCCATCTTTCAGGGAGTTTCATGATTCCTCGTTCATAGAAGGATATGTATTTATCCGCGAAAAACTGAATAAGATGCTGATTTATAGCATCATCTGAAATAAAGTTTAAACCACACAAAGAGTTTTGAAGAAAGCAAAACAGGTGGAAATCTGATGGCGCAAGGTCAGGCGAATATGCTGGATGTGACAAAACATCCCACCCAAGGTCCATCAATTTTTGACGAGTAATCATACTCGTATGTGGTCTCGCGTTGTCGTGATGGAACACAACTCCTTTACGATTAACGAGCTCTGGACGTTTCTGGATGATTGATTCCTTCAAACTATCCAATTGCTGACAGTAAACATCTGAATTGATTGTTTGGTTCCTTGGTAGGAGCTCGAAATATACGACACCTTTAAAATCCCACCACACTGAGAGCATAAACTTTCTCTGATGAATGTCTGCCTTCGCTATTGTTTTTGACGATTCACCACTTAATTTTGTTTGTAATGAAGCTACAACTCTCAGGTGTCTTTATTTAATAATAATAGTCTTTATTTCTATCTTAAATTACAATAAGTACAATAAAAAAGAAAGTGCGTCACAATAAAGAAAAAATACAAGGAAAATAAAATCATATGTATACATTACTAATCAAAATATTCTTCTAAACTATATAATTCTTTATCATGTCGAATGACATAACTAAAAAATAGATGCGATTTTCTGTAGTAGTTCAAAAAATGTGTTAGCACCATCTGTTGCAGTAATGCATCACGGCTTTTCGACAAACTTATACATCAATCTGGTGATTAAAAATTTGGCTGTATACCGGTAGAAGAAGTGGCAAATTTATGAAGCAAAGTTTCGGCGTAAAGATGAACAGTAGTAGTTATTAAATAGAAGATACCATACCGCTTATATAATCTACAACGACGATGATTCCTTTCCAAAAGTTGTAAACGACACATTATAGTAAGAATCAATGACATGGTTTATAGGATTTAAAAACCATCCCGGGGTGAACCAAGAGTTGTTCATTTTAATCGCTTAGAAAGACAATACAGCAGTTCATGCCTTTCTAGAGGAGAATGATGAAAAGAACTTTATAATAATAATACTCCCATGGACACAAAAGTCGATATGGTTTACGACGAGAAAAACCACAGAACGTCCTCCAAGTACCTTCTGATTATTATTATGTGGCATACAGTGTTACAGAGGATTTAAAACGCCTGGCGCAATTACTGCCATCTTTAGAAAGAAATTTAGTAGGACAAAAGATTATTTACTCAACGACTTTAAATAATGAATTTTTTATGCATTTAAATTTCATTTTCTTTTTTATTAATAATTTGACTGGATATTTTAGACAGATATTTGTTTTAGGTATCAAAATTCCAAACATTAATCGGATTTTCTTCTGTGTGCCCAAATTGATTTGAAATAAAAACTAATCCCGAACGTAATTATTTCCGTAGAATTCAGTAATCCACCTCAGGTATAAATTCAGACCTTCAGTCGGTTATATGTCATTATTGTGTCAGTTGCCGTACATATCTGAGTAAGTTATTTATATTTCATTATATTTATTTTAGTAAACTTTTTTATTTATGTTTAAAATCAATTTTATAATAAAGCTGTACTGAAGAGATTGAAATATCGAAACACGTGTCTACAGATGGTTATAAAATTGAGTATTGAATTATTTAATTGCTTTTGCTAATTTATTTTTAATTACATCAACCTAAATTCATTTCTTGTTCCAAATTACCATAGTATAGTCACTCACAAACTATTTTAACGTACATTCAATCATTTTTAGTTCATTTTATAGAAAGAAATACGTTCAAACTAGCGTTGCTTTGATAGCCTTGCTATTTTGTAACACGCAAATTACTTTTGTATTATTCAATGTCTGTCGAAGTATTAGCTAGAGAAGTAGTTGTTTCAAAAGTGATTTGTTCTTGTAGTCTTAATAAGACTCATTTGTTGTAGATTTTACGAAAATATTTTCGTGTTTTTTCTATTTATTAAATTACCATTTCTTGAATCACTTTCTCATTTATCATTTGGTGAAACATTTTGAACATTTTGAAGGTTTAAATTAAATTACACTTGGTTGTGAATTTAATTTAATAACAAATTACTTCTAATTACCTCATATACGACGACAACTTTTCGTGTTAATACTATTACAATACATATTTTATTTATTATATCATTGCTAGAAAACTTTTTGAAATGATAAATTCGACATTTATTATTTGAATGTTGGACTATCAACAAATTACAAGAATAATAATTTGATTTGCCGTATCCTTGTTTGCTTCCACGCGTCGGTTCTGTTTCTAGAATATTTAAAATGCTTGGTTATCGAGGATATTTTGAATAGTTCTGACGGCATTCCTTGATAATTATTTACTTGGATTTCTGCACTTTAAAAACATATGACATATATTACAAAAATATTTAAACAATGCTCATGTTTATTAATTGGTTTAGAAAACATCACATAAAATAATAAATCTATTATTATAGTTATATAACCAAAATAAAATAATTTATGCATAATAACAATTACCAGGGGTTCCTAACAATTGGATTTCTCAACTTTTTCCAATACAATCAGAAGCAATAATATAATATCAAGCAACACCTTTTATTACTATTGCCTGTAAAATCAAATATAAAAAGAAATAATTATGAAAAAAGAATAGAATTGATTCATACCAACAAAATGTACCTCATTTTTCTTTAAATTTAAAAGTGCATATATTATTTTTAACAAAATGTATATTCCTGAATTTAACAATTTTATCATTAACAATTAGTATAATTATTAGTTAATTTTCTACAATATAAAAGACTTTAATACATATCTATTAATTTTTTGTCTTGCATTCTAACCTCTTTAATTTTTAATTTGAATTATATTCAAAATACATATATGTATTAAAAACTGAAAACCTTCACAAGGTTATATTTAATATATAATTAAATACATTACACTAAAATATAATTTTGTATTTGAATAATTTAATATTTACCAGTAGAACACTATTGATAAACTCCGTATTTAATAAAACTGTTTGCATTATTCACACCACTCAATTGGAAACCACATTTGTATAACACTTCACAACACTGCCGTAAAGTGGAAACTTATTGATTTATCTAAATTATACAATAATTCCAACAGCCAACTATGTATATCAATACATTTATATCACTTGTGATAATAATAAAAACAATTAATTTTCTACAATATATCCATTAGGTGCATTCACTTATAAATTAATGAAGACACTATGTTAACGCCAATTGTATCATACATATTCACTATCAATTCACAAAATGTATATGAATGTAATCAGCGAACATGAATAAAATTACGAATGTTGATGAACCACTCATGAATGATTACTACAGTTGTCCGTATCAAAACACTAGATTGATTGTTCGAATAAGTGGTTTAAAAAATGTATAATTGGTGTAATTACATTTGATTATTGGGTGAATGTAATGAGGTCACTTTAGCTATATGCATTATCATTCACACTTCATTAACTTCACACATATAATATAATTGTTGATGGATTAGAAAAAGTAATTATATGAAATGTATTTTTTTAAATAAAACACTTTCATTATTTTCTTTCTAACTACCTCACACAAATATATTCTGTTTTAAATTTTTGAAATTGTTGAGAGTTAATAGAGCAAAGACCATTCAACAGGTTTGGATATAACATTTGTGAGTAATACATAATACACAACAAAATGATTTAACTATAATAATATTTGGAATAATTTACAGTATTAAAAATTGCTAAATACAATTTTTATTACATAACTACAATTTAACTATAATTTTTATATAAAACTAATAATTGCAATATTAATTTTAAGACATCAAAAATAATAGTATGATGAATAAAAATTATGAAATTTACAATAAAATTTTTAAATATAAATTATGGAATTGTTATTATATAATATACTTTAACTAAATTAAAAATAATACCCTGAGAATGATTGCAACCGTTACTACATAATAATACATGATAAACACTAAACTAATGCACTTACTATGTTTTTACCATTTTTAGTAATAAAAACAAAGTAATTGTATTAATTTAGTGTTTAAAAATAATATGTTAATCTCAACCATGTAATCATCAACATTTTATATAATTGCGCTCTAGTACAGAAATAGATTAAGTCGACGTAAACCACAAAATGGTGAAATAGAATTACATTAATTCACAAAATTACTTATGACAAAACTATGTATGACAGGAATACATGCTGTAATCTTATCATCCATTCAGATAAATACGGGTTTTAATAATAATAATTTATTTACACAGTAATGACATCACATCAACCAGATTTTGTCTAAATACTCCAGTATTTAAAAAAAGTATGAATGGGTCGTGGTTTGATCCCAATGATTCATTTTACGCAATCATTTGTAACCATAAAAATTAATCTAAAGTAAACACTTCATTAACCACAAATTATTTACTCATTTAAAACTCTATGCAATTGATGTAAACTAAAAATAATTTTAAGGTTAATCAAAATAGATAACCAATTTTGTATTATCTATAATTAAATCTTAACAACACTATAACCTTAACAGAAATTACTTCTTGACTGAGATTAGTTGTGAATTTTAATCGTAATTATGATTAAAATTTGATTGCCCTCCTGTAATCCCACAGTTTAAGATAAGAGTAAACAGAATGAATCATGCCTTAGCTACATTATAATTGAATGAAACGGTTCAATTACTATTTATAAATTTACACATGTAATACATAATAACATAATAATCCTTAAAGCATTAATGTATAAAAACAAATTTACTGAGAACAATAATTATAGGTTTTATTTATTTTATTAAAATCAATAACTATATAGCTCTTTCAAAATATTAAATTATTACTTAAACAATTTTTAATTTAAATTAAAATAAACATTTAAAATTAAATTTATTTTTATTACCAATCAACATAAAATTTTAAACATATGGTAATAATAATACATCTACAAAAAAAATAGAATAACAATATGAAAGTTTTAAAATCAATTCAAATTTAAAGTCTTTAGATATACCTCTTAAATTAAGAAACTAATTTTTTTAAATAAAAATTTAAAAGTGTAAAATATACATCAAATTGAATTAAATTACCATTATCACATGAGTGTTATCATACCAATAAAAAATAAACTAATAAAGCAAATTGCATACTACCTTATCTCAGAGATAGTGAACGAATTGACTTAACTAAAAAAATACTCACCAAGACTCTGTTCTCGCACTTGTCCCCTTTTGTCTCGAGGCGGACAACATTCTTGAACAGTATCTTCACCTGTTTTCCGAGCAATGTTTTGACACTCTCTGTAAACAAAACAACACTCATCAACCGTTAAACCATCACAACAACTTGTTAATTATAAATCAGTCATCCTTGGCCCACGTTCATGGATTCGATAGACCAGAAAAAAGTTGTTGTAGTTTCGATTCGATAGAGTGGAACCAAAACAAACACAACAGTTATTGTTTTAAATGGACAAATTTGAATTGTTAATGTGCTTGGTGGATATATGAATGAAAAGTGGCCGGGGACGGTGGCCGCCGTCCGGAATTCAAAGGGGGCGCGCTTCGTGCGTCCGTCCGCGGCGGGCACTCCCCTCTACGGTGTCGGGGGTTAGCGGTCGTCGGGGATTCGTGGGGAAACCGGTGGCACTCACCATTTAAATCCTTCGTTAGTTGTGACCTGGTCGACATAATTCAATCGTGGAGGGAACACTAGCACTCGACACCCGACTAACAATGCCCCATCGCTCCGCTTATTGTTTACCCGAAACCCGTCTAATTACTGCATTGAAAAACTGATTTCAGGCTATCCGAATTATCATCTGTCACTTCTGTCATTTTAATTTTTTCGCGTTCGGTCATCCTCGGAATATTTCGATCATTTACTACTAATGGTACACCTGATATTTACTAACACCATATATTTAATTATAATCAATAATTAATTAATATCGTTGCCATTTTAATATATGTTTATACCTCCTATATGGATTAATTAATGTAAAACGAATTTTAGTTACTTATAAATGTTGCCAACATTAGAATAGTCATAATAGTTTTGTTTACTTATTTCCTGTAGGGTAACCATCTTCTACTAATTACATTCATCCAGTTCGGGTTACCAACTTTTTATTAACATTTATGAAAAAGAAAAACCAGTGAAAAATTATTAACTTTTTAATCTCTTTCAGTAGTTTTTCGAAATTATAGGTTTTCATCTGTGTTTAGTTTAGATGTATTAAAATAAATGATACAAGTATAAATCAAGATACTTTGTAAATAATTTGAAAAAGAAATCCATAACATAAAATAATAATAAAAAATGCCTTGTTTATAAAAAAATAACAAATTATTTAAAAATAATCATCTAGATAAAATTTAAAAAAAAAACGTAATTTTTTAATTTTTCTTCATTTTAATTTTATTGCGAATTTCATATAAATGGGTTTTATATGAATTATATGAAATAATAGTTAAAATTTTTTAATTTATTATTGTTGCTGTTGACAGTTCCCTGTAATTGTTGATGGCGCGTCCACTCATTAAGGGAAGTTTAATAGATGTCACGTTAATGGTTGTATCAAACCTCATGAATATAATACTAAACAATTACAAATTAATCAATTAATTAATAATCCTTCCACGTTTATAATATATCGAAATTTATTTAATATAAATTTACATAAAGCATTAAAGAAAACATTTTAAAACAACTGTATGCAACCACATCTACATCTGTACATTTAAAAAGTCTAAACATCTAAACTTCTAAGCCCATAATATCTTTCTTATAAAAAAATATTTAAATAATTATTACTTGAGATTTTTATATCCATGATTTTTTAACTTTATGTTTTCGGATCAATTTAGTGTATAGTGTCTTTACTTGGAATGAGCTTGTATAATTACTATTTGTGTTCGTAATAAATTATTGTTGCAATTTTATTCTTTGGCTAATTAGTCAACTATGTTGTTCCCTAATTCAATTGTTTATTGGTATATATACTTATTAACTATTTTTCTACTAATTTTCTGTAAATTTCTTCTTAATGAAGAATATCTTTTGAAATTATATATTTTTTTATTCATTTCGGAGTTTGGGCAATAACTATGATATTATTTGTGTTTCATAGCCTGACAAATATTAACAATATTATTAATAGCCAATATAACTTTTTCTGTTATGATCGAAAATAATCGATGTCTACCAATGCAAGAAGAGATCTGGACACCGACAGCCGAAAATAAATCAATCCCAATAGTTTATTTTGCATTAAAAAATACAGGTGATTTTTATTTTTTGAAAATGTTTACTTGAACTGTGTAAACTCTTTTAATATTCTTGTTCTTTATTGTTTTTCTGTTTTTCTCAATAAATTCGTAACAATTTCAATTCTTGTTTCTGTAATTAATCAATTATATCTTTGATACTCCAACATCAAAAAAAAAATTTATATCGGTTAATGGTATAAAATGATTGGTTCCTCTTTTAGGAACTATAAGTCCATTTCTCTCCTAACTTGGCCAATTGATAATTTGTTGCTAATTAATAAAAAATTATATAGTTTTTCTACTTTACGATAATTTTTAAGGCTCATACTCATAACCTTCTAATGTTGGTCTTTGGTATAAATTTTAGCCTTTAGAAATTCACTAAAACCAGCATTTTTGAATGTTAATCGAATATCAATTTTGAAAGAATAAGCTCAGCCTTGATAAAGGTTTTTGCAGACTGAATGCGTCACTGTCTCGTGTGATCCGTTAAACCCTGGCATACGAGGTGTATCTAAAAGTTCGCTGAATTTTTTTACAAACGTTTTATTTTACAATTAATTTTATAATAGTACAATGTACCCTTCAAAATACTCCCCCCTTAATGCAATGCACTTGCTCCAACGATGTTTCCACTGTTGAAAACATTTTTTCAGTTGATCTTCAGTCAGGCCCTTCAGTAGCCTCGTCGTCTCCTTTTTAATGTTCTCAACGTCCCCAGAATGGCGTCCCCGAAGTAGCATTTTGCAACAAAATGAAGTCGCAAGGTGCTAAATCGGGCGAATACGGTGGGTGATCGATCACAGTAATCTCATTTTTGGCAATAAACTCACGCACCACGAATGATGTGTGCGCGGGCGCATTGTCATGGTGCAATACCCACGAATTGTTTTGAGCCAAATTTGGCGGCACTCGAAAAACACTGGCTTTCAACCTTTTTAAAACGCGATCAATGTTTTCTTCAGTTTTTGAAGTGGATGGACGTCCTTCTCGTTCGGCGTCCTTCACATTGTCCCGTCCTTCCTTGAATCGAGTTACCCACTTGTGAATAGCAGTTTTTTTTTTAAGGAATCATATCCATAAACTGTATTCAAGTCCGTCAAAATTTGAGTAGGAGTTTTACAAAGTTTTGTGAGAAATTTAATGATGATTCGCTGTTCCTCATTAGAAGAAATCTCCATGATGGCCACGCGATACTTAGAAAGGGTTAAGAAAAAAATTCACACAACCGCACAACAGACTCAGAAGCCGATTAAACTTGGACTGAGGTTCAGTTAGAGTAGAAAGAGTGGGACAAGGTCACTGGCGTGCCTCCACTACTCCACAACAAACCGTGGGGAAGGAATTCCGCGAACTTTTTAGTTACACTTCGTATATATCTCACCAGGAACCCAGGCGTACCAGTTTGTAGTGAATCGACCCTGGTGGGTGAGACGAATTTTAAATGTAACCTGCAGGAAATCTAAAACCACTGCAAAACCTCTAGCGGACGTGTCTTCGGACACACCGCAAAAAACTGACGAGGCTGGAGGGCAACCTTCACCTATGAAAAGGGCTGATAGATCAGGTAACCGTCCTGTTTCAAGTACCTCTACCACAGCTCCAAATTCTCGGAAAAGGATTAGAGGAGCTAAAGTTAAAAGAAGAGGAAGGGGCGCCTTGCGGCGCAGGCTGGCCAGAAGCCACCTTCCATCAGCATCGTGGACACCATCCACGATGCCCTGGGAAACTTAAGGCCTTGGCGAGAGCGATCACATTCGAGAGATGAATGTTTAGGTAAAAATAAGAAGACCACCCATACCATACCTCTTGGGCTGAACCCCAGGAAAAATCTAAGTATATGTAGTCACCCATCAACCTCAAGACTCAGTTATAAGGAAGCTGCTAACAGGCACCTCCAAGTAGTAATAATTGACTACTCTTACTTCCGAATTGGTCAAAGCCATATCGGACGGTGTCAGCCCCATCTTCGATCGATGACTGTACTCCATAAATAAACTGTGTGGATTAATCATACCTAGACTAGCTCTCGAAGTCAGTCGAAATACTAGCCCCTCTATGGGCAGGGGCAAAACTAACGGTAATCCAAATTGACTACCTCTCGAGGCTGACAAAGGCTACCCTATGGTTGCCCGGTCGCCTCTGGATATGGAGCAGATAATTAAGCTCCTGGCTGGTCAGACCAAGAGCTGACAATAGATCGATGGTGTGTCTTCCAAACCGAAGGAAACCAGGCGTGATGGCGGTTCCACACGAAGAAATCACCCTCCTAAAGCAACTTGGCAGGGATGAAAAGTATCGTTTAAGATACAAATTCCAACTTGTCACGGTTAATCCCAAGAAAGAAACTCTTAGGGAGACCGTCCATACAACCCCAAGGGAATCTGAGGACAGCAGAGAGAAAACTCGCAATGAGACAGCTGCAATGAGCAGCTCCCAAGCTTAAATTATGAGTGATTTACATTTTTATTCTCAAATTAACAATCCTAAAAAACTCGCTATTAACACATCTTTTGAATTCATATAATAAAAATGAATGAACTTAATGAAGCTACAACATTGCAAAACAATGATAATACCCTGGACTTTATCCAAGAATCCTATTTATTATCTAACAGGATATGCGGATCTCGCAGTGGCCTGTTTCGAAGGAGAAGATTGTCGTAAGTTTTTTTTTTAATCTCTGCATATCTACCCTACAATGGAACCAACCCACCTCCCTCAAATGAAATGGATGTTGTGATAACCAACAACATAAGCCCCATTAAAGGTGTTGATGCTAATGCACACTACTCAGTATGGGGAAGCACGGACACCAATAAAAGAGGTAAAGTTCTGCTCGAATTCATTTCAAGCATGATCTACGCATACTCGATAGAGGTTGTGAACCAACATTTGTTACCTCAAGTAGACAAGAGGTGATTGACTGATAGAGAGAACTGACATGTGTAGACGGACACTCTGTTCTGATTAGAAAACAGATGGATATGTTATGAATTAGGTCCTAAACTTTTAGAGCAAGAAGCGTTCAGAAATTCAAAGAAAACTGATAAGGAACGATTTACAAAAACCTTATCGGAACCACTACAAGAAGTTGAGGATCGTATCCTAAGAAGTCAAGCTGAAATCAATGATCTCGCGCTGCTCTCATCTCCTCACATAAAACGTTATGCCCACTCAACTCGAATAGACGGAAATCCACCAACCTATTGAGGAAGCAAGCAAGAATAGCGTATAATAGAGTGTAATTCTTCAATGGAAATTGATTGGCCCTGTTATAAAGAGCTTCATTGACTTGACTACACAAAAAGAAGGTAAGGCAACGACAAAGGGAATCCTGGAGAAGCTTTTGTGAACAAATTGAGTCCATCACCACAGCCACAAGCGCGAAAAAAGTTCTCTCCAAAGAAACAAAGCTACAGTCTGGAATAATAAAAAAGGAGGAAAGCAGATATACTGACAACATCGTAGAGTCAATGAATATAGAGGGTGCGGCAAAACAGACAGTGCAGTTTTGAAGGGCTATTAAAAAAAACGGCGCAATTTAAAGAAATGGGGTTTATTTTATCTTAATGGGTACCTCATGCCATTTTATGGATTAAGTCCTGAAGATGACCCCAAACAGCGATACATTGATGAAGGCGATTTCTGAAATTTTCGGCCGCATTTTGGCACATCTCGATGGGTATAGCCGCGATTTCCTCCCGAATTCGATTCCTGAGTTCTTCCAAGGTGCGAGGTCGATGCCAAAAAACCTTTTCCTTCAGGTAGCCCCACAGGAAGAAGCCGCAAATGCTCAGATCAGGGCAGAGTGCGGGCCACTCCACATCACCTCTCAGAGAAACAAGGCGCCCAGGGAACACTTGTCGCAGTTTCGTCATTGAAACTCAAGCAGTATGGGCCGTAACCCCGTCCTTCTGAAATCAGATGTCTCCCAGATCTGCTTCCTCCATCAGTTCTTCTAAACGAGGTTAAAAAAAATTTCCAACGTGAAAGCATAACGTTGAGCAGTGACAGTTACGGTTCGTCCGTCCTCTTCAAAAAAATAAGGCCCAATCACCCCAAATTTGGCAATCGCACACCACACGCTGACTTTTGGGGAGTGAAGTGGTCTCTCGTAAAGTTGCCTTGGGTTATTTACAGCCCAGTATCGAAAATTTTGTTTATTCACCCCTCCACAGAGATGGAAGTGGGCCTCGTCAATACTGAAAAAAGTTGACCTCGCATGGATCCGGTTCAACATTTCTTGGAAGCGTTCTCCAGACCAAACCATGGTAACGACTAAAAATGGCACGACCCCCCCGACACAATGAGATCCCTCCCAGGTAGGTTCCCCCACCACAGGGGATGTACCGCCCCTTGTAATTTTAAAACTCATTCTTTCGATTGCAAAACATTTAGACTGTTTTAAAAGAAGATTGAAGCACAGCCTCCAACAAAATAATAGGATCCAAGATAACCTGAGCCATCCAAACATTCTCACCATTTACGTCTCCAGAATTGTTTAACTAGCTTTACTTATATGGAGATTAGAACCTATTCTTCAGCATCTGGGGACTCTGTTTAAGGCCTGCATAGGTTTCAGATTTTTCCCACAAAACTGGAGAAAAGTGAAGGTAGTATGTATACTCAAACCAGGCAAGGAATATTACAGCCATGCCAAATTATTTAGACAGATAAGGCTTACATCGTTTATGATCAGAGACCATATTTCAAAAACGAATCCTCTTCACCCAAATCAACACACATATACATAGCAGGACGCTCAACTGAATCAGCACTTCCGCTATGTGGTAACCCATTTTGAGGAGGCGTAAATAAATTATTCCTTTTTATCGACATAGAAGGAGCGTTTAACAAAGCCTTTTTCAACAACATTGAACAAGCTCTCCTAGTGCTCAGAACTCCACTCGCACTTGGTCAGTGGATAAAACAGGTGCTAAGTAAAAGAACGGCCCAAATATCAATAGGAAACGAACGAAGTACAAAGCAATGTGACTTGTAGTTGCCCAAATAGAGGAGTATTATCTTCTCTCCTGTGGATGACTTTCTAAGGAAACTAAATGAATCCAGCCATAGAAATACAAAAAGCCACAGCTTCCAGATGTGGATGAAGTTTGCTGGACCTTCCAACATCATGGTGCCAATGGGGTATGAGTGGAAGAACATAAATTATTGTGTGATTCTTTCGTACAAAATGTTTTTTGTAATTTGGTTTTTGTATGTATTTTTTTAAGAAAGAAGAGCAAAGATGTAATAAATAAATAAATAAACGCACAAATTTTTCGAAACGCTTTTCAATTTTAAATAATGAGTAAAATATTAAGTTTAAAGTTTCAATTGAAAATCTTTTTACATTTTTTAAATTTCCAAGGTCACTACGTAGTATATTTCCAGTACACAGACAAACAAGTTTTATTATATCTACATTTTAAATAATTATGTTCACACATGAACTTTATGCCCATAAACATATAATCTTGTGTATGTCTAGGCAGAGATAAAACATTTCCAAATAATAAGGAAATTTATCACGTTATTATAAATGTTATTCTATGAAATATTATGCATTTCTATATTTAGAATGTGCAATAAATTATGGATGTCCAATGCAGTAATGTATTTAAGTGTTTAACAATAATATAAAGTTAGAATGTAATAAACGAGAATATTAGCAATTTTATGAAATGAATTATTATTCAAGGCTAATTGTACCGATAACGTAACGTTTTATTAATATATAAATACACTCGATTCCAATATTCTTATTTTTATTATTTTTAGTTAGTGCTGAGTGTCCCGAAAAAAATGTTTGAAATCGAAGGAAAAGTTGCCCTAATAACTGGTGCTTTGGGTGGAATTGGTTTGTGCTTTACAAAGGAACTATTGAGGCAGAAAATAAAGGTATTTATTATTATTATTAACCCTCCACCCATTCAGGCAGAAAGGGTCATTGAATATATAATATATGTTATTATTATTAGAATTTTCGACTTATTATGGTAAGTTGGTAAATCAAATAAGTTTTTCAAAATTAGTAAAATACAATAAAAGTTGTTAGCACTTCGAAGCAAAACGTCGCTTATTTTTTTGGAAAAATCGATGCACCTAGATTAATGCAATATCGGATGGTCAATTCCAAATGGTAGTCGGAAGTTTTCGGAAAATTAAAGATATGACAATTTAAAAATAAATTACGAAGTCAACGTTCTTCTGCGACTGAAAAACGCGGTCAATGCGTTCAAAATGCATATTTTGCAGGCACCTAAATCGGAGTGCTTCAAAAATTGGTTTAAACGCATACAAAAGTTCTATATCTCTTTGAATTTTCCATTGTCACCTTTGATGTCGATTTCTATCCTCTCTTTAGTGTAATATTCTTTGTATTTGCCACAGTCTCTTCCATTACAGGTTAAATAGGCTCTAAATTAAAAAGGAATAGCTTAACTTATATGTACTATATAAATAAAGATATTGAGTAGAGTTACTATAGTTACTAACTAAATTAGTATCTTATAATATTAATAATATTATTTTCACAGGGCTTATCGTTATTGGATGTCGATATTACAACGTCAAAAAACTATTTAAAGGAATTAAAAGAGGAATTTGGGAAAGTCGATATAATTTTTCTCAAAACTGATGTTACTATTACCTCGGAACTAACGGGTACCAACAGTATTTATTATATTTATAATCAATACAAATTTAAAAATGTGCTTCGCTGTGTTTAACAAATTATTTACCATTTCAGATGCTTATGAAAAAACCATCGATCATTTTAAACAATTAGATATCGTCATCAACAACGCTGGTATAATTAATGAAACTGATGCTGAAACAACAATCAAGACAAATTTGGTAAGATCAATTCCTTTTGTATTTGTTTTTCAAACCAAATAATTATCCAATATTACAGATATCAGCAGTGGTCAGCACTGATTTAGCAATGAACACCTACCTTCAAAAATACCGCAGCGGGGATTTTGGCATAGTCGTCAATATTGCTTCTATAACTGGACTGTTACCTATTTTTACTATAGTGCCGCATTATTCCCTAACAAAATCTGGATTGGTGGCGTTTGGACGCTGCCTGGGCGATGATGACATGTACAAACTAAAGAAAGTTAAAATTTTGACAATTTGTCCGGGTATGACCCAAACACCGCTTATCTCCGATAAAGGTATTCTACCCGAATTAAGGGATACGAATGCTCATCAAAGAGTAAAAGAATATCCAATTCAAAGGTAAGCTAAAAGAAAGATTAAATATGTTTAATTTACATATTTCTTTCAGTCCTCAGTATGTGGCTAAATCTGTTATGGAAATAATCGCTAATGGGAAGACTGGTTCCGTTTGGGTGATTAATAATAGTAAACCAGCGAAGGAAATAGATTTCACCACTATCGATAAAATACTTCTTGGTTCAATTTGTAATGAATAAAAAATATCTTATATATTGTATATTTCGAAGAGGACAAATATCCAATTTTATAAATATAAAAAATTTAATTTTTAGTGCCGATGTAATAAATCCTCTATTGAAAAGCAATTTGCAATTATATTTTTACTTAACAAATTACTTTTTTCGATTCATTATTGTTTATTTCTTATTATATGTAACCTATATTTTAATCTCTCAAGTACCTGAAGGCTCAATTTGGAAGCACTTGTGTTTTGTTTATTTATGACCTTACTTCTGCAATTTTCTGTTGAGTATTAATCTATGCAAACGATGTAATAATATAAAATTAATAGTTACGATGATACAAGTGACATTCAGTATAATTTGAATTTAATTAGTTTATACTCAACATATTTATAGCGAAAAACTACAATGTTCATTTCTTCTCAACCCTTGTATACTTTAATTTTTCATATTTTATTAATAATTTTGTCATTCATAAATATACACTCGCCTTAGTTCATTATTTCCTTCGAAACTAGCCAATGTATTAGTTGTTACATTTTGACATTATACCCAATTTTCCAAAATTTGTGGGGTTACAATGAAAACACATCTTAGTGTTACACCTATAATTTTTGCATACTATTTAACACTGCAAAATACATTAAAACATTGATAATATCATATTATCAAATTTTGTGTAATCAATTTCTTTTGCTGTTTCCATGCCATTGACTCCCCAAATGGAGCCACTGCATCCTTTACAGATAATGTCTATTATGCTTTGAGCTACGTGTTCTGGACTGAAAAATAATTATAAAATTATTATAACTATAAATTTATAACATTAACATTAAAACAAGAAAGCCCCATTGACTTGATGACTTATTTATAATTTTAGACCACTTTATTTAAACATTCTCACCGACTTGGCATGTAGACGCCGACACTTTTGACCCAAACAATCCAACATTACAAAAATTTATAATTTTAAAAAAACAATTTCAATGTTTACTGTCAAATTCAATTTGAATTTATCACGAAATGAAGGCTTCTACAGTTAAGTAATTATATTTAATTTAAGAAATTATGCTTACCTTTGTACGGGTTGTTCTAAAAGTTTCTGGTGAGCGTTTGAATTCACCAGTTCTGGCAAAACAGCCGGATTGACTATAATAGACGTTTGCGTTAAACCAGGGCATATAGTCAAAACTTTTACTTTTCTCAATTCATACATGTCTTCGTTTCCGTAACAACGACCCATAGCTATAATTGCAGCCTTTGTCATAGAATACAAAGGAGCTGTTGAAAATACAGGAAGTACTCCGGCCAAAGAAGCGGTGTTCAAAATAACTCCCTCTTCCCCGACGCGATACTTTGGAAGATAGGTACTGCTGGCTAAATTCGTACTGAAAGCAACGGACAACTAAAAGATTGGAAGGTTGTTAGAAACAGCACTTTTGGAAAAAGAGATACGAGCTTACTAAATTGGTTTTAATAGTGTTTTCAACGTTGAATTCATCAATAATGCCAGCGTTGTTGATAACAATGTCAAGTTGATTGAAGTGCTTAACTATTTTTTCGTACGCATCTAAAATATATAAAACTTAAATATATGCATACCATATACTTATATAATATAGTTCCCCGAAGAGTATTTATATAACAATTCGGCCTAAATTTTCGAACTTCCAAGTATTGATAGTTCTTAATTATTGTTCCCTGTCAACAACAGCCACGTTTTGATCACGTTGGATTGGTTTTCTTCACAGGGCGCGCAGCGGTTGTTGGAAAACTGCGTTCGAAACGTTACAAAATTGTTCTTGTGGGTTCTCGAAGATTTAAACTAATATAAATATATACATAAAGTACCTGTAATTTCTGACGGAACAGACATATCAGCTTTTATGAAAATAACATCGACTTTTCCAAATTCACGTTCTAATTCTTCCAAAAATTTCTTTGCTGAATCATCACTGATGTCTAATAAAGCCAAACCCTAGTAAATAATTTTAATTGCATTAACACTATAGGTATAATCATTTATTTATATTGCTTTATTTTACGTGATATTGTTATTTCATCAATTTAAGAAGAATTTTTCTTTTTCCGATGCATCCACAAAAATTCCACATGTGTATTTATAGTAGTCCACTACATATTCTGGTGGGCTCAGCGATTTCTTAATTTATCAAGAGCACATAACTAAATTAGATTGTATTACTCAATATACCAACGAACAATACTGATAAATTATCTTGAAAACCAGAAATATCCTGACTGGTAAACACAAACTTAGTAACACTTTAGTTGTACTTTTTTAATTTAACACCTCCCGCAAATTCTGCTTAATTAATACAAACTTACCTGTCAAATATTTCTGAAAGGGTTTTTAACAAACTTTTTTACAATCTTAACAGTAAACAACAATAAAACTTCACATTTTTGAGATATTTATCATTTCAACATTTACCTCATGTTAATTTATTTTAGCAATTTAATACATACATTATTACCTTAATATTGTGCCTCAATAGCTCTTTAGTGAAGCACCTCCCAATTCCACCAAGTGCACCAGAAATAAGAGCTACTTTACCTTCGATTGCGAACATATTGCAAGGAGATATTGCTATGAGTAGCCTTCAGTAATCGAGGTATATTTATAAATTTATAAGCTAAATATAAACAAAATAATAATCTATCAATAAAATGGAATGATTACCAATCAAGGCCAACACATAATGGTACATTCGTGTAAGTAGGACATATACATATTCATTACGTTATTTATTATCTGTTACAAATTATAATCACCATAATGCATTTAATACTTTTTTAAGTACGCAATGTTGATAAATAGTTATCTTTAAGTATGCAATTTCAAACTATTTAAACTATTTATAGAATATTATTTGTAATAAATTATAAACACATATGACTTGAAATATACTTTTTTAATTTTATAAAATTTTAAAAACACCAAAAACTAATGTTAATATTAAATAGAAAGTATTTCTTATTTATATTGTAGATATCTATTTTTTTAACTTCTCCGAACCATGCGGGAGATTGTAGATTAGTTTACCCACTATAAGGATTTCCATTTCTAATACGTAATGTTCGAATATTGGCTCTTCTAATTATTTTAGAAAAAGTTCAGATTAAAAAAAAAACTGTTTTAATAACTTTTCATGAAACGAGAAATAGAGAAAACTACAACAACTGTTTCATCAGGAAATAGGTGACTTTGGAATTGTTAAAATAAGCGTTGATCATGTTAATGTTTAAATTAAGATATAATTTAAGTAATATCACATTTAGACAATTCATTACATTCATTTAATTTAATTTATTAGTCCTTCGTAATAGGCGTATCAATAAACATTCTAATGACAGTAATATAAAAGTGAAACTTATTTTTTGTATTACTATAAACTAATTTCATTAATATCTTAACTAAATTAAATATAAGGTAAAATATTTTTTAACTTTCATATGTTAATATGCTTGAATCAAATTAGTTTCATGCTATTTACGATTCAAAAATATTCCAATATAATATTAAAAATAAATTAGTAATCAACATCAATTATTACTTTCATTACCTGTGATTTATGTACTTTCCATTAAAACCCTTTAAAAAACGAAACATTTAATTAATAAATATGCAACCAAACATACATAATTTTACCTTAATTAGATTTGGATTGCTTACAGTTATTGTGTAAAATAAGATTGATGTGCGTATATTTAATTGTAAAATTTGTGCGGCAGAAGACAACAGACACCTAAAAAACAAATTTCTTTTAGGTGTCTTTTATAATTACTATGTTATGAACTATATTAAAATATATTCTATGATATTTTTAAATATAATGCATTATTTTTTAATTAAGCCTGTAAAATAATAATAACTAAAAGAAGTTTTAATTCGTTTTTAAAACATTAAAAGCTATAGTATTGGTTATTTCCAATATTTGATGCAAGTGCTAAACATTTACGCTTTTCATATTACATATTTTAGTGGCAAATATACAATATTTCAATCAACGCTATATAAATACATTAATAATAATAATAATACGAAACATTACAGATTATATTATTTCATTCATTTTAGACCAAATATTTTCTGAGCAATTCCAAGAACGTATAAAATATTGCACATTTGTTTAATTATTCAAATTTATCGCCAAGAGTTATGACGTGAGAACATAAATGTCGCCAACTAAGTAAACTAAATATTTCACAACTATATATATTCAACAATTGCATTTTTAAAGAACATATAATTTGCACGTTGAATAAAATCTTTTATTTTTATATTTAACACGTATAAAATAATGGAATTAAGTTTAATAAATTGAATAGAACGCAATTTACAAATACGCTACAGTTGGTACCCGTTGAAGTGTGTGGCAAGATAGTATACCGAGTAGAAAATTTATTTTAATTTAGTAGTTAATGTGATATTCCTAAACCGAGAGACCCCTTGTATTATGTCTCTAACTGCACTATTTGCTACAATCAAAAATAATATACGATGTAAGTAAATCAACACCCTTTCATCACTCAACAGACATAACCTCCTCGCCCGTATTTTTTTTTACCGAAACTATCGCATTAATGTCCGTATACAATAAAACACAATTTTCTCCTCCATAAAAATGATTCAGTTTAATTGTGTAGAACGCGTTTCGCACGTTAACTAATTTAACCAATTTCAGTGAAAAGTTGGCAGCGGGTGTACAATTAGTGTCTGGATTTTGTTTGTTTAGCGATGCATTAGTTACGCCAGACGTGTCATGCACCTGTGTTTTATTGTGTATCATTTTCCAGCCTCGAAATATTAGAGTGTTAAAGTGATGGAGTCTACTGAGGAATTAGTCACACATATCCGCACCGCACTGACTGAGAAGAATATCCAAAACTTAAAATCACTGTGTGAAGAGCAGAAACACGAGGCATTAATCAAGAGTAATCCATATGATATAATCTCTGAAATAATCCAGTGTATCAATGAACAATTAGAACTGGAACATGCAGACTTTTTAAAAGAATGTGCTAGTATATTAAATAAGATTTTAGAAAAATGTGATCCTGAGGACGCTGTGCTAACTCTACATAAAGAAATATCCCATACTAATGATGATACAACATTTACACACTTATTAGAACCCTTAAAAAATGCTATAACTAATCTACCTGAAAAACGGTCAATGTTTATTGTTTGGTGCTTTAATGCAATACAATCATTTGTTGATGCTTTACCATTACCCGACAATCTAAATTTAGAAGAAACAGAAAGAATTTTAATGGATTCTGATTCTGATGTGCATCGAATTTCTACCATCTACTTAAGTATTAATGATTTTTGCCAGGGAATTAAATTAAATTCACATGCATTTTGTAAATTCCTATTGAATTTGTTAGGAAAGCCACTGGTGTTTTTAGACCTCCGGGTTGCTAATAAAACAAAAAGTAGAGGAAGAAGGGTAGCAGAATCTTTAATCGGCTTATTTGTGTCATTATCCAATCCGTTTAATTATTTAACATGGAGAAATAATAAAAAGTCTGTCGATGATGAGATTGAGATTAAATTATTAGGTCTCAGTAATTTATTTTACCTTATTATTTCAGAAAATGTGTGCATTGAATCGATTCCTAAAGTTTATGATCCAGTTTTTATATTTCAATCTGGATTACATTTTGTGGTGGAATTATTTGAACATAATCACCAATTTGTTACTGAGAAAGGTTTGATTTTGTCCGAATCTCTTATTAACTTGGTTAAGGGATCCACTCCATTGCAATACTTGTTATTAGATGATACTGTACACTGCAAATTCTGTAGCAGACTAAGCCAGATAATGATTTATAGCCCTTTAATAGAATATCGGCAGAAAGCTGTTAAAATCTTTACGAGGTATTTATTCTTGTTTGATAGCAGGGGTCGGTATTTATTAACTTACAACATTTTTAATACAACACAGCATAAATCCATACGTGGGCATTTAATTGCACAATACAAGGAAATGTTTGAATTGGAATATGCAAAATCTGCACTCGGTGAATACTTTAAAGGCACAAATCTATGTACCTTGGTGAAAATGTTTTGTTATTTGGAGAAACGAGAGGAGAGTGATTTACTTGAGCTGTATGATCAAATCGTATCTACACTTAATCTACTCAGATATATGATGATGCGTGATGTGCATAACTACTCGAAAATTCATGACTTGATTCCGAGTCTTGAGGAGGATTATTTGGGGCCGTTAAAGAAAGGTTTGATTTTAACAAAGGCGCATTACGACCTAAAAATTAAGGACACGAAGGAGGCCGCGGCAGGAAACAAGGTGGATGAAGATTCGAAGTTTTCGGTGACTGTAGGTGATAGTGATTTACCCAATATGACGTTTGAGGAGAAAATGAATGCACTTCAATCTTCGATGAATGCTTTTGATATTATAGAGTGCTTGCTTCAGCATGTGACGGAGATTATTGATCAAATTAAAATTAAAAATTAAGTTTGTATCTTATGTTTATGCAGAAATAAATTATATAAATGAATTTTTATTTAAGTTTTCTTTTCCTGTGAGAATATTAAGCAAATGTTTATACCATAAAAGAGTACTAAATAGTGAAAATTAGTTCTAAATTTATATCACATTAAAAGTATACAATAATTATAAGTACATAGATAAAGGTTTTTATATATTTTTTAAGGGGTTTTAATTTAAATGTTAATATTAATTGTGTTCAATTATTTTTTTTGTAGTAACATATAATATAATCAATGTTATGTCTGGAAAATAAATAAACAGAAAATATATTTTTTTATAATAGTTACCATAAAAGAAGTAATTGATCACACTTAAGTACTGATAAAGTAAATTATTTTTTACATATTTGACCTAATTATGCCACTTACTATGCAAATTTGTAAGTGGTGCTAACCATGTTTTATTGATGTTGAATATTTATGTACATACATACTTTAAATATGTAATACTTTGCGATATTTTTTTAATTTTTAAAATTTGTTTAGAACTTAGTGGCGAAAATTATACTACTATTTATTGTGTAAACACATAAACAAGATAATAATTACCTATAATATCGACCTTTGTAGGTCATTATCAAGTGTTGTCATAGTATTGTCCGTAATATATTAAACTTGTTTATATGTATTACAAGGTAAATTTTAATAGGTAATTAATTAAAAACACTTGGTTTGTTTCACTAGATTTTATATTCACTCAACTAGTTTCGCTTTTTACAGCATTTAAAAATTTAGTGAAACAAACCAAGTGTTTTTAATTAATTACCTATTATTCCACAATGTTTCACCACGAGGTAAATGAGAAAATCATTCATGAAATAAAAGGTAAATTTTACAACAAAAATTCGTTTTAATTGTAAATATAATGTTTTATATTTTTTGTTGACATTTTCTCTTCTATTTTTAAGAATTTAAACTACAACTTTTTTTAAATTACTCAATTGGTAAGATACTTGGTTTTTGTTTCATTGTTTAAAAAAAAAAGGGTTTCACGATGGGTTTAGTGAGAACTAATCCATCATATTAACTGTTTGATTAAAAACAGTTATAAAGTTTCCAACAACAGTGTTGTTACTGAAAATTAATAATCTTTTGGAAATTTATCATTGTATAGTGATTTATTAAAAATTGATAAGTTTATTTAACGCAAATAAAAATCTGTTAAGTTGGAACTAAAGTAAGTACAACATATTTGGAGTATTTTTTACATAAATAAAATATACAACGGCCAATTTACTAATTATAATAGAACAAAGAGACTTATGCCTATTTATATTATTTTATTGTTAATATGTCATTTGAATTTCAAAATAACAGACATAGCAATCTATTTGCAAAAAGGTTTCCTTGTCTATTTTTTATATGCTATTAAATTTAACAGAAACAAATTATTTAATATGACATCTTTTAAGAAAAAATAATATTATTTAATTCTTTCAATAGACGAGTGCCTAATAAACAATGCAAACTTTATTGAGTAAATTTCTTATTTCCTTAATAAATATATAATAAAATTACTTAATTCTATTCGTACATTTGTTACTTGATATAACTTTGGAACATTTTAAAATTATCAGTTTTTATGCATTGTTTAAATTAATAATTTTTACAGAGGTTATAATTATTACCTAACTACAAGAAGTTGATATGATATTTTGGGTGCTTCAATAACTATTGTACTAGTTATTATACTTTTTTAGGTTCGAGTGTTGTTCGGATAGCCAGACACAGTTCCACCCAAGCTGGACAGGAGAATGTTTCGAGTAAGGTGGAGGAAGACCACTATGAAGAAAATATTAGAAATAAAATTCTAGAAGCTTCTTTACCTTTTGTCAAAGATCTAGGATGGTCCAAAGAAGCCTTGAGCGCGGGTGCGGAGTCAGTGGGCTACCCTGGAATATCTCACGGCATGTTTACCAATGGCGGCGCTGACCTGATAATGTATTTTCATAAATCTTCAAATAAAAAACTTGTCGAATTTTTAAAACAGGTATTTATTACGATTTTTAATATATTACATAAAATTTTCAAAAATTTAATTGATAATATATATTACTTTTCTAGCAAAATTATGGATCATCAGATCACAAACTTCCCCCAGTACAATTTGTAGAATCGGCTTGTAAACATAGGTTAGAGATGGTAATACCATATAAATCTAAATGGCCACAAGCTGTTGCCATAATGTCTCTACCACCAAATATGCCAAGTGCTCTAGCGACTTTATTAACAATGGTTGATGACATTTGTTACCATGTTGGTGACAGATCTGTTGATGTAAGTATATTTACATAATGTATGAAATCTAAAGAAACTATAATTTAATATATGCTGAAATATTTTTGTTTATTAAAATGCTTGGTTTAGTCAAAATTAGCCGTAGAAAAATAAAAACGAACGAATTATAATTTAAAAGTTTTTATATAAGATATCAATACTTTTTAAAAAACATACAAATTACACCAATTGCTTTCCTGTGAACTAAAACCTTCTACTGATAGCTATCTATTTTCAAAACGTAACCATAGGAGATAGGAGTGTAAAAGACACTGTTATTGTCTACTGACAAGTTGTTGTAGATGTCAATTGTTAACTAACGGTTAACAAAGACATGTAACGATAGGCTGTATTAATTATACTAATATATTCAATATAAATAATGAAGTTGATATAACAAATATTGAAACAAACTTTGTAAAACCTTTATATCGACACTGTATCTTTATTTATTTTATTTTTTACTGTAAAGGTTATGAATAATTTAACATAAGCCATGTATATGTATTTATAATTACAGTTTAATTGGTATACACGTCGTATAGCACTAGCCGGCGTATACAAGGCCAGCGAATTGTACCTGATACAAGATACTTCGGCGGAACACGCTGACACCTGGAAATTTCTAAATCGAAGACTGACCGAGGCTTCACAGCTGCACGATATCATCCATAACTCTGAAATAATGGGACAAGGAGCCAAAGATACAGTCGCGGCCGTTTTTACAACGGTATGATGTCGACAATATATTATATATTTTGATACCTTTAAATAAATTGTAAATCCTAAAATGTTTGTTCTGTTGCAGGCAAGGAATATACTTGGTCTAAACAAAGCGACTTAGCAGTATTTTTTGTTATAATAGCTTTTTAAGATAAATGTTACATTAGGTCCAAAAAATTCTATGTAGTTTTATTCCATTTGTTACCATTGAAGATTTATTTGGGAAGAATAAAGTATTTTTATTTATATACAATATCCACAATTTCCTAGACAGATAAAAGTAACAAATTACTGTACCATCATCTTCTAAATAATACTGATGTTAAAATAGATTTAAGGAATTAATTAAATTTACAATGAACATAAAATAATGTACAGACAAAAAAAATGGTGCAGTTGTGATTTACATTGGGCAAAAAAAGAGAATCGATGATTGCACAGCCATAAAAAATTTAATTCCTCACTTTTCTTCTCTATTTTGTTATTTCACGTTTTTTCTTTCTTTACCTCTCTATAAGTTAAACTTTCCTCATCTTTTTTTTATCACGTCTTTCTCTTCGTTTGTTTCCACACTTTCATATCTCTTTTCCTCATTTTCTATATTCTTCTATCCCTCACTTTATTTTTTTAATCTTATATCATGTATAAACACCTAATTATATATAAAAACATTCTTAGAGTTTGTATTATCAAAATTCTAATACATATTTATTCCATTATCTTGCACTTTCTCTCTCTTCTACCTTTTCCTGTCTCTTATATGTCTATTGTCCTGCCTTTTTCCTTTTCCTCTCTCTTTCTTCCCTTTTCTCTATTTTTCTCTAACGTCTCACTTTCTTTATAATCTAATTTATATAGAATATTTTGGCCTTATATTCCAATGCCCAAAAAATACTATACATATTTTTTATATCCCTTTCATTATAACTAAAAGATTACCATTGTATTATTAAATCATTCTATTTTTATTTCAGATCATTTGAAATACATTCATTAATGTAAAGGAATTACATAATCTCCAGCGTGTTTATATGTAAGGTTTATTTATTTTAATATATTTATCACAAAATATCTACAATATACTTTCTTTAAACCTATACAAACCAGTAATAACAAATGAATAATATGCTTTATTTACAAGTAAACGTAAAATGTACATTCATATAAAAGTGGTACAAATGCAATGAATATATATATTCACACTAAATACTAACGAGATAAAATAATAATTTCAAACAGTTTCATACTAATAAACGTGTACAAAAACAAGTGGTTAAGCAATTATCAAATAACAGATATTGATAAAATATATAAAACTTCAATTAATATATATTCACAAAACTAATAGTGAAAAATTAACAAAAATCATTGTGAAATCTTAAAAGATTGTAGAACTCAAACTATATTCATTAATTTTTTCTTATTCATATGTAAAAAAACAATTTCTTGTAATTTTTTCATTTGTTCTTAGTATGGTGCCTGTATCTATATCTCTATTATAATTTGCAGTTATTCAAAATTAATTGAGTTCTACTTTACTGATGATATAAAAATACATTTTCTTCATACTAACAATGCCATTATTGTAATGTATCACACCTAATGTAGACTACAATATCTGTTTTCAACTACACAAGATTTATATAAAAATTATGTTAGGACATTTATTTTTGGCAATATTTATTCAAAAATATGTATCTTTCATCTAGTAATAATCTATTAGCACACTACGCATTTCTCGAGAAAATTATTTCAAAATTTGTTAGTCTGGATGGACCTGTTTTGTATTATTAATATATTTTGTTCAGAAATCTTATTTTTTTAAAATAAAAAGCATATAGAGCTTATCATGAATTACATTACATAAATTAATAGAATTTGTATCATTTCAGTAAAGCAGAAATAAAATATATAACAAAATAATTATCACCCATGAATATTTTCTACAATATAAACAAAAGCCTAAATGTGTTTTACTCTATCCGTACTTACAAACAACACAGCCAGAGCTAATCACTTACTAGTTTTTTCCCTGATTTAAATTTGTAGATAAAAGAAACTTTCTCTTAAATTGATAACTTTATAAATGCATAGTGTGCAATATTCATTCTATTACATGGATTTATTTGTGCGTTACCTTCTCACTTACAAATTACAAACATATAGTCCCCTACAATCGTACAAAACGTTTGAGTGAAATTCATTGAGCCAAAAATTCAAGAGAACTTACATTAAAATTATTGCACTAAATTCGTAGTAAATAAGAGTAGTAAAAAGTAATTCATAGAGAACAATCGAGCTGAAGTACAAATGCATTTGGTCATACTTTAATAATCGTCGATTTATGAACCATTTTTTTCTAAAATACAGTAACAAAACCATAATTTACAGATAATATGGTTGGTGATGGTCTCAACATGAAATGAATTTTACTTTAACTAATTTGTTAGAATAATTTACTTCATAAACACCAAACTAAATACCTACTGACTTATTTAACTTTAAATAGAAAAATCTTACTTTTATTTGCTATATCCAAAAGTATTTAGACCCAATTTTATTCATGAAGTACTTCAGCCTCGATCATTCAATGAAACTTATCTGCATCTAAACAATATTTGGCACCTTTAACTATTGCATAACAATTGTCACTGTAAACTTATTTACATCAACACTGAATAATAAATATTAAAAAAAAAAACGGAACCCAAACAAATCACAGGATATCAACATCAACCTCTAATACTGCCCTTGCTGCAAGTAATTCTTCAGTGTGGTCGGCAGGGGCAGTTTCTGAATATTATTTACGTTTATATACTGCCGAATTATAAACCTGCAAAGGTACTTCAACGAGCGTACCTCTGTGAGCCTCGACACTGGCTTTGAGAGTCGTACAGGAAAAGAGGGATCCGCCGGATTCCTCGATTTTGAGTAACTGAACACCTGCTCCTTGGAAATATCGATGGCAGCATCGATTAATTCAGCCACACTTCTTTTCGTTAAGTGGTCACCCATCGAGTAGGCTCCCCGGTTATAGTCGATGTGAGAGTGCAGTGTTTGTCCATAACTGCGGAAGCTCAAGGTGAAAATGTGTCGTTCAGAACTGGAGTCGCGGACTAGAAACGATCCATCTGGTTCACCGACGAGACGACTTTCTGCTTCTCTTTTCGTTATGGGTCCCCAGAACCAGCCATACTTGGCTAGGTTAAAATGTTCCTTTCCTAAACTCTTATTGCTGTTTAATGAGCTTCTCGTTGGTGAAAGTTCATACTGGAAAATAATAAAATGCATTTTTTAATCAAGCAAAAATTAAATTTTAATCATCATTCTGAACACAAAACAGAGTGTGGTAAGTAAATAGATGCAATAAAATACTATGCATATATTTAAATTTAACAAATTAATAATTAAGTTAGTCTCATTAAATAAAAATCTTACTTGATTTAACTCATCCAAATCTATATACTGTGCATTCTTATCATCTGATTCATCGTCCAAACCATCTGTAACTATATTCCTCGGTGGTGGTATAGGAACTTTTTCCTCACCAACCCTTGGTGTAACATCCGGGGGCTGCTGTGTAAATGCCACCTGTGAAGGTAACTGTTCCTCTATAGCATTTACCTTCTGCTTCGACTTACATACCCCTAACTTATTTCCCTTGAGCTTTTTCTTTAAACTTCTGAAAATATTTTCCTTTCTGTTCCTATTGGATAAATCACTCACAGAGCAGGGCTCTTCCACACACCCACAGTTTGTTAAGCACAGGGAATTACAAGAGCTACTCTTGTTATCCCACGAAAATCTTTTTGTAATCTTCGAGAGGCTTCTGTAAATAGTGTTCGTTTTCGCTGGCTTTTTGTCTGGTTCCATTTTATCTCCCGCACATTGCACCTTTCTAAAATTGAGGAAAAATCGGGACGTAGTGTTTTGACATTTGCGTGACATTCGATGAATCTTTAACTCATCGCCACTTGATCTGACACATTACGGTTATTTATAAATTAGTATTTTGAATATACTTTGTGTTTTACTAGTACAATTCGATTCATGGTATTTTTTAATGAATGTATAAAAATTGTTTAAGACGTTGACATGTGAAAAATAGATGGCGTTCGTAAAAAGTAACAAATAATAATAGTAATATTTTTTATATTATTGCTTATCTTGATAATACTAATATTTTTAAGGCATGTGAATAAAATAATATGAATAATAATTCTATAATAAATAATAGTAATTATTTTCTTAAATTCAGTATTACCAACTTGACGCAAAGTAAACAAAACCGGAACGTGATTGACAGTTGAACCGAGTTGAACTGTCACTGCGGAGTCGGAGTAAGAATTGGAACGTATAAATAGTTATGTGAAAGAGTGCACCCTTCACAGGACGATTGTTATTTTATGTTTTTGTTGCGTTGCTGGCCCCATTTCCCCGTGCCCGTTGCCCTCGCCTGAAGATGTGATTGGCCTCAGAAAATGGAGACTAGAGCGTTCGAACTTTTGCGAAGCGGCGATTGGGTGAGGGCCGCGGAAACCTTCAACGAGTTGCTGTCCCTTAAAGACCTCACCAGGCAGCAAGTGCTCTCCTGCTTGTTGGCTAGGTCCGAGTGCTTCCTGGAACTCGAACAATATGAGGCAGTCATAGCTGATTGCCGACGGATCATCATGTACCTCGATGAGACCAACGAGGAGATGATTGGTTCCACGGCGAGGAAGAGGCTGATCAGGGCACTCTTCTCATTAAGGAGATACTCTGGTAAGGAAGAGTTTCATGTAGGGTATCCCAGTTGATGTGTTCACAAAGTAAACAGAAAGGTTTGTTGTTTACAACAAATAGTCAATTTCTTTTTTTGACGATTAAATTAATATTTTAGTGAATTAATTATCAATGTTAAAACTAGTAATATCATGGCTTTTAGTGAAGAATTATCAATTTAGTTTTAAAATGTTTTTAAATTATTCAGAAATTAAAAAATAACAGTTTTTTTATATAGTAAACAATGCAGACAAATGTGATATACCTAGTATTACTCACTTAATATTTACAAGGTAAATATTGTTAATGCACGTTTTAAAATATCATCATTATTTTAAACTCAACAAAAAAGCAAATCTAATGCATGTTTTAAAATGTAATTATTTTAAATTCGCCAATATATTATTCTTGTCCAATACAATTTGATATTTGCTCATCAAATCCAATAAGACTTGTAAGAAACCAGGTAGTTGTTTCAATAAGTGATTTGTTTCACAGTCTTTGTATTTTTAATTTATAGTTATTTTTTTACACCCATGTAAAGGGCTTTAATATATTTTATTAGTAAATTATACTGTTTATTATATGGCCCAGTTTAGTATTTTTTATTCACACTACATCAAATTATAATTATACAGGGTAAATTAAAACATTAAATATGCAAAATAGTGTGATGTTATGAGCTATAAAAAACATAATCATAAAATTTAAATATTTTAAAAATAAACTCAAGAAAGAAAGCTGTAGAGGAAACTTTTCAGATATTTTTTTAACAAATTATAAATAGAGAGAGAAAACATCATAGTATTACAAATATAAATATAATAATTATTGTTTTTCTTCTTTCTCCTCTGGCTATCGACAATAATAAATATTATACCAGAATGTTTCTATTTATATAATAGTTATCTTAGAAACTAGTGTAAAAAGGAAACACACAAACTTTTTAACTAGCTTCTTTTTTTTTACTTTAAGCAGCCTTTCAAATCTTCAACTCAACACTGAAATATTTATCATCTTAACATCCAAAAGTCCATTGTTTCAAATATAATCTTAAAAATTCTAAATACCTCATCATCATGAATGAAATATTATAAAGTATTTTATCTTGTAATATCTTTGAATTCTTAAATGCAATGATTTCACAATCTTAACCTTGTTTAAAAAGTAAAAAATGTTTAAATTAATTTCGAAGCACACAGAAAAAATATAGAATTATGTTTTATGTAGTTATATAATATTTAGCCCTACAATTGTGCATATAATTATTAGAACCTGAAAATAATCTACTGAAAAATAGCAATTTAAAAAAAAAACCTAACAAATTCTTACTAATAAATCTAATTTTATATATTTAAGTGTGGGAACAAATTTAAATTAAAAGATCTCATAGGTGTTCACACTTCGATATTTCAATTTTTGTTTGAAAACATATGGCTGGTGTGACGATTGCATTGTTTATGTTGTATATTATAAGTGAGCATATTGAGAGGGGTACTCTCACTCGATTTTCCTTCAACTTTTTCCTTCAGTAGAAATTTCTTTAAGAGGTGTACGTGTTTGAATGACAATTTTTGACCTCAGAGGCTGAGCTGGTTACTCAGGAATGGGTGTCTCTGAAAAATGGTCCCAATCATCAGGAGGCTACAAAGATTCTGGAGAGGCTTCATAAGGCGCTTCAGAGTAATGGCAGCAACACACCTCTGCCACCTGAATATGACCCGAGTCCTCTGCACGTCGATCCTGCTTGTATGAACGGAATTCATTCCGATAAACAGGTTAGTAATTAAAAATTGTAATTATCTTGCACACAAGCAATTATGTTTCTACGATTATTTATTGTGCTAATGCCTGGAAAGTAAGTCAAGGTGTTGAAATTAACTTTCTACTCGACTATCATTATCTTGAGTCAACTTGGAACATCATTGTAAGTTTATTAGGATGTAAAAGGTAAATATATGTTGTTTCTTGTCCATATGCTGTGTTTTTTATGTGGGTTTAAACTTGTAAATCATTTGTATATTTTTCCTTAAATGTTTTACAACTTCTTCTGTATTTACAAGAAATGATGTTATTTTTATTTTAATACATGTTTAATTTCAGATACATCTACAGAATTAACAATATTTAATATTATTTTAACACATATAATCACAGTTGTTTTTTTTCATGGTTCAGCGTAATCTTTAATTGGGTATATTGTCTGGCTTGACAGAGTTTTCTCCCTCTATGAGCAAAAGTGTATCAAGCAAGAGTGTTGTCTTCCAATATATTTGTTTGGTTGACCTAGAAATACAGTTTTAAAAGTACTTAGTGTTAATCTGAGAAATTATTTATGGTTCCTATCTCTTGAAACAACCTGGAAGTAAACCTTTCCTGAATTTTGGTTTATATGCATAAGTGAAAGGTGTAGTTATTGACCTTACTTTTTCAGATATACATAAATAGTAAATGTTTCCTATAAAATGTCCATTTACTAATTATCCAGGAATAGAAAGAATTTGTTTTTGTGGCGTTTGCTACTGACACTGATAGCCTCACTAACATCGTTTTCGAAAAATTATGGACCAATGACGCAGCCGGCCCAAAATCCGCACCAAACAGTAACTTTTTTGCATTACTATCTGGCAAACCTCATGTGGGTTGGTGTCATTCCACATACGGCAATTGTCCTTGTCAACAAAAACGATGATTATTGGCCAAATTTAGGGTCCTCTTCAAATGCTCTGAAACCCAGTCAGCGAACAAATGGCGTTATCTATGAGCCAGTTGGATCTTCTATAGGTGCAGGTCCAAGCCCCGACGCAAATTTTGCCAAATTGATGTCTACAAAAGGTCGAGTTCTTCACCGTGTTTGTCCTACGTGTCACTACTTTTCATTTAGACGTGCTGCTCAAGCATGTAACTTAACTTTATGATTTGGCATCGGTTTCTGAATAGTAAACAGCAGGATGGACAGACGTCTCCTAAACAACATGGCTCTCACAAGATGTCAACAATGAATTGTAGAATAATAAAGGAAATGAAAGTTCTGCAATAAGCAGTTAGCTAATAGAACACAGCCGATATCTCTCCATTAGAGTAATGGGACAATCAATTGAAATTATGGAACAAGCTTATACTTAAGTAGATGATGCAGTTAGGAATTCAAGGGCCTGTTAAAGCAGGGGTTTGTGATATCTACTTAGAAGACATCAGCTATAAAGATTTTATTAGGATAGCAAGGGAGAGAAGTACCTTGGCTTAGTATTTGGGCTAACAAGTATCAAAATACCCAAAGTAGAAATGCCAGTCAGAATAAGTAATTTGTTTTTATAATTAACAAAAAGATATACAAATAATCTTAGAACGAGAAACTTAAACTAATTCGGGATACTGTATGATATAGGTGACATAAATGCTTGATAGAAAGGAGTAATAAGAGTACTCACAAATAATAGTTTTGATATCAAAAAAACAATATATCTTCAAAGTATATTGGTAAAAAAAGTACCTGGAGATAAACGTGCAATTAGATTTGCTTGGCCATCTAGAGTCTTTATTTTACATGGGTTATCTGATGTACATCCTACACCAAAAGCTGGAAGAGTAAATGATTAAATAAATACTTAAGTGGCTTATCAATGGCCCTGGAGGTTTGCATTTATCACAACTGATATTATGCTTACAGGATTCTTCTTTACTTTAATTAACCGAATGATTTGCATACACAGAAATCATTCCAATTTTTCAAGTCTAGCAATTAGATTGTGTCTTAAGTCCTTTTTATGAAATTATTATTGTTAAGCTGATTATTTTTGTATTTAAATGACCTTAGTCATCTGTTCAGTGTAGAAAACGTGTTAGTGTTAGGTTTCGGAATGATATATCTGTTTCAATGGTATATTAATTAATGTAACTTTATCTTTATTTAAACTTTATCAAACATGGTTAAATATATACAAATAAAATAACGAGACATTCACAATATGGAAGGAATAAAAAACATAGGGAATTAATGTTTTTTTTTCTAAACCCTCAAATACAATGATTAAATGAAAACAAATCAACCAAAGCTACTTTAGGCTTAAAAATCCTGATGTATAAAAGTCATAGTACTTTTCCTGTGGTGATAAAATTTAGATTAGAAAAAACTGCTTTGCTCACCTTTTCTAGCTAGAACTATTGCTGTACAATTAAACACTTGATAATGACCTGCAAAGGTCGAAACTATAGTTGCGTCAAAAATTGATAGTAGATTGTAAACTTTGTTTATATTATACAATTAATAGTGGTATAAAAACGTCGAAATTATTTTCATTTACCCTTTTAAAATGAACTATCACATAGTAACGGTCGTCACCATTATTTTAATTTTAATGAGTGTAAATTATTTTGTATACTACAAAATGTACTAGTGAGTAATTTCAAAAAGATGCAATCAGTTTGCATATCTCCATAATAAGCATATGACTAATACAAATGACTGAAATATTTCGTACATTAATGCATATTTGTATCTTTTTTAATAACCAAATATTTTGTCACAATTTTGTTATACTCCGCTTTGTTAATAACATTTTTGAAAGGTTTTTACCACCATCTCCCTGTATATCTACACCTGAATTTAAAGACTAAATATTAAAAGGAATAGAGAAATATTTTATATAATAATCATAAATAATGTAATTTGTTATAATCAGTAATTTTTGAATATAGGACTAATATTGTTTAATAATAATTATTTAGTAATAATTAGCTATGATCATTACATTATTGTTCAATTTGAATTGAAAATATAATTTTGTGCTGATTATTTGTAACATCTTATCTAAATCTTTACAGATATTCTCGTGTTCCTATTGCGGAATAGCATTCAGGGACAAAGTAGAGTTGCGCGGACACTGTCAGACAGAGGCGCACCAGCAAGTGATCATGTCAGATGAAGGAAGGGACTGGAATTGGAGAGCGCCCCCTAGGGGCTTCAGCACAGAGACTTACACCCTCTGCGAAGATTGGACAGATGCAGGAGTGTGTCGATATGGTATCCAATGTGTGGAGGCTCACGGTCCTGATGAACTGAACGAGTGGAAGGAGAGATTTGAATACAGACGGATGAAGCTGAAAAGAGCTTATGACACAGAATTATATGGTAAATATCAAAATAATTATAATAATAATATATACATGATAATTTTGATCATATGTTGTTAAAACCTTATTAATTAGTTTAATAAGATTTTGTTAAACCTATGTTAGGTTAAGAAGGAAGGTCAATTTTTTATTAGATAATTTATACGGTTTTTTAAAAATAAAAAAGTAGTAATTACTTAGTAAGTAACAAACCAAGTGATTTTTAGTTTAGTTAGTTAAAATATGTTCCACCACAGTTTAAATTAATTTTTTATAAGTTTATTGTTTCACGATGAAATAAGATAAATGTATAGTATATTTTCACAACATTTAACAAATATACAAAATAGAATTTTGACTGATTATTCTGGGCCAGACCATGAATGTGTATTATTTATTATAGGTAAATCATATACAGAGGAACTAATAGACAAACTCATCCAAACAACCTCTCCTGACAAAGTAATGCGCGAACAGATACCTGATGTAGAACTAAGTTGTTCGAATAAACTGGCGACATCGGTGTCAACGAAAAGCAGTCAACAAGAGTGGACTTTCTCACTGCTATCTCCCAGACAATTGAGGGCCGTTGCTCTTCTGCAGGACACGCATCGGAACTACTTCAGGATTGCACATATAAACGTCGAGACTGAAACGGGACACTACAGCATGGAAATAGGCAACCATCAGGAGTGGACGCTTAAGGTTGATCACAGTGACCCGGGTGCTGTGCATCGATACACAGTCACAATAGAGTTTATGACTGATATTTATGGGACTTTTAGGCAAAGTGTAATATTCGATTTCGGAGGGGATCCAGTACTTGTGAAACATCTGTCAGTAGATATAATTCCTCCCACAGATATTGATAAGATCAATGAGATCAGGAGAGAGGTGGTCTTGTCTTGTAGTGAAAGGTAACATTTATTTTCATTACTTTTATATTATATTTTTTAGCGTTGCGCATCTTATTGTATAGAACATGTAAAATAACATTTATTATATTTTTTATTTATGTTTCATTAAACGCATAGCATAGGTAATTGATACTAGTAAAAATTTCAAATTGGTTTACATAGGTTTTTACTATTCATAAAAATAACTTTTTATGCTTTTTTATCCAAATTCTTAGTCATAATGCCATAATATATAAATCTCTTTCTTTAATCAGTTTGTAAGGATTTATATTTTACTTCCATAACATTATTTTTATGTAATAATTATTACGTGTTTTTGACGAAAACACATTTTTTTTACAGATGGAATCATATAAACTGCGAGATTGTAACGTTTTCATCACCGTTAACATCACTCATCCCTTCTTATGGTAACACCGAATCCGATTGGGCTAGGCATTTATCTGCCGCGTATCCGTGCCCCCACGCCGACACATTCGTGCTATCGCAGGCCACAATTATGGAAAAGCGCCTGACCAAGAATAACTATCGTGCTAGAATGCACGAATTGCTCTGCGTGGAAGAAATGGCGCGTTTCGAGCGTATAGCCAAGTTCAACGTCTCGGCTAAACTGAGAATCACTCAAAGCTATTTACTAGCACCAAACAGTACAGCTAGCAGCACTGCCAAGTATTCTAGTTCAGGAGAATTATTCGCCTTAATGCATTTAGGTAATCCAGTTTACAACTATAAATTTATATAAACTGTTTTTTACTTACTCATAAATTTTGTAGGTAAAGACTTATCTGAAGATACATCTGCTGGTCGTCTTATCCTGACCAATTGCACTACAATTCTGCTAGCTCCAGAAACTTTAAACAAAGATATGCCATCAAAAGTGTATGAATCTCTAATAGAAGACAAGGGCAAAAGCATGATTTATCTACGATTATCTGCTGCAACTGTTTCAAGTCTTAATCTCGTCAATGAAATGGAGATAAAGTGTATAGTCCAGTTTCAGTTGAACAGAATACCCTACTGTGAATGGCATTATGCTATTGATAAAATACCAGATTTTAAAATTATCTTCCCAGAAACATACTTGGAACCGAACATTCCTTGGACTCCAGGTCGGCAATGGTCTGATACCCTGGATAGTAGACTTAATTTGAAGCAGAAGGAAGCCGTTGTGGCCATCACGACTCCGTTATATGTCCATCTTCCTCCTATACTGATTATTGGTCCATTTGGGACTGGAAAGACTTTTACTTTAGCACAAGCTATTAAACAGTTGGTGTTGCAGCCAGAGAATAGAATTTTAATATGTACACAGAGTAACAGTGCAGCTGATTTGTATATAAAAGATTATCTTCACCCGTTTGTCGAGGGTGGAAATGAGGATGCACGACCGTTACGAATTTATTATCACAAAAGATGGGTTGCAACAGTTAACCAAATTGTTCAAAAGGTAACTATAATATATATAAATTCATTATATGTAATATGTTTTAATTTTAGTACTGCATGATTGAAACCAACGGAAACGCGAGGAATTTTCGTTTGCCAACCATTGAGGATATCGTTAAACACAGGATAGTAGTAGTAACTTTATCAATTTCTATGTACCTGTCAACCATCGATTTACCTAGAGGATTCTTTAGCCACATCTTCCTAGATGAAGCTGCTCAGGCAATGGAATGCGAGGCCATTATGCCCCTAGCACTAGCCAATCAAAATACACGAATCGTCCTTGCCGGTGATCACATGCAGCTCAGTCCCGAGTTATTCTCGCAATTCGCGAAAGACCGAAATTTGCACGTGAGTCTTTTAGAACGGTTGTACGACCACTATCCGACCACATTTCCTTGCAAAATTTTGTTGTCGGAAAACTACAGAGCGCACGAAGCCATTATACAGTTTACTTCGGAATCGTTTTACGATCAGAAATTGATTTCCAGCGGGAAACAGCCACGGCATAAAATTTTTTATCCGCTAACCTTTTTTACAACCCGAGGAGAGGATGTACAGGATTTGAATTCAACAGCCTTTTATAATAATTCAGAAGTTTACGAGATCGTGGAGCGGGTACAGGAATTGAAAAAATGCTGGCCGACCTCTTGGGGGAAATTCGATGATCAATCCATAGGGGTAATGACTCCGTATTCGGATCAAGTTGTTAGGATCAGATCTGAATTTAAAAAACGAAGAATGTACGGAATTTCCGTTGAAAGAGTGTTAAATGTGCAAGGTAAACAGTTCAGGGCAATTTTCTTGTCAACAGTAAGGACACGCAGGACTTGCACACCTTCCAAAACCGGTGAAGATGCTGATTTTGGGTTTCTCTCGAATTCTAAGTTGCTAAACACTGCCATAACTAGAGCGCAAAGTTTAGTGGCTGTTGTAGGTGATCCAATCGCTTTGTGTTCAGTTGGCAGATGTAGTAAGGTGTGGGAGAGGTTTATACAAATTTGTGAGGAAAATAAAAGTTTATTTGGAATTACCTGGATGTCATTGCGAAATCAGTTGGATGGAATGGAACTCAAGAAAACATACACACTTAATCCGCTAGCTCCAGAATTTGTTCCAAGAAAATACCAGCATGAAATCCATTTGAAAAATGGTAACAACATATTGCCCCAAGTTATTGGTGCTAATATAAATTACCCCCCACCTCCACCACTTATTAGGTTTGCCACAACCGTACCTCCATTTCCAAGCCCTTCAAATATTGAACACAAACTGAAATTAGCTCCACGTGTAGTTCCTATTTATAATCAAGTCTCCCCTCCAGTTTTTCCTCTAAGACATCCGCTGCCTCCCTGGCAGGTTAATTTACCCCCTAGAAATTTTATAAAAGAACAACCTCCATCACCAATGATCCCTTCTATCATCCCTGTTTTTAAACAACCTCAACCTCCTCCCCCTCCTCCCCAAATTCAGGTTTTGCAGAATAACCTGTTACGTAAGCCCGAGGAAAAAAATCTCATTCAATTTTTGAATAACGTCCATTTTCCCGAAGCACCCAAGGAACACAATCCTTGCAGTTTAAATGATTACATTAATCTCTTACCACCAAATTCATCATTAGCCGACATGCTAATGCAACCATACGATCAGCAAGAACGTTGGTACTACCATTTACTAGAAACAAAAGGCATAGAAGCTGCAAAGAAATTCGAATTTTTAATACACACCACCACAAAAAAAGAACCCGACAAGGCCATCTTTAACCGCCCAGCAAGCACCTCTTACATACAACAAAGCATACCCAACCTAAATTATTATAACAAACCCTTAAACCAGCTGAACTTCAACCAACCAGTTTATTTGAAAGATTTCGAACCTAAAATGAACGGCACATCGGAACCTCCCTCCCTTCCACTTTACAAACGCCAGCCAGAAACCGACCCTTTGTCCTACTCGCAGCAACAATCCATGCAGCAGATGCAGCTGCACCAGGAACGTCAGCAGCGGCAACAGCAGTGGCAACAACAAATCAACGCCGACTTCGCTAACCTGAGCCTGCACAACGGTGAGTCCGTCGATGATATCTTTCAGAGGTACAACGACAGCTTTAGTTATGCGAGTGTGGTTCGGGCGCAGAACAAAGTGTTCGAAGAGCCGGGCGTCAGTCTGAATTTGCTGAACAATGTCGGGTGTGAGAATAACGTGAACGGTGGCCCAAGGCTGTACCAACACTTTTAAAAACACTGTACAAATCGTTCCCTCTAAACTAAGCTGCATGCATTTAAACAGTTGTATGTACGATGTTGATCATCTATATGTATCACCTAGAATATTTTTTAGGTTTAAAATATTGTTTCTTTTTTGTACCATATATATTGTAAAAAATATTTAAATAATATAAATTTTTAAGTATATTTTATTTATTAATTACTATATTTACCTTTATTTTTAAATACAGAATTTTTAAGTCATTTTTATAAGTAATACATGTGTATATTATTTTTTTTATAATTTACTGTGCTTAAATTTGTTGAAGATATCTGTCTTAAATTGTTTTAGGACTTTAGGTATTGGGCAGAGGGTTACTAAAACTATATTTAATTGTTATATACATATATATTTATACTAGTTATAAGTAGAATTAGGCAATGCCAATACTTTTTTACTAATCTGATTGGAGCTACTTATCTAGGATTTTGAAGATATAGTGTCTTAGTCTTCTGAATATAGGTAAGTCCACTTTTAATAAGTTGATATTTATTTAATTGAGGTTGAATAATCCAGAAGAGAATTTTTATGGATTTAAAAAGTATAAATATATGTAGAGGTTTTCACTTTGTGATTCATATTATAATAAGTTATAAATTAAATAACACAAAATTAAACTTTTTATATCACACACTTTATTATTATATTAATGACTATAGTTTAAACAACAAAGTTTAATTTTGTGTTATTTAAAGTTTAAATATTGTTTGGACTACTGCTATAATATTATTTGTTTAATGCAAATTGGTATAATAAATTATTCCACCTGTCATTTTATCAAGACAATTTTGAAACGGGCATTTCAAAATCATCTATTTATTATTAGTATTTTCCACTAGTTGAAGTATGTACAATTTATAAATATCCCTTGTAATCATAAAAGTTATGAATTCAAGCTTTGCTATCACCTCCGATGTTCTAATGTGGACAATAAAATTTCTGCTTGTTCTTTAATAGTAGCCCAAGCGTACTCTATATCAGCATCCGTGGCTTTTTCAGCAACTACCCAAAATCTGATAATGTACTTTTCTTTAACCATTGAAGATGTCATGTGGATTTTTCCTGTGGCATTACACATAGCTAATAAACTTTTATTAATTGAATCAGGTCCTATTATTCTAAAGCAAACTAAGCCTAAATTAACATTGTTAACAACTTCAAATCTGTTATCACATTTTACTAAACTAGCAAAATATTTCGCTAATCTGATATGGTTTCTAATGTAAGCTTGTAAACCGGAAATTCCGTATTTTTTAATAACAAACCAGAATTTCAAAGAGCGGAATCTTCGACTTAGTGCGACACCCCAGTGCCGGTAATCAATGCATTCACTTGAGTTAGGGTGTTGTAGATATAGAGGTTCAACTTTCAATGGTTCAGTTAAACTGGTCCGTTCTTTAACCCATAAACACGAACAGTCGAAGTTAACAAGGAGCCAATTATTAGGGTTTGTGTTGAATGAATCTGCGTATTCAATACCTGCCATTAGGGGTTTTAATTCGGGACATATAAAAGCGTTGCCGGCATAAACTGCATCTACATGTAGCCACACTGAAGCTTTGGATTTGCAAATTGGACCAATTTCTAAGAGTTTATCAAAAGAGGTACATTCTATTGAGCCGAGGGTCGTGGATACGAAGAAAGGAAAATACCCCATGGCTTCGTCGACTTCCATGGCTTCTTTTAAAGTCGTTCCACGCAAACTGCAGTCGTCGTCGACGTCGAGAATGCGTAATTTTATTAGGAGGATCATGGCACCTTTTTCCACGTAAGAATGGGATTGTTTGGAGCAGTAGGCGACCAATTTAGGAAAGATTTCGCTGTCATCGAGGTGCGGACTTATTTTTTTCAAATGCGCGATGGCTCGGTTTCTGGCTGCTGCCATGGCGACAAAAATGCATTCGCTGCCCGATGACTGAATTACACCTCCACCGCGACTGTTTTTGCTTGAGGTGATAAAGCCGTCTGGTAGTCCAATGGCTTTACCAAACCAGTCCATTACTACGATTTCAAGTTCGGTACTAGCCGGACATGTAGCCTGGAAGAAAAATCATTTTTAAACATACGAATTTATTGTGAGCCACAATTGTAATTAAACAAATAAAAGCCAGAATAGTTAATAGTAATTAATGTATGAGAGGGAACAGTCTTAAACTCATGCGAAACGCAAAAGGTAAAATTTCGAAAAATTTGTAGATTCAAATAAAATATCTAATAGCAATGTGAAAAACTTTAAACACGTGGTATGAAATGACAAAAGGTATATTTATAATGAAATTGAATATGCCGGATTAACACAGACTGATAAGAATGAAATATGTAATAAATTCTATACTTGGAAAATTGCTGAGGCCTTCAAATTGCAAATACTTGGCAACAAAGGAATGAGAAAAATATTAAAATTTGATAAATACGCAAATATTTGTGAGATTTAATGCTCTGTTATTCATGTAGAATTAATTAAATAATTATTAATGTAATTGCTGTGTGTACAATTAATACTAAAAACAGAGAAAATGTATATCTCGGTGACAAACACGAATTTGTATATTAAAGTTGTAAATAACTAAGATTTTCAAAATGTGTGTTTATTGTAAACTTTCATTCACCTGAAGAAGCAATAAATTTGCGAAACAATTGTAGTGAAAATAAACACACATTTTGAAAATCTTAGTTATTTACAACTTTAATATACAAATGAATATGGATTTTCAACATCTCAACGCCTTATCTATCAACCAAGACAAACACGAAGATAAAACTTTATTGAAAGAATATTTAAAGATAGAAATTTGTTCTTGATTTACGTGAAGATTTATTTTATACACTTGGAAAATGAAAACACTACACTTTCTTCACAATTTGATTTTATTTTGCTAGATGTACATTTCTTATGCTTATGATAAGCTATTGGTAATGAGTACATAGTACTTGAAATGTACATCTAGCAAAATAAAATCAAATTGTGAAGAAAGTGTAGTGTTTTCATTTTCCAAGTGTATAATATTTAAAGAATTTGTATGAGAGTGTGGGACTGTAATATCTTAATTATTAATGTTCCTATTGATATAGTAAAAATTTATATATTTTTAAGATAAAGGGATGATTTATTTTCGATATAACTGATAGTAGAATTTATAGAGTTTTGGTCAGTAACGTTAAGATCAATTAAGAAAGAACAATAAGCTACAGATTACAATTTTAAAATCAAATAATAATATGTTTTTATTTTATTAGTATAATTTTAGATTAAAACTATTGAACACAAGCACTAAAAATTATCCCCGTCAGCATATTTTGTTTTACTCTATTAATTAAGTGAGTTGGTTTTATTAAAACTGGAAGACAGCTAATTCTAGAAATATTTGAATTTAAAATAACACAGTTGATTATATTTAAGCTGAAAAGCTCATTAATATATTAATTACAAGTTTATATACTTTTAATGCACGTTTTTTGGTGAAAGTCAAATGCATGATTATTATTTTTAGATTATATTATCATAGTCGTAATGATTTCTACATTTGATTGTTTTTATTGCAAATTATGGGTTGTGTCATTTGTGTAATATTGAAATTTATATTTACCCAAGAAAATCCATAACACGCAATAGCACTAGTAAGCATATCCCCCAAGATTGAAGGAAACGAATTGCCTGAAGGGAAGTAAGCATGAAACCTGGAATGCTGCCAGTGCGTCAACCCCGGTATGATCTTCTCATCGACATCCTTCATGACATCCTTCCACTCTTCAGGATCCTGAGGTGGGTCCTCCGGGAGCAGTTCCTTGAGGTATCCCGGTTTCACGTTAGGGGTTACACTTCGTGAATCGATGTTCTTCAAGTACTCGCAAATGTAATCGATCATCTCCTTTCCGTTCGTCCTGAATTCTTCGAGATCCATCTTAAGTGTATATTATAAAAACAGTAAATACCTTCTGTTTAATGTAAGATTTTACTTTATGTGAACACGGCACACGCGATAATGGTTACCAGTCGTAGTCGGTGTTATTATATAGAATCCCCACTCATTCATGTGATTGTCGATAATCCTTAACGACTATTATATTTTTTCTCTTCCTATTGGTCTGGACTGATATTGGTACGCACATAAATTGGCTTTATCAAACGCAGGAAAACCGTGAGGGAGGAACTTAATTGCGTTGCAATGTTAATTACGTTAATCAATTTGAGTTTTTCTTTCTCATTTTATTATTTTAAATTGCTTAAATTACATTAAAATTTTGAATGTTGAAATGTCTTCTTCCTAATTACTTCTATAATTATTTCGTCATTAATTGCTTTATGCCAAAGCTAGTTTTCACTAGAATAATTCGTTTTTAATGAATTACCTCATGTCTTCTAAGAAGTATTATAATGAAGCTAATTAAATTTGAAATTAGCTATCTGAAAGTAATTGATAGTACCATCAAAATCTTAATTAGAAATTTAATGTGCCAAATCTCTAAATAATTTGTCTTATATTTTTGTCTACTTATCTATTATTGTATTAATTGTTGTAAGTACATTAGACAAGCGTAGGAAAACGATACACAGAACATTGATTTAATTGCTGATTAATGATATTTTTTCTTCAGTTATTGATTTTATTTAATATATCTACTTTAGTAATTATATTGATAAATATTTATTTTGTATGTAAATAAAAATTAATTGGTTAACACTGGAGGCGTTTACTTCGTCATACATTAAAAAATAAATTAAATACTTATCAATAAAAATACTAACACATATAGGTTCACACTAACATAGAAGATATAAAATATGTAACACTGTTATATGTGTTTTTTATTGATTTTAATTTCTGCTTTAAGGTCCTTATCAACCATTATATTTTTTGGATAATAATGTGTATCAGTTAATTTGTAGATGCTACATTTATAAATATTATAAATTGTATTCTTAGCATTGTCTCAATTAAATAAATATTAAATTAAACTAAAATGATGATGCGATCATCATATACTTTATTAATTTCCCCAAAACTAATACTAACTAATAATTTTCTACACAAAGTTATCCCTTATTTTAATTTCTTCAAATCTAATATTTTAAAAACATTGAATCCAAGTGACAAATGAGGCGATTGTCAAAGTTTTAATACGAATGATTGTATTTAAAATATATTGAAGACAATAATTACACTATTGTTATTTCTACTTATACAGGCCATTATCAAGTGATTTTTTTAAATTAAATCTTTAGTACAAAAGGTTTTACTTACGAAATGAACATCTGGAACATCCTTGAAATATTCTTTTCGTTTTTTTTAAATATTTATGTAGAAAATTTTAAAGGATCAACAAATAAAACACCAAATAAGTGAATAACACTCTAGATATTTTTGCATCACTAATGTTTTCAGCTAATACATTGAGCTTATTGATTATTTAACTTATTAAAATATAAATGTGTAAATTAAGAAATAAACTAAATTTTAATTTATTAATTCAAAACTTTTGATTTATTAAATTAATCAAGACTATATTCAAATAACACATCAAATTAAATAAGTATATGTGGTTGCCTATAACTAACATATTTATAATTTTAAATGTAAAAAATATATATATTTTTGCTCATGATACAAATTTCTTTTTATAAATTACCAATAACAAACGTAATATTATTTTAACGTTTTTTATACAATTACTATTAAATTAAGAAATTTTCAATACCAATATTTTTACTATTCATAGTTGGTATCCTGAGTGTCAAAATATCAGCTGTTTATATTTATGTTTTTGTGTAATCTTCGTAAGGAATCAACTTATAATAAGAATTTTTGTCGTGTTTGTTATTGTGTGGAAGTGTTTATGTTTGTTTCGTCATGGATAAACTAACATTAATATCTGGGACGCTTTTCATGGCAGCTGATGTCTTTGCCATTGTTAGTTTAGCAATGCCCGATTGGATTATTACCGATGTTGGGGGTAATTATTACCTATTTTTATAATTCATAATTAAACGACTGTTGTTTAATGTTTTATTATTAAGAATATATAAGATGTCTATATTCATTGTTTGTATTAAATGGTAATAAGCGAATTCAAGGTTTTACTTAATAATAATTTTTTGTTATGCAGGTAAGTTCAATACTTTGTATTTATTACTCTCTGAACGATGATAATAATGATGATATAGAGATGTAATGGCTTGATGAATTGAAATAATTTATTGCTTGGTTTTCGGAAAAATAAACTGGGTATTATTTTGGTATTCTCTATAGTGATCTGGGAAATAGTTAAATGGGCAAAGTAGTGGAGTTTTATGAGCTGAATTGAATGACCCTCTTGATGGTAACTAGATTAATATGTAAAAATTGTAAGGATGTAATTTTTAAATTGTAGCCACCGATGAATTAACTTCTCACTAAACCCGTGGTGAAACATATCTCCTTGAGAATGACATATAGTTGAAACTAGTCGGAGTAAAATAAAATAAAAAGTGAAACAATACCGTATGTTTTAATAGAATTGTAGCCACCTTTAAAATAATTGTGTTATATGAAAGTAATATTAAAAAAATCTGAAATATTTTTAGTATTTAGTTTAAAATTTTTCTATAACTTTACATTTACACTAAAAATTTATCTTTCAAAGCAATCAACAAAAATCGATTGAAAAAAAAACTTAATTTACCATTTTTGTTAAATTTGACAGAAATAAATACATACAAATTTATATTTATAACACGGAAATTACTTTTGTATAATTTGTTACCTATCGAGGTATTAGCCAGGGAAGTATTTGTTTGTTTTGTCGTCTTAGTAAGAGTCATTGTTGTAGATTTGCCAAATGTTTTCGTATTTTTAAATTAATAGTTAAAATGTTCTATCAACATTGAAGTTGAAAACAGTTGATTGAAATAGCTAATATATTAATATGGTTAAATATAAGAGTACTTGAGCATTTTGACTAGTGTATATTTCTGACCTGCCTATCTACATACACTATGCATTAACCTAGCTCCTACTTAATCGCTTGAATTCGTGCGTACTTCTGACCAAGGTCAATGTATAACTTATTGGGGTAGGTCAAGAGTACGATAGGCCATTGAAGTGTTTATTGTTACAGGTCAAGAGTACGCTTATATGTTACTATTTATATATTTTATTATCTTTGGTTTAATTTCTTGAAAATTAGATATATAACAGACTAATTTAAACAAAAACGTACATCAAATATTGGCCGAAAGGAGCACCGGTGGAGTTCACAATCATAAATTATGTTAATAATTAATAGTGAGAAAAATAAGTTTTCTTTATGAGCATTTCTGCACTTATGTTTTACATTTATACATATATATAAATTATGTTCTTTCACTCTGACCCTTCCTTCGCCATGATATTGAGGGAGCAGGTTCCCTCTTCGACATCTAGAATTTTATATGCACGGTGAGTTTTTTTTAGATGTTCTCTATGAGGATCTCGGAAACTATAAGAGATGAAAAACACTTAAATGGGGAAAGAAGTGAATATTTACGAGACGAATAAAATTCCACTTTCAAAGTTTTCTAAAAAGTCAAGGGTAACTAGATATTTTGAAAAAACACTTTTTCAAAATATCTAATTAAACACGACTACTTTGTGAAATTGTTAAAAAAACAATCGATAAATCAGTTGAATATTGATGGGAAAAAAAAGTTGATGAATGAAAATAATTTAATGTCATTTCAGAGAGTAATTAAAATAGTACAAAATGAGTAATTCTCACTCGATAAAAACATATGAATGTTTAAGAGTGGCACTGGAAGTGGATGTTTAGTCGATGTGGTCTTTTGTTTTTCCCAATGTTTCTTAAATATGAACATATTACAAAATTTTTCAAATAAAAGTTATAGACAATAAAAACTTAACCAACTTTTATTACCAGCAAAACTTAATTTTCTATGTAAATACAGCGTGGGTAGATGACCACAATTCCACCCTCCAATTATAAATAATTTAACTACTAAATAATAAAGCTAATTTATAAAAAAAATACTTTTGAATAAATACCAAAAATTATCTTTAAGTTCAATCTTTGTTTCTATTTTATGAACATTAAATTAAAATAATTATTTTAACTATTTAAATTTATATTATATCATGAATAATCAACAGTTGCTCGTTTCTATTTAAATTATTCAATAAGGGTCAAAATAATTATTATTTTAGGGTAGGATAATAGAATAAAAGTTAAGAAATATTTATTTTATTTGACATAGATTTATTGCCTTAAATAGAAATATTAAAATAGAATACACCAATAATAAATTACTACAGACTAAAATAAAATTGGTAAATCTTACACATTCCCACGTCGTCACTTTCTAACAAATTAACACGTCCATCAACATAATAAAAAAAAAACTTTACATCATACACGAAAATAGATAGTTGGAAATTAATTGCACGCGGTGTGTGTTTTAGAGGATTCCCACATAAAAACTAACACTAATAGTATAAATAAATCACAATTAGAGAGTAGTATAATACTGATGCGCAAATGACTCATCAATTCAGGAACTGTATTTAAATGCGTTGAACCCGAGGGCATTTCGGCTCTTCGCGTATGCTGAAGTCGCTAAAGTCTTTCGTAAAGACCTCATCGTCTAGCGAGTTTTTGTTGGTGTTAATGATTTCGTCTATAATGCTGTCGATTGATGGGCTATTAATATCGTCCACACTGTCATCATTTGGTGGTGTGTCAGTTTCATCGTCTGGAATGAGGATCGGTGTGGCACCATCGTGTAAATTCGATTTGCTTTTGGAACGTTTGTAAATATCCCTCGAAACGCTCCTCGTGAAAGAAAAACGTCTTGATTTCTGTCTGGTTAAAGGTGGCCTTACTATCACCTCCGGTGTTAGTGGTTTTTCTAACGAGGCCAATAAATCTTCCGCGCATTCTTTAATGATACTCCAGTCGTGCTCTATATCGGCATCTGTGGCGTTTTCAGCAACCACGCAAAATCTGATAATGTACTTTTCTCTAACCATTGAAGGTATCATATGGATTTTTCCAGAGGCGTTTAGCGTGGCCAATAAACTTCTATTAACTGAGTCAGGTCCTTTCAATCTAAAGCAAACTAATCCCAACTTCACATCATTAACCACCTCGAATCTATTATCATATCTCACTAAACTAGCGAAATATTTCGCTAATCTGATGTGATTTCTAATATAAGCTTGCAAACCGGAGATTCCGTACTTTCTAATAACGAACCAGAGCTTTAAAGAGCGGAATCTTCGGCTTAGCGGGATTCCCCAGTGGCGGTAATCAATGGCTTCATCAGAGTTAGCGTGTTGTAGATAAAGGGGGTCTACAATTAAAGCGCTGGTTAATCTGATCCTGTCTTTAACCCATAAACACGAACAGTCGAAATTAACGAGGAGCCACTTGTTAGGGTTTGTGTTGAATGAATCTGCGTATTCAATACCTGCCATTAGGGGTTTTAACTCGGGGCATATGAAAGCGTTACCGGCGTAAGCACCATCTACATGTAGCCACGTTGAAGTTTTAGATTTACAAATCGGGCCGATTTCTAAGAGGTTATCGAAAGCGGTGCATGCCGTTGAACCAAGAGTGGTGGATACGAAGAAGGGGAAATACCCCATGGCCTCGTCGGCCTCCATGGCTTCTTTTAAAGTCTTTCCGCGCAAACTGCAGTCCTCGTCGACGTCGAGGATGCGTAATTTCACTAGGAGGATCATGGCGGCCTTTTCGACGCAAGAATGGGACTCTTTGGAACAGTAGGCGACCAGTTTGGGAAGGAAGGCGCTGTCGTCGAGGTGCGGACTTGTTTTCTTCAAGTGCACGATGGCCTGGTTTCTGGCTGCAAGCATCGAGACCAAAACGCATTCGCTGGCCGATGATTGAATCACGCCTCCGCCTCGACTGTTTTTGCTCGAGGTGATGAAGTCGTCTGGTAGTCCGATGGCTTTACCGAACCAATCCATTACTATTGTTTCTAGTTCCGTGCATGCTGGACTTGCAGCCTGTAACAAAAAAATAAATTGTTAATAATAAATTTTATATCAAAAAATTTAATGGAGCAATACTTTGAAATAGGACACACGAATACAGGAAGGATAATAATAATAAAAATGGAGTGAAGAAAAATAATGGGGTTGCAGTTTTGGAAAGTAATGCAGATTTAAAATCATGCGAAATAAAAACGAAGTGAAAGCTTCCATAATTACCTACATAATTTAGAGTTATTTCTAGAAAAAAATATGTGGTTGGTGTATTTAATCGTAATTAAATAGAAATGTTGAAATAAAAAAAATGGGTATCTGTTCCACTAAGATCAATAATTTAATTAGTATAATTAATATAGTTAAGAAAATTGGGAGTGTTTTCATGTTTTCAAGTATGTATCTATGATTTGATTATTGTTTTAAAATTTCCTTTTATTTAGTAAACTAGGTAAAAATAAGTAAAGTTCAAACCCAAAACATGTAAATGTTGTGATCACTAAAGTGAAATATTTAAAAAAAAATTAAATAAGTTAATAAAAATTTCTTGCTTCAATTCAATTAGTAATATTGTAGTATTAAACTAATTATATGTTTAATAGATGTAATGCAGCCATGTTGATACGAAGTTAGGAAAATATACAAATATCAGATGTATTACATAGGAACCAGACGCACATTACAAATTTCATATGTTTATGCAATGTCATTTATGTTTACCAATTAATCATGCTGAAATACACAACAATGGTTAATTATGAGAACAATATTTTTTTTTATTTACTGTATACAAACATATAATTGTATTAATAATATAGTACAAAACTTTTATAATACATTTTTATTAATGTGTTTAGAAAAAAACTTCTCAACGAAATTCGTATTGGACGTTACAATGCATCATTATTTATTAATCAGTTTGCAGTTTTCTATTCGTATTATTGGACTCATTGATGACTTTGACATTTTAATACGATTCAAATATCGATGAAAATTTGGCAGTACTCCAGAGCCTTTCGATTGTCATTGGAGTTTCGTCAATTCTTATAAAATCATGATGGTTGATATAAAACGATCAATGAATCCTGCTGAAGCTAATTATAGTGAGCCATGTGGTTTTTCAAGTAAATAATAGTGTTATGCCGTGGGAATATTTTCGGAGTAATTTTAGACCGGAGTCATTTATGGAGGGTATAAATCTCGGCGATGTAAAAGTTATTTGTTTTTCCTATGATGTAGCAAATCTGGTAAATAATTTGGTTTGATTGGAAATTACGTATATAAGCACACACAGGTATTTTTAGATAAGAAATAAAATACAAATAAAAAGATGAATATATCCTTGCCAAAAAATAATAAATATGAAAAAATTGACGCTTGTGCTGAATTAAATTTTCCAGATATATCAGGAATAAATAGTGATGAACACTGTATTCATCTGCCTGATGAAGCCACTGTGTGGTGAAACATGTTGCAGTGTTCAACAATAAATGTGAAACCCTTTCAACGGAGTTGTTTTATTTTAATGCCTTTTTATTATCCCAATAGAAAAGATTTTGATTAACAAATATTTAAAAACATAAATTGGGTATACTCTGGTCACTGCCTGGTCACTATTTCATCTTTTGATTATGTCGGCCTATCTCAATTAATCATGTATTATTCTAGTCTACTCTTAACTTGTTCCAATACATTTTCCATTGACCTATTGTATCGTTTAAATTAACTAATGATTGAGAAATATGAAACGTTTAATAATTATACAATATTTAGTATTATTAAGACTTCAAAATAAATCACGTTTTTATAGTTTTAATTAATAAGAATCATTATTGCAGATTTACGAAACATATAATGTTAAGTATAATATTTTTAAATTATTTGTGTTTTTGTTTGCATTGTATAAATTTCTCTGTTTTATACAAAAAATAGCATAGCCAAAACAATGTTTCGTTACATATTTTTTTAAAACTTAAACTTGCATTGTCAGCTTTAGATTTGCCACTTCAAAAGACCATCCCACTCATTGTCCACGGGTTATTGTAGGTGGTGAAGTTAACTAATATACGTTATTAGTCTTACATTATTTAATAATAGACTGTATTTCGAGACGCAAAAATGTGATAGGTATTTTTAATGTTGTTCTTGGCACCGATAATTAAACTACAGACGGTGCGTTAACTGTAGATTCACATAAACAAATCTGCAATATCTCTTTTTGCTTAGTCTTAATAATAATTTCTGATTTTATTTTTGCCATAAAAATAATTTAAAACAAATTAATTATATACGAATACATTTGGTGCATGAACATACATGCTTAACCATCGATTACAATATTACCAACTATTGTCTAAACGTTGCACTAGCTTCCAAATGGGTGGTTAACCATCGAAATTAAAGGGATCTGTCAACAGCGACAATTATAACAATAATAATGTAAACATTAATTATTATTCCACGCTGATGAGATCCAAAATGAATCAAAACCGGTCCGTGGCTATTGTTGACAGGAAATAATAATTATTGTATACATGCTTCAAACCATCAGCTTAGTGTAATCGAAGACAGGGTAACAGAAATTCAATGTTTTTATAAACAAATTTGATGAAGAAGGATACACGGTGACTTTGTTTTACCACTTTATATAAAAGTATATAAAATCATCATCATATTTAAGATATACCACAAAATAAACGCCTTTACAATTAAACATTTAATGAACAAATTAGTTGATCATTCAATGACTTAAGGATTTTATTTCAGATAATACACTTTGTTTGTTAAATCAATTTACAATGTATATGCTGTTTTTTTCTGTTTACTATTAAATATATCTGTAACGGATTTTCCAAACGCGAAATGAAAAATTGTGTTTATCTGGACGCAATTTGCTCGCGCTGTTTGAGTAATTTATATAATTCGCGGCGCGGCTTTTCGATAAAGACCGAATTAGTCACTCCACGGATATTATTATTATTATTTTTTCCGAATGCTCGGAATGGCTAAAGGGGAAAAACAAACAAAACACGTAGGTTTTAATCACTCGCGCCAAGAAAATTCCTCAGATAAAGCACGAACGCGTTTTGTAGCTTCATTTGTGATGACTGAAATATGTACGATTTGACAAGATTATTTTCGAACATACTTTAGATACTTGTTGTAAATTGTTTTCGAAATAATCGATTGTTTTCTAGATGTGTAATATAATTGCAACAAGATGGAGCGATATAGAGACATGCTACTTAGCCTAAGAAACAATTGTCTATTAAAATGATTAAAATATGTACGATTTGACAAGATTATAGTCTAACGTACTTTAGTTACTCTTGTAAATTGTTTTGGAAGTAATCGATCGCTTTTTAGATATGTAATATAATTGCAACAACATGGAGCGACATAGTGACATGATACTCAGCCTAAGAAACAATTGTCTATACAATTCGAATTATTCGTGCGTTATCATTACTTGATTAAACACGTGTAGTGGGTCTAATATTATTCTAAGCTGTTTTAATTAATATTGATAAGTACTATCATTGGATCGTGGAATGAAAAAAAAATATTTCTGTTTTGATAAATGTTCAATTGTTTTTTGTTTCTATTCTATTTATAATTCTGCTGGGTTTTCCAGTAATTTTTACTTATTTTTAATAAAACTTCTAATATCTTTACGCAAATATTAAAATATTTTAACAGTGTTTACAAATTTAAAATGTTTTAATTTTTTAAATAAAATTTAATAGATTTTTTTATAAAATTTCACAATTAGAAAATATTTTTAGCTCTTCTTAACAGTTTTTCATTTTTTTGTGTCATGTAATTTTTCATCTGTTTTTGTTTTGTAAGTAATTTATTTTATGTTTTTTTGCACATTTTTAGGTGAGGAATTGAAAAAATATTTTAAAAACTTTGTTTTGCCATTGTATATTCAACAAATTGTCACTATAGTATCGACAACAAATTGGACATTATCAAACTTTCTCAAGTCACGATTTTTAAATATACAGTGGGGCGAAACAAAGTTTTTAAAGTGTTTTGTCAAATTATTATTTTTAGTTTCAAGTTTAAATTTCTTACCAAATACAATTTCCTTTTAATTTAATTATTTTCGTTACCGATATTTCTGTTTGTTTTTTGACAAATGTGTTAAGTAAATCTCGAAAAGTTTTGTTTCATTCTGTTGAATTTGTACAGAAATAGAAAAATATCGATAGCTAATGGAAGAAGCAAGAAGAGAAGAAGCATAGTAATTGTCCTAATATCAGATGTAACTCTATCTTCCAATAAAGATGTTTACCTCTCTAGAAAAATATCAAGTTTATACTTTCAACAATAAAATTATTATTATTATTAATGACATATTAGATTAACAATTATTAATATCGGACTGTGATTATTCTCTAGTTTATATGTAGATATTTGTTTTAAAATCGTTTTTTTATGTAAAGAGAAAGTAATTTATTTGATGATGTCAATAGACAAATTTGTGGTAATAAATTTGAATTTGTTGAAAGAAAGCGGAATAAATTACGCAAACTAAAAACACTAATGTGAAAATTTTGAAAATCCTTGATACTCTTTAAAAATTCATAGTTATTGCCGATATAATTATATTTCTAAATATAATTGATATAAAAGAAAACTTAATTAAATCAATTATTATAGAAGAAAAATTAAAACCAAAATACGGATTATTAATTATTATATCATTTTCAGGTTTTATTGATGTATTTTAAATACAATTCACGGGAAAATCAGACACACTTCAATCAACTACCTAGTAATGGTTGCCACCATTATCTTCATAATTATAATGATATTAATATACGTGTTAAATATTGTAGATATTGTTACATCAAATATTTTTGCAGGATCAATCAGGTTTTGTTATTTTATGTTTTTAGCTGTTATCAGTGTTTTCCAACACAGTTATATCAATGATGATGTCAAAAATATATATTACTTCAGGGTGGAGACATTCTTAACTTCAGTTAGAAGGTAACGCATATTGAACCATTTGATCAAGTGGTCAAAATTTTTGCAAATATTCACCAATTTGTTTGATTAACTTTATCAATTCTAAGATAAAAAAGACCTTAAAAGGTCCTTTATGTGGTTATAGAAAAATTAACTAAGACTGCAAATTTCAATAAGGATCATTATTGTAGATTTACGAAATATTTTGTATTTTAAATTATTAATTATTTTTATTATTTAAATTGAATAAAATCTAACATCTAAATTATTTATATGTTATGTTTGAACTTTAATATATTTACGTAATCAACTGGGATAAATAAAATCATTATGCTAATAGACTTGCATTTGAGTTGACAGGCTGTTGTGTTTTTCTTGCCAAAAATCACTTAAAGCAATCAACATAACAATTTGTTAAAATTTAGAAAAACTGTGTTAACAGCTATTGCTATTAATTCTAAATATTTTTGTCCATTCCCAAAGTAGTGCAGTATTATTTAATTAATAATAAGTGCTTGATTTTCAACTTTTTGTTTAACTCACTAAAATTGTTTGGCTGTGGCTTCTTCAGTTGAAGAATTAAATATGAATTTTCAACTAAATGCCTCGTCAATCAGTTCATTAACTCATTATTATTATGTTTTAATTAAAGTAATTCCAACTTGTCTTCAGTTCGGTTAATTTAATCTCATAAAAAGTTTTTTTTTTCCAAATTTGACATTTATTGAATTGACGAGGCCGATATATGATGAAACTCCATTTCAATTTGTTATGTTAATTAGACATTTAATAAAATATTTAATTGTCAGTGTAATTGATTAATTAAAAATTATATTTACCCAAGAAAATCCGATACATCCGATAGCGTCGGAGAGCATATCCCCTAAAATCGAAGGGAACGAGTTGCCCGAAGGGAAGTAAGCGTGGAACCTGGGATGCTGCCAGTGCGTCACCCCCGGCATGATCTTCCCATCTACATCCTTCATGATATCCTGCCACTCTTCGGGCTCCTGAGGTGCGTCCTCCGGGAGCAGTTCCTTGAGGTACCCCGGTTCCACGTTGGGAGTCACCCGGCGCGTTTCGATGTTCCCCAGGTACTCGCAAATGTAGTCGATCATCTCCTTCCCGTGCGTCCTGAATTCCTCGAGATCCATTTTTATTTCTGTGTGTACTTTAACAACAATCACTGTCTTTAATGTGTTAGGATTTCACTAAGCGCGGTTTTCAACGTGTGAAGTGTTACCACGGCGCGGACGTGCGTTTCTTTGTGGTTTCCAATCGCAGCCGGTGCCAATATATAAGGATCCCCACTTAACGCGGAATATCCCGTCCGTTTGCATTGTTTCGTGCTTAACGAGCATTGTATGTATTTTTTTTTCTCTTCCCATTCAGATGGGCTGAAACTGGTCCGGATACAAGTGGTAGGTAGTTTTTTCAGGCGCAGGGAATCCCGCGAGGGAAGGGCGCGCGGTGACGTTAATTGAGTCGCCGACGTTAATTATTTTCTTGAAACGGTATGAATATCCAGACAGAATGAACTTAGCGATTAATTTTCTCATGTTCTATCATACAATTGCGATGGCCTTAATTTTCACTAAGACGGTGGTAATTGGTCTTACTTAAGATCCTTACCATTCAACTTAGTGATTAAAAGTATTTGAGGATACCATAAAAAATAATAATGTAACACTATCTGTTAATTTTAAATTATTATTATTTAGTCTGTGTTTTAGTCTACTTAACATTGTATTATTTTGTGCATAATCTACGTGACATGACACAATGAAGAGAAATTCATTCAATAAAGAAAATGGTGGCGACCGTTACTACGTGATAATCCATACTTACACTAAATTGAAAAATTCACTATTTTTGGTTAAAACATAATCTATTTTTTATTTCAGTGTAGAAATTCATTCATTATTATTATTATTTCCGACGAATTTTTTTCTTGCCATCGAAAACTATCAAATTTTGTAACTATGTGATGTATTTTAAACTTACAAAAATGTCCTAGAAAATGTAAGCAATCCTAGAATTCGAAAAAGCTACACATATCTTGAATATTCATATTGTGTTGATAGTGCTTGATAAGAGCATCTAAAAATAGAAACAGCTACTGGCTAAGTTTCAGAATTAATATAAATAAAAATATTCGTTTCATCAAGAGTGCACTGAACAAAGTATCCTAGCATAATAAAAATATTATTTTGATGAATCAAAAATAAAGAATCAAAACATATTTTGAAAAGACTAAACCTTTCCCTCTTTGAAAGGCCTTAAAGCGATTGCTTTCTGAGAACGTATCTAAATTATTCAGTGCCATGGAAATCGCAACACCTAGAAGGGGTAGGATTTTTTGACCAAACTTAGCACAAACGTTTAACTTTTAAAAGAGAGGAATTGAACAATATCATTCAATCTACAACAATGAGCCTTAATAAGACTACAAAACAAATCATATATTGAAATAATCAGAGAAGTAGTTGTTTCAATAAATGGTTTTGTAGTCTTAGTAAGACTCATTGTTGTAGATTTACGAAACGTTTACATGTTTTTTTTAATTATTTGGTAATGAATTATTTAACAGGTCATTCAGTTTTTTCTTCCAATTTTAATTAAGTTTAATTATGCCTAGAGTGCGCCAGTGTATAAATTACCGCCAATTAAGCGAATTCGATAGAAGTCGTATCGATGATTTGCGCGAAGGGTGTTTTTAGTTTAAAGAAATTGCTAATCGTCTTAATCGAAGACCCTTCGAACGGTTAACCGTAGAATCAAAAGTTACAGCTTGCAATCATATCGAAAATCGATAGCAACAATGGGAGTTGTGTAGGTTGCGACTGCACTGGAACCTATTGGTGTTTAGTGATTAATCAAAATTCAGTTTAGGGGTGTATAATAGCTATATGAGGGTCAGACGAACACGTGGAAAACGTCGCAACATAAAATTTTCTGTTGATGACTCCATACCACAATCCTTAAAGTTTGATGCACAGGCTTCAGCATCGAGCATTAGGGATTTTAGTATGGAAGTAGGATATAGTTTATTATAATTTTTTTAAACTTATTTTTTTGTCAAAAATATCAAATGAAAAATTCTCGCGTTTTTTGTTTTTTATTCAAAAACCACATAAACAATTTTTGGTAGTTATTGTGAATGAAATGTGGATTTAGATGAACAGGAGTGCTTAGACTATGAACTCATTAAAAAAGCAAGCTTGCGCCGTTGGCGTTCTCCAATTATGTATTTAAATTCTCAAGTTCAGGTTGATTATATTATATATCCTTTTCATAATAAATAAAATTATATATTCATTTTAAAAACTAAAAACAATATAAATGTATTTTAACATGAAATTTGCAGTTACATTTGCTTCTATAAAAAATTAAACGTTTCATAATCAATTTCAACTGCCACTCACAGAAAGTGAACTAGAGTCTCAGGTATTTTAAGGCATTAGTCTGTATTTTTGAATGGACTATATCAAAAGCTCATTTGATGTCAATGAACAGAACCACCACTTCTAATATTTTTTAACAACACTACAGAAGGTTGATTTCTTTAAATAAATTTAAGATACCATTTCGAATATATCTATCACAGTATTTACAAGAAACAACGCTAGCTTTTTGACATAAAGGCCCTTGGGTATAAATACCACAGTAACTTTCTTCTATTTTAGAGGCGCTCCTCAGAATGTAATGAAGAAATCCTAATGTTTAATGGAGGCTAAATAAAGAGTGTACTAGTTTTTGAAGAATACTAGTCATGTACGAGTATGGATGGGTAAATTTCAGCAACCTCTGGACACTCGGGAAGATAAAGTATTGAACTTCCAAGCAAATTTTGAACCCTGTAAATATTCTAATAGCTGCGTCTTCTTTAAAGAAAATTTGGATGTTATAAAGGATCTTGAAAAATTAAATTCCAATCGACTCTGAGAAATTATCAGAAAACCTGCCTATATTTTTGGGATTTCGAATAAGACCGTTTCAGCCTTGTGGCTCTAGTTTGTCACTTAATTTGTTCATAAAATATTCTAAGACATATTAATTAATTTCTATACAGATTAATAAATACTACATGGACTAAAATGGCAGTGAAAAAATGATTTTTTAATGAAAAATGTGATTTATTATATTTTTTTGACATAGGCATGAGCCATTTAGTCACAACATATGTGTTTTATACCTCAATATAATCTATATTTAGAGTAATGCACTTAGTGTAATGGTCCGATAACATTTTGTTGCCGATCCTATAATAGAATAAATAATACAATAAATAAACTTGAAATAAAAAAAAAAAACTAACACTTTCTTCACAAACAATTTTTATTTGAGCTACGTACATTTCGATCACAAAGTGACCATTATTTATAAATACAACAAATACCTATTGTTGCCAAGTTGATCTCCTTATTCGAGTAAAATCTTCGACCAGAGTCACTCTTCAATTGGGGGAAAAGGATCTGGATAATACGAGAGAGAATACCAATTCATAGGCCAATTTCTACAATTTATCATCTGCCGTATCTCGATTCTAATGAGCTGGAGCATTGTCTTAGTAAAAAAATACCAAATGACGATATGAGTGTAGTTGGGCACTCTGTATCTTCATTCTTCAATACATGCGATGTCATTGCTGAAACCTATATTTTTTTAAACATGTTTCAATTGAATAACATTTCCAACAATAGAGTTTTTCTTGATTTAATTTTTAGCACTACTGCTAAAATAATAACGGGTTAATAACAATTATTGCAGTCCCGGGTGGCGTTGGAATTAAAAATGTGGGTCGATTCTTACATGTGCCAAATAAATGAACTGACATTTTAATTGTCAAACATAATTTAAATGTAAATAATGTAATGTAAAGTAATTAGAATATGTATACTCAAGAACAGAAAATATTCTTATTAGATACTTATTTTCGCAACGGCTGTCGTTTGGAAAGCGGATGTCGAAGGTTCTCCTTCTATAGTGATTCTTGCGTTTTGTACAAAATTTTCATTTCTTACACTAGGTCTGCCTGCACCCTTTCTGTGCTGCACCGATCCTGTATCGCGAAATCATAGCACAATAGCTCTCACATCACGAGAAAACGTAATGTTGTTAATAATTACATGCGGAAATCTTGTATGAAATTCTTGCGAGCGACGTTAGTTCCATTCTCCATTTTCCAATAATTCAATGCATCATTTTGCCTATGATATTGATGTTAAAGTTTCAATGAAACAACGCAATTTAACCATCAATGGAAAAATTTACGACTACAGAAAAGGCTACTGCTATTAAAATGCTCTTGGTGGTGTGGATCAGGATTTGGTTTTTGTAAATAAAAATCTGGATAGTGCTCTTGAAATAAAATATTATCAGAGCTAATTGAAATGTATTTTCCCTAAATGGTTTAACAGTAAACTTATAAGTTTAACTAAAGAAAAAGATACGGGCACATTAATTATATAAACAATCTGGCAATATTAACGATCATGAGAATCATCCTTAAGTATATCTCTTTTTTAAACGTTTATTGATGGAATCGAAGAATTTTTTGAAATTTGTCAATGTAATGAAAAATTCATTTGGTATTACCGCAACTATGTGTCAGGAAGACAACGGACATGATATAGCTAACGCTTTAGCATCATTTATTCTCGTTTTCTTATTGTTTAAATGTGACTAGTATCCTTAATTTTTATAAGGTTAATTCTTTCTCATGTTTATACAGGGTGAGTTTTTTTCGATGTTCTCTATGGGGATCTCAGAAACTACAAGAGATAGAGAAACGGTTAAATGGGGAAAGAAGTGTAGATTTGCGAGACGAATAAAATTCCACTTTCAAAGTTTTCAAAAAAGTCAAGGGTAACTAGATATTTTGAAAAAAGTAAAAAGTGTCAATTTTTTCAAATCAATATATCTCGGTTATTATAACAGATAGACAAAAACTGTAAAGGACAAAGTTTTAGATAATTTTATGTAGATTAATAAAAAATAATCAGAAAATTTTTATCACCATCATTTTCCGAGATATGATGCAAATTTACATTTTTTTAAATGGAAACCATAGTTGGCTATGGCCTCATTCAAAAGGTAATTTTTTTCTCTTTAATCCAATATGACATACGACATAGTTATTTCTAAAAATAAGTGAGTTATAGTCATTTTAAATTTTATTATAAATAAAAAATGAGTAGCCATGAAAAAGATGAAAGTAAAACAATTGCAGTTGTTTATAATAGTAGCAATATTGTAATTATTAGTTCTACGAAGTTAAATAAAAATGAAAAACCAGCATAAGAATAATAATTTTGTAATTATCAAATGGCCTTCTGTATGTGGTATAAACCCATTTGTCAAGAGGATAATACGTTTCTTACAAAAATATTATGAACAGATGAATCGCAATTCACTAATTGTGGTATTTTTAATCGCCACAATGAACATAGATGAACTTAAGAGAATCCACGAGAAGTTTCACAGAGAAAACTACAAATTAAATTTGGGTTTAATCCATGGTGTGTTTGGATTAATAATTCTCGGTCCATATACTTTTGAAAGCTCACTAAGTGAAACTGATTACTTTCAATTTCTTCAGAAAACATTTGAAGATACGCTCGATTGTTTAAATTTATCATTACAAGCAAGATTAAAATGGTTCCAATATGACGGTGTTCCACCTCATAACATGTTGGCTTTACAAATTATTTAAATGATGCTTTTCCTAACTCATAAGTGGGAAGAAATAAACCAATCCCAGGGCCACCTAGATCTCCCGATCTGCGCGTTTTATAATTTTTTCAGTGGGGTTATGTAAAAAACAAAGTATATGAAAAATCATATCAATCTGTGGTGAATCATAAACTAGTTGTTATTGAAACATTTAATTCAATTTACATGAGAATAGTCAAAAAGCCATAAATTCAATTTAAAAAAAATATAATATATATCATAATAATATTAATAGTGGACTCTTTGACTATATTTTTTAATATTAAAATTTCTCTCCCATTGATATATTGATAATTACAGAATTACTTTATGCAGTTGTTTCATTTTGATTTATACCTGAAAAACGAATGATTACAATATTGCTAATATTATAAACAACTGCAATTGTTTTACTTTAATCTTTTTCATGGCTACCCATTTTTTATTTATAATAAAATTTTAAATGACTATAACTCACTCATTTTTAGAAAAAGCTATGTCGTATGCCATATTGGATTAAAGAGAAAAAAATTACCTTTTGAATGAGGTCACAGCCAACTATGGTTTCCATTTAAAAAAATGTAAGTTTGCGTCATATCTAGGAAAATAATGGCGATAATTTTTTATTAATCTGCATAAAATTATCTAAAACTTTGTCCTTTACAGTTTTTTTCTACCTGTTATAAAAAACGAGATATATTGATTTGAAAAAATTGACACTTTTTACTTTTTTCAAAATATCTAGTTACCCTTGACTTTTTTGAAAACTTTGAAAGTGGAATTTTATTCGTCTCGTAAATCTACACTTCTTTCCCCATTTAACTGTTTCTCTATCTCTTATAGTTTCCGAGATCCCCATAGAGAACATCGAAAAAAACTCACCCTGTATTTTTACAGCTGTTCTTGTGTTTATACCACTGTTTTTATACGTTAAACTTCTAAAGCATTTTGCTCTAGAAGTAATTTTACCTTTTATTATGGTTGTATGTTTTTCAAAATTGAATTTTTTATCAATGGTTATGTACGGAAGCTGTGGGAGGGATCATATGTTAGTTTGGGAAATATGGACTTTGTAAGATGAGTTATTGGTACGATGATAAGGAGCTGTGATTTGTGGGGATTGATTATAATGCGCCATTTTGCAAACCATATTTGGAATGTGTCAATAAGCTCTTGGAGGAATTAAAGGGCTTTTGGTAGTGTGGGAGCATGTTTGATTAGGGCAGTGCCGTCTGCAAATTGCAGGAGGTATTTGGATGGATTAAAATAGAGAGGGTAAGGGTTGTAGACATCAGCACAAAAAATGTTATATAACAGAGGTGACAGGGGGAGCCTTGAGGGAGTGCTTGTTCAGGAGTAAAGGAAGATGAAAACGAATTATGGATTTTGACTTTTAAGGATCTATTAGAGAGGAATTGTTTAATAATGAAAATGATATGAGGAGGGATATTAAGGAGGTGGCACTTGTACAATAGGCATTGATGCCAAGCAGAGTCAAAAGCTTTCTGGATATCTAAAATAGAGCTGCAGAAAGCTGCCTTCGAGGTAGAATGTTTGAATATTTGAGACAAGGATAGTGAGTGGAAGGGAAGTTGTTCGGCGGGGAAGGAACCAAATTGGTATTTGGGGATGTGGTTGTAAATTAAAGAAATGATTTTGTTTTTTAGGAGGGATTCATAGATTTTTCCAAAACAGGTAGGACTGTGATGGGACGATAGCTGGATAATAAAGTAGAGGGTTAGTCGCGTTTAGGGATACAAACTACTATTCCTATTTTCCACAATTCTGGGAAGTATTGTTTTTTGTAAAGAAAGTTGATATTATTGAGGATGTGATCGTGGATGTGGAGTGGGAGGGATTTTAGTAAAAATGTGTTTATTAATACGTGTAAATTAAATATTAATTTACACGTGTAGTATTATGAAAATAAAAGTAATAATTAGAATTAATTATTTTGAGCATTTCTGCACAGTAATTTTACACTATTACAATGTAAAAATTACACCAACTAACAGTACGAGGAGTAGCTGTTTTAATTGTTATTTGGTTTTGTAGTTTTTACATTGTAATAATGTAAAACTATGGTGCAAAAACGCTCAAAATAATTGTAATTATTACTTTTATGTTTAATTGTGGAGGCGTTCACTTTGTGGTACATCTTGAATAAATAAAGTGGTAAACAAAGTGATCGTATTCTTTTATGTTTACATATGTTCTTTTTCATTCAAGTTTTAATTAATTGCTATCTAATTGATTAATGGTTGAGGCGTTCACTACTTGATACATCTTGGAAAATTAAACAAAAACGTTTACTTTGTTAATATCACACTTTATTTATAAGTAACTTTAAGTTTGATAATGATCAGTTAATGATCGAAATTCGAGTCACTTATAAATAAAGTGTGATATTAACAAAGTAAACGTTTTTGTTTAATAATCGCTATCTTCTAAACGTTTGTGCCTAGTTTCGTCAAAAAATCCTACCCCTTCTTGCTGTTGTAATTTTCCTATAACTGGGTATACATGAATTAAATTACTCTGTACTAAAATAATAAAAGTACTTCAAATAAAAATGAAGGTAATTAGAATTAGAACTTTTACTAAAACATAAACTTATTATTTCTTTTTGTTCTTTATTCAAAAACTACAACTACATAAAATTTTTTGATAAGTTATCATGAGTGAATTATGCATTTGGAAGTATGAACAAAAATTCTTAGAATATAATTATATTAGGTGAATGTATCTACCTCCGAATTCTGTGTTGGAGAAATATCAATAACATTGTCACTTCCTCGAATCTATTGTCATTGATTTATTTATTTATTTTATTTATTCACATTATAATAAGATAATCCAGAAAATTAAATTATTATATGTGCCGATTTTAACATTTGTGTATAATTGGGCACTCTTTATCTTCTGATACTGAATGAGACGTTATTGCTGAAACCTATAGTTTTTTAAACATGTTTTAATTGAATAATATTCCCACTCATTTCTTGATTTAGTTTTTAATGATCTTCTGTATCAAAACATTTTATTGCTTATGATATTGATGTTTAATAATTTTTTAAAACATTACACCGTGATAGATTTATTTGCAAATTTTTGCAATAGAAACGTAAACAAAAATAAAAAAGTAAAAGAAAAACAGAAGTCAGAAGACTAAAGATAAACGTTAGAAGGCAAAAAAACTGGATATTGGATCGTTATAGATTTATTCTTCAATTTTCGCAATAGAAACCTGGACAAAATGCAGAAGATAGAATACGTAAAATAACAAAAGGTAGAAGACAAGAAAGTCTAAAATAGAAGACCTTATAAGCATTTTGTAAAAATGAACCCAGATTTTGTAGGTTTTCTTAGATTTAGTGGTGAATAAAGGTAAGAGCTTTAGCAATGATTTTTTTAATCTTGTTTATTGCATAACTAAATATTTTAATCATGTGTTGATGAAGAATTATATTAAGGTATTTAACAGCTTGAAGGAGATAGATGATTCTTCGTATTTAAATTTATTTGATAACTAAAAACTAATTGAAATATCGCAGCAGGAAATGAAGCTAATTCAAACCAATGCAAAAAAAATAATTCCTGCTGTAGTTATCATTAATATTATACAATGTATATACAGCAGTACTTTGTATAATATTCTACAAAACTATTAAAAAGTAAGTAAGTAAAAAGTAAAATGAAGAAGATAAAAATTATTTTTCGTGCTTATAAGTAGCAAAAACAAATATAAAAGGTATATGTTATATAAAATATATACCAAAAGAAAAATTTAGTTTCTGCCAATATGTCAAACTCCATGATGAATTTGGGCCTGATTACAACAATATTGAACACCGCATGTGGAATTCTGTGGGCTGAGGTTTTTTGTTTTCCAAAAATTATGTATTTAAAAGAATATTCTTAGTAGTAGTGTTTGGCTATCGACCACGTGGTCCTTCCGCCGTGTGATTTGTATATTTGTGTGTGTGTGTGTAAATGAGCTTGTTACTTTAAATGATCGCCCCCGTCACTCTAAAGCACCATTAATTGTATCCCAATGATTAATGGTATCGGTCACCCATCCAACTGCTGACCCGAACTAACGTTGCTGCATGTTAGTTCGGGGTCGCAGCCGAATGCGCCACCACCGGGGTGTGAAAAAAATCTTACTTAAACAGAAAAATCAATTTTAATAAAGACTAACGAATTATTTATTATTAATTTCGAATTCAAATTCACATTATTTGCCCATTTAGCCGCTAAAATAAAAAAAAAAAGATTGGGAACGTCAACATATAATGTTTGTACAAATTAAAACGTTAGCTGTATAATAGTAATAATAATTAATAATTAATTAATTAGAAACTGCTTACAACACTGGAATTAACAATTCGAAAAAGATAATTAATTCTAATTGGAGGCACTTTAGAGGAAATTAGGGTTATATTTGAAGTAAATATTAAAGTAAATGCTTTCTACAAAGAAATTTCGGTACGAGGACCCTTAGTAGAAAGCATTTACTTTAATATTTACTTAATGTTGTTCTATCTAAAGTTTGATGATTATGTGATCAACTAATTTAATTTTTGAGTTTGGTACTATGAAGTGTTTAGATAAATTAAATGGTTTTAAAACCGTTGTATAGAAGAAGGATTTTTTTTATAATGTTTGCCACCAAGTTAAATACTATCGATTTATTTTAATTTACCATTGCAATTGTAAAATAGTCAAATTAATTCTGCCCACACATCATATAACAAAAACGTGGAGCTTTTTTCGTTTCTTTAGTGTTAAACGTCGATAATTGTAACGGACACCAATATAAGGTATCCTAATTACAATGATAAAAAATCTAAGAAAAAAATAATTGGCAACATTTATTTACTCCTAAAGAGACTATAGAGATATTCATAGATAAAGAAAAATGAACAAGGACAAGAGGAGGCAGTTTGGCACTACCAAATCTGGAAACAAAAATACCTCCGTAGGAGGATCACTCCACGATTAGACAGGTAGAATTTAGAAAAGACGGAAGACAAAAATGAAGAAGTAAAAGAAAAACAGAAGACTAAAAACGAACGTCAGAAGACGATATTAAATCTTTAGGTACCGTTATAGATGTATTCTTTTATTTTCGCAATAATAACCTGGACAAAATACAGAAGACAGAATACGGAAAAGAAAACAAAAGATAGAAAACAGAAGAGTGCATTTTTTCGAGGCAGAAGAAAGACGACAGATAATAGAAGATCATATAAACAATTGAAACGATAATTAAAGACGAAAACAACAGCATCTCCCCTGAAAGTAAAATCAGTTTCGATGTTCTTATACAGCACAGGATCTCATCAAGCCTTAGCCAAAATAACGAAAGTCTGCCGGCACTGAAGGATATCTCAGTCTATAAATAACATAATATGGTTGCCCTCACCTGGGCTTAGTCACAATCAAACAAAAGTGGCAATGATGTGGCGAATAATCTGGCTATACCTCCCAAAAATACTACAAGATAAAGATAAAGCAATATCTCTACTTGTGCTCACTAAAAAAACACGTACCAAAGCTGCACAATATTGTGTTAATCTTTATAGGAAGGACATTGCCAGGTAAACACCTGGACGTGTTAGGAGTCTTGCAGAGAATGTAAAGATGAAGAGTCAATGAAATAGATTTCTCAGCTGTAGCAAAAGGAAAATTGTAATGGGGATTTCATTGCCCATCCATAGCAGAATCCTAAACGTTGTTATCCTACAGCTGGAAATCTAGTTCTCCCAATACTTTTGGAGGATTATTATGGAAATACGATGGCATTATTACACTCTCTTAAGATATACATTGCGAAAATTAATTGTGCGTCCATTAAAAGATGGATTATTGAGGTTTCCCTTAAGACCAGGTCAGACCAATGATTTACCATTCTTCGTACTGATAATAGACTCAGCGTGTTTTAAGAGTATGAGATATTCAAGTAGGAAGAGAATTCCTTCAAAAAAATTATCAACTTATATACTATTTTAATTTTAACTGAAGTAAATTGTTTTTAAAATGAATTTATTTAAAACATTTCAATTTCAATAACATTGTACTTGTTTAGGTGATTTATATTTCTTGTATTTCTAAAAATGCCAGCTTTCAACAATTTTTTTGGGTTGTGAATAACAGCAATATTTGGATAGCTACGTCTTAGTTGGTGGTAAAGAGTTTGCATTGAAGAGTTTTTGGGATCGAACTTGGACGCCATCACAGACAAAGACATCACTTATCATGTACGGCGAAACTATATATGTCAAAGTGACAATACTTTATCTTTATCTTTATTTTTATCTTTATTTAAGCTTTATAAAAACATGGTTATAATATAGATATTTAGAAAATTGGTGAAAAAAACATACATATAATTTTAACACCATGTTGACGGGCGGAGTTCACGCTTGTGTTCTTCCACTCAAACCCAAATGTCCTCCTTTATAAGAAGAAATTAGGTTTATTTTGCCTGAAAATATGTATCCGAAGCTGAGTTCGTGTATGATGAAACAGTGAAGGAAAAGACCTACAGGTTAGAGTGGAAGAACATTTTTCAAGAGTGAACTCCGCCTTTCAGCTTGCTGTCGAAATTGTACGTATATTTTTGTTTAATCTTTTATGAGTTGTATTTGTAAAATAAGTTTGATAAAGTACTTATAAATAAATAATTAAACTTACATATAGAAACAAAAGATTAGATTTGGCTTCGAAGCATCTCAAAACTACCACTTGAAAGCTTTGATCGATTTACTGAACTTAACTAAGGAAGGTCATCATTTAAAGTCACTTGAATCTCCGAATAATTAAGTAGGCTCATGAAAAGTATTTATTTAAGAATGTTGCGTTCACAAAATAAAAAAAAAGAATACACTGAGAAAACTAAATATTCACCAACATTTTTTTATAATGTACGACTACAATGCCCAAAAATAATATCATTGGAGCACATTACACATTATTATGTTTCATATTTTAGAGTATCTATTCAGATTTAATTTATTTTTAATTACAACATTACTTAGCTCTTATTGCATAATAGTATTTTAATAGTATAATGTATCTAAATACTACGCTTAGAATTCTTCCTGGTTGTAAGTTTATTAAATGACGCATGACGATAATCCAAAATTTTGATTCTAAATAAAAAATTGGATTAACTAATTGCATGTCTCATTAGAAATACGAATACTAAACACACTTTCGCCACAGCGTAATGTTTAAAAACCCAGCCATTATACATTATGGCATTACAATTATGAATCGTTTTAAATCCACTTACGTAGTGCGTGAGTATTTTTCACTGAAGCGTAATGTGAATTATCGATTGGACACGATCGGCGCAGTAGATTAGAAGAATGAGGAAATTAGAGTGAATGTCAATGTCGGCTGTACTTTTTTTACGAATGATAATGATTCATTTACTTTTGATTTATAAATAAACCGGACTTCAATTCAAATCGTATTCTGGTTATTCCTCGCCACGCTTATGAAATATGCGTAGTAAATGTGATTTATTAATGCTCATTATAATTTGTTATTATTTAATCAGTGATTTAATGGTCAATTTTACTCAGATACATTTTCTATTTCACTTTTCTTATTCATAATTTCTTAATGTTATTATACACAACTATTAATTACAATAATATCATTGACCATCAGTATTGGCACCATTGACCTTTTTTAATATAGAAAAGTTGGTACTTCTAAGAGAGATTGTTAATTCTGTTTAATATTAACTTCACCTAATTGTAGATGTGATACAGACTTTATATTTGTAAGAAATCTGTTTTTATCATTTATTTTCCTTGAACCACTTTTTTCTGCCTTTGCAAGTACTCCTGTTCCTTAATATTCTAGTTCTGTAAAGCTTAGGCCTTTAAAAAATAGATTTTTATCAACTGTTATATACACATAAGTATACAATTTTTTATTAAAACGCATTCTATCGTAGGGCAATTTTGATATTTTTAGGTTCTTGTTTTTTATTAACATGAAACCAATACAGAGGCCCTCATTTTCTCAAAGTCAATTAAAATCAAGAAAAATTCTACTCTGATGGAATAAGAATGAGGAGTGCAGCTCAAAAAGTACTTAAAAGTCAGTTATATAGAGCCTCGCTGGCAATCGAAGAAAATGTAAGACAACGATAAAAAGTTTGAGTTTTAAAAAGATTTTTCAGATCTCCTTATTTAAGTATTAATATTTTTCTAACTACGACAAATCAATTGTATTAATTAAATCCGATTTTCCATAGATTTAAGAATATTAACGCTAGTTACTTGGATTACATATTAAAACCAACACTTTTAGTTAGTATTAGAATAAGATATTTATGCCAAAAAATTATGGTTTGATGTACTGTACTACACGGGCCAAAAGTCTTTGGCCTTACATATAAATCGTGCCACAAACCACAAATCCTTATTCGTACCAACCTTGATTTAGATGCTGCCAAATTTCATGACATTTCATTGTCTCGTGTATAAGTTATAGATTTCGAAGTAACGCTACTTCTTAATGTACTTACTTACTACTTAATGTACTGTTGAAAAAATGAATTTTGTGTTTTGATTAAACATTGCTTCCTGGTGGGAGAACACACTGTTGTGGCAAAAGTACAGCTTGATAAACGTTACAGCACATCAACCACCGAATATTGGTTTGCTGAGTTTCGTTGTAATCGTACTAGGGCAAATAGTAAACCACATCTAGGAAGGCCAAATGAAGCAGTACTCTAGAAAGCATCCAGAAAATCAGTGAAATCGTGTTAAATGATCGCAAAATGAAATTGAATGAGCTATCTGACATCATAGGCATCTCAAAGGAATGCGTTGGATATTATCATTCATGAATATTTACACTTGAAAAAGCTTATTTATTTATTTGTTTATTAATTTATATATCTTTGGACATACGCAACAAAACAAAGAACGTAAAAGCAGAACGTATTCAAAATTTTAAGCAAAATATAGCCCTGTTTAACCTCAATAATTGAACTATTAATCCATTTCAGTGGAGTGGTTATTGCCTGGCGAACGCCATCAATCAGCCAGAAATATTACCTGAAACTAATTTATGTAGAAAACATAAATCCAACATAATTCTTCGGAATTTTAAGGAATCCAAGTTAAAACGAGTCAGAATCGGTAACTGAAATACCAGCATCATCAAATCTTCTTCATATAATGAAAAAACTTGCGCTTTACTTTCTCTAGCGCTAATATATAACAGGTATATTGAGGAGATCAAATAACTGATACATATTCTAAATTTGAACTTACTAAACTCATATAAACAGTACTCAAAACTCTAAAACAGAACTATATATAATATAAATCATTTTAAATGCCTTGTAAGCAATAGAATTTACATGATCTTTGAAGGACAATTCAGAATCGAACACAACCCCTTAAATCTTTGATACTATGAACTCTAGGTTAATTGAGTAGTCAAAGAAAGTTTCATTATTTTTTTTATTAAAAAGGAGATTGAATTACATTTGGATATATTTAAAAATAAATGTTATCAATAGAATGAAATAATTTTAGTTCATCCACAAATATTAAATAAATAAATCATTAACAAACAACAAAAACATTACAAGACCAATATGAATGCCCTGAGGAACGTCTGAACATACATCAATTTCTAAAGACGTGTGGCAATTAGGTTTTTTACCTTTTTTGTAAACAGTAGTATCCTAAAAATACTGACTGTTCAAATAGCCAATGTATAGGCTTAGAAAGAGTATATACACATTTATAAAGAAAATAACCTAAAATACCATCTGGACCATAATTATGGTTATTAGGCAATTTTATAATTCCATTAAATACGCCTTTCAAATTAATATATAAACATAACAAAGAATTAATCTTATTAAAAAAAAAATTGAAATTAGGGATACCAGTCACATTTAAACAATTAGAAGAAGAGAAATGATACGAAAGCGTTAGCTATCATAACATATAGTTACGGGAATACCTGATAAATTCTTCATTAAAGGGATTGAAGGGGTCAACGTACCCTTCAATCCCTTTAATAAACGTTTTTAAAAGATATCTACTTAAGAATGAACACTTCTCGCGCAAAACTTTGAAATTCTCATAATCATTAATATCGCCAGATTGTTTATATAATAAACGTGCCCGTTTTTTTTCCGTAAGAGCATTATTAATAGTAGTATTGTTGCCTCTTTTGTAGTCATAAATGTTTTCATTGATGGTTAAATTGTGCTATTCAATCACATGAAGAAATAATTAATGTTGTTTAATAAGAAGAAAACGTACACCAACGTTAGTTCGGGTCAGCAGTTGGATGGGTGACCGGTACCATTCACCATTGAGATACAATTAATGGTGCTTTAGAGTGACGGGGGCGATCCTTTAGTAAGTAACAAGCTCATTTACACACACACACTCACATATACACAAATAACACATGGCGGAAGGATCACGTGGTCGATAGCCAAAAATACTACTACTACTAAGGAGAAAACAGGTTGAATATATCGTCGTTTGTATTTTGTCTTCTGTCATCTGTCTTCTACCATTTTTTCTGTCTTCTGTTTTTTGTCTTTTGTCTTATTATGTCTTCTGTATTGAAAAAAACAATAGAAAATTAAATCTATGGCGATTTGACGTATTTTGCCTCCTGACTTCTGTGTCCGGCCTTCTGCATTTTCTTCTGCTTTCCTATGTCCTATCTTCTGTATTTTATCATCCGTTTTCTGTCTTCTGCTTTTTTTTTTGGTATTCTGTTTTCTGTGTACTGCTTGGGATGCAAAAAGTAAATATAATATTATTCAAAAAATACGTCTTCTGCCTTCTGTCTCCAGTCCTTCGCCTTCTGCCTTCTGTTTTTCTAATGCAAAAATTAAATAAGAAATTTATTACGCTTTAAACTTAAGATCAGGTCATTCCGTACTTTGTAGCCTGTGTGTAGAAAACCTGAGTTTAAAACACCTACTTTTTAAGAATACCAGGAACTGGCATAGTTCTATTTCGAATTAAATATTTAACCCACACTTTTTTTCTTTTTCTATGAAACCTTTGTTAAGCACTACTAATTTTTTATATTCTACACAAAAAAATGCCTGAAATAAATAAATTAAATCGATTAAACTTTTTTTGCGTTTTATAAGGAATCCGATGAACCCTATTGGTAATATCAGAATTCATGGTATTAAAAGTGTACTGAAAAACTCTAATACCATGTATGCTGATATTACCAATAGGGTTAATTGGATTCCTTTTAACACGCAAAAAAAAGTTTAATCGATTTGAATTATTCCTTTTCACCACACTAGAGAATATTTTCATGAAATATATATTTTATATTACCCAAAAAACAGTTTTTATTAGTTTAAAGGCTTTTCGGTTTTGTTTCACGTATTCTCAAGGGAATTAAAACAAATTTATTATCTCAAATTTAAATATTTTTTAAAATTTTCCCATTCAAATTAAAGTACTCCTTTCTGAATCGTTGTATGAAACAGTTAATGCTAGAAAAAAATAGTACACACTACTAATCTTAGTTGGCATTAGATAAATCATTTTTCTTCAAATCTAAATCTTGTTGAAGTTGTTAACTAGTAAAATTTGATAGATGTTCCTCTTTGCAGATGTTCCTTGGTAGTAGAAATTAACAATGTCTTACTTATTTATCTGAGAGCCCCACGTACGATATTTTGGTTGTATTTTAGATCAGTACTTGCTTAAATAACCATGTGTGGAAAGAAAAACTTAGATTATCAATATCATAATATTGACTATTAGAGAATATTCATTTTTTAGCACAATTCATTCGGTAGCTCGGGATTTAAATTAAGTTTATGTTGACTGACACATTTCATTGTAATTCGTAGCAATAGTTTTCTCTAATAAGAATAAGTTTATTTGTTAAATTACAGTTTGAAGAATTTTCGAAAGTAATTTGAGCCGAATAAGTAAAAACGCCACAAATCTAAGTTGGCAATAGGTAAATTGATTTTCTTCAAATATTAAACTTCTTTAAGTTGTGTCCTATTTGACTCGATTTGAACAGCATATAAAACCGAAAGAAACGTGTGTTTGGGAGAAGTAAAACTCTTGTTATGTTCAATTGCTTTATGATCCTAGAGGACCGAAACATATCTCAGTTACCTGAGAATAAATAAATGGAACATAGCAAGAGTTTACTTCTCTTATTTTGAAAATTTGGTTCCATCAAGAGAGTGGCAGAACAAGAATCTATTATATGAAAAGTGTGTTATCACTACTAGCATAATTCACTTTAGGTTTAGCTTTGCTTTCCTTTTAAGTGCGATATCTTTAGTCAGGCTCTAGATCTGAATAAAATAGAGGGTATGGCTGTATATTACTTCCAAGCTGTGAAAACGAATTTTGGCCAAACTTGCGCGGATTTTCTGATTATCTTGGTGGAACACTACATCTTTTTTATTGACTAATATTTACATTTTCTATTCAAGTAAATGTCTCCATTAACGAGAACCCAAAATGGCGTACGAGAGGAAGGCACGATCCAACCATCTTACCAAGCGATCCTCTTGTACTCTCCCGTATTTCTCTGCCAGATGACTCCACGTGTCCTTCCCGTCCTTGCACAGCAAACATTCTCCGTATCTTTCGCCCATCCATTTCTTTCTCCTTCCCGCAACTCGCTTTTGCCAAGAACACCCTCTCCTCTGTTACGAAACGGTTTTTCTTGGCCTCTTCCCAAATACCTAACACTCCTTACAGAACTCATTATATTTACTCTTCCCCATACATCCTTGTCTCTCTTGCCTCTTTACCTCCTTCGCCTTCTCATTCATAACTGAAATTTTGGTCTATCACATCGTCATCAACACATTATTGAAAGCCAATCTACCCATGTTGGTATCATAGATTTTTTGGGCAGAATACGTTCTTGTCAGACCACTCTTTTCATTAAATCAATGGGCCTTAAAAATATAGGAAGACTGACACATTCATAATATATCAATTCATTATTATAACTTGGACAAGGCGACTTTAGGTCGTAATTATTATTTAACTGCAAGTGAACGCTTTTAATAGTTTTGGAAACTACTTTCATAGGTATTTTTTCATGTTTAAGAAGCCATATTTTCACCTATGGTTTTGTATTGAGGAATCAAACATTAGAAAATGTTGGATTTTGATAGAAAATTCGTACTCTTTAAATACTTTGCAAAATTTAAAATAAAATTCTTGACATAATGTTATTTTATTGATGATATTTTGTGCAATGTAAGTACTATAACAATACTTGATTCGAATTTATCGACATGCATGAGTAATAGAGACAGCAAAATTGCGAAAAATTTCTTTCTAATTTTAGACAAAGGCAGAATTAAATTTTTGGTAATGGCGGCATCAAATTTTTGTCTTGAACATAATTATTATCTCTAAAAATAACCCAAATGATCAAAACAATATTAAAACAATATAATTCAAACTTAAATTTCAAAAGGACAAATAGTTATGGAATTTTCGTTAGAAAGCCATTGAGAAATCCTATTGTCTTGATGCTGGTTATTACCCTTTTTTTCTAATGATTAATAATGATAGAAATAGAAATACATTGAACTCCTTTTAATAAACTTTCAACCGCCCGGATGGTGGATGACGTCCGTGCCAAAAAATCCCAGGTCGTGACAACTTTCACCGCCCTTCCATCGACCCGTTCGTAATACCGCATCCGATAAACGGTTATGCAAATGCACGCTATTTGCAGCGGAACTCCTAACAATTGCCATTATTATCACCTTAGGGGATTCACCGTACAACCGATTAATTGCCGTATAATTTTGCATTACATAAATGAATCATACATAGCCTTTTGGCGGTCTCGCCACGGTTGCTTATTAAATAATCGTTAATAATTATTTATTATTGTTGGGCATCGCATCATCTCGTTAGTAGCGGATTGCTAATTGTGTGATGCGTGTCTAAAAATATTTAAATTGAACATCGTGTCACCAAAATTAGTTATTAATGTAATATTTGAAAAACGCGCGTGCCCAAAAATTGTTAAGTAGAGTTACGTGCAGCCAAGGTTGTTTCTACCTCATAATTTATTTTTTGGACAATATATATTTTTGTATTAACAATAAAGTAGACATCAACACATTATCTTAGGTTATATTAAATTCATGACAAGGTGACAATCAGGCAATGCAGATAAAAATTAAATAGAGTTGTTATTTATTGTTACAATTTTTAAAATAAACAAATTGTGGAGGTTTTCAGGTTGTAATATATTTCTACAATAGAACTTTTTGCGATTGTAGAACAAAAGAAAAATTAATTAATTTGTAGATGATTGTTTGTTTCTAAATATGAGGTATTGTATATAAATAATCTAAAGATAATATAATTTCAAATACACGCCGGTAAAAAATACAAAAATAACACGGCGAAAGGACCACGTGGTCGATAGCCAAACACTTCTACTATTATAATTTCAAATTATGTAGCCGATTATATAACTATATATAAGTGTTTTTTTTTATTCATAAAGTCTATCAATGCAAAAATCCCCTGATACCAATTGTATACGTTATTTATGTAAATATGTCAATTTGCACGAAACATCTATTAATAAGCATGTTTATGTATTATTTACGTATTGTCAATGCTGTCTGTAGATATTTACTAACATAATGGAAACTACGCTAACTTATAATACTAATTCCTATAATAGAAAAATATATAATGTAAGGTCGATTTTTGTGATCAAAAATTCATTTATTTCAAAATAAAATGAAAAGACAGATTAACTAAAATATTATCCATCACTGGATACTAATTCATTCCACCTCTTCAATTCCATATCGAAAAAAAATCTCATCTTTTGACGCGAACCAATTCTGAATTACTTCGAAAGAAATTAAACGATGACCTGCCAAGTCGTTCGGAACAAAACAATAATCAGAAGGAGCAATGTCCGAATACAGCGGATGCGGTCAAATATTCCTTTGAGCATTTTTACCTATTTATTATTTTTATTTTCATAAGTCCGAACGTTATTATGAAGAATAACAACTTGTCATATCTTTGCTGGTATTCCGGCTGTTTTTCTCGTAATGCACGACTAAAATGAATCAATAATCATCATCATCACTATCATCATTTACAAACCGATTTAATAAATCATGTCCTTATATCTAATTATTCATAAGTGGTTGATTTTCAGCTTATTGCCTCATCAATCAATTAAACATTTCTTTGTTGACTTTGAATCAGCTGCTCGTAAGTGAAAAATCTCCTTTCAAAGTCTCTCAGTTTCAGTTCATAGGTTACTCAATTGCCTTGAAATTCAAATTAATTTTAACTGCTTGTTTAGTAACTTCTAATTATTCTGCAAAGTTTTTCTTGATTTTGACTTGGATCTTCCAGTGATTCTTCAAATTTGTTGTCCGATTTTTTTGACTGCCCAGAGCGAAGCTTATCTTCAACTCTGAAATCATCATTCTTGATTAATTGAATCATTGTCACCATAATCTTCCACAAGCATTCGATTCACTTTATCTCCTCTTTCCTTCCAATTAAAGTTAAAAACAATCTAAAAACTTTCATAAATGCAAATATGGGGACTATTGAATCCATATTGCGTACGATGGAATTCACTATTTCTATTTATGTGACGATTTAACGTTTAATTAAAATTAATTCTGCAAAACAATAAATTACATTCAATATTGCCGGATATTAGTTTAATAGAACACAAACATCTATGGCATTTCTACGATGACGTAATGGTTTAATATCACATAATAGATTGAACGATACATCACCAAAACGATATTTTAAGATTAAATTAATTTTGAATAATAAAATGTATTAAAATCCTTCTCATTAGAAGGGGACCATATCGGGGAAGCATATTCTAAGACGGATCGAACTAAATTATTGTTACAGAAAAACATGAAAAAAAATGTGTCATGGTCGCTAGTTACTTAGAGTTAAAAACTTTTTAAAAAGAACGCCTTATAAATTTCAATCTGTTGAATAACTAATTTGAAAATTACCTAAATTAGTTTCCTATTTCTAATTTTACGGATTTAATCATCCTGAAAATCATTAGAATTATATAACTATATAGTTTTTCTCTAAAATTTTTAAATTCTTTAGAACGTTTAGAATTTTTAATATCTTTAGAATTCGTAAAATTTCTGGAATCTAAAGAATATATAAATTTTATACAAATTGAAGACATATTAAAATTAATAGAATCTTTTTAATTTTTAGAATTTTCAGAAACTTTAAAACCTTTTAAACGTTTAGAATTTTTAGAGTTTGATATAAAATCTTTAGAATTACATATCAAAATCTGTATAATCTTCGGAATTTTTACATTCCATTAAATAATCATTGTATCTTTAAAATTGTTTTAATTCCTTATAATCACTAGTATTTGTAGAATATTTCTTTATTTTTTTAAATTGTTGAATTTTTAGAATTTTTATTTATAACTCATCTTTATGACTTTTTAATTTAAATATTTAATCTTTAGATCTTTACATTTTAAACATATTTAGAACCTATACTATATTTAGAATTGGTTATATGTTAAGAAATTTTGGAATATTTAGAATATTCAAAAAATTTAATCTGTTCGATAGAATCTTTATAATTTTACTATCACTAGAATCCTTAGAAACTTTATAATCCTTAAATTCTATAGAATTTCTGAAATTCTTACATTACAAAAAATTATAGAATCTTAGAATATTTAATTATTAAAATAATAATAAAAATATGCAATTATACAAATTGGAGAATTAATAAAATTGCTATAATCTTTTTAACATTCAGTTTTCTCAGAAACTTTACATTCTTTTGAGTATAGAGTATTAATAGAATATTTCTTAAGACTCATTTAATACATTTTTTTTTAAAGAAATTGTTGAATTTTTAGAATTGTTGGAATCTTTATAACACTTACGATTTTTTGATTTAAAATATTGAATCTTTAGAACCTTTAGAAAGTTTAGAAGAATTTTTGAAATATTTAGTTAATTAGAATATTGGGATTTTGATTGCTAAAACCATAAGAATCTTTAGACATTAAATTCTATAAGAATTAAATATTTGTTTTTCTATCTTTAGAATTTTCAAACTTATTAAGTTTTAGCCCTTAGCTGCACCACTTCAATTTTGTAACATAACTGCACATGGGTTCTTCCAGGACCCCAAGTTGAAAATGCTTTAAAAATTCTTCTATCCTCTATATAGGACTACAGAACTGTTCAAAAGTGTTAATTGGTAAATTATGGACTAGAAAAATCAGCCATACTAGAGAGTTTACTCTTTTCCTTCGAGGATTGAGAAAATAAATTAAGAAAATTCTTAAAATGCATTTTTCCTTTAAAATTCGTGAAACTCTTATTTAGTTATATGAAGACTTAAAATTGTAGGTAATGGTGTATTTTATACTATATTTCAAAAAAAATAAATACAGTACAAGGGCTTCTTTTAAAAAATATTCTTGCAAAAAACTACAGTCAAATATATAAAATGATTTTTCCATGTAAAAAATGCATATTTTGTAATAAAAAAATTAAATGCCACAGCAATGAAGACATAAATAGACATAAATAATTAAATAGTACTTTGAAGAAAGTGTGGGGTCCTTCAGCTGCAGCTAAGGTTTAAACATTGTTTTAGAATTTTTAAATATCTTTAGAATAATTAGAATTATTAGAGCTTAGAAAATCTTATATTTATATAATCTTCGGAATCCTGAATTTCATGTTCTTTTTTTTTTCTTTGAAATCTGGGTTTTTATCTACTACATTTAATATTTGTAGAAATTTTGTTTGAATAGAATTTTTAGAAAAATAATAATAATCTTTATAATCCTTGGATTTTCTTAACTTTTGAATCGTTAGAACTTTTTAAAATTTTATTATTTAGACTATTTGAAAATTTAGAATCCGGTCACTAGAATCTTTAAAATCTTTATATTCTTTAGAATAATTAGTACCTTAAGAATAATATAATAGATATGATATATAGATTATGAATATTCTTTAGAATCTTCAGACTCTTTTGATTTTACAGAAACTTTAGAATTTATATATTTTTTTTAATTTAAAGACTCTTTAGAATTATTAAAATAATAATATTTGTGCAATCCTTGGAATATTCAGACACTTTATAGAATTTCAAGAATTGTTAGAATCTTAAGAGTTTTTAGAATGTCTTTTAAATCTTTCGATTTTTTAAATTCTATTGAATAGTTAAAAACTTCTACTTCTACACAATATTTAGAATTTTAAATTTTTTAGAAATTGTGAAATAATTAGTATCCTTAAATCATTATTTTTTTTAACTTAAGAATTTATTGATATTTTTAGAATTGGTGTTTTAGCTTGAGTTTCAACGTATATGTAGGAAGAATGTGTGGCCACTATCCCACCCTTCAACTCCTTAACATTAACAAGATTTAATTTGAAATGCATCAACCAAATAAATCAATTATTTTCTGATTACTTCGTTTATCTTGTATAATTAATTTTAGAAGAATAAATTGATAATATTGAAGAATTGGAGGATGGGATAGTGGACCTCATACATACATTTAGGGTGTCCCGTTAATGTGGGGAAATGGCTGAACCACCGATTCCTGGGGCCAAAATATGTTGATTTAACCCAACATATCTATATCCAAAAGTTGACGGTTAAGCCGGAATTTGTCTTCAAAGTTCTAAAAATTTTTATTTCTTTTGTTTGTAACAATTGAACGCTTTATTTAATTTGAATGAAATTTATTATTATTAACTACTATAATATGATACATAATTTCAGTTATTGTGGCCATTAGTGATTGACAGGAAGTATAAAAAACAGTAGTACCACCACTTAAAAACTAAAATATTTTTTTATTGGTGCATCCAATAAAAACTAAAAAAATACTAAATAAAAGAGCATTTAATTTATAAACTTTTTTGTCTCTTAATAATATTTGATATCTTGTAAAAAAAAAATGAATATAGTATGCGTATTATGCACTCAATAATAAGTAAATCAACTTACTCAATTGAATAAAAATTAATTAATAACAATTAATAAAATAAATCAAAACAACATCTAACACCTTTTAAACAATTTCCTTCGCAAAATCCTAATAGAAGCAAGATATGATATGATGATAAATATGAATATTTATGAACGATAATAAAGTTAAAAATTAATTACTAAAAAAACTCGCAGCAATTATTTTTATACATAATTTACATTTTTTAAACAAAGACGGCCACAAAAAACTTGTAAAATGAGATTTACGCAAAAAGGCTATTCTTAATAATTTGCTCAATTTTGGATTATTTACAAAAATTGCCTGAAACAAGAAAAACTCTACATAATTTACTAAAAAGGTTGAAAACTTTTTAACAAAAACCTTTTAAAATTTTCAAACAGTTGAAAAAACAATTACTTAAATTTGTTTAAATACAGTTAATGTAAATTAAATTTGCGAAAATAAGTCGATTAAATGGTTTAAATAAACAGTTATTATTAAAATGTATATTTAAATTATCTTTTTAAAAATTGAAAATTTGCTCCAAACACTCAACAGAAAAAAACACCACAAAATCCACTAAAAGAATTGCAAACTTTATAAAAAGAGCCCTTGCACATTTTCTAACAGTAAAAAAATAATTTGAAGATTTATTGTTTATTGTTTAAATCAGTTTTTTTTCTAATATCACGGCAAAAAACAGCTATAAAAATAAATCTACGTAAAAAGTTGAATCTCAAAGTTTAAAATGCTACATTGAGGCTGTTCGATAAACTGCTTAAAAGCTTGAAAAACATCTGAAGAAAAGGATTTCAAAAAACAATTAAAGGAATATTTAATTTACAAAGAATTTTACACATTGAATGACTACTTGATTCAGTGAAAATTCTTTGCACTAGAATTGTAGCATTTTTCCATCGTCTTTCTTCTTCTTTTTTCTTTTGTTAAACTTAATAATATTAATATTGATTACAGTATTTTTTTAATATAGTTTCTTATATACAAGATATTATATTAGGACAAATTTTACAAGTCTCTTACGAGTGTTAAAATTTAATGTTTGTAACACAATAAATAATCTATCTAAAATTGCTTAAAACATTTATTTTATTTTATCAGAATCCATTAAAATTATGCTAAAAACCTATAAGACAAAAAATGGCCGAAGATTGTTGCGAATTGACAAAAATATTTATAATAGAAGTAAAAACATTAAAAAAATTGAATAATAAATTTAGAAAGTAACTTGAAAAACAATTGAAAATTTATTAAAACGCTTTTGAAACTGGCACTTGTGTTTTAGTTTCATAAAAAAAATCAATGAAGTGTACTTGTCAAGTTTTTTTTTGTTTTCGTATCCTCAATATCAACATTTTTTGGAAGTATTCAAGTGGTTTTTATTTTTCAAATTTATTTTCTTACATGATTTAACTGAGGATGACTATTTGACTAATTCATGCGAATTGTGTAAGCATGAGTTTGAATCTTGACCTCTTATTTTGAAATTAAAATTTTAATTTAAAAAAAATAATTACAAAAAACAGTTGTCAATTTATTAAAACCTACAAATTCCCCCCCAAAAAATTACCGAAAAGAGTTACTTTACCAAAAACGAAAAATAATTTACCAAAAAAATATCCCTATTTTTTTAAAAATTTTGTATTATATCTCTTCACCTGCAGAACTACAGTGTAGCGAAACAATTGTAGTGAGTAAAATAAAAAGTTGAAAATCATAAATAGTTTACTATTATTATTATATTAAGTGATAATAGATTTTCAAAATATAAGTGCCTCAACAATAAACGAGATTTTTTTAATTTATATCAACTTATATTTTTACTCATACTTTTAAAAATGGGATTTTATTTCTTTTGTAAACAATGTCCGTTTCTAAACATTCTCAGAATTGAAATACATATATTTCAAGAATATTTAGAAAGACAGTATTTGATCGTGAAATATGGAGATTCCCAAAAGACGTCCATAAGTAAATATTTGATGGTGAATATTCATGTCCGGCCAAGTGTTCGCGAGACTCATTTAGCAAGAGGTGACAATTTTTCCCAAGATGAAGTCATCTTTTATTTGCCAAATTGTGTACACATCATTTATAATACTACTTATTAATTGGCTCTTTCTCGTAACATGTTTTTGTTTTTAATTGTTGAAACCAAGTATTTATTGTAATATTTCCTAGTATTAAAAAGTGTTATTTTATTTTGTCTGTATTACATACACATACCATATTTGAAATAGTAGCAAATTAAAATAAAGCAACACAGTTTATTGTTGAATCTTTACAGTATACAATAAATGTGAAAATCTCTCAATGTTATGTTCCATATTTTTATTTATAGTTTCATGGTACGTGTTTCGAACTTTGCAGTTCATTATCAAAGGTATTAACTTTATTACTGTATTACTGTAAATAAAAATATGGAACATAACAAGTGCTTTTCTTCACCAAACTTATTTCAATTGTGTTGTTTCATTTCAATGTGTTATGGAGTTTCATCACGTATCCGCCTCATCAATTAAACATAGTAGCAAATTATAAATGTTTTAGTAATATATTATTTTAATTATAACTTAATCACTAAATTTAAAAACTAATCAAGTCTTTAGAGATGCCACAATTTAAATCATATTCGTGATCACTTAAGTAATAATTCTTGATAATTGCAATAATTATGTATAAATGCTTAAAAACTATTTTAATGCACTGCGTATCATTTAATACGTTCCTTCAACTATAAATAAATTTGATGATAAAAGTTGTATAACACTTGTAATTCAATTAGCTTCGATTAAAATAAAGTACTTATCGGGATTCCGTTTCCGGGATTAAGCCGACCGGACGAAATTAGATTACGATTTAAAAAAAAAACTAGCTTATTTTTAGTTTAATTATGCGATTAATTAAGCGGATATCGTAAACACTACATAATTAAAGTGTTAAAAGCGAGCGCTTGATTTATGGGCCATCAATTATAATTGTTATGCAAGAGCATGTAAAACGTGTAGTAAACTCGTGCCTGGGGAGTCGTTATCGTAAATTGTTTATAATAGATGATTGATTTATTGCAGGTTTAGTCTAACGATATTCGTTTATCAATAATAATAATAATAAAGGATATTATAAATGAATGAAGATGGCTTGTGGTTCTTATTAAAAAACACAGTTCATATTCACTCTGATATTTAAGAGATCGTTTTTGTTAATGACGTCACCTATTCTTCAGGATGATATCTTTATAATCACGGCTTTAAGAGAAAAATAAAAGCTCTTAAGTTCAGAAGTTTTTATCTGAATGTATTATTACAATTACCTTTTAAATACAGTTATATTGATGTTCCCATTTGGATAATTAACCTTCTTATATTTATATAGTTTAGTATAATAGCTAATGCTTTGAGCTTGGGCTGTGTTGTCTGATGAACATATCCAACCTAATCGTTTTGGAAGCGGACGTCCTTAAGCGATTAAAGAACGTGAAGATCTGCACTTAGATAAGTATGTCTTAGAAAAAGACCGTCCCTCAGCTGTGTTGACTGATGCTAATAAAGACATATTCGCGGTTCGCATTATATCATAATAATTGATGAACTGTAAATCAAATCAGTGGCGAGTAGCGCTGTATAGATTCTACTTTCAAATTAAGTAATTTTTCAAATTCCTGCTTAGGTGACCACTCATAATTATATAGAGAGGTGGGCTAATAATAAATCTTTGTAAAATCCAATGCCTAAAGGTTAACGTTATTTATACCCGCTGTGAAAGGTGCGGTGCGTATTTTGAACATTTCGAGAAGCTGTTACGCCTATCATTAATGAATTAATTACTCAATCAGAGGTGTATAATACCTCCTTCCCTGTATGTATTTGTAGGCAAGTGAATGAATTATTAGGAAAATATTTCGCATATTATTTTCAAGATGCAGGAAGTTTTCTCTAAATATTTTTTGCTTATGCCAATCTAAATATAAAACTGCAAAGTCCTGGCAGATTAACATAAAGATTTATTTATTTATTTGCTTGTTTTAATTCTGTGCTAACATAAAAACCTAATACATACAAAAATAATATAAACAATATTCATCAAAAATTTAGAATGCACGAGAATTGGGCAGAGTTCATCCTAGATGATCTTCCACTCGTACCCTACTTCTTCTGCTGATGCTGCTGTCGTACAGGAACTCATCAGACACCATTCAACCATATTTAGATTCATTTTTGCCAAATATTCAGGCATTTTTGTCCCTAATGTGGGAATTAGTAGTTGAAATATATGATTATAATTGATTCAAAACTGATTGGTTGAAAAATAGGAAATATCCTGATATTAACCTGAGATTTTCTATCTTACTACATATAATGCCTTTGCCATTTTTTAATTAGTCTTTTAATGAAAATCATTGAAAGATATCCAATATAGTGATGAAAAAACAAAGTATATTTATTCATCCACCTTATTCGAAAAATGTATCGTAAAGTAATGGCTTTAAAATCAATCAAATTATACTTTAACTAAATAATATCAGAATATTATATTCTATAGTATATATACCGTTTATCATCATGAATTATTAATCGCCATATCTGTAACTTTCCTCCATTTTGTATGTAACAAGTATTTACAAGCATTGTCAGCAATTTTTTTCCACATTTTTTTTACTTATAAGCGCGAGCGCGAAACCGTTCGCGGAAGACATTGAAAATGAATTCAAAATTGTAACAGGATGTAATCCGATTTTCTGCTGTGTCATGTTCTCCAGGGTAATTAACATGTTTTGTAGCACGTACGGATTTCGTACTAATAATAGATTGCGTGCAAATGGTATCATAAAAAAACATATATGTTAATATATAAATAATGTAATGAACGTGTTTACTTGCCTAAAGGCCAATAATTCATTCCAAATAAGTTTAAAAAAAAATCAAACATCCTATTACACAAACTGGTTTGAGGATAATAGCCAATTATAATAATCTTCATCTATTATCACTAGAGAGCGGATAAAAAAGCTTAAAAAATGTGAAAAAAAGCACTTAAAAAGGCACAAAATTTAGAGAAAAAAAGCATTAAAAAAGCATAAAAACGGGAAAAAAGCATAAAAACACGAAAAAAGCACTAAAAAAGCATTAAAAGGCACAAAATTTAGAGAAAAAAAGCATTTAAAAAAGCATAAAAACACGAAAAAAGCACTAAAGAAAACTATATTTTCTTGATATGTTACACGTTTATCAACATATTTTACAAAGAAATTTGGCTTAAAACTAAAACAAACATACTTTCTTTACGCAATATATAATATCATGTAAGTATTTAAAAATTAAATTGTAATTTTGTATACTTTTCAAAATAACTAAAATCTATTCATAAAAACAGTAGATAATTAAATGTTGTTCTAAGGGTTTAATTGTAAAAATTATTACTTCTGACGCTCAATAAATTTTTGAAAGTAGAAAAGCTTCTCTTTATTTTAAATTATAGCTGGATCCATTTGAAAATTGCCATTCAAAATCAAGTTTAATTTATTTAATATTAAAAATCCTTCATTTTCAATGAATACTTCTTTCGATATTATTTTGATTTCTTTCCAATGCATGCAGGTATTTTCTAAAATGAATCTGCTTTTATAAAGATTTGATTGTGTTGCTCACAAAATTTAAACGCGATTTTATGTAACTCAATTGTTTTGAAGGAAGCTCTTGTTTCTTAAGAACTGTTTAACAGTTTTTAATTGATTTGCTTGTCGTTTCGGGAAAGTTGTATATAACCTTATTAAATTCTTCAAAATTGTTCGCATAGTACATTGTAGCATATAGCCAAATTCCCCATTTTGTTAGCACTGGTTTATGGGGCAGTGAGATATCAGATAATGACTTCTTGAATAATTGTACTCACAGAAGAATATAAGAACTATTTTTCCATATTTAATTAAATCTACAAATGGAAATTTCATTCTTATAGTTTCAGAAATTCGTTTCTATTCATGTGCTAAACTTGTACAATGCACAAAATGCATTATTAGTAAAATTTTGTAACTTGGTATTGTCTACGGCAAAAATAAGCTTGTCAGTCCATCATTTATGAATTTTGCTATAATGTTATTATCAGTTTTCTTCAATTCTTTTGTATATATCAAAATACTGTTGGTCGGATATCTTCATGTTAAACTCATATTATTAAATTAAACAAGTCTGTGGTTTCATCCACACCAAACCACATATAATTATTGTTAATAATATCTTTAATTTTTTGTATGGTTTCATAGTATCTAAGAGCTACATAATTTTTTCTCGGGAATGCGTATTTTACAATATTTTCCCAAGAAAGATTTAAATGCATTATTTTGTAATTTTCTTAAAGGGATATTAGAATGTAAAAGTATTTTGCACAAATGTGAATTTAATTGAAGATGATGCTAAAGATTGTGAAATTGTGCTGTTTTGTTAGTTCAGCTTTGAACTTTTTCAAACGTTCTTGACGTAGTGTTGTTATAACATGTTTTACATACAAGTCTTGACTAGTTAGGATGCAGTTGGGAACTAAAATAAAACTTACTATTTTTAAACATGCCTTACAAAATAATGTATAATTTTCACTTATTAATTCTGGATAGCCTCTAATTAATTCTTGTATTGTGGTTTTCACCTTTTGCATTATGGGTTAAATATACATGTGACTTCTATAATATAATTTATCTGTGATTCCCCAGGTTAATACGATTCACGCATATAGTAATTTTTGATAAATAAGCAAAGTTTTTGGAATGTCAATTCAATAGTTTATGAATGCGAGTTTGAATATGAAAATTAACGAAAACGGTAAATATGCGCCAGTCGTCCCTTCGGTACTTTTGCCGAGAGAAGGAAATTGATACGGTTGCAGAACACCTGATTATTAGCTATCACTTAAATTTGTTTACATTTAATACTTACTGGGGCCCCTATTTATTTTTTTAACGACGTTTACATCCGGAATATCATATGTGTGATTCCTATGAAGCGTTCGTCTGTATTATCTGAATAATGAGACGGTCTATTATATCTACTTATTTATAAACGAATCCATTGTAAATTGGTAATTTATACTAATATTTATTAATAATAAAATTCATTATAATTATTGTATCATATTATGAAGATTTTTAACAATTATGTTGTCAAAAGACACGAAGAAAATATGTAATACAAATATAATCTATAAATGATGGGACACAGATTTTTACGAAAATTCTCTATATTAGCACATTAATTTAATATCAGCGTGAAATTATTATTAAATGTTTTTTAAATGTTTAAGATAATGCTCCAAATAAGCATCAAAATCTAAAAAAAGCATGAAAATAAGCATAAAAAGTCAAAATAAGCACAAAAAGTCAAAATAAGCAAAAAAGCCCAAAAAAACTTAGCGCTAAGTAATCACATTCTTCAAGATTCGTATAGATATTAAGAAATTTTTTCGATGCTATTAATATTATGGATAAGCATAATGCTAGAAATCCGCTCTCTAATTATCACTTAATAAATTTGATATAACTGATCATACTCAAATTTTTAAGACTTGAATTGCTTTAAAAAAATTGATCATAAAGAATCATAGAGATTGTGTATACGATGAATTAAATTCTCACTTAACCCGTGGTGAAACATTTTTATGTTAATTAACCTTCTAATTAGATTATGTACTATAAAAAATAAATATAACTGCATTTAACTTAATTGCTTTGCTTCATCCTCGTAAATAATGTTAATATGCCATGATGACATTAATCAAATATTTACACAAATTTTAAATTTAAGAAAATGCTTAATGAATGAAGTATAAATTTAAATAAATATCTACAGTTGTAGAAAGAATTCGAAGAAATTCTGGAATAATTCTGGATGGGACATTCATCAGGGTTTGACTGGAAGAACATTCTGAAGAATGAAGTCCGCCTGTGATTCATGTGCTCAAAATTTAGTGTATTTTTTATGTATGTGCAGTGAAGCATCTAAATAAATAAATAAAATAGTACAAAAACTCTAAATAAGAAGTAATAATATTATGACAGTGCTACTCAAAATAATTTCAATTGCGAAAATAATTTAAAACATGTTTTTTTATAAATGCAAAGCAAAAGTACTTTAAATCCCAAGAGGATTTAGTCTTTCAACTAAATCCTCTAGAACACAACACAAGTCATTTCCCACAAATGACACCTCATGGACGTGCCCATTTTTAATTTAAAATCTTCTCAGAACTCTTACATATTATCCCTATGATATTTTCTAGAAATCCTATTGCAAATCCCAAATATAAAACCACAACAGATAAATCGATTTCATTTAAATATTTCTTCTCTATACAAGACCGACGAATTCAGGTAGATATACCCAGATCGATAACCATTTGTTATAATCGTATTACTCATCACTGAATATAAAATATATATTTGAATAAACTATTATTTCGAAGATTACAATACAATATAAAAACAAACTTATTTGGCTCAATTGGTTTACGATAGACACCAAAAAAACAAAACCAAGTTTAATTTAAACCTTCATCGGTGTAAACGTTTCTATACTTTCTTTTCAGGACCCTTGATATTTACATTATTTATTATTAATATAACGTGCAAAAAAATCTCTCAGATATAATCTGAATCTATACTAAAATTAACACAAAAATCATAATTGAATATAAACATAAACAGCCTAAAATTCAAGTAACGTGAATAACTCTCTACATTTTTTCCCATTATTCTCTTTTCTTTTTCTCTAAATTTTCTTTGAAATGATTCTTCGTATTTTTCTTAGATTCATGCCTATTTTAGTTTATATGCTCTTATCTTCACTTGTCTGGTCTTTATCTATCTTTCCCCGACATGTCCATTCTTAGGAAGAATTGTACAATTTACCGCATTAGTATTCTTTTCTATTGCTGTTTCTTCATGGTGGGAAGAAGTTTTGATTATAGTATCATCGACAAATAATACAGTCGAGGACTCAGCCAGTTAGCATGGCAAATCATTAATGTGCATTAAAAATAACAAAGGGTCGAAGATACATTATTGCGGTACCCCATGGGTTACAGGAAGTACTTCAGATTTTTGGTTGTTATAATACACAAGCTAACTTTGACTGCTAAGATAAGAGTTAGTCATTCGTCAGGCTTTTAGATCAAAATTATAATAGCTTCTGCAAGAATATCTCACGAGAGACGCAGTCAAATGCCATGAAGCTTGCTATTGAAAACCCTCTAGTTTCAAATTCTCCAATAATATTAAGCCTAAAAATCGTACAATATCTTCTGTTCAAATAGCATCTGTATGATGAGTTTGCTGCTCAAAGAGAACTTAAACCCTTTACAGATAGATAATGCAATAAATATCAAAATCACATAACTTTGAATTCTAAAAAATGGCAGAATTCTACTGAATGAAAACCTAACTGCAAAGTTTGTTAATATTAATACTTGTATTATTTATTAATCAACCAAAAGTGCAAATGAATAATTATTTAATCATTCAAGTTTTCTCTTACTTATTTGATTAGTAGTTTTTATTACGTTTTCTATATTTTTAATATAGAGTATACTTATACCTCACTCCCTATATCCACTTGTCTTTTTACTTTTACGTTTTTAACCTTGTTCCAATTATTTTTGCTGTTTAGGTAGTAATATATTACTGATTTTTCGTCTATGATAAATGTCTTCTTAATTATTAAGTTATTTTCTACACATATCTGAATTATTCTTTTTTTTATCATATTATTTCTAGTACCTTCTCATTCCTTTGTCAACGTGTTTTCTAAACCGCTGTTTTGGTTCCCCATTTAGGTCTCTTTAGATCATTATATTTTCTCTTCCCTCATCGATTTCTTTTTAATTACAATTAATGTCCACCTTTATTCCTCTATTATTATAATTTTTATTGTCAACAATGTTTCATTAATATAAAATGTTTAAAATATCGATTTCTTCACTCTTTTATTATTTATTCAATAATATGGTAATCTTTCCTTGTTAAAATCTTTTTTTTTTCTGGAGCTAGTTTAGCCCTTTGCGCTCGTACGTCGCCATAAAGGCGCCACAACACAATACGTTAAACCGTTGCGTTCTATAAACGTCTTCCTATTTTTTACATTTGCCCTCGTATGTCACCACTAATGAGAGGTTTATATAAAATAAATAAATAGACGATAAAATATATTTTTTGCTGATCTGTAAGAGGTGTTTATTTTACACTCGTGTTTATATTATACCCACTTTACTCTTTTCGTTACAAATATACCTCAGTTTTCTAATAAACACCACCAGATAAAGTTTTGCCTAATAGAAATGCTGAAAAGACGCTTACAGTAGTGACGATGAATTTTATATGGACTTGTATAACAGTGACGAAGAAAGTGACATCGTAGTAAGTAAAAGAAGGGGAACAATACCTGTAGCAGCAAGTTCTAGCAGCAGCAGCGAAGAGGATATAACTGAAAGTATAATTTCGGACCATGGGAGGACGTCACCACGCAGGATACCGTACCAGACAGGATTGATTTAATTTCCGGTGATAAAACTGAAGGTCTTCAAGTTCATAGTAACTGTACAAAACCGATAGATTTTTTTAAACTTTTCTTTACCGAGGAACTTATTGAAAAAATAGTAAACGCGACAAGTAATTATGCTCTTAATTTGGCTGCTTGACTTAAACCAAAATGATCCAAACAACCAAACTCTTAGAGCTCGCATAAAGAAAGTTGGCCAATTTTTAGATTACTTGGGTGAACGTTTCAAAGAACATTTTGTTCCATCTAGATAAATATCTGTAGATTAATCAGTAGTAGGATTTGAGAGAAAAATAATTTTCTTAACTTATAACCAAAACAAACCCACCAAATGGGGAATAAGAATATATGTGATGGCAGATGCTAATACAGGGTATGTATATTCGATATTGCCCTATTACGGAAGCTTGACCTTGGAAGATTTAGTACGACCCGATCTCCTGGTTCTAAGGAATATCACCTGTTTACGGATAGATACTACACAAGCTTGCCACTTGCACAAGAACTGCTAAAAGTAAATGTGTACTTAATGGGATCTATACAAACTAACCGAAAATTTATACACGACTCAATCAAGAAACCGAAATTTGCGTGTAAATCAGACAATTTGCTATTATTGGCGTGGAAAGACAAAAGAGTGGTGACTGCACTAAGCAGCTGAGACGTTTCAAGTACCCAACCAACAAGTATAAGAGTACGTGGTGGCAACATACAAGTTATAAATAAACCAAATGTCATTGTTAATTATAATAAATATATGTGCGGGTTAGATAGAGATGATTCTTTTTCTGCTTCATACTGTTTTCTGAGGAAATCTTTGAAATGGTGGCGGAAATTATTTTTCTAGGGACTCGAAACCTCTAGTGTAAATCGTTGCCAAAACAAACGACCTATCACCCATCTGAAGTTTGTTCGTGAACTAGTTGACGAAATGACGCCAAACTATCAGCAGGGATCCCAAACTCCTGGTAGGCCTTCTACATCGCACAAAGAAGATAGATTGAATGGCAAATTGCACATTTTGCGCAAAAATGAAAAAAAAAAGGATTGTTTGGTGTGTTCTAACCGTAAACGTGAAACAAAATATATTTGCAGCAGTTGTTCTCGCAAGCCAGGACTACATATTGATGAATGTTTTGAACGTTATCATACAATACAAAATTATAAAATGTAATTTTTTTCTTTATTTACAGACTTAGGACTTTATTTTATTATATTGTTTTTTAGTTTGGTTTAGCTTTTCATTATTTGTCAATGTGTGCCCTATATTAATAATTAATTTTATGTTAGTTATGTTAGTTATATTACGTTAGTTATGTTGTCCAGTTTCTTTACCAATTATTATGGGCTGACGATTTATCGATTTTGTTGTTAATCTTATAAAATAAAAATTTATATAAATACTTGATAGATTTTCAACTATCCTTGACCAAAAGAATTTTTTTTTTGCTTTTTATATTTTTTCCTACTAAATCTTCACGATGGCATAATATGTTACCGTAAAAATGTCTTTATCTTGAAAGAATATAAAAAATAATTCCGAGTTGATAGATAGTTTATTTACATATTAATACTAGTACAAAGGGTTAGTTTCCACTCCTGATCTTGCTGTTTTTGTTTGTTTAACTCCGGGCCGTATTAACCAGTAACCTCCACGTATTCTCTGTATTCCTTTTCTTCTTGTTTCAGTTATTCCCAATACATGGCCCAAATCAACCTATCAACTTTATTCTCTATAGTAGTAGCAATTTACTCATTTAGGGTCATTGCCCATCGGACCGTCGAAGGGGTAACATCGCGAAACGCTTTAAGCTGATCTTCAAATATAACTTTAAATTATGAAGCCATACCATGAGTGCCCAATAAGGCCCCCATTTATTAAGATCGAGGTCGCATTCCAAGGCCTACCTTACTGGGGCCTAGGTCAAAGGAGGTACACTCGATTTAGAGCCTTCCAGTCGATTCTGAGACCTCCTCTGACCTTGCTTTTGGCCTTTAAGGGCCGTCCTTCTATCCCTTCTTCGATGCTTTCTTCGTCCATGTTCGTATTGTTTTATCATCTTCTTTCCCATGCCAACGCTTTAGTTTTTGTGGCTGTTGTTGACAAGGAACAATAATTAATGTTTACATAATACTAACATTTTTGTTCCATTTGTATTCTAAGGCGTTGATTTTCAACCTCTGATATCCTATTTTGATTGTTGCCTTTTTGTATTTCTTTTTTTGCCATACTCAATATTTCTATTTGTATTTGTAGTTCATTTTTTTCTCCTCTTTTCCATTTCTGTAATTTCGTTTTTCTTCTCCAGTTGTTCTATTCTTGAATTTAGTTTTGTTTTTATTAACTAATTTAAAAATATTTAGGAATTTTATTAATTAAGCCCTCTTATACAGGGATGGTTACGGGAATGGAGTCAAAAGATACAGGCAGGAAATTTTAATTGGGTGTACATCCTCAATTATCTGGTTACGAAATAAGTAATATTTTAAGCATAAGAAAAACTTCGGCCGTTAATACGTGATAATTCATAATAAACACCAAACTAACGCACGTACTATGTTTTTATCAGTAAAATTTATGTAGTAGTAATATTTAGGGTGCATAGTAAAAGAAATTTTTAGGAGTGTGGGAAACAGACGTTTTTGGAATAAATAGTACTAGGGTCAGAGAGGAGAGCCGAGGCCGTCGGCGCTTTCTCTTGACCTTCCAGTTTGTCAATGGTTACTGTTGCGATGCTCCAACTTTTGGAAGATGAGCCTAATGCGATTTTGCATTACTTCGCCTCTGAAAATCTATAAACCTACATGAATTACCACTATACAGCCCCAAAGTTACAGTGCAGTACATATTATATTTGGTGTCATTAAGCCCTACTTTTTAGAAGAAATCAGAAACACTGTGACCGTGATAACTGATCGAATTTCTTGAGAACTGAGCTGAAAGGACTACGTATCAATCTGCGAAGTGTTTGGTTCCAACAGGATGGAGCTACTGCCAATACTCCTCAAGTTTTGACGGTTGCTGTTAGACAAATGTTCCCTAATAGCATTATCATCAAATTCAGTGATTTACATTGGCCCCCTCGCTTTCCAGACCTTTCTTGCTATCAGCTATCTAAAGTCATTTTGACTCATTAATACACGACTTAAAGTGTGGATTTATTAATTAAAGTTTTATGGAACGAAACAAGACTTTAATTTATAAAGCCATCCCTGTAATTATGTTCCATCAAGAATGCAGCAACGATAGTATTAATTTTTACTTAAAGTGTATTTAAAAGAAAACAGTCGTACACCATCAATGAGGCTGTTTCTTCTTATTTTCAAAAAAAAATGTACGAGGATAATTAGCAACGTTTTTTGTGGTTGATTGTCCACAATTCAGATTCCAATAAGTTTTAAGTTATATAGATGTAGCGAACGATAGTAACAGTCATTGTGTGTCCTTGTTTCTCAAAGAAGAAGTAATGAACTATATTTTTTCAACTACAGAATAATCATTATGGAACTATGCAGCGATCGTTGGATTAGACTTTGAGGATTTTGTAAACCATAATAGCACCTTCTTCGGTAATTAATAAGTGTATTTTGTCTTTTACCTCAAATAAAGTTAAGTATGTAATGAAAATTCTCTCCGCTGGTAAAAATCAATAAAACTCAAATGTTGAACAACATAAAAAAAAACATTTACTCACGTTTTATGATATGCCAAACTGAAAAAAAACATTGCACATATGCATTCAATGAATTCATAGGTGCGAATTTGGCGTAAGTCGGCTATTAATATGGTGTTTGTAGTTACTGATTTGATGTATATTGAGGGTTTCAGTTTCATAAAATGCCTTGATAGGGATATTAAGAAATTGTTATTCATTAGTGGATGTTCAGTTTTAAATAGGGTCTCTTCTAGGTATTTCATTATTTCAAATAGTCCATGTTTACTCTTCGTATTAACTTTAGCCACTATATCTTGTTAGTTTCTACTCTGTTGATTTCCCAAAAAATGTTTGTAAAATACCATTATGCTAAATTGGTTTACATATATATATATTTTTTTTTAAAGATTTTTTTTAATAAAAAATTTAAATAATTTATTCCAGATTTTTAAACATTATCTACTGAAATATGATGTTTCTTTATATATAAATCAAAATTATGATCTTATTGAGTAATAATAAGCTTAATGACTTAAGAAAATATAGTTTGAAAATATACAAATATAAACATCGTTTATCCTTCCTCGTAAGGGAAATTATTAAAAAGAAATTAATTTCTATTAAACATTTCTTTTAAACCCATGAATTAAATGTCTGGGTTAATTATTTTGTATGAATTCTTAATTAAAAAGAGATAAAAGCATTATTTTGAAAATATGCCCTAATTCCTTGTATTATAATATTGTTTTATATTTCTTGAATAATTTCCTCACTTATTTCTTGGTTAAACATATAAAATAATTTTAAATTCTCTAGCTATTATAGTTTTTATGTTTGATACAAAAATTAAAATTCTAAAATTTTAGACTGTTCCATCTTCAGTTAGTCATAAAAAATGTGTCGGTTAGTATTGATTATATAATGTACATTGTCAAAACTGTGATAATATTTCACTACAAAGATTACGTTTTAATAAAATCAATGTCTATCGGCGATGTAAATTTTTTAATTGTACCGTAAGATAAAACACGCGCGTAAATTCCAGACATGATTTGATTGGATTATTAGTCAAAAACATTGATGTTTCATTAATATCCGCATTTATTCCGCAAATAAAACATACTAGTACTGCTCTTTCCAGAAAAGAGGACTTGTTTTAAATAATGTCTATAAACTAAATATGATTAATAATAATTACAGGCTGAAAGACCGCGGGTCGATAGCCACTGATTCGAAGAAATCTTAAGTGAAGTAGCACTGTGTATACATACATACTTACTGTAATATTTACTTCTAATAATAAAGATGTTTTCTCTCTCTAATAATAATTAATTAATATCTCAAATTTTATAATTTTTATTTTTTATTAATTTGAGATCATTCCTATCAAAATTTTCTAGTTCAAATAAATTAACAGATTGAGAAATTCATATTTTATGACCCCCAGATGCAAATTTGGCAACTCAACAAATATTAGAAATAGTTTCTACGTGACTCTCTACGTCGCATTCCAAACTCCGTGACTAATTTTTATTAATTTATCAATACAAATTGAATATAAATTTAAAAATGAAATGTCTCAAGTAAAATCTATTTTTAGTATATTATATCACAATAGTGTTTCTTTGACTCAACGGTTTGATTTTTGGATATGCGTAATTTCGTATCGAATTTGTCATTTGATTAGCATTATTAGTATAATATAATAAATGTTTTATTTTAGAACAGCGACCTTTTGGTGGAAATTGAAAGATAATACAAGGTTAAATAAATTAAACTTTAAATTTTGATTATGAATTTAAATTGCTATCTACTGTAATATATTACATTACAAACTTTAAATTTAAATTGCTTAATACGATGTATAATGTAAACATTGGTTTACTTATGAAATGTTGACTACATTCTTCTATTCTATTCTACTAGTTATTCTTTCGTAAATTAATTAAACAATCAAAGTGATACAAATATATTCAAAAATAATGGTCTATAAATTTGGATCTAAATGTGTCAGAAATTGCAAAACCATTACCAGTGGCTAGATTCGCCAGTTGTAACTAACTAAACCTGGTTTAAACCATTTTCCTCTCTTAAAAAAACGTATTGTTATGTTAATAGGAAATGCATCTTCCGGTCCACCTTCTATTTAATTGAATAATCAATATATTTATTTTGACTTACATGCTACTTTTTCTAAGAAATGTTTCATACTTAGCTTGAAAATTAAAATGTTTTGAAAGGTATATCAATTTCTATTACTATTTTTAATATTTCTTTATAATCAGTGTTAGAATTTGTGATGATTATTTAAAGTAATGTGCATTAATACCAACATATTTATATTATTTAAATATAAATATTTCCATTGGCGTATAATTACGATTAATTTTACAATAATAAACTGTTATGTGTAAATTTCGAACCATTAAACAATTTCATAAAAAAACATATTATAAACTATAATTATCAACTTATAATTCAAAACAACGGTAGTAAGTTTCCGCCCATCAATTAGCGGCCTCTCGATTATTTAAATAATGCCAACGTCGACACTTGGACATAGTGTAAAGGGAATGTGACACAAGCTAGGTAACGGGTATTAGGGAAATCCGAAAATAGCGCGAATTACAACAATAAGTATGTAAAATAACGAGCGAATAATAACGAATTCTTTTGTGCGCATTCTTTTATTATTGATAACATCACGGGATCGGTAATTACGTCGGCGATTATTCGTTATATAATCATATCACGAAAGGATCGACCTTTGATTGGTATTATTCACCTTTGTGTTTGTTCAAAAAAGAAACTTTATCGTGGCTGAATACTTTCGTTAATTTATTTATAAACGTAAACATATACAATTAAAACATAAACATATACAATGATAACCACTATCACTATTAATTAGAAATAAATGTATAAATTAATAGATAACAAAAACCAAATATACGCCTGTAAAAAAGGCCCAAAACTCGACCTGTTAGAAGCACTAGAAATTTCAAGAAAAAGAAAAGCCGATAATGTTAATCTCCTAAATGAACAGACAGATTTATATAATTCCAGCTTATTCCAATTAGCCTAATCCCCTTAACGCAACCCGCCTCAAAAATTTCCATTTTATGTACCGCCCTTGAATTTCACTGTAAACCGCACCACCCTAATTAACTACCTGTTACCTGCACCTATATATACCCTTTGTAATTCGTAAATCAATTCACTTGATAATGACTTGAAAGAGTCGAAACTATAGTCGTAGATAATTTATTAATGTTGTAAAAATCATTAATATACAGTGGTAAAAAAATATAGAAAATAGTGTTTTATTTCATCCTATATTTGAAAACCAAATAATATAATAAAGAATGTATACACAAGGAAATGGTATTAGATGTCAAAATACAGGCTGTACACAAAATAAACAAGAAAAAGGAACATAAATAGTTATAGTGGAGATTAAAATTATATATTTATGACGGTTTAACAAAATACAAAAGACAAATACTAAGAGAAATGAGGACTATAGCAAAATAAGAGATATAAAAAGGTAACAAAGTCAAAATAGGATATCAGGAACTAATAACCAACGACCAGAAATACCAATGGAACAACGAAGTAAAATGTCTCTAGCAAAGGAAAAAGAAAACAAAAAACTAATAAGAAAAAAAATCAGAAGCTTACAAATACGGGCATAGACATAGAAAAGAAAATATTGGGTAGGGAAAATCAAAACGCGCCAAGAAACTTATATCGTAATAAAATTGAAATGAAAATAGGCACACGGAACATAAAGTGTTATGCGGAAAAAAATTTTGGACTGGTAAAATAAATGAGATAAATTTTGGAAATAACTGAAACAAAAAGATAAGCATAAGAAATATAGAGAATACATGGATGGTACAGATTAATATAGTGGGAAAGAGCAAGATGAGGAGTGACGATAATATTATATAAATGAAAGAGTGCTGACAATAGGAATTAAAATAATAGAGGAAGAAAGATGAATACAAATTGTAGCATATGAAGTACATGACGGTACAAACTTTTACGAGAACTTACAAACATAAATCGATGAGAGAGCAGAAAATATAATGATCTTAGGAGATCTAAATTAAAGAGTAGGAAACCAAAACAGTGGTTTAGAAAATACCATGGGTAAAGAAGGATAAGGTACTAGAAATAATAGCGAAAAAAGAATAATCCAAGTATACGTAGGAAATAACTTAATAACAACAAAATCAAAATTCCAACACAAAGACCTTCCTTAATTTACGAGAATACAGCCAATCAGAAACGAGAGATCAGTAATAGATTACTACGTAATCAGCAAAAATAATTGGAACAAGGAACGTAAAAGTAAAACGACAGACTGATATGGTGTGGAAAGATAGACAAAAGATGATAATAAGGTTAAATTGAAAATAAGAGTATATAAACTAAAGGAAGCACAAATCCAAGAAAATGCCAGAAATCATTCCAAGCGAAATTTTTGAGAAAAAGAAAAAAGACATTCCGTAAAAGGAAAATGAAAAATAATTATACTGGAAACGGTGCTGCGGAATAACAAAAATAGGAAATAATTAAATAAAGAGAACTAAATGATTGACAGGAAAAAATAAGGGACGACTAACAATACAAAGAAAAAAGAAGAAGCATACCTCTAAATCAAAAAAGCTAAACAAAAATGATTGGAAATGTAATGAATGAGAACCACAGAAAAAAACCAAAAACTATGCAACAGACCATTAAAGTAACTAAAACAGAAAAAGCGTACACCATGATGAACATTAGAGACAAATACGAATACAAAATGACAGTAGAAAGTAAAATCGTGAAAAGATGGCGCAAATATTTTGAATATCAGACCGAACAAGAAATATAAGTGAGCAAAATAGGAGAATGAGAAGAAGAGCGAAAAGAAGAGATGAATATGACAGCGATAGAAAGAAAAGAAATAATTAAAAATTAAAAAATGGATAGGCGCCAGAGTAGTATAATAACTTCTTAAATGATTAAATACGTGAAGAATAGAGGAAATAACCGAAAGAAATTGTAGTAGTACTTAAAAGTGTCTCATTTTTATACTAACTCAACTTTTAACTCTTTTCAACTTTCGTTATCTTACTAAATTCGTGAGGCAAATAGCAAATAGCCTTTAGATTATTCTCCACAGTCTCTTTTGTTTGCTGTAATCAACACTTAAGCTATTTTCTCATATTTTCTTAATGTTAATTTCAAATCCGAATGAGCTTTTCAATTTCGACAGTCATAACTCTCTATATTTTAATACATCTATTCACTTTACCTTCAATCGGGTTTTGGCCAGCTATTCTAAATCAATTTTAACACTATTCTGTGGTCCAAGTGAATTTTAGAGGTCGACGGCACAAAGGTAAAAATACGAAGAAAATTCTGTGGATAGATCAAGTAGTGCAAACCCCAATCAGGTACTAGATATTATGAACAAAACGAAGTAATTTAGTGTAAGAAGAAAATAATATACATCCTTAATTTGTTAAAAAGAAGAAAATAGAAAACAAGAAACACTGTTTTTTTAGATCATGTAAAATGTCATTTACCCAGTTTTATTCACTTGCTGCATGACTAGTTTCCGGATTTTTCTATAGTAATCTCTAAAATAATAATGATTCGAGTTATCACTACTTTTAGATTTCTCCTCAGAATTTCTTACCTTCTACATCAAAATCTCGGATAGAAAATATGATGTTTTAATTACGACTCACCTCTCATTTCTAAAATATTTACTTTTCTACTAATTTTATCTATTGTCAGCTTTTGCAACTGCACAAATTATGTCGAGGTTTAACTTTAAAAACACTTTAGTAACTAACATCTTCTCTACAATTTTAACATTATTTGAAAATAACTTAAATTTTCATATTTCCACTAAATTAACTGACAAACGTCCCTACTTACTGTTCACAGTAAAACAACACCGTATTTTTATTCAATCAAAACTGAATTACTAGTTTTTAGTTTTTCCTCCACAATGTCTATTGCTTTATAATGGCACTAGTGTCTACAAAACGAGATTGTGACATTGTTCTTGCATTTTCTTGGTGTTAATCTGAAAGTATCATAATGATGGTTGCGATCGTTACTACGATTTAATTCATAATGAACACTGAATAAATCTGAAAGCCTCACACATACCATGCGATATTTTTGCAAAAGATTTTTGAGAAACATCTGAAAAATTTGCACAAGAAGAAAATAATTGATCGTTTTAATCTAGTTATAAAATCTTATTTAAAAAGAGGTTAACTTTCATTATGATTTTCATTTCCTTTTTTTTTTAATATCTTACTAAATATTCGAGCTCATACTACATCTACTCGCAGATTTCTTCTCAGGCATTCCCGAGATTGACCTAATTCTTGATCTTCCGAAGAGCAGTGCGATAAGAAGTCATTTGAAACTATATTTAAAGAAGTATTTGTAAATATAGATTATGGAGAAAAAAGTTAAAAATTAGTAATTTTGTAGAAGTAAGTAAATAACTTTAACCTTAATCTGGTAAAAACAAAATTTTAAAAAAATAAGAGAATAAGATAATTTAATTAATTAATTTTCAATCAATGATCTTTCATTATTTGTTAAATCACTATGGCCCATATCCATCACTTGCGGATTTATTTTCGGACTGTCCTGATATTGACTACTAAAACTTGCATGAACGATATTTTGCATCGACAATATCAATATTTTATTAATTATTACATTTCTCAATGGCTTTTGTAACCCTTTTGTCCTTAAAGGTACTAGATTTTGTTAACATCATTCTCAATGACTCAAACTGATTTTCAATTTTTATTTCCTCACTAGATATTTTTTTATTAACTGAATTATTAGTGTTTAGATTTTCCTTCCTCCGCACTCCCTTTTGCTGAATTAAGATTGGATTACTATCTGCTCTTACAGTACTCTTAGATTTTCTTCATGTCAATCTTCACACGAGCAATATGATCTGTTTAGTTCTAACAACAACATTATTCCATCTGCTATTGTATTAATTTTATCTTAAATATGTTTTTACAACTGAACAAGTTTTATGATTAAACATTATACTACATTTTAAGCCAGTGTTTTTTCATCACTCTAAATTCTTTTCTGAAACTACACGGTCCGTTCGAAATTTAGAACCCAACATCGAGAAAGCCTGAGAAAAAATTATGCAAATGGTTTAGGATGACCAGGTAGAGAAAATGTAAAGAATTACTAACTACCTTAATATGGCAACAAAAAAATTCATAATTCTTTTACAATTTTAATTTCCCTTCAATTTCTTTCATTTGCTAAATATCTAGTTTTCGAAATTATTATTTCTAATACCTGATTTGAGCTAGCACTAGCTAGTCCGTCTAGACTCTTCCAGATTTCTTCTTTTTCTCTTTCCTGAGGTCGATCTCTGAACATCACATTGATTGGCCTATTTAATCGCAACCTTCCAACATACTATGTCTACAATATCTACTTCTCTACTTATTTGATCTATGATGAGCTTTTATACTATATACTAATTAGGCTGCCTCTTACAATTCTATATTTCACCGGCAGCATCTTCCCCATACTTTTGAATTACTATCTCATATGCATTGAAATTTACAGGGAACTTGAGTAATTGCTTCTGACGCTAATACTAGTATGTACTCTCGTCATCCTCCGTTTTTATGGTAAGAATTGTTGCGACCGCTACTACGTAGTAATTCATTAAGCAAACACTAAGCTAAAACATTTACAACATTTATTATGTTTTTAACTTATAAGTGTTTTAGTTTAGTGTTCCTTTGTTTTCTTTATTTCAGCCAGTTGCTTTGGGGTTTTGAAGAGTAATCTCTTCGGCCTTAGTGCTTTAGATGTGGAGCCTGTTCGTTCTCCAAGATTTCTTCTGTAGTTGCCTAACCTATTTTTATACAGTTGGCGAAGCTCCTTATAGCAAATCCAGTCAGTTTTTGCTTGAAATTCTGCGCTTTATTAAGAGCTCTTTTTGCCACTTTCCTCACCTGGTTCAGTTCCTTATTCCACCATTAATGTATCAATTTTCGAAGTTAAATGGGCACGACTTTTTTGATAAAAATACTATTTCAGTTGCAAGTATTTAACTTTTTGTAGTTGTTCCCATGAAGTATTTTCTTGAATAGATCCTTATTACTTTTTTTTAGATTATGCTTCCTTTTCAAGGTTCTTACCAGGTTATTACATATCTATCTCTGATCTGATAAGGATAAAATATCAGTAGACACATGGTAGTTACGGATATGTTCGTACCGGCAAAAGCAATATGAATTACCTTCTGTCTTCTTAATTAGACGAATATTAGTTCACAACCAATTTGTGTAGATTGGTGCCCAAATAAATTCAAATAAAGTATTTCCCTTTTATTGTTGCACTACTCCATACGCGTTATCATCACTGGTGTTGGTACCATACTGCCTTCAGTTCCTTTATAGGAGGAGAATCAGCTGCATCGAAAGAAAGATATTAATAGATTTAAAAAAAAACCTTTCCGTAGGATCAACCATAGAAAAATGAGGTATAAGTATGCTCTTCATGTTGGCGGGTTTATGGATACAGTACATCTTGAAATAAAGTACCCTTAATGTTTCCAATTTGACATATTTTATTCGGCACTTGAATTAGCACTAGGCTGTTTTATTGCTTTGAAGGTTGAGGTTCAATATTTCGACCGCATACTTAAAATGTTGTTGATTGACTTAAATAATATTGAATTGCAGTGAATAAAACTCTTTGGTTGAGAATTTACACAGTTTTTAATGTCGGAACATTGCAATAATTCTTTCTCCAAACAGTAGCTTCGTCAGGCAGATGACAATTGGTTATATTTAATTCTTTTTCTTCCATATTTGTTAAAGGTAGATTTTAAGACTATTTTATTATACAGGGTGTCCCGTTAATGCGTTGAAATGGTTGGACCGTAGATTCCTGAGGTCAAAATATGACGATTTAACGCAACTTATCTATATCCAAAAATTTACGGTTAAGCCGGAATTTGGCTTCAAAGTTTCAAATTTTTTTATTTCTTTTGTTTATAACAATTGAACGCTTTATTTGATTTGAATGAAATTTATTTTTAATAACTACCATAATATAATACATCATTTCAGTTATTATGACTATTATTGGTTAACAAGAAGTATAAGAAACAGTAGTACCACCACTTAAAAACTAAAATATTTTTTTATTGGTGTATCTAATAAAAACTAAAAAAATAGTACTTGAAAGACCATTTAATTTAAAAACTTTTTTATCTCTTAATAATATTTGATATCTTTTACGGTTTTCCCACAAAAAAATAAAATATATATTTTTTATCTAGTAAAAACAAAATCAAGTTTTTCATCGAATCGAAAAAAAATGTTTTTCGTGGCCGTCTTTCTTTAAAAAATGTAAATTATGTATAATAATAATTATTTAGTGTCTTTTAACAATTAATTTTTAACTTTATTATAGTTCATAAATATTCATATTTGGAACAAACAGATATCTTGTTTGTATTAGGATTTTGCAAAGAAAATTGTTTGAAAAGTGTTAGATGTTGTTTTGATTTATTTTATTAATTGATATTATTTAATTTTTATTCAATAGAGTAAGTTTATTTACTTATTAATGAGTGCATAATGAGTATACTAGATTCATATTTTATTTTTTTGTGCAAAAGCCGTACAAGATATCAAAAACTAGTAAGAGTCAAAAAAGTTTTTAAATCGAATGCCCTTTCAAGTAGTTTTTTTTGGATTTTATTGGATGCAACCATAAAAAAATATTTTAGTTTTTAAGTGGTGGTACTACTGTTTTTTATACTTCCTGTCAATCACTAATGCCAACAATAACTGAAATGATGTATGATATTATGGTACTTATTAATAATAAATTTCATTCAAATCAAATAAAGCGTTCAATTGTTATAAACAAAAGAAATAAAAAATTTTAAAACTTTGAAGCCAAATTCCGGCTTAACCGTAAATTTTTGGATATAGATAAGTTGCGTTAAATCGTCATATTTTGACCCCTGGAATCTATGGTCTAGCCATTTCTCCGCATTAACGGGACACCCTGTATATTAGTGGGCTAGAATAGAATACAGTATTACAAACTCACCATTGAGACGAAGGAGTGGTCTCATGTTCAGTTTCCTCACTTCTATCAACAGCGTCCTTGTCGACATCAGAAGAGCGTGATAGGTTGAAACTTGTATTATGATAAACGAAATATTGATTGAATTGGTGAGACGGATACATAATGTAACTCCATAATACATCGAAATAAAACAACACCCAACGTAATTTAATTTCAACGAAATATTTTTTTTTAATAGTTTTCGAAATGTACATCTATTACTAATAAAAATAATAAGTGAAGCAAGGAATTTTATTTAGTTCATAATAATAGAGAACACTTCACATTATTCAGCCCGAAATTTATTGAACTTTGTACCTGAGTAGGCACTTTTCAACCTTGCTAGGATGACCTCCTACTGGAGGGCTTCCAAATTACTAATTTGCCCTTGGATATTGTTTCAATGTGAAATAAAAACCAGCTTCATTCTTTGGTCCATTTATAGAGCCTGATACGGTAGCCTTAGTCAGACTTAAAAGGTAGTTACCCTGGGTAAGTATTAATATTGCTCCTTCCCAAAGCGGATTTAGTTTCTGCATTATCTTAGTTAGTCAGTTCGATAAGGTTGGATTAGCGCACGTAATCCTAAGGATTTTCCTAGATAATAGCCATCAATCTAAGATGAAACTGGCACTTTTTGAGATCGATTTCTTCAATTCAGAGCTGGAAGCCCTATTCATGATAATAATATGCTTCTCCAAGAGTTTGTTCAGGATGTTCTGGCCGTTGATGAAGGTGCAGCAATCTTGTACTTTATAAGTTCCTTCCTTCTTAAAAAATAACATTTACATGTTGACATAAATCTAGTTATCCAGCTACTGTTGAATTTGAAAATCGCCATTTTGCAGAGTAATATAATTCTGAAAACTTTAATTAACCCTTTGACCTACTTTGTCTCGTCCGATTGCGTGCGAGAGTCGCGAAGCAAGTGCACAGATGCACTTTGCTTGCCACACGAGTCGCGCTCGTTCTAGATGCGATTGGCCTAAATTTTTAGACACGAGTCGCACTCGTGGTTGTAGGTAAAAGGGTTAATAAAACACGGATGTTTAAAGAGTTTTTCTTTATAGAGACACTGATACAATTGTTTCTCCACGCCGTAGTTTTATTAGGGTAACAATTGTAGCAGTGTCTCTATATAATAAAGCAAAACTGTTTAAAAATCCGTGTTTTATTAATTTAAGTGCATAATGGAGTATCCCCACACGCCGGTGGTGGCGCATCGGTTACGGCCCCGAACTGACGTGCAGCAACGTTGATTCGGGTCAGTTGTCGGATGGGTGACCGGTACCATTCACCATTGGGATACAATTAATGGTGCTTTAGAGTGATCCTTTAAAGTAACAAGCTCATTTACACACACACAAATACACAAATGACACATGGCGGAAGGACCACGTGGTCGATAGCCTAACACTACTACTACTACTGGAGTATCCCCAAATAACAGCCTCATCAATTCAATAATTCTGAAAACGATCAGTAAGACAATATAATTTCATTTCATCGCCTTTATACACTGAATACGAAGGTCAGCAGTAATTATAATAATAAATCTCAGTACTTCCTTATAAATAAATCAACCATATGAAACACTTGCTTAAATCAATTTCCTTATATTGAAATCCTATGAATATTGCGCTAGCATATTCAGGATGCCCGTTTTTGGAGCTCAAGCATGGGAATCTCGGTTATTTAAAGAGATACAAAGTCGGTTAAATTAGAGAAAAGTGGCCCAATCTGGAGTATAACATAATGCCGTTAAGAAACATAAAATATTCCGACTACTTCCGAAAATATCCGAAAAAAAATCGAAATTTTCAAAATTTTTATTTTTTTTGCAAAACTATTTAAAGAGATACTTCAAAACAATTGATTATATTGCCACTTTGTACGCTCTACAACGTGGTGATATAATAATAAAAAATTGACGTTTCGGTTTTCGGCAAACATCATCAACATTGTTTTTTCTTATTGGAGCCATCTTGGTTTTTTACATTTCCAAATACAGATTTTTTTTTCTGATTACGGTGAGGTGTCATGTGTTGGGGTTTGGTCTAGCAGTTTAATGTATATGCCAAAAATCCTGTTTTTGTAAGGAGTGCTTTGGAAATGACACCTACACTTTTGTTTAATAAAGTAATTTATTAAACAATAATATAAAACTAACGCAAACTTGTTTTCTATTCCTATTTCATTATAAGATATGAAAAGTAGAAAATATTATTCAAATTCATTACATAGAAGGAAATTATGGCATGAGAAATGAATAAATTTAAAAAAATTATAAGAGGTGCTCGATTGGCTCACCATCCATCCACAAGTATAGCTGTATGCGTCTTCTTAAATTTTGTATTGATCTTAAAACATCTCTTCTTATTTTGGTCCTTAAAGTTGTAATGATCTTTTTTCGCAAGTCATAGATATCGGTGGGTACAGATTTATAAATTATGTTTTTCATAGCTCCCCATAAATAAAAATCTATTGGGAAAAGATCTGGCGAACATACGTCCCCACTATTTGAAATAACTCTATCGGGAAATATTTGAGACAAGTAAACGGACACTCTTCTAGCGTTATGTGGTGGAGCTCCATCTTGTTGGAACCAAAGGCTATTTGGGCGGTTGAGGCAAATGTTGTCATCGATGTAATCGGTCAGGTAAGTCTTTAATAAGTGCAAATACTCATCTGTAGTCAAATTGTGTTCGTAAATGTATGGGCCAAATAAACCAACCCACGCATTTAGAACCAAAACGTGCTTGTGGTCGTCGTCCTTGGTGTTCGTGTGGATTTTCAACAGACCATACATGTTCATTGTGGCGATTAAACATGCCAGTGTTGGTAAACTTGCACTCATCCGTGAATATCACGTTGGAAAGAAAATGGGGATTTTGCGATAACAGCATCATGAAGTTCCTACAAAACGTTACTCAGTGTCTCCTGGATGCAAAACTTGTGTGATATGAATATGATATGACGATACTTATGTTTTTTCAAGACTCTCCACCTACCTGACAAGATACATTCATTTCTTCTGCTATAGCCCTTGTCAAAGTAGAAGGATGATTTTGAATCTAATGGAGAATTAAATTTACTAACTGCTTGTAAAATTTCTGTTGGGCCAATGTACACGTATTCTAGGCTTTGAAAATGCACCAAATTCAGCTAAATTACTATGAAGAATCAGAAAATAGTTTTCGGCAGGTTGTTGTCTTTCTGGATACCGCCGAAGGTATGTTTCCGAAGTAACTTGCACATTTCGATGCGATGCGTAATAAAGTTCTAGCATATCGCGTTTTTCTTCACTTGAAAACGGTATTTTGTTATAAATTTATACTAGTTTTGAAACTGTAGCTCAGGAAACGCGAAATTCAGTCCCAGTGTGAAAAATTGCTTTATTAAACAAAAGTGTAGCTGTCACATTCAAGGCATTCTTTGCAAAAGCAGGATTTTTGGAATTTCGTTCAAACTGCTAGACCAAACCCCACCACATGACACGGTTATGTGTCATCAGAAAAAACATCTCTATTTGAAAATGTAAAAATCCAAGATGGCACTCATAAGAAAAAAATAAGTTGATGATGTCGAAAATCTAAACTTCAATTTTTTATTATTATATCATCACGTTGTAGAGCTTACAAAGTAGCAATGATAAATTGTCAATTGTTGTGAAGTATCTCTTTAAATAATTTTGCAAAAAATAAAAACATTTTTGAAAATTACGATTTCTTTTCGGTTATCTTCGGAAGTAGTCGGAATAATTTGTTTCAAAACGGTATTATGTTGTATTCTAAATTGGGAAACTTTGTTCTAATTTAACCCTTTGCACTCGTATGTTCCCGTACGAGGGACATCACTCGCTTTACCGTTGCGCTCGAATCGAATTTTTACGTTTTTATGTCGCCGTATCGGCACTAAATATGTCATATTTTATCTTTTGTAGGTATATATCTGTCATCAAGTGGATAAATTAGTGTCGGGGGTTTTATTCTGGTTTATATAAGCAAAATATTATGGTCGCTTGAGTTTATATAAAATAAATAAATTCAAATACTTATAGATGTTTACTTTTAGATTTCAAATTTAGTTTTGTGTCATAACGAACACCATCCGAGACAGTTTTGTGTTATAGTTATATAGTACTATTACTTTATTATTTTTTTATTTTTTATGTTCGCAATTCCTAAACGACATTTACAAGGCAACATTGAAAATAAATTCGAGAGCAGTGAGCAGAAAATGATACTAGTGGTAGTGACATTATAGTTACCAAAAGAAATCGGGCATTACCCAGTACAAGCAGCAGCGTCGCCGACGTAATTCACGATGGAAGAGAAGACAATTATAGGCCATAAGTGACTGTTACAACGCAGGATAATGTGCCACACAGGATAGATTTTACTTTGGTGATGAAGCTGAAGGACCATAGATTCCTGACAACTCTGGATCTCGATCTACATTTATACGATGAGAGGGCAGAGACGTCCGCAGCACGTAGGTCCCAGTGGGCCCTTTGTACGTCCTCCCATCTGAGTCCACATTTCATGCTATGGTCGAGTGGTCGAGCCAACCCAAGGCATTGGCAAATGCCAGGATCGCAGCAAGAGGGAGACTCTTAGGATGTCTAATGACTAGACACCCCTTTCCCATTGTGGATTCACGTAAGTTGGATAGAACCGGGCAGTTCAGAATATGCTTCTGCGGTTTCCTCTTCCTCTTCGCACAGGTTGAACTAGAATATAGTCTCAATCTATTTAGGTGCGATCTTAGATTGTCTTAGTGTCCCTAGAACCTTCCGTAAGTTTTCTCTGGACAGTTGCATACAGTATCTGGCTCTAAGATTTTGTAGTGTTCACCTCTTTTGTTGCTTTCAAGCCATCTTTTTATTGCTCGTACCCTTATAACAGCCGCTGCTGTCTGTTTGCCGATATATAGGTCCAAGAATGGCAGCTGCAGCAGGGCTTGCATAGCCCCTTTTAGTGTTGTCTTCATAGCTCCTGTCGCGCTCAGGAAAGCGCTGCAATAGACGTGATCTAGAAGCCTTACGGCTGTTTTCTTAGTAGTTTTTGGCCACCATATTACTGATGCAAATGCCGCACAATGGCCATCCGATAGTCACCATGTTTTCCCCACAACTCGTTTGCATTGCCAGAGTGCTATGCATACTTTCTTAGATCTCTCCATCTGACGGGCATTCTAGTTTAGTTTGTTATCTAGAAGAATGCCCAAACATATGACTTTCTTTCGGGGTGAGTTCTTTACCCCGAATGCTTGGTAGCAGTTCCGTTTTTGCTGGATTTACAAATAGTCCTTGGTCTATGCACCATTTGTTTACTATGTCAGGAGCATCCGACATACGTTTTGTTAACATACTTTCCGAGTTGCCGAAAAGTAAGATCGTGATATCGTTGGTGTAACCTACTGTGTAGAAGCCCTGCCTATTCAATGATTCCAGTAGTCCGTCAACGACTAGGTTCCATAGTAAACAGGAGAGCACTCCCCCCTGTGGACAACCTTTTGCGACCCTACATACAAGCCTTGTGTCACCTATTATAATATTGGCTGTTCTCCATTGCACCATATTGGAGATCCACTGGCTCTCTATCAACTGTACAAAACTTATTGACTTTGATTGAAAAAAAAAAGTAGAAGAGACGAATAATTAGGCTCGCAATAAAATTAAAAAAGCTTATCAAAGCGACCCAATGTAAAATTCCTTTCTTTTGTGCCATATTTAGAAGGGACTGATTCATGCAAATCTTTTGGATGCTTCATTTGCATGAGACAGATACAAATGATCAAAGTCTTTGGAGTCGGGTGCAAAAGGTCATTATTTAGATTTTTTGGAGAAAAAGTTCAAGGAACATTTTGTTCCATCAAGGGAAATTTCAGTGGATGAGTCTGTAATTGGATTCAAAGACAGAATAAGTTTTTTGGCAGATGCTAATACTGGATACATATATATTCCATTTTGCCTTAATACAAAAGCTTGGCATCAGAAAATTTAATAACTCCAGACCTTCCTATAAGTTTACGAGCTGTGCTGCATTTGTGCCAAAATTTACTGAAAGGCAATTCTGGAAGTAAAGGATACCATATATTTACTGACAGGTATTATACAAGCCTACCACTTTCATGAAACTTCGGAAAATAAACGTTTACTTAACCGGAACTATCCAAATTAACCTAAAATTCCCAACTCTATAAAAAGATCGCAGTTTTCCGAGGATATGTATTATGTATTGCCGGCAGATCGGGAAACTTACGATTATTGGCCTTGAAAGATAAAGGGGTCGTCACTGCAGTAGTTGGAATGTTTCGGTACTCAGCCAATAAATAGAAGAGTACGTAGAGGAAATTTTAGTTAGTTTTGTTACTTAGTTTCTTCTTTCTAGTTATAGAAAACAGATATTCAACCTGTGATGAGTTTCATGACATTCAAACATTTCTGTTCAGAGTATTTCTATGTTGATTTGCTATGGTGGAGGTGCCGGTATTACGTACCGCCCCTAAATATTGTTTATATAATTATATTCCCTAAATTTTTAATGTGGTGTAGTGTACTATTGTTAAGTATTCTTAGTAGTTTCAATAAATTATTTTGACACGTTAAAAAATAAAATATTACCCATCCTAGGTCAAAGGGTGTATTCAGGGGTTATATTTTAAAATTTCTTATTTAAGGATGGTGAACCTTATAGTTAAATATGAACACATTTCCATCAAAAAATTCATCTTGATTGAATATGAAAAAAAAATCCGAGTTACTGGCTAACTGTCTAAAGAATAATTCCGAGTGCAAAGGGTTAACCGACCTTGTATCTCTTCAAATAACCGAGATCCCCATTCTTGAGCTCCCAAACGGGCACCCTGTATTTACAGATTTTCAAGATGAATTTTTGATGAAGTTCCGTACAGGTTTGTATGAAAAATATTCGATTTTTTTTATTTACGAGTCAAACAGTTTTTGGACCGTGGGTTTGAATTATCCCCGGGTGGTCAATTTTTCTGAGAGTAAAAATCGTCTAGAAACTAAAGCCAATTCCTTTAATTATCCTCTACCAAAATCTAACTTGCAATTGCATCTTTAACATCATTTCTTTAAAGAAGAAACTCAAGGTGAAACTGATTTAATTCTTCAACAAATTATTAAATTTTATAATAAGGCATTTAGACGAGCAACACTAGAATTAAAAAAAAACTTAAAGCGGAATTAAAACATAAATTAATACCCGATTATATAATATAAATGCAGCGTTATTTTTATACCTTTTATTTATTGCCTAATTTTATTACTTCCGAAGATGCGCTGTTAATTTCATGTTTATGGTTGTATATTGCCATTAATCAATACTAATTTGCATTTTATGAGGTTTTTTACATATATATATTTTGCTGTCAGTAGTTTTATGATCAATTATGCAAATTATCAGGATTTCGATGGTTCACGTTTCTAATATTTATGATTGTCGTACTTCTATTCTTAGAGTAAGTTAGTCATAAAAAACTATATTATTATATATTATATTCGCTTAAAAATGCCGATAGAACAACAGATAAAATATAACATAGTTTTAAGAGTTCTAAACTTTAGATTTTTATCTGATATTATTTTTTCATTGGTTGAGTAGTAGGAGTGATCATTTATAATAATACATTGTTTTTGTAAATGGTACTTCGTGCGTTCTAGTTTTTCTTAGTATTTTCAGAAGATTTGATTCAGTTTTTGAAAGAAAATAGAGATATCAATTATTTGGAGTGGCGGTGGTAATCGTTCAAAGTAAAATTCATTTAGACAAACAGAAATACACCTATTGCACGGTTCACCAAATGATTGATGGCAACTGCAATAAATAAAATTTTGAAGTTCTTACAAAAATAATAGATATTTAAGTAAGCAAATCCTAATCATACAAACTAATGCAAATCTTAAGTATCTCTGCAATGATACTCCACAATAGTAATTAGTAGTTCGATATTTCTTAAAGAAATAGAATAATTTAATTATTTAATAATGCTTCACCAAAAGATAAGTAAGAAAATTATTCAAGAAATAATTTTAACTTACAAATAATTTGAAAATCGCAAACAATTAAGAAAACTATAATATCGAAATAAATCTAATAACAATCATCTATTGAAAAAAATCTTTATTAAAAAAGTTTTTTAAATTAAAAATTTGAAAATTTGTAAATGGTAATTGTTCTAAAACTTTTTTAATATTGAAAGGGTACGCCTCCAAGAATTTAAAAACCTGTTAGATTCTCCAAAATTGATTTAAATAACAAAAATAACAATACCCCAAAAATTTCTTAGAAAAAAGTGCCTGCAAGCAACTTACAAATAGAAATTTCGGATGAAACGAATTATTATTCAGCACTCGCTACCGATTTGATCAATTTTGGCCAGTCTGGACGTTATAAAAATCACGTACCGCCCGCCCAGCTGGACTATAAATCTAAATCTATGCCAAAAACTAAGACCGCAAAGATCTATCAACCGAATAATACTAGCTGAACAAAAAAAAAGAAGGCGGTGGGACTTTCCGCATCCTGTTTCTCGGCTAATTGCTCTCACGGTTGACCGTGATTTTTCAGCGGCGCTCTTTTTCCTCAATCAAGATTGAAAAATAGTCGCAATTCCGGGATTTACCACGAACACGACAATCATCTGTAGTCAAAGTACACTTAATGAGGATTTCCTAACGAATATTTAATCGCCTGATCGTCTCCAGAAGTGGATTTACGTAACGGGCAAAACGGTAATGGTATAAATTGAAAAAATCACCGGATTATGCCAATAAATCATCACGAAATCTCTATTTGCGGTTTGGTCGATTAGCTAATGTTACTAATCAATCAATTAGGTAATACTAATAATAGCCAAATATAAACGGCGCTTTGATGTTTGTTAAGTGTTCGTCAGGCTTTTTCCTATTGGTCGTTAATCATGGGATTCTTCAACCGTAGTGTTTTCTTATTCATATATTTGTAACGAAACGTAATATTTCAAAGGATTGAATGGATGCTCTGAAGCGCCATTATTTGTATCATAATGGCACATATCCAACATTACTTCACACCCATAGTGTTTCAAAAAATTTGATTGTTTTTGTCATTATTCCAAAATTCTGAAAATCATAATATTGTCAATGCAAGAACATGTGGTTGTATAAATTAATGGTTTTTGAAACTTCAAAAACCGTTAATTTATACAACCACATGTTCTTGCATTGACAAAATTATGATTTTGCAGTTTTGTCCAGTTGCACATTTTCTTCAAAAAATAACATATTTATTTATTTATCTGAAAACAATAGCTATCAATCGACACTGATTCTTTTTTCTTATAATTACCATTTTATATATAAATATCGTTTATACCAACAAATAGCTAAAAGAATTGGTGTGGAAAATTTAGTGTGCAACAGTCAACTGTTTCAAAATTATTAGACTGCTTTTAAGTTATTTTTTCCATCAAACCTTCAACAGATTTTTCTAATAACATTTAGATCGTCAAAAATAATTAATAAGTTTGTATAATATATATAAAAACAGCTTTTGTTGTAAAATATTTTTAAACAAAATTAAAAATCGAAATTCTGAATAAAATCTATTATTAAAACTAATAACTCATTACGTATTTAATAAATGGCAGAACTGGTATTCATACATCTGCATTGTGTGGCCATAATGAGTGACGTTATGTTGGAACATAACATCACATAATAACGTAAACGTAAAGGACCTTTACGGCTTTTGCTTATATTATTAAAAATTGTTCGTGTTCCAAAGGTCGAAGTGCGTGTTAAGTACAAACATGACATAATTTGTATAAAAATGTGGATGATTGAATAATGTAATATATATATATACATAATTTTTTATTGGTAAAAACATAGCGTTTTAATTTAGTGATTAAAAATAAATGCATTAATATCTTTTTTTCTTTAATATCTTAAACATATATGTGTACAATTGGATAAATAATTATGCTGTTCTAATGATTGATTGCGATGTAAAATAAAGTAAAAGCGCTTTCTACAAAATACACGTTTTGGCACTTTCACTACCAAACAGAATTTGCCTATTTTACGTAACACTTAAATTTGCTTCAATTGCAGTTTTTATTTGGGGTATGTTTACAATCGCGTTTTTTTCGTACATTTTCCTCTGGTGAAAGTGTGTTGCGTAAATCAAATTGAGCAATAAATTTCCGTTGTGAGGCATGGAGGTAGAGATGCCATCATAATTATTGCAAAACCAAACTGACGTACAAATAATAGGGATTTTGGAAAACATCCGGAAGGAAATAGTTAGTACATGCGGGCTGAAATATATAATTTTATTTCAGCAGTCATGAATGCGTTTTAACAACTTAAATGATGATAAAATCTAGCGTTTGACAATATTTTTATTTATGAATTAAACAGTTTTTATTTATGAATTGATATGTTAAAATACTATTTGAATCTCCATTAAGAAGAATTTATGGAAAACAGTCGTTAATGTAGAGAACTGTGTATGATTGGTGTCAAAATACACAATTGTAAATTTGTTATTTTTTAATTCAATTCACTCCAATCCTTTAAATATCCAATACTTTAATTTAAACTAAACAAAAAAATAGTGTACTGTTGAGGCTTTCATTTTAGGATACATGTTAAAAACTCAAAATCAAATAATACTTTTGGTAACGTTGATTGATGAGTTACGTGGAGATAATATTAAATAAAATAACTTGTAATAACTTTCTCCACAGTTTATTTTTATTACGCTAAATGTACATTTCGTTTACGATGTAAACATTATCAAGAGCTGTAGAAGAATATTTTATTTAATTCTTTTGGTATCGAGTGATAACATTAATTTGAATTTAAGAATAAAATTAGAGTCAGTCGCTAACAAAAAAAATGACACCCATCAATTCCATAAGATATATGGTCTCTAAATCTGCGAAGTAATTACGCAATTAGATTTCGGCATATAATTATACAAATTTTGACAATTATGTTGTAAATCATTCATGCGTGGTCACAGCTGCACGCTTATTTTCGCGGTTATTAATTATTATAAATAGCGATGAGAAAACGATTTCGGCGGCTTCTGTGCCGTACGACATTTGTTGACGTTAAGTGTTTTATAATGCGCAAATATTCACTTGCGTGGATTTTCCTTTTTTTCGTGGATCTTCTTATATCCGGCAGAGTAATTAACATAGCAAATACACTTTTTCAATTATCGTGAGTAATCAGAATTCTCTAAAATTGTATAACGTTTTAATGCTGCTGAATCAAAAGTGAATGATTTTTAAGTAAAAATAATTCATGGTACAATGTTGTTACATTATATACAAAGCCCGAAAACTGAATGATAAAACGAGTGTTTGATTAATTGATTGCTATCGTTAATACGAGGAATACCTTTTATATTTTGGCAACGTGCAATCCAAGTGCTGCCATCTGATGACCGACATCCCTACTTTTTGTATATAGATAGATAGATAGATGTTATATGGGTGGCACCAGCGCCTATTCCACCGCGACCTTTCCAGGTCTATTGTGGATCCCTGTTTATCTCAGATGACCAGCTCTAGCTTTGCCTCTTTGATTAGTCCTATTAGCCCTGCCAGAGGGGCTTGGGTATAAGTCTCCGCGCTTGGGTTGGCATAGGATGTGGAACGAGTCCTCTTCTTCCTCTAGGCAGAATCTGCATGGTGCTTCTTCCACCAGGCCTATTTTGCTCATATGTTTGTTGAGCTTGCAGTGTCCTGTTATCAGGCCTACTATTGTTTTGACCATTTTCCTGTCTTGGTTCAGAAGTTCGGTCGTCAATTTTGGCGATTGTTTCTTAAGGAACTGTTTCGCCTGTCTCTGTCCTGGTCAGTTCGTCCACCAGGTACGGGCCTGTGTTTACACCCATTTTTTTATGGATCGTTTGACTGCGGTTTTGGAGATTCCGCAAGAGGGTTCCGGGCCAATTACTGCTTTTGACGAGCCTTGTTTGGCCAATTCGTCTGCTATGTCATTCCCCGGATGTCCTCCGTGTCCTGGGACCCATGTGATTGTTACTTTTTTGTGACAGCCAAGTTGGTTAAGAGCGCGTATACAGTCCCACACTAGCTTAAATTCGACCTGTGTGGAGCTTAGTGCTCTTAGTAGCGCCTGGCTGTCGGAGAATATAGCAATTGACCTACTTTTGGTGTCTTGTCTTGCTATTTCTCTTGTGCAGTGGTGAAGAGCTATCGCCTCTGCTTGGAACACCGTGGTGTCCTTGGTGAGACTGACAGAAATCTTTGTCTCGGGTTTTGTGCCGTATATACCTGCTCCTACCCCTTTGTCGGTCTTTGAGCCGTCCGTAAACCAGCATGATTCTGCTTTGGTAGGTTGGCCTTCGACCCAGTCATCTCTTTGTGGGATTAGAACCTTGTATTTCTTTTCGAAATTGAATTTTTTCACCATGGCATCGCTAGGTATTGCTGTAATCGCGTTAGACTTCAGCTCGTCTTCTAGCCATTGGTGCGTTTTTCCGTGTGATCGGATTATGGGCGCCTGTCCTTGCATCAGTCTGTATGATACGGACCTGGCTTCTCCTTGAATGAAGATGTGTAGTGGTGGTATGTTCAAGATGGCTTCTAGGGCTGCTGTTGGGGTGGTGCTTAGGGCTCCTGTTGTACTGAGACATGCTAGTCTTTGTGTACTGCTCAGGAGTCCTATCGCCCCCTTTTGCTTTGTCCTAGTCCACCACACCACTGCTCCATAGGCTATCGTGGGTCTTATCACCCTGGTGTAGAGCCATAGAGTCAATTTAGGGTTTAGTCCCCAATTTTTCCCGCACATTCTGCGACACCTGCCCAATGATATTGTTGCTTTTTTGGTGGCTTTTGTGATGTGTGGTCTCCACGTCATTTTGGCGTCAAAGGTTACTCCCAGGTACTTTGCCTCCCCTAGAAGGGGAGGCCCGAGCTTCAGTGGCTTTAGGCCTTGCAATGCTCGTCTTTTTGTGAATACGACAATTTGTGTTTTTTGTGGATTGTTTGTCAATCGCTCCTGTTTGCACAAATTGTCTACTATGTTTAGGGCTCTTTGTGCTCGCTCCGAGACAACTCCCGCGAACCGGCCCCTGATGACAATGGCTAAGTCATGTCCTCTTTGGACAGTTTTCCTAGAAGGTATCTACTAGTGTAGCCCATAACAGTGGAGATAGCACTCCTCCTTGTTTTTATTCCTCTTTCGCTATTGAAGAGGAGGGACATCTTCAGGCTCTTCCTCCGTTTGGAACCGCGTCCCCCTTAGCCGATGGCCTTAAATGGGGACTGATCCCGCTGGCGGAGGGTTGACCTTCTTTGGGAGAGTCTTGCCCTGGTTCCACGTTCTCCCCGGCCTCGCTGGTGCCTTGGGTCTCCGCTGGTTTCTCAAGGGTAGTGGCCTCCGGACTCTGCCTTGGTTTACTCCCTTCCGTTGTCCTACTATTCTCCTTGATACGCAGCCGAAGCCTCCCGTATCCGAAGAATGGGTAGTGGTCCAATTTAGATAGCTCCTCTTTGGACTCTTTATCAATGGAGAATGTCCATATCACACCTTTAGCCTCCGGGGTTTTCCCCCATACAGTCCACAGGTGTGTGTTTAGGCCCCGGTTCCCGATTCTCAATCGTTTCAGGATCCTGTCGGCTTCCAGTTTGTCCTTCCCCTCATCCGGGACGTATGCCGTGCACACCCCTTCAACACCCTGAGAGACGCTCCCTCCCATGGTGTCAGGATTGGGACTGTCTCCCTTAGCCATTGTGCGCTGGCCTCCTCGGCGCAGGTTATCATTAAATATTCCGGTCTCTGTGTGCACTTCGCGAAGCGGACTTGTGGCCCTTGCTCCGGTATGTGCTCGTATGCCGTCATGATGGCTTCTTGGACTGCCTTCAGCTTGTCCTTGTCGAGCTGCGTTTCTGGGAACCCCTGGCACGCTATGGCAACCTTGACCGATGTTACGGCCTCCGTGAAGGTTGGCCCGTCCCTTTTGGTCTTTTTTGTCTGCCTAGGCGTGCTGCTATCAAATCTGGTCCTCTTTGTGGGTCCTTTTTCGGATTTATGAGCACCCGCGGACATTGTTTGCCCTTGGGGTGCCTTCTTTGTTTGCGCCCCGGGCCTTGTTTGTCCTTGGGGTTTTTTCTGGCCCTTGCGTGCCTGGCTGGCGGTGAAGTTAGCCTTGATTACGGCTCTTTTGGCCTGGATGTAATCTCGGCCTTCCTTCACCAGTTTCGCCACTTTCGCTTTAGTGACGCCTGAAACCCCTGCCTTCCGAATTTCATCGTCTGACATGAGGTCTACCTCCTCTAGGGCACTTATACGTAGTGCCTGTCCGGCCCTTTGGCCTTGACGAGGTTCTTGTGTAGAGGTACCCTGCCCTTTGACTTGGGTGGCCTCTTTGCTGGCCTCGTAGGAGGTCCCTGGCCCAGTAGCCTTGGAAGCCTCCTGGCCTATGTTTTTTCTTTTTCTTGGGTTCGTATTCATTTTGTTCCCACGAGAAGCTAGGGAAATATTCGGTCGGCCTGATCAGAGCCCCGCATGACCAGGTAAGGCTAGATACAGGGGGGTTTCGCCTGGTGCCCCCCTGGGAAAGTTCGAGACCGCACATACCCCTGCGGCCATTCGGGCACTTTGGGAGTTCGCCCTTAAAGGCCTACTCTTCGTTTTACACTTTCTTTAAAAGGAATTATATGAGGGATAGTAGGAAAGTAGTACCCGTTTGTACCGTACGGAACGCTTGCGCATAGAGGAGCCTCCGATGTGTGTTAACATGTTCAGTTGTATTTCAGCTGTCTGTGCGAAAAGTTATGTTAATTGAAGGATATATATGGAATAATTGTTATGGATGAGCCGTCTATTCAGCGCTGGTGTCATAATTTTAACTAAGAAAAAAAAACACCTGTGATGATGAACCTTCGGGATTCTATAGTCTGGACTTAACTCATTCAGATTATTCTATCTGTTTACAAAACTAAAAACTTTTGACAAGAAAAAAAGATTACATATCTCAATTTACTTTCGGCAAAGAAATATTAAGCTAGGATACAAACATTCGTCACTCTTTTTAAATGTAAAAAGATTTTTTTTTTAAGCGATATAAAAAACGAATATTTGTGGTACAGAATATTAATTATTTTATGTAGCTGTAAAATACCTGTAAGAACGTGATTATAACAGACTTTTCATTAAGAAGTTTAGTGTTAGGGTTTTCAGTTGGAAAGTACATATCTAATGAATAGGTAGAATCACTGAAATATTGTTTTCTACCAACAACAGCCATGGACCGGTTTCGATCAATTTTGGATTTATCAGCATAGCGCAGCTGAACACAGGGAAATGTCAAATCAAGTCAAAAAATGATTAATTGATTAAAGTGTATAAGGTATACAAGATAAGAAGTAGTAAATTTTAAGAGGGCCACCTGGAGGAGTAGTCCACAGCGTGCGCGGATCTAGCAGAGGTGCTGAGTGACTCTTGGGGGAGGTCATATAAAATTGTGATCAAGAAGATGGGGTTGGTGCGACTTAATGCGCCGGTGCAGGTTCTCGGAGGAAGGTGGTATTGAGGACTCTATTTCCCCCGAATGTTGCCCTACCCAAGCGTAAGTCCCCGGGACCGGTGGGTATCCCCAATGAGACAATTCCTTCATTACCAATGACCCGAGTCACTCACATCTTCAACGTCTGTCTCAGGGAAGGGATGTTCACTGATCGAAACAAAGGGGCGTCCACATCCTCAGGCGAGTATTGTCTACTCTGCCTGTTGGACCCTAAAGGCAAGGTGCTGGAGAGGCTCATTAGTGACAGATTGTCCGCTTGGCTCAACAATTACGGAAGACTGTTCGAGATAGTTTGGGTTCATTAGGGGCAGAACAACTGGGGACGCCCTGAGCCTGGTGAGGAGGTTAAAGAGAAACCAGGATGGTTGTGAGGAAGAAGGCATTGCCCCTGACCATCGATCATGCAGGCACTGACCAGGAAAGGGGCCCCCAGGTATTTTATCTATCGGACGGTGTCATTATCGGTTTTGCGGATGACATACTTATCTTTGTTGAGGCTAATTGAATATATGTACGATTTCAAACATTAATTTTCGTAACAGGCGGGATTTTCGATACCTGCGAGGGACAAGGCCCTTGGCTTCACCCAGTAGAGACACCCTCAGTACATCATCTATATAAATAAAACTATTTAAGTACTTTCAAATGTATATTGTATAACACCACATTTGTTTTATTTATATAAAAGGTGAACATTCAACAATTATCAACCTCATCAATTCCTAAGTACGTCACCTTTCATTTACGATTTGGGTCTTCCGGGAAGAAAGCAGGCAAGAGAGATCGCACAGGGGAACCAACAACTCGAGCGATTCGGAGCGCTCTTTGATAATTGTACTACCTCTAACGTTAATTGATTATACACACAAAGTATCACATAAAGCTTTTATATTTTAATATTTTATGTATCTTTACAGTTCTATTAAGATAATTAACTAAGCATTAGTCCTTGTAATTTTGCTTTGTATGATATTTTATAAAGCAATCGCCGAGATGTACGAGTACGCCCGGCATTTTATAAAGTAAATATGAATCTATTGAACAAATTTCCAGACCCCAAAAAAACAGTTTCCGCCACCATTTCAACGATTTTCGTAAGAAACAATACGTTGCGGCTAATTGATCTGCACGATCGACACCACCCATATGTTTTATATAATTTATTACAACATTGGGCTTCTTGATGGTAACTTCAACGCCACCTCGTAAGATTCTTCTCACAGAACTCATTCCTGTATTATTCCAATTCGTCAAGCACGTGACAACTCTCTTGTCTTTCCATGACAAAACTAAGGTATTTCTTTTGCGGAATGCTACTGTTGATTTTGTTGAATGTTTGAATTTGATAGTAGACTCATCTACACAAATTTCTTCTCCGGGTGTAAAATACTTCAAAAGTGGAATTGATATATTCAAGGAAGCTGCTTATTAGCTGCAAACGTGTTCTTGGACCTGCATCTATTGTTGGGATTGTTTTTAGATGAAGCATCCAAAAAATCTGGCTGAATATGTCTCTAGTAAATATTTTTGAATAAAAAGGAATGTAACTGACATCATTCCGTGACCAATACTCTTGCAAATTCGCCAACGGCATTGACCCCATATTTACTATGACTCCAATAAATGCCCACATTTCTTCAGTAGTCACATCTATCCAATTTCTCCATATCGAGTACGGTAATAGCGTCTTGTTCTCCAACTTTCTTCCAGCGTAACTATTTGTTTCAGAAACTATTGCATTCACGAGTTCATCGGTAAAAAACAGTTTGAAAAATTCCAACGGTTCTTTCTTGTCTGCGTCTATATGCGGACCTACAGGAGCGTTGCCGGCTATAAACGGTATTCTCGAGGGTATTTCTTCTGATTCTGTACAACTAATCCATTCAGGAGTGTCGGATCGTGGATCCTCTGCAGCATCATTATCACTGTCACCTTCACTGTCTATTATTCTAATTTTTCGTCTTCTTACACCTCTTACTTCATCAGTATCATCATCACTGTTTGTGTTCTCTCTATCGTCAAGCTCTCTATGTATAGCTGTACTTTCTTCGTTTAGTACCTCTAAATCAAACTCATCAAGCAAATGAAGGCGATTTCCATACTTGAGATCGTATATTACCATAATAGTAAAAACATCTTTTAAGGAAACTTTATGTTTAAAATTCTTCGAAATAGCTATGAACCTTCAGCCTATTTTAAATACATTAATTATTGTTTCTATATCAACAACAACCACGGACCTGTTTCGATGTATTTTGGAACTCCTCAGCGTGGCGCACCTTAATGGTATAGATAATTTAGTAGAAATAAAACACATAGAAAGGGCAGGATTCACAATTTATAGTTTTTCCATCGGTGCCCAAGGAATTTATTTATTTATTTATATCTTTTGCCTTCTTTCTTTAAGAAATACATAAAATACATAAAAAACAAATTACAAAAACATACGTAAAATTTTGTTCGAAAGAAGTTCATAATAAATTATGTCCTTTCACTCAAACCCCTTGGCACCATGACTCAATTTTATCTCACAATTATATTTTTTTCTTCGATACACCTTGTCGTTACAAAGTTTTCATTGTTGCAATAATCTATTATTAAGTTTCTTTAGTTATATTATATACTTGTTTCTCATTAATCACTTGGTGAAACATTATGTTAATATATAGGTTTTATAATTAAAATCACTTGGTTTGTTTCACAAATATTTTTTATTTTCGACTATATATGGGACAAACTGGTAGGTCCTTTGAAACCCGACTAAAAGAACACCGTAACGACATTTTAAATAAAAAACAAACCACGGGTTTTGCAAAACATTGCATCACATTTAATCATATCTTCAATTCAAAGGATTGTAAAATATTGCATTCAGGTAATAAGGGATTATTACTTAACTACCGGGAGGGTCTTGAAATTTGTAAACCCATAAAAGCGGGAAAAAACGTAGTTAATGACAACGACGAGATTTGAAACTCTCCGATATTAAACGCCATCATCAGGTAATTAGGTGCACCGTCAATGCATTTAAATACCGGTAAAATTCTTTTGTATATCATTCTTGATAATGGCAATAAGCCGAAACTAGTCGAAAATAAAAAATATTTGTGAACAAACCAAGTGATTTTAATTATAAAACCTATATATTTCTTTAGTTACCTAATTATGTCTCATTTTTTAAATGGTGATATATTTTATACGATACAGTATAAATGAAACGTAAAAATTAGTTATACTTGCTTAATTATGTCTATTTAATTCCGACTTTTGTTGTCCTGGCCAGAAACAGATTTTCATTATAGGACGATTCTCGAATGTTTACAGAGCGACCATTAAGTCGTTACTCCAGAAATAATGATCTACACAAACTGTTATTTTCGAATCGCGATTCAATTGTAACGAGCGGGTTCTGCTTTCTGTCGGTAAGATTTAAAATAGTGATTCATTAGTCAGGATTGCCAAACGAACCACCAGACATCCGGATCTGGCCCGGGGGCAATTCTGCGCCGTGATTTTGCCTTTCCATCATGGACACGATCTGGTTTTGGCCAAACGGATCTACTTGTTACCCCCGGGGGCTGAAACGGTAAACGGTTTAAGGAAATTGAGTAATCACTTTTCAGGCACTTCAACGTTTCATTTGTTTGTAGATATAGGTACACAAAATAATTAGATCGTTGATTAAAAGGCTTGGTTTTTCAACTATATGTCATTCTCAAGGAGATATTTGAGACATATACATAGTTATTATTTAAAATACAATTTGAAGGTGTTGAAGAGAAATGGCATTAAATTTATTATATTTTCAGAATAAATAATAAAACATAGTTTAGCAAAATAAATAATCGCACATTTTAAAATTCAGTGTGAAGTAACTTAAGTTGTTAATTTTTAAATTCGCTTATCAAAAATTTATCAACATAAAACAACTTATTATATTTATATTTACAAAATAATAAAGACCCGTTTTAAGATTTAGGCCATTACGTATACCACTTGTGAACTATTTATTATCATTACATAATATTAATATTTAAAGTGCATGTAACTTTCTTTTTCCAGAACAGAACAATGATGAATAATATTCTTCTCGGACTTCAGCGTAACGATTTTATTATTCATTCAATGTACCCACGTAAAATTGTCATGGGTTTACTTACGAATACTTCAGGATGTGCATATACTAGGATATTCTGTTTTAACGAATGAAACAAAAACGCAAATCGCCAGAATTTGAAAGTTATTTAAAAAAAAAAAAGTTAAAAGTTATACTTGTTACTTTGTTTTGACAACTTTAGCTTGCCATTATCAAACAGCTAATATGTTGTTATGTTATAGAAAATTAACTAATAATTTGAAAATATGAAATGTAGTAGTAGTAGTGTTAGGCTATCGACCACGTGGTCCTTCCGCCATGTGTCATTTGTGTATTTGTGTGTGTGTAAATGAGCTTGTTACTTTAAAGGATCGCCCCCGTCACTCTAAAGCACCATTAATTGTATCCCAATGGTGAATGGTACCGGTCACCCATCCGACTACTGACCCGAACCAACGTTGCTGCACATCAGTTCGGGGCCGTAACCTATGCGCCACCACCGGCGTGTAAATACGAAATGTTTTCGTAATTTTAAATTATTAGCATTATTGTTTTTTTGTTTCCCTCTCAACAACAGACATGGACCAGTTTTGATCTATTTTGGATCTCATCAGTGTAGTGCAGTTTAAGGCAGGGAAATCGAGTCCTATAACTCCTGGTTTCTCTATGTTTACTAATGCATTATTTATTGACTCTTTTGCAGGTGATACACGATTAGGTCTAATGTGGACGTGCATGACCCTCTACAACCGACCTCAAGTATGTTTCACCCCCGACTTACAACCTGAATGGCTATTGGCTTTAGTATGCATTTTCGTGGGATGTATCTGTATCACCACAACGATAATCCTTTTGGCATCTTCTCATTGGGATCGGAATGTTGTTCCCTATGCCCGCTGGGTCGGATTCACGGCAAGTAAGTACAAAAAAGTGTCTTCTTTTTTTTACAACAAAATAGCTATAGTCTGTTCGTTGGATCTTCCGTCGTATTGACAAACTGTTGCTTCAAAAAACGACGAAAGTTTTACAGTGCGTTCTTTTTCTAACGTATTTGGTTTACTTTATCAGACTGAATGTTTTTGCGTCGTTTCTCGAAGCGATAGTTTGTGACGTACGACGGAAGATCCAACGAACAGACTATAGGTTTTGACTAAAAATCACTTGGTTTGTTTCACAGATATTTATTATTTTCTCTCCAACTCAAAGAGTAAGGATTTATCGACGAAATGACTATAAGTCATTATCAAGCAGTAAGAAGAACTTATTGTTGAAAAGAGTCGGAGAGAAAATAAGAGATATCTGTGAAACAAATCAAGTGATTTTTAGTTCAAGTTTAGTTTTTAAAAATGATTCACCACGGGGTTAAATAAGTAGTTTGATGTCTTACATTCATATAGTAATTTTTAAAAAAACATTTAACTAGCACTAATATTTATACTTCTTTTTCTTTTTAGTGGTTTTATTCTGCTTAGCTGCCGTGATATTCCCGATGGGCTTCCACGTGGATGAAATCGGTGGCCAACCCTACCAGCTCCCGAACAGTCATCAAGTTGGAATCTCTTACATTTTATTCGTTTTAGCACTTTGGATTACAGTGATATCCGAACTTTTTGCTGGAAAAGTTTGCCTGCCACATTTTTAATAAATTAAGAAGAAACAAACGCAGCATTTTACTATAATACATTCCTTAATTAAAGAACAATGTCATGTAACAATATGATTTATTGAATGTTGAACAACTTTATTTTGTTATTTTATTATAAACAAAAATTATATCAGAACTGCATTTTTAATTTTTATACTATCACATTCTTTTTACTTTAAATTATGAAACATAATTAACAATTCGGAGAAGTAATACACCTATTGTGTTTCATATGTCTTTAATCAGACACGTGTTTTGATCCTAAGAATCATTTCAAATGATAATGTTACTCGACATAGGATATAATGAGCAAAGTTCCTGTTAAAAGAAATTGATATAACATAACTTTTAAAAAAAACAACAAATGTAGTTTATTTTTAATTTATTTAATTTTTAACCATTATTATGGTTTATAATAAACAAAATTTAGAAGTGTAAATTTATTTTCTCATCTTATATACAACTTAATATATACCACAACACCTCAACTCTTCCTTTTACTCTTTTCCTGCTCCACGACAGCCTTAACATGTTCAGAGACAGCCGAAAGTGGATCCTTCTTGAACTTATCATTCGATAAAATCTGTTTGAAAATTTGCGTTCCCTGAATATAACTCTTCCTCCTTTTAGCTGCCTTCTGTATACCCTTAGGCTTTCCTACATTAGCCGCCCTTGTCACTGGCCTGCTTTTTAACAGAGACTCCAGTGAAGGCAGCGCATCGTGTAGAGGATTAGTGTCACCCAAAACGGCAGTATTCTTTCTCTTTTCTCGCATTTTCGCCTCTTTCTTCATCTGCTTCACTGTATCGATTTTCCTGAGGAGAAACTCCTTGCGCAGTTTCATCTTTTCCTTCTTGGTCATTTGTTTATCTCCTGATACATCTGATTTAATGGATTTAAACGATTTCACGCTCCTTGTATCATCGAATAATGCTGTTTTCGAGAAACTCTCTTGTAGATTGATGTTTTTGAATATGTTCTCATCAGGTGTGATCTTTAGAGGTGAAGACTGGTAATCTTCGGATTGTGAAGTATTTGATTTTTCAGGTTTTTCAGGTGAGGCGGTTAAGTGGAGTTTTTGACGCTGCCGTCTTTGCTTTCCCATTGTAATCTAAAATTTATAAATTAGAACACATGAATGTTAATACTAATTTAATCTTGTTTTTATGCACTGTGTTAAATTATACATTAAATATTACAAATTCAATCTTGCGGAGAAATTTTAATACAAGTTTTTCTTATATATATATACATTTCTGGATTCATTTCATTATAAATTTCAACTTTTACAATTCAATTTCAGCCTGAGCAAAAAATATTTATGAAGTAAATGTTACAAATGTCTGAGTTGAATTATATATTAATTATTACAAATTCTATATTACAAATGAATTCTCTTCTAATTAAATTATATTATATAAACATTTTTACATTTACGAAATATTTTCGTGTGTTTTCTAATTATTAGTTAATTTTCTACAACGTAAAGGACTTATATATTTTATTTTTACATTCATTTCATTATAAATTTTAACTTTTAAAATTCAATGTCAGCCTGAGCAAAAAGTAATAAGCATTCTATAAATAAAATATTTATATTAATAGTCCTCTTAATACAACTACGATTTATCAATTGTGTCTATGACTGTGAAATTAAATAATAACATGTACATTAAATTTTTTTTTTATTGGACCCCTCAAGGAAAATATAAGCATGTTATATACGAAGTTATAGTGAGGAAAAGCCCAAAAAATAAAACAATTTCTATATAAAAAAAATATATTTCCATTGATTGAAGTTGTAGGGACTTACTTCGTGATACATTTTAATTAGATGAAAAATAAAAAATACTTTTACTTAGTTAACATCACAATGTTTATTAAATAGTGACTGCAGTTTCGATCAAACAATGTGATATTAACTAAGTAAAAGTATTTTTTTATTTTTCATCTATATTTCCATTTGCTATTATTTGAAAACATTGAATTGTTGTTCCTTGCCAACAACAGTCACAAACCAATTTCGATCTATTCTGTATCTTATCAAAGTAGAACAGTTAAAAACAAGGATTAGAACTTTACTCTAAAGTTTTACAACTCTTATACTTAATATCTAAATATAATATCAGAACTGTATTTTCAATCACATTCTTTTTACTTTAAATTACAAACCATAATTACCATGGAATGACTGACAAGTCTATATTTCAAGACGACATTTGAAATATAGAAAAATGGAAATATAGAAAAACCATTCCCCTTTCTTCAACTGCACTACACTGACAAGATCCAAAATAGATTGAAACTGGTCTGTGGCCATCGTTGACAAGGATACAATAATTCAATGTTCTCTATTTAATATATATTACCGAATTGTTGAAATACATGTACTTCCAAATATAATGCTGTCTTGATGATTAAATTATCATTCATCTATTTATAGTAGTGCCGATCACTTATCCTTTTCAATAATTATCTTGAAACACTACCACTGCTTTAGCATTAAAAAATAAAAATATTTACCTTTTTCTAGTATGGAGTTATGTTAATATAAGAGGTTTTTATTTATAAAATTTAGTGTTTTATTGCTCATGTATATTTGAGGTTAAATAAGTAATTATAGATTCAAATTAATAGATGGTACATTTTAAAACTTCAACTAGTACCAACACTGATGAAAATTATATAACATATCATTAAATAGATGGTTATAAATATGATGGCAAATAAAACTGTAACGATAATGTTGGCAACATTTTTGCTACAAAATAATATGTATTATATGTTGGGTTGCCTATATGGAGTATTTAATAAGACAGTGGCGTACCAAGAATTTTTTTTAAGGGAATAATTTAATTGTAAAAATCTATTCTATCATCATAAACTAAACATAATTCTTCGAGAAATTTCTGGTTATGTGTGACACAACCGACCTCCTAAAAGGCAACAGCCATCAAATATGTACTTGCATTTCAGAATTGAGAAATCATAGAGATGAAGTCACTCGGATAATAAAAACAAGAGTTGAGGATATTCAATAATCTATAATTTACTACATTTTGAGTTGGGTCATGTGAAGTGTTAAATATAATTTTTATTATTTGTATTAGTATCAGATATACATACTATATTATTTCAATCAACGATATTATTAACAGCGAAGCAAGGAATTTTTATTACTTTCCCTATATGAAATATAGGGGAAGTATTGTGATCGTGATTTTTTTTTGAAAATTTTTTTTTGCGGAAATATCCGTTTTAGGGTCCCCTGAACCCATTACACTAATTTCTGGAAAAAAAAAATTTGTGTCTGTGTGTGTGTCTGTCTGTCTGTCTGTCGGTGGGCGCTGTATCTCAAAAACGAATAATCTGACTGAGATGAAACTTTAAACTTAAGGTTTTATCATTAAAAACTGGAACTGAAAAGCTTTTGGTAAACATTCATAGACCGGAAGTGGATGTTTACTCGAGACGTTTTTTTGTTTTTTGGTGATATTTTTCTAAATATGAAAAATTTTAAAAAATGATTTAAACAAAAGTTAAAGAGAATAAAAAACTGAACAAGTTTTATTTAAACGTATTTTTCATAAAATTTTTAACTTTAGAGAAAAAAAATAAAAAATGAAAATTTAGACATTTTTTGCCAATTGCTAATTAACTGTTGGAGTTACATGAAACTTATATAAAAAATAATTGTAGAGAATTAAAAAATGAATAAATTATTAAGAATAGTATTTTTGCGTAAATCTCATAGTTTTCGAGAAAAATATAGGGAAAGTACTATGATGGCCACATCACCATTTTTTAGTTCATCGTAGTATTTAACTTTGCAAATTTCATTAAAATTATGACTGATTTTAAAACTCATCATCAAACCTTATACTTTTAATGATATTCGTAAAATTAAAACATTTTAAAGTTTCATGTTGCGAAAGGTTCATTTCAAAATAAAAATAAAATAATACCGTGAGAGAACATATGAAATCGTTTGAGAGAATCTAAAATTAGAATCAAATTTATAGTGTTGAAGTTGTCTCATTTTTCTTTAGCGTAAAAATTAAAGTGAATAAAAATAGATTTATTTGTTGCACTTAATTATCTGGCTTCAATATATTGTTATTCAAGTTAATTTGAAAATGACTTATTGAATGGATTAAAGGTATTAATATCTACGTTAAATTACTATTACATTGCTTTAAATTATTATAAATCTGATTCCGGGACCTAATGGCCAATTAACAATCCCAATTCAATTATCTTTTAAGCTGTATATATTTAATTATTATTTCTTAGGTACTGACGAGTTTCGTCCTTTGAAGATGGATATTAAAGTATATGAAAGCATAATTCGTGAATACCTCGCGATTTCTATATTTCACTTTACAATATCCTGTTTATATTATTATCTAAAAATTATAAATTATACATTAATAATTACTAAAGAAAGAACACATAGTGAAGTCACAGGACTTCACTATGTGTTCTTTCACTTTGACCCCTTCTTCTGCTTCATATGACGGAATACTCTTTCATCGAAGCATTTTATTGTCATATTCGTGAACTTAAAAGTTATTAGCATATTAATAACAATTTCCTACAATTAGGTAATATCTTAAGATCTGTGAGAAGGCAGTTTTTTAATATCTACTACAATTATTGTAATTATAAACGAACTCTTGCTAATTGCTAACAATGGTAAATGCAAACATTTTAATTGATCTGAATTGTTTGAAAACAACTTTTAAATGTGTAACTGTGCATTGTTCTACGGGGCTAGTAATTACTTTTTATGTTAATCATTTCAATTTACACTTGAGAAAAATTATAAAATGGGCAACTGCATCCATTATCTCATTTTTTACGAACGAAAATGAGGCCAATACGTATTGAGTTAGTTTACTTGTGTGTAATAGTGAGTGTGAGTGCAAATAACATACATTTTAATGATACAGAAATTGACGTTGAAGTAAATTCTACAAGAAATGCAAGATGTAAGTCATATAATATATTTATTAATTATATTTAAGATGTAATAATGGTTATTATTATTAATTTCCCAACAGATATTTCTATTTTAAAATTTAAAAAGAAAAATAAATAATTATTAATACATACATGTACTACACTGAAAATGATATTCTAAGATTGTTAATTAAATTTAAACATTATTAAATAAACAAATATATATCATAAACAAATTATGTTGTTATATTAAAACATCGACCAAGTTTAGTTAAATAAAATATGTATATAAACAACAAAACGCAAAACTAAACGTAACACTTAAACATTATGTATTATTTAATTATTAATTTGAAATATTTTTACAATAAACATTAATTTATAAAAAAAGATATAGGCACAATTCAGACTTGAAAAGAATTATTATAATACGTGCATAGTTTTCTTTAATTAGACGGAAAACTACTTTTAAGTCAATATTTATATTTATTTAATTGTAAGTTTTAATAAAACTGCTCAATACATTTATGTAAATATTGTACCCAAATTCCAATTATTGAATCAACTAGAATACAAAAGTGTGCATCATCGCCAAGAAAATATCTAATTGATTCATGCTTGACGCGTTCACAAAGAAAGTGTTTTAGTTAAAGGAAATGTCGTGATTTTAATGAATGCATTATTCAGTATAGTATTGTATATGAAGTACATTTCTTTTTTTTTAATTAAAATGAAGATTACATTTTATGTTTGTTTCAGTTTGGGGTATAGGTATTGTTAAATTCGAGAACAGTGAATGCTTGGCTGCTGATGGTTCATCTGGAACGTGTTACACAAAGCAGCAGTGCCATGAAATAGACGGAATAGGTTCGGGTCATTGTGCTGGTCATATCGGGACGTGTTGTGTTGGTAAATCTAATTAGCTAATTTATCACCTCGGCAACATACAGAATCGGGTTAGAAATTTTTGAACATATTAACGAAACCGATTGTTTTTTGGGCCAATGTTTAAAGTTTTCAGTTGTTTTTCGTTTTATGGAAATTCTCAATATTTTAATTTTCTTTAATAACTATTAACATTGTTTTCATTAAATGTTCATCTTCAACTGATTTAAAGCATATTAAAAATGTATTTGGAAAGTTCATAAATGTTTCTTTGATTTTCTTATATTTACAGTTCAACGTACGTGTGGTGGATATTCCTCGTATAACAACACATATTTTGTGAATCCTAACTATCCCGGCACGTTCACAGAACCAACTGCTTGTTCGTTTACAATAAAAAAATGCAGTTCCGATATTTGTCAGGTAAATTTAATTTAGTCATTACAATAATTACCAAACCAAAATATAAAGCAATGTAAAGAATTTTACTTAAAAACCTACGCGATGCAATCAAATCGTGTCTCTTTACAAAAAGGACTAATTTGGTTAGATATATGCTGGAGCTCACAAAACTTAGCAACAATTTCGACAGCATTTCAAGAATTTACATTAGCATTTAATAATGACGAAACATACTTTAGTGTAATTTATGTTAGGTTCGAATCGATTTCCTGAACTTCAACCTTGCTCAGCCAGACGGAAATGGTACTTGTGTAATAGATTCCTTGAACATCGTTGGTGGAGCCTCTATAGTACCAACTATTTGTGGAGAAAATAGTGGCAGTCACGTTTACGTAGATTTTAATGGTGACAATGACATTCGACTGCTGTTGCAAACTGGGGAGCTATCGTCGATACCAAGAAATTGGAGATTTAAAATTTCACAAATTGATTGCGAATGTCCAACAAAAGGTATACATAAAATACATATAGTCCATCCGTTGGATCTTCCGTCCTACGTCAAAAAATATCGCTTCGAGAAACGACACAAAAACATTCATTCTGATAAAGTACACCAAATGCGTTAGAAAAAGAACGCACTATAAAACTTTCGTCGTTTTTTGAAGCGATAGTTTGTGATGTACGACGGAAGATCCAACAGACAGACTATACATTGTAGGATAAAAATATTAAAAATTGTCTCATCCGCAAAGATTCACATTACAAAGATGGCTGTTAACTTTATTTCGATGGTATAACAATTGAAACCTTTATTTCTGTGTTTAAAATATTCTTTTACTTATGTATTATTGATATTTTTTAGCACCAATTGGTTGTCTACAATACTACACCGAATTAAAAGGTACGGTGAAAAGCTTCAATTACGGACAAACGGTGAGTAGTTCGATCAACGATGAAGGTGAACCAGGATCCCGGCAATTGGCCAATACGAATTACGGTGTTTGTGTGGCCATGCAACCAGGCTACTGTTCGATTACGTGGATGCCCACCACAGGCGACCCCTATGCCTTTACGGTCTCCAATAACACTATAAACGCCACCCTGGATGGTACTGTTGGCACACCGGCCGCTTATGGCACCAACTGCACCACGGATTTCGTAGTCATACCTGATGCTTTCATCAATGGACAACCAGCAAATACAGATAGATTTTGTGGAAACGCTATGCCACCTGTTACAAGTGAGTTGCATATTTAAAAAAAGAGAACTTAAAGAAAGTTAAACATTCTTTGCAGCGTCTTCTAAACCTTTTGTACTAACCGTCGTTACAAATGATGAGGAGAATGAGGATTCTGGTAATCGGGGTTTTTCTCTATCCTATACGCAGAATAGGTGTACCAATAGTATGATGATGTTTTTTAGAAGATGACAGTAAGATATATATGTAAGATGAGGTGAAGAAATTTAGAACAAAATAATTAATCAACTTATTTATTTATTTAAGCTTTTTTAATTTGGACTGTAATTACATTTAAATTTAATCAAATAAATGTTTTGAAGATCCAAAATGAAGAGTTTTTATGCATAGTATTTTTTGATCAGATTATTCAAAGAATAATAAATAAATAATGATGCATTTAAAATCTATTGTATTTGTAGAATTACAATTGACCATAGTTTCTACTAATAGTGTGGTAAAGTTATCGAGTTTAATTTCAACATTTGCTATATTTTGTAATTATATATTTTTAGGCAGTAAAAAATGTGACCTTGGAATTAAATGAAATATTTACCTAAACTCACTTATTAAGAACTCTTAACGAAAGCCAAATTCATCATTATGTTATCAGTAGGAATTATTAAGTTAATTAATCACCATTAAGAATTAAAAATTGCTATTGTTATATTACAAAAAAATGTACAATTCCATTTCATAACAGTAACATTCCTTCATATTAACAATAAAGTCACCTGTCCGTATTTACTTTACCGATTAGTGCAGATGTGATGTGAAAAAATGCAGTCCAGTTAGGATTACCCACAAGACATTCCGCATCTTATTTTGTAGATAGTAACTTCGTGAAAATGGTGCTGATATACTATCTATTTTTATTCTTATTTATTATATACAAAAGCTCCACAACTTCATATAATGTCAGCGTAATGGAAAACCATCGAAAATCTAGATGTAAGTTATGTATTGTAAATTTGCCAAAGGAATGATATTTTTGTAATTAATGCGAATTTGTGTGTATTGTGTTAATTTTAGTTGTAGGTTGGGGTTGGGGTTGGGGATGGGGCATTGGTATTGTCCGGTTTGAAAACAAATATTGTCAATCAAGTGGAGGTGCCGACGGAACTTGTTACACAAGAAGACAGTGCAGGGATTTGGATGGAACTCCTACTGGATTGTGTGCGGGAAATATTGGCCACTGTTGCATAAGTAAGTAATAGTTTTAAAATAATTAATTAAGGGATTTTTAGGTTTTACAAGACTAATTTTTGTAGATTTACGAAACGCTTTGTATTTTGTACCATGTAAAGGACATTCTTATGAAATATTTAAAATAATGCAAATTGTAGATTATAGTTAAAAAAATAAATAGTGGTATATATATTATTTTTTGTCTAATTTTTATTCGTTGTTGTTTTTTGTTTTGACTTTTACCTATTGTTAAACAAATGCTTTTGAAGATTCAAGTATTTTCAGGCTCCGCTATGTAATTGCGTAATTTCTTAGGAAAAATTATACTTTATTTATCGCAGAAACTCAAAATAGACGATTTTGATTGATTTGATGCGAGACTTGCTCATTCGCGCTTTCTTAGGACGGGGGATGATTTCCTGCCTTTTCGATTCTGGGTCATATTCGATCGTCTAGTATTCGTCTCCGGTTACGATGGAGTTAAGAAAATCGGGCTCATTTTGAATCAAATCCAACAAGTCTTGACAGCGCGAAACACGAAAATATTTCTGGTCCTTTCTGGACCTCGATCACTATCTAAAACTTTGTGCACATGATTTTTGTTAGTTCCGGCCGTTGTTAGGCGTCTAGAATGGGGTTCGTCAGCGATTTCCTCTAGACCCTCCTTGAACGCCTTGTGACCTTGCAATGAAGTCTTCCTTGAAGCATCTAGAATGTTTCGATTACATTCTTTCCAAGCCACAAACCAAACTTGATTCTAAAAGTATTTCACGAGCAATTGATCAATTAGAATAATAATTTTCTAAAACATCCAAAGTTCTTCTGTTCAAGCGAACGCTCTATTGTGCTTACAACGCGGGGGCTGGTCTTTCCACTCAAACTGCTCGAAGCAAGCTGGCGATCGGATGCATTGCAAGGGCAGACCCTTCACCACATTTTCCTGCCCGTTTTACTCTGCTCTGTTTATTTCTTTTAATTTTTATCTTTTATCTATCTATTGTTTTATCTTTTGTCTGTTTTTTTATTTTCAACCAACCAACATACGATCTTGTGCTCAAACAATAATTTCTTTATACTCTTGAAATATTTATAATTTATCGTGAAATTTACAGTACAAAGAAATTGTGGATCGACATCTTCTAATAACAACACATACTTTGTAAATGCAAACTATCCAGGCCCAGTTACAGGAAGCAGTTCATGCACTTATGTTATCCAAAAATGCAACCCCGATATTTGCCAGGTATGGAAACATCCCTACGTTGTTTCATCACAATGGGTATCTTTTGATTATACTTTTAGGTTCGAATCGACTTTTTAGCTTTAAGTTTATATACACCAGACTCCATGGGCTATTGTATATATGACAGTTTAAGAATAACTGGGGGTGCATCGTTAATCCGTCCAATTTGTGGCGAAAACACAGGTCAGCATATATACCTGGGATTTTCAGGAGATGCCGATATTACGATATCCGTAATTACCAGCGGTACTTTCGACGTTCCGCGTATTTGGAAAATAAAAGTGGCGCAAATAGGCTGTGACTCATCAACGAAAGGTAACATTTATATATGCGCAGCAAATTGTTTTTATTTTTTTATTATTTCAGCTCCCGATGGGTGTTTAATGTATTACACTGACCGGGCTGGAACGGTAAGTAGCTTCAATTTCGGGCAAGGAACGAGCAATCAGTATTACAATGTCACCGTTGGAAACGTAAACCGTTTGCCTGGAACCAGAGAGCTGGCAAATCTAAATTACGGCGTTTGTATTCGAATGGCTCCTGGTTTTTGTTCAATTGAATGGTCTGAAAGCTTCACTGGGTCATTCGCCGTTACTAACAGTACTCCAGGACAGTTTGAAAATACTGAGGGCTGTTACACAGATTACGTCCTCATACCTAATTCAATTCCTCCAAATTTAGTAACGCCGGATCGATTTTGCGGTAACGTTTTTCCCACTGTTAGAAGTAAGTAATTAATGTTTACTATCTAGCCTAAAGAAATGATTAGTTTTCACGGTATTTATATATTGGCATAAATATTTGAAATATTATTTAAATTTTATATTTTATTATTTCAGGTTCATCTAAGCCTTTTGTACTCTATGTAATAACAGACGGAATGGAAAAATATAGTGACGATATAATGCCAAATGATATAGGCAACTTGGGCTTCTCACTGAATTATGAGCAGAAGCGTTGTAACCCATTACTAGTGACATAACTGAACTGAAATGACAACAACTTTTTAATTAATAATCATTTATTTTACACATTTTTTTAAATACATATTTATTCGTATTTATCGAAATTCACTACCTCTATGATTCCTCACCTCATCTTTAACAGCAAAATACCAGTTTTTAATATCTGAAGAGGCCATTAAATCCTTGAATGCATCACAGCCTTCGATACTGGATAATACTCCGTAAACTGACAAGTCTGCTAGATTAGGCTTGTCACCACCCATGAATTTATTTCCCTTTAATCGAACTGCTTTGGCCCACTGATTGCAATGGTCATATAATGATAGCCGGACATCATCCTTTAAATTATATCTGAAAATTTCAAACAATTAATAATTTTAGGAAAATTGTCCAGTAAAATTTCTTAATCTAAATGAGGTATGAAGTTAAATCACAGTTGTAAATATAGTATAGTATTTATAAACTACTGCATGAATATTACTATCAACTTTGTAAAGGAACTAAAGAGAGTAAACGGTTACATATCTGTAAGTGTAAGAGGTCCATTATTCTCCTAGGTACACACTTAAGATAAGTTATATGAATCATAATGGCTAAATATTTTTGGTATTTTTCACGTATTATACCATTATGAAAAGGTCTTCGAAATTTAGACCTAAATGTGCCAGAAATGGCTAAATTATTGCCTCAGTGGCTATAATCTCCTTATAAGCATCATCAGCTAACTAGTATAATGGATGGAAGAATACGAGAAACTGTGAACTCTGCCTTCAAGATCTGTGCTTTAAATTTCAAAGTGATTAATTATATTTTTGTCTTATATCTTTGTTCAATAAATAAATAAGTATATAATGTTTTCTTTTTGTTTTACATCTTTTACATACCTTGTTTTCAACCTCTTCCCAATAATCCACATAGCAAATGCTCCCACATATATAATTAAATATCTTTCCCACGCTGGGAAATGAGTCTCCCATTCTCCAACATCAGAAAACCAATTGAAAGCTTGCAGCGCTTCAGAAGGTGTGCGATATACGTTCGGTGATAAATCATGAACCAGCACATCGTCAGCCCATTTCCTCCACTTTCTCTCCTCACTAAAAATAAAATACAAAACTGTAAAATTCTTTTCAGTACTTGTGATTATTTATTATTGAATATAATAGGTTAAAATCTTAAGAGATTTATTTTGTAGTCATAATAATACTTATATTTTTGATTTATGACTTGTTTTGTATTTTTAAAGTTTGTGCAATAACATAACCTCAAAAATAAATTATTATTTATATAATTAACTTAAATTTAAAAGAAGCCTAAGCATGAGAAATATTTTCCATCATAAACAATATATATTGTTGATTTTCTCTATTATTAAAAGATTACTTCTTCAAGATGGTGGAGTTACCACTTAAGTTAATTACCAACAAAACTTACTTTAAATCTTCTTTCGTCCTGTCCTTAATCGCTTTCTCATTGAACATTAGGAAATACTTATTCATCACATCATTTCTCACTGTGCCACTATCATCATGGTATTTTAAGTAGGGGAAATACTTTACAATATCGGGCAACTTTTGATCATCATGTAAGTATGAAGCCAGTGCTGATATAATCATTGAACTATCGTTCAAGGGCTACATAAAAGAAATATTAGATTATTATTCAAAAATAAAAATAAGTAATTCATTATACTCTTATATAATAAAGAAAATCTAATTAAACTATCACAGGTACCTGATATCCTCCATCAACTTTTGCCAGAAGAATTGGCACTTTTTTATAAGTAGACCATTTAGTAGCCTGTCTTAGTACTGGATCAACTTCGATAACATCGTAGGAAATACCATGATAATCCAAGAAAGCTCTGACCTTACAGCAAAATGGACACGTTTGGTATTGATATAATCTTAACTTCAATCCTGTCTGATCACCAGCAAATTTAAACTAGAAATACATAGAATTATTTAAAAACAAATTATTCAGCACATTATTTTCAAATAAATAAATTATAAAGATATTTAATCACTTCTGCATACATTGGAATTAAAGTCTAATAAGAAACAACAGCATTAAACTGATTGTATTCAAAACACAATAAAATCATTTTATCTAAAAAGTATAATAATAGTGAAGTAAATGTTTTAAAATAGAGATTTGATTTAAAGTACAAATGTAGAAGTTACTTATCAACTTTTTCTGCTTACCGATTTTGATGGTGTAATGTTCGGAACACTCTCAATTATGGGTATGACCGTCTCCTCGTTAATTATGTGTCCTTTGGGTTTGTTTAATTGGTGCAAAGAGTAACCAGTACCCACCAGAGCCCCAACTGTGGCCCCAACCATACTCAACCTAAACACTTGCTTAGGTGTGTTTGATCTAGAGAAGTTCCTAGCATTGACAGCCCTTTGTAAGGCCTTCTCTACACTTAATAATCGATTTAATGCACTTGTACGGGTCAACATTTTACATAAGCTTGCCATATTACTGACTATAATTAATAGAAATTATTTATCACTAGCCGACATAACCAACAATGATATGATATGTAAGATGGACAAGTATTTTCATTAATGTAATCTTGGTTATTTTACCCTAAATAAAAGTTGGCCGCAGTGTTGAACGCAATGATAAAATTAATAAGATGGAAAACTATATTATGATAGATGATTCCCTCGAATTGGTCACACTGTTGAACAACGAGATATACACAATTATCATTTATAAAGTCCTTTAAAAATCACATAGTTATTATTTTAATCAAACATTGTTTAAGTTTAAATATTTATTAATATGGTTAATTGAAATATTATATCTTTAAATTCTGTTCTCATTTTTAATTTATCCTCGTATACATTGTTGACGTATTGAAGATTATATGCATCGATTTGAATGAAGTTATTGTCAACTTCAGTTCTATTGCATTGCAAGAAATTTTGTTTGTCATTCGATTTGCCGAAACGCTAGTGCATTAAGCTAAAGCAAAGATGTTTCTAACTCAATCTCAAAATGTTGAATCAAGGCCCCATTATCCTGATTATTCAACGGAGACTCCAGTTGCCCACCAATTCAATCCTTATGCCGATAATGGAGGGTAAGTAAAAATAACCTATATTTTCTGTTCAATACATGTTTATTATTTCCGTTATCATTTTGTAGCAAAAAGAATTAATCAATCGATTTATTGATTATATATAACATAGTTTAAATTTTACTTTGTATTTCTGGCTCTTTAAAAATTAAATTATATACACTTCAGACAATTTTTGCATTCTGTACTTTTGATCGTATAGCCTATTTTATTTTTTAATTTTCAATCATCATGATGGATAATATATTTAATGCTTTATTTCTATTTCAATAAACAGAATGGTTATAAACTAAATAGATGAAAAATCTAGCCCCACGCTGCATTTCAGATCTTCAGTTAATCACAATTGCAGACTAATGATTGTCATTTTGCCTTCATTTTACTTTATATAAAAGCATTATTTAGTGAACAATTATACTCATTACATTTACAATTTTTATCATATTGATGTGTTAATTTTTTTAGATAAGCTCACCCTTTTACATGTCTATACACTTAATATTGTTATCCGTTAACTTTATTTATATATTTGAATCTTATTGTTTTCAGGAGTATTGTAGCTATAGCTGGTGATGATTATGTAGTCATTGGTGCCGACACACGTTTAAGTTCCGGGTTTTCAATTTACACCCGAGAACAAAAGAAACTCTTCAAGCTTACCGATAAAACTATCCTTGGATGTGCAGGATGCTGGTGCGATAGCTTAACACTCACACGCATTCTAAACGCGCGTATGCAGATGTATGAACAAGAGCACAACAAGACCATGTCCACGACTGCGGCCTCACAAATGCTGTCGACAATGCTCTATTACAAGCGCTTTTTCCCATACTATATTTCCAATGTGCTCGTCGGTTTGGATAACGAGGGAAAGGGTTGCGTTTACAGCTACGATCCAATTGGTCATTGTGAGAGGTCAAGTTACAGAGCCGGGGGTTCTGCAGGTGCACTACTCCAGCCGCTGTTGGATAATCAAATTGGATTAAAGAACATGCAGAATATTAATAAAGACCCGGTGCCCTTGGAGAAGGCAGTGGCCATTTTAAAGGATGTTTTTATTTCGGCTGCTGAAAGAGATATCTATACTGGTGATAGTATTATCATTAATGTAATCACAAAAGATGGAATCAGGGAGGATACGTTCCAGTTGAGAAAAGATTAAGTTTGTTTTATGCTGGTGTAATTTTACAGGTTATATGAAAAGGAATATTTAATAAACATTAATACATAATAAATAATTAATTTTAATCATTTGACCTTATTATTTATTTTCGAAAAATATTTCCTAGTTTATCCAAAATATCTGAGTATTGTGAAAGATATTAAGGATTGTTTACAATAACAAGTGCCTCATTGAAAACAACCCTTAATATTAAAAATGTTTCACAAAGTGATGAACAAGAACCAAATTCAACGAAATGAAAAATTTATTAAATTGGGTATTTTCGGATATATTAAAACTTTTGTGATTTGATGATAGTTTTTATTAATTAAAGTTTGGATGAGGTTGATTGGGAAACCATTGTCAATGAAAATTGGAATTATTTAATTTAATTTAGTGGCTCTTCTGTTTGTAGTTAGAGGAATTGAGAAAGCTTGTCGAGTTGATGTTAATAGGCTTTCAAATTCAATTTTCTGTTTTCGTGACTTTATAATTTTATCTAATTTTAGATAACAAAACATATTTTTTGATGTAGTCTATTATTTACATAATGAAATATCATATTCAAAGAATAGAGTTAATAATTAAGCATAATGTAAATATTAATAACGTTTAAATTTACTTTTCCTAAATTATTGGATTTTACAGTAAACAAAATTGATATTTTGGAATTTATTATTATTAGATCCATATGAAACTTATATTACTACCCCTTAATAACTTATAAAGAACAACTTTAATTACTGCTAAATGTGAATAATCAAATTAAATTAATTAATCATATAGTTTAATGTGGTTTAAGGCTGTAACATTGAAATTTGGGATATCGTATAAAATTCACAGGTTTCATAGAAAAAAAATAAGTTTCAATAATTAAACTTTATTAATAAACAATTTTCTCATTTTGTTACGAATATATATATATATTTAACACCATTGTGAAAAAAGGATAATAAATTAAGCGTATCTTCTAATTACACATCAGTTTAATTTTTTTTTTTAAATAAAGAAGGCCGAAAAAAATCGTCATGTTTTAAAAAAATGGTTTTTTTACTTATAAAGTAAATATATTTATTACACCATTTGTTTATCATGAAAGCAAAGTTATAAAACAAAGTTGTGCAAATAAACCTTTATTCATATTTGAAACATAAAAAGAGAAAAAAAAACAACTGGTATTTTAACAGTTATTAAATTAATGCAGTATTTTATTATAAATCGTTAATGATTTATAATAAATTACTGCCAATTTAAGGTAAAGAAGAAAAAGGGTTTTATTAGAATAGTTTTGTTTTTATGTAAATGCTGACACTATTTACCTATGAACATATATATATCCAAGAGTACATATTTTTGTATTTCGATATTGAATCAAAAATTTTGACAAATCTGCCGCGCCCCCTGAAATCCACTGCTCACTTGCACCCAGGGGGCAACAGTGGTTTACCACGATCTTTGCCCCGCAATTTTAGCCCAATTGTTTTCTCGATCTTTCCGAGTATTGCATTATTGGGAATTCCCTTGCCGGCCTCGTAGTCTGTGATTACCTGTGGCTTCTCGTTTATTTTGGTAGCCAGATCCTTCTGGCTCAATCCCTTGGCTTGGCGTCCTTGCTGGATCAACTTGCCAACATCCAAGGAGATCGGCTCGTGCCTCAACTCCTCTGTTTCCCGATCGAGTTTTGCAGTGTTTTTTGTGGCAACATGTTGTTTGTTACTACCCGCGCCCCCTATAATAAAAAAATAATTATTAATAAAATTTTATATTTTAATTGAAATATTTGATTTGAATATATGATTTCCATATTTCGTGGATTATTTTATTCATTAAAACAACTATTATATGATAAATTTATTCTATATAAAAAACAAAATGTTTGAATGTTTTCATAAAAATAAAAAACAACTAGTTAGTTATTGTAATTAATCCATAAATTTAAAGTGAAAAACACTTAATTAATAATGTGCATATAATTCAACTATTATGTTGACTAATATGTATAGTCGAGCTGCCGAGAGCTCTGTGACTCATCCCTCTATATTCGAGGAATCAAACACACTCCCCGTCTTTATAGCTGTACGTTTTAGTACGAAGTGTATGGTTTAATTAAACTAGATAAAAATTATACCTATAATTATAGAATAGGCAAACTTCATCTCAATATTTTGCATCAAAAGTAGTTTTGAATTATTCAATAAAGTCCAGCAGAGTTATTTTACATAAAACTCTTTCATAAAAGAATAAATTCTCAATCGAGTCTTAAATTTTAATTAAATCTAGAGAAAGAGATTATATGAACTAATATTTTGATAATGTCCATAAAAATAGATAAGAAATGTTGTCATGCAAAATTTAATCAAAGAATGGTGATAATAATTGATGTTATTTTAACCATTAGGGTATTTAAAGTTAATCATCATTTTTTCTTAGTAAATTAGAAATTAAATTTTGGAAAGTAATATTATTATTTTAAGTGAAATTTAAATAAATCAATTAATTTAAGGTTATATTTTGTAAAATATATAATGATATTATTTGTATCTAATAATTTAACACAACAGTCTTATTTAGACTAAGAAAAAAATCACTTTCGAAACAATTACTTATGAGGCTAATACCACGATATTAAATTATAAAAACGTAATTTGCATGTTACAAATAGCACTACTATGAAAGCAAAGCTAGTTTGAATGTATTTAATTTTAAAATTGTGCTGTAAATAACGGGTGTCCAACAATTATTGCAGTCCCGGGTGGCCATGAAAACGTCGATTCTTACTTCATAAAAATTAACCTATTTAATTAAACATATCTGAAATGTCAGTTCAATTTATTTGGCACATGTAAGAATCGACCTACGTTTTTGATTCCAAAGCCACCCGGGACTGCAATAATTGTTGGACACCCGTTACAAACAGAGTAAACACAACAAATCAAAAACACATGATTATTTTGTTTTTAACTAAACCATATTAATTTGGTGTAATGTAATCAGTATGGCCAATTTTCCAATCATTATAAAATATTCATGAAACCCAAAAATAGCCTCACTTGAAATAAAATACAACTGCAATTAGTTTATGAACAGAAAAGTAAGTAATCAAATTTTATTTTATTTGTAAACATTATCATATTCAAAAAAGTGTATTAAACTGGTTTATGGATTATGCTTCTTAAATATTTTATATCATTTATTATTGGGAACTATAATTCATCAATCAAATTAACACTTCTAAAACAGTTTGTTATTGTTATTGGTTATATACGAGTGTGTTTGTATATTGTTGGAAGAAATCGATATGACCGGTAGAATTGAAGGGAATTTGCGTATTAAAATAAATACGGGTTATCGGCGGCCGTCCGACGATTCAACTACATTCTATGCCGAATGGTAACTTGACAACGAGATATTAGACAGTGGTGATATTCTACCAATCTTTAGGATTTATACCAGGGGTATATTTCCCAAATAACTTTTAACAAACCGTGTGAATTTTAATGGGAATATTCTAGACTTACATTTTTGTTGTGTGTCGACCGTGGCGCCCTGGCGACGAGCCGCATTTACGGCCTGCTCGCTTTTCATCGTAGAGGCCTTTGGAGCCCGTTTTTTTAGTACGGTGACCGTGTCCCAGTCAGACATTTTTAACTATCGTTTCTTCTGATCAAAATAACGAATACGAAAACAACTTTGACCATCCACAATCCGCAGCAGCAACGTGAACTGATACGGGCTGAAGTTGTTCCTAATATGATTCGATATGTGTGCGTTGCCAACGTGGAATTGTTTATTACCGGTTTCCTTGTAACGAAACCCTGATTTATTTAAAATGTAATATCTATAATCAATAGAAAGAAGAAACAGGATTTATTGATTTTTTTTTAATTATTATATTATGTGTTTTTTCAATAACTTAAGCTTAAACAGGATATTCCCAAATTGGTACAATTAGTTGTATACAGGATTACATTAAACTTTAAATTATTAAATCGCGGATGTTTTACACAATTGTTTCACTACACCGTGACTTCATCCGGCAGATTATGAAGCCACGGTGTCTGTAATTTAAATACATAATGGAGTTTCGCAAAGTAACAGCCTCATCAATCCAATACACTGAAATTTATTTAAATAAACTATTTCAATAGCTTTAATGTCATGAATACATTGAAAAATATTTTATATAATATGTATTATTAGTACCAATTATTATCCATATTATATAAAAAAGGAGAATCCACGGCTCAAGCCGTCATTGTATACAGCTTACAATTTAAATTGTCAAATAAAAAAATCTAAACAAGAAAGTAAGCCCTAATACTTGACGCGATTTCCACAAATAAAGAAATATTCTTCTTATTTACCCTATAAACACAGTGATAATTCTGTAATAGTGTGATAGTTAAAGAATATCCGTTTTTTCATATTCGTGTTAATGACCTCAAGTAACCTTTTGCAAAATAAACGCTTGCTATTAAGGAATTTCTTAAAAATATTTAAATGTACATGAATAAATAATCCTTTTCCCTTTCGGCAAAATTATTGATTATTTAATGCTTATGTAAAATATATATTTTAATGTTTTTCTGGCACGCTATAGTTGGTATGAATGTAAAAGGAAGTGCTGCAACGTTGCCAAACAGAATTTAATTAAAACTTTCATCTTGTTAAACATTAATAATATTAAATTATTGTATTGTATAAGTATTATTCTGGCATATAAAGCTCATATAAAAATTTTAAATTTAAATTAACATTTATATTTTATTTAAAATAAAGGCTTATATGCATTTGGCAAAGTGACAAGGAAGCAACGTAGCAATCCGGCGTCCATTTGCAACGCCACCGGTAAGTAACGCTTTTCCTTTCTCATCAAATATCTTTTTAAAGCGACGTAAAGGGCGCAATTAATTGATTTTAAACATTTATAAACGATCTCTAGAGTTGTCTTCGTCAGTTCAGCACATTTCGTGTTGTAAAGGATCCCTAAAATAAAGGCGACGACAGTTATCTCAATAAGTCGTCCAAGCCATTGTCCTGGGATATCGATTCGATCTCCGGCCGTGTTCTTTTCCATTTGATTGTTGATTAATTGGGCGACATAGCCCCTTTGAACAATAAAACAATGGCGAATCGACGATTTGGAGGCGGCCCTGGAGCCCAGCGGGGCGGCTTCAATAGAGGCTTCAACAGTTCTCAATCATCAAGCATTAGCCCTTGGCAGGGCGGCGGCGGTCCGTCAGGCAATGTCGCACCAAACACCAACAATTCAAACATTCAAAATCAGCTTGCTCTCGCTTTGACCAGTCTTATACAGCAGACCTCAAAGCAGCCCTCCGCAGGCCCGCCCTCCTTACTTAACATGAACAACTCGTCCGGCTTCTATAATCAGGACAATTTCAATAACCAGAATAGATTCGGAAATCGCGGTAACCAAGATTTCAGGCCTTTCAATAAGGTAATTTAAACAATTATTTATTTATACATTTTATCATAACATGGCTTTTTCTGCCATTTCTATATACGAAGTAACGAATTACACTGACTTCTTCCACAGCATCAATCGTTCTGGGATTATCAATTGTATAGGTACCAATTATGTATTATTTTTATACTCATGTAAAAAACTGGTACTAGAATATATTCATAAATATTATCCAATAAATCAGTCCAATCTTATTATTTTTGAACTTACTGTATATTAGTTAATCTACAAATTTTTCATATTGGATAATTTTCATTTCATACTACTTAATTACTAATTTTAATATAAAGAAATTTATATCGACAGAGAAGAAAGTTTTTATTTCAGAAATATCTCCTCAAATTGGATAAACTAGTTCATCTAATATTATTTATATTCGGACATAATAAAAATTCGGTTGTATAAAATAATTGTATGAAAATTATTTTATTGGCTTAATGTCACCCAATTATTTTTGTTCCAAATACTATGAAAGACAAACTATTATAGTTTTAATTACTACTAATAAAATTAATAGTAATTGCATAATTTTAATACAAACACAATGTTTTTGTCTGCTTATTGTAACACCACTTTATAAAAATAAATATTTTCTATCTGTATTTTTAAATTTGATCTTTATCATATCTGGCTTTAATGAAAAATATAATATTACAATAATGTGATTTTAAACAATTCTAATTTCTTTAAATACAAGTTTATCATTTTTAATTGAAAAAATAAGAGGTATCCATTCATCTTAGTCACTATTTGTGATGATTTATTTTTTGCTAATTATTAATTCAAAGAAATTGTATTTACATTTTCTGTAGTTAAATCAGTATTCATTTTGATTTAAACCAAACTCCATGAAAATAAAATTTCTTGATAATTTTATATGTTTGTTGTAATTGAAATGCAGTAATTTTAAGAGTGGTGATTTTGTCTTGTAAATCTATTGTTTGTTCACAATTTATTGCACGAAAGAGTTCTAAACATAATTTAACTACACATGCTACAATAAACCAAGCAAACTATATTTGTCATCACATCTACACCTAATGTATACCAAACAAATCCCATGAACGGTTTGCCTCATGTCTGTGTAAATTGGTGCTTTATTAGCAGGTATACTTTCTGTTTTATTTTTCAACTATTCTTCTGTTCTTGTATGCAAGTGTTTTTCGAGGTTGTGATAGTTTCATGATCTCTTGCATGTTTTACTATTTTGTTAAACTTTGATGATAGAACAATGGCGGTGGTGGGAGGCAGTGGGGCCCTGGAAATGCCAACCGCATTGTCAAGAGGGGAGTTGGAAATATGGGACCGAAATCCCCCTTCAATAATTTCCGCAACAAGAATATCAAACCCAGTCCTACTAAAATCAAGAGGACCACGCCGATGAAAACTCCGGCAAAGGCTGAAGAAAGGTAAGAATCCAATTTGATAATTAATGAATTAGTGAGTGCTAAATCCTAAATTAACTAAATTTTAATATTAAAGGTATTTGCAATTATGAATAGTAAAAGTAAATTGATATTTATATTACAACTAAAATAAGGGAAAACATAGTGTTTGAATTTAGTCTTTATATTATGAATTACCATTTAGTAACAGCCACAATCATCTGAATGATTAAATTTATATTAACAGAATTAGATTTTAATATTATGTTTTATTTATTCATAAGCAGAGGATGTAAAAATATTAAAAATAAGTAACTTCTTTTGATTGCAAAGAATTCATTAAATGATTTATTTATACATTTAAAATTATTATTATTTTGAGTAATATGGTTGCATTTATTTACTTAGCAAAACTGAAGAGAGTGCAGAAGGTGAGGAGAAAGCCACTTCTGCTCCAAGCCAGTTTGATGGATTGCCCAAAGGATTATTGCATTGCTTTGTTTGCAACAAAACAATGTGGGATGGAGAATCCTTCCAGAACCACATTGGAGGTTTGTGTGACCCTTAATTAATTATAATATATTTTTTAAATTGCTTTTATTTTTAAAAACAGTTTCAATTAATAGTTTTAAGTGGTAGTACATTCAAAGAAAATATTTGAATCATTCGACATTACAGTTAAATAAATATGAGGTAAATTGTCAACTTTATTGTTTTATTACTGCATATGTATATAATTACGAGTATATACATATTAAAATTCATTATATTTGTTTGTAGGCAAGGCACATAAACAAATGATCAGCAGTTTGGAGGAAAGCTTCCAGATCACTGTTAATATTTTGAGGGAAAACATGAGGTTGAGCGAAGATCGTAAGATGATTGAGCTTCAAAGATCTCAACGCCGTTTCCGCAATAAGAACATTGTGGACCCTGAAAACCATTGTAACATGTGCGACTTGAAGTTTATGGGGAAGATTGCAGTTCATAGACAGTAAGTGTTTGCTTATATTGTTGGCCTGTCTTAAATATGATATTTAATGTTTTTGTTCACAAAAAATTGTAAACTATACTAATGGACGCCATTAATTAAAAACAAAATTTTCTAAATGCAGAACTGAAGGCCATCAACGTTTGAAGAGGTTCTTGCATCCGAAATGCCATCGTTGCGTTTTGGAATTCCCATACCGCATGGAATGGGTTGATCATCATTTCACCAAGGAGCATCTTTTCAAATTGAAGGAATTTTTAGACACTAAGGATTTGGCTCCTGGTAAGTAAAATAATTATATTTTATATTGTATTTGTGTTTTTACAATTATAGTATATTATATTATATTGCGTGTTTAATTTTATAGAGGAATATAAAGTAAAGATTCAAGCTGAAATCGACATCGAGCCATTGCTCGAGGAGACTGTGCACAACGAAGATGATAACCCGGTAATCGAGCTCTCTGAAGACTTAAACAATCTTTTCAATCGTATTCCGGTTCACAAGAGGACCAGAGTTATTTCCAAGCAGAGCTTATCCCCTGCTAGTGGATTCGTATGCAACTTGTGCAAGCTTTATATGACAACTGAGGAGGAATCGGAGGTATGTTCTTTAAAATTGTGTACATATCTATTAATTCCCAACTTGTTACAAATGATTCGAGTTTCTTAACTTATTAAAAACTTAAGCCCTAGTTCTACTTTGTGCAAAATTCTAATTTTTAAATAAATGTAAAAACTTGTCTCCTCATTGCTATCAACACAACATGGTTATTAAATGAATTATATATTTTAATTATTTTAAAATAGGCCCATTTGAAAACACCAGGCCATTACAAGTGCTTCGTGAAGGCCATCAAGGCTAAGCATCAAAAGGCAGTAAATGATAAGAAGAAGGCTGAAGAAGCAGCAGCCAGTGGAAATGGTGAGGCTAAAGAAGGAGATGAAGTAAAGGAAGACGGTGATGAGGAGAAAGTACCAGAAGGTAAAGAAAATTATTAATTTTAAATGTTGCTTGTATAATCATTACACAATTACTAAATAGGTACACAAAGATTTTAATAAGTAATGATTTCAAAGTTAATTTTTTTCGTTGTCGCTATGCACTAGTACTGCATTCATTACAAATTAGAGGAAATATATTTTGCAATATTTTTATACTTCTATTTGTTGTATAATAGACACAGCCAGAGGTTATTATGTAGCTATGACAATATTTAATACTTAATGTTTGCCTTTGGGCTTCGTGAAGAGTAAAATCAATATAAATAACACTATTTTTTAAATCTCTAGTCCTACCGTCTAGTCTTATAGTTTTCACCATTATCTACCCACACTCAAATCTTAACATGAGTGTTCTATACAAAATTTATGAGATACATCATTATTTTCCAATGATTTTGTTATTTTGGTCACTTCTGCTCTCAGGGTTGTTGATAAAGATAATAACATGCAGACATGAAACTCTGTTCAATAGAATCATATTTTTAATCTGTACCTATCAGCAATATATTAATAGAATTGCGAATTAATTATGAATAGTATCTTTTTGTGATAAAATTAAATCAATATCTTAATAGATATCTGTAGATATTATAACATACACAATAGTTCGTTACTTCTCTAGATACTACATTTGAGTTGTAAGAACCCTGTAGCAAAAATTGGTAAATATCAATATTCACAGATATGTATGATCCATTTGAAGCTGACGGTAACGAGGAAGAGGAAGAAAAGAAGGAGGAAGAAGAAGAGAAAAAAGAGGAGCCAGAAAAGAAGGAAGTGGTAAAGGAGGAGCCAAAAAAAGAGGAGGTCAAGGTAGAACCCGTTAAGGAGGCCCCTGCTCCGGCAACGCCTGCTCCTGCCCCCGCCGTAGCAGCGACCACCGCTGCAGCTGCTGCCCCTGGTACCCCAAACACCAGACAGAAACGTGTTGTCAAAGGCACCCCAGCTCCTAAGGCAAAGAAGGCTAAGAATTAAATCCATACTCCGTCATCTATGAGATGTTTCCATTATCTGACTATAATTTAGACATAATTTTATTTTCTGATTTTATACACATTTTAGTATGTATTTAATTTACATTTATGAATTTAATGTATTAAGTAGTATTTACGGTGTAAGTGTATTTTATGTCAGTCCTAGCCATAAATATATGTTTTTAATCCCACATTGAATTATAAACTAATCACATCCAAAGTTTTTCTTTTTGAGATTAAAATCTTCCAAATTCATAATGTGTGTTTAATTTTCTTTGATCAACTGATAAGGTAAGATGCATATATATTGGTGAAATGGTAATATTTTAATTAGTTATAAATAATTTTCTAAACCCCTACATTTAGGAACGTTCTAGGTTCCATTGCAAATTCTGTGTATCATAATTTATATTAGTAATGTAAATTGGTTAGCATTTTACAAGCTTTAATAGTAAGTTGGAATAGAAATTACCATTCTTACTAAAAATTTAAATATATTCTTCAATACAATTTTTAATTTACTGAAAATAAAATTTTCTAATTATCTACTAATGGCAACTAGAGAAGCTATATTCTTAAAAATGCTCAGATTTATATGAAACCATGCTAAATGTATTTTATCACTTATAAATTGAATTTAATTACAAATACAACTCATTTACCTCATTGAATGAACTGATTTTGATTCCATAGATATGTTGACAGGCCAACTGTGTAGTAATTGGTAATGTGTAGATTATTCTTCAATGCAGTGTTTTAGAATGAGTGTCCTTTATAGTAGAAATTAAATTATCGTATTTCTATCTTTCAATTTTTTAACTTCGATGAACTACAGTTGGTTAATGATTATGAATCTAACGGGTGTCCAACAATTATTGTAGTCCCGGGTGGCGTTGGAATCAAAAACGTAGGTCGATTCTTACATGTTGCAAATAAATGTGCATTAAAAATGTCAGTTCATTTATTTGCAACATGAAAGAATTGACCTACGTTTTTGATTCCAACGCCACCCGGGACTGCAATAATTGTTGGACACCCGTTAATAACAGTAAATATAAATTGTTATGTGGTCATAATATTGTCCCCGTTTTTCTCGAAAACCATTTAAGCAAAAATGCTGTTCTTAATAATTTGCTCAATTTTAAATTCTTTACAATTTGTTATATAAATTTCATGTAACTCCTATAGTTTATTAGTGCTGGACAAAATGTCGCAAGGTAAGAACTTTATGAAAAATTTGTTTTAACAAAACTTATTCACTTTCTCTGTAACTTTTGTTTGAAAAGTTATATTTCTCAAATTTAGAAAAATATGAATGTCCACCAAAAGCTTTTCAGTTGCAGTTTTTAACAGCAAAACCTCAAGTCATTGGCTTTTGAGATACAGTGCCCACAGAAAAGAATAGTTTCCCCATTTTATACAATAATCAAGAGGGTCTAATACTTGATCACCAACAGTTGCTATAAATTACAAAATGAACTATACATAGGCAAATACTAATTTCACATTTTCTTTATTCATGTAAGAATTTGAACTAAAAATTTTACAGGATAAAACAGTGCTTATCAGGACTGTTTTTTTTTAAATTTATTTTAATAATTAGTTTAAATCTGAAAGTTCAAGAGTTCAAATCAAAAATATATCTTAGTTGTACCTTTATTGGAATTGATAAAATGTAGTTATTGTTCTAAAATAAAATAATATTACTGCAATACAGACATAATTATTACTCTGTAAAATACACTTACACATTTATATACCACTAACACACATAAATAAACCTAAGTTATACATAATAAAATAAAAGTTATGTATGTAAAATATGATGAACTTATAGTCTGGAAAATGCTCTACATGCAAATTTAATTTTTCGCTTTTTTGGACTTTGGCCCAGGAGTATTCTTGACAGCAGCAGTTCCCCGCTTTTGTCTGGTGTTCGGGGTTGCTGGAACGGCAGCGGCAGGAGCTGGTGCCGCCGCTGCCGGAGGAGTTTTCTTTTCTTCAACCTCCTTCTTTTCTTCTACTACCTTCACTTCTGGTTTTTCCTCCTTCTTTTCCTCTTTAACCTCTGGCTGCTCCTCCTCCTCCTCTTCTGCCTCTACCTCCTCTTCTTCTTCAGCTTGAGCCTCCTCTTCACCTTCATCTAATACATAAGCATAATAAGTAAACATTTTGTGTGCATTTACTCAAAATAATTTGGACAAATAAAACATTTTGGATATAAACAAATGGAACCAGAAATTAAAAATAAATCAGTTGTTAAACAAATCATACCATTTGCCTTATCCTCATCTTCTTCGTCCTTTACCTCTTCATCATCTTTACCTTCGTCTTCCTTTTCCTCTCCTTCTGCTGTTGCCTCTTCCCCAGTCTTGTTTTTCTTCTCATTTGCAGCCTTCTGGTACTTCAACTTAACTGCTTCAACGAAGTTATGATAATGATGGAAAGCTTTCAAATGTGTCTAAAAAAGTATTTTATGTTGAAATTCACAACCTTAGATTCAAATATTGTATCTTTATTGATCAACTCCTCACCTGAGATTCCTCTTCACTTGGCATAAAGAGTTGACACAAGTCACAAATAAAACCTTCAGCAGGAACCACACTTTCTTTACCAATGGCTCTGTCTGCCTTATAAACTGGAATGCGATTGGTGTGATTCTCAAGATCATCACTAATTTCTAAAATGGGATTTTCATCCTCGTTCTGAACTGACTCATCCAATGGAGGCTCGACCTCCAAATCTTCATCAAGCATCAACTTGTATTCACCTAAATAAATTAAATATTAATTATAAAAAAATGCCAACTGTAAGAACTAAAAATGTCATTAAAGTTAACTGAACTATTAACACGTTCGCCGCCAAGCGAATATTTCACATAAGTGCTGTTTTGAATCCCGCGTGACCGCCGGCGGTCATAGCTAATGTCTTTTACTGATATAATTAAAAATTTGCATACCAGGTGCTAAGTTCTTTGTGTCTAAGTATTCCTTCAGTTTGAACAAATGTTCATGAGAGAATTGATGATCCACCCATTCCATGCGAGATGGAAATTCAAGATTACAACGCTTGCACTTGGGATGTAAGAACCTCTTCAATCTCTGATGGCCTTCAGTTTGTCTGTGGACCACAATCCTGCCCATAAATTTCAGATCGCACATGTTGCAATGGCTTTCCGGTTCAGCATTCTTCTGATAGAAGCGGCGTGCCCGCTGCATCCTCTCGTACTCGATCATCTTCCTTTCTTCGCCAAGCCTCATGTTCTCTCTCAAGATGTTCACTGTAATCTGGAAGCTTTCTTCCAGACTGCATATCATCTGTTTGTGGGCCTTTCCTGCATTAAAAATTAATAACGAATGTTTTGGGTTTGGCCAATCAATTATAAATCATATTTTTTTAAATTATGCATAAAGTTATTCTTACCTCCGAGATGGTTTTGGAAAGATTCTCCATCCCACATGCTTTTGTTGCAAACGAAGCAGTGCAACAACCCATTGGGTAACCCGTCATAGGAAGTGGGTTTTGGGGTCTTCTTCGCTTCTCCGTTGGTTTTTGGATCAGCATTTTCCCTATACATTTTTGTAAATATTACATTCTAGTATATACCAGCTGTTCTAATACTTATCAGTTTTTGATATACATCCCATTTGGCTTTATGAGGCAGATAGTAATTAAATAAAAAATACCTGTAACTTTAGTAACTTAATTTGAGTTTTATGCAAGTTTGTTAATCTTATAATTTAGTTTAAATTATAAATATACGATATTTACAATAAAAGTTAAAATGTTAAAAAACAAAAACCTATTTTTTCATTCAATTATGAACATATATCTAATGAAATCTTAAAAAAAAACTTTGAACAGTCAAACTAAATTATGCATAATTTAAATACTAACAAAATATGCTGAGAATATTTATTATAAGAATATCTGCTAATACAATTTTCTTTCTTACTAAACTTTTATTTACATTGTAATAATGTAAAACTACTGGGCAGAAACGCTCAAATAATTAATTCTAATTATTACTTTTATTTTCTAAATTTTAATGAGATAAAGTTACATGTATTTTAAATTTAAAATGTACTATGGTAGCTCAAAATTTGTTACTTTTAATTTCCACTTGGATAAATGTATACAAACTGATTATAATCACAGTGAGAAGTAATACATTAAATAATGAACAAACCACCCATTAACACTGAAGCTTAGGATTTTATAAGATGTTAGATTTGTTCATTTACACAAAGATTCGAAACAGAAGTATCAAACTAATAAAGATGACCTTTACTACAAATCAGCCAATTTAATAAGTTGTTTAAATTTAGTTGAAATGAAAAGATTTTGCAAGAGACTGCATCTGATCTTACCTATCGTCCGTAGTTTTCTCTTGTTTATTGACAATTTTCTTGTCAAATTTTTGGTCCTTGACGGGAGTTTTGTTGTTCCGGAAATTAGACCGATTTTTTGTTTGAAAATTACCCGTTCCTCTTTTAATGTTGCGATTGTTAACATTGTCGGAACGCCATTGTCCACCGCGGTTGTTCTATTATGAAAGATCAACACAGTGATAAAGCAGGATGATCAGGTAGAAAAAATCATAGCATAAAGTTGTACACAAATTTAAAATAAACAATAACAGAAGATTTAATCATTGCAAAATAAGTGATACTCTTTAAAACGTACCCATTCTGCTAGATTAGCAACAATTTACACGGACCAAAAACAACTATTCTTAGGACTAGGCCTCACTTATAAGATGTTTTACTCGTAATCTATATATAATATTCTTAATTTTTACTGGGATGCATATTTATACATAATTAGAAGCCGCTAGAAGTTGAGAATTAAGAACATTTAAGAATGAGGTTAAAATTTCATAAATAGGAGTTTATATGAAATATATGGCAGAATTGAACCTTACTATTTTATATATAATACATCCACCTATATATGATACACACATTGTAATTAATGATGAATATGCTTTTAATTCTAACCATTCCAATAGATATATTATGGTAATGTTATATAAAGATGCAGGCCTTTGTATTTCAAATATAATTAAAAAGAAAGAAATAATTTTTTAAGAATTATATATTAACAGAAATATTTATTCGAGATCCAAAATGACAAACAACTTTTATAATTTATTGCCTTTGATAGCCTACACTTTGATTGTTTCTGTATAATAAACAATTATCTAGTCTTAACAAGTTTGTAAGAAATTTTTAGAAGAACTTAAATTATAGCTAAGTTTTTCCAATGTGAATATAAACAGTACATTATTGAAAAAGTATACCTGAAAGATAAAATCTACCACTGCCATTTTGTAACATGCAATTTATACAATGGCAACATACAAATACATATTTTTTGATAAAGTATCAATTAAGTAAATACCTCATCCAAATTATAACGTAAACACTGGTACTTCTTAAAATTACTTGCAAATTATTAAAAAGTAATAATTTTTCTAATATACATCGGATTACATTAATAACTCAATGAAGGTATATGTAAGCAGTTTACAGAAGTGAACATCAATAAAACAAAAACTGCTTATTGGGATTCATTAAATTAAACAAGTTTAAATTATTAAACCATCAAAATATTACATATATCTGTTTAATTTATGAGATTATATAATTAATGTTTTAATCTGGTATTCAATTGTGTACACAGTTCATATAAAATAAAATAATGATCACATATTAAAATTGGCTTTAAATATGAAAAATGATATAATTTGATAGAGATTGGGAAGTCTCAGAGTATAAGTGGGCATTGTTTTATATTTTTGAAATAAAGTATAAACATTAATATAAATATAATCCAAGAACAGCCAGCTGTTACAGAATAGTCCGTGTAATTAGTTGCTTTATAAAAATACAAATAAATGACAGCATTTGCCTGTCCTAAAGTTATTAAAAATAAGAATTGAAAGCATACCTTATTGTAAGGCTCGGGGCGCCTAAAATCTTGCCTACCCCGATTGCCAAACCGATTCTGGTTATTGAACTGTTGGTCCTGGTTATAGTAGCCAGGCGATGTGTTCATGTTAAGCAAAGAGGGTGGGCCATCGGGAGTCTGCTGCTGACTAGTCTGTTGTATCAGATTGGTTAAAGCGAGAGCTAGTTGGTTTTGGATGTTATTGTTGGGATTGCCCGGGGCCGCGCCCCCTTGCCAGGGACTAATGTTTGATGATGAAGAATTGAAGTTTCGATTGATGGCGCCCCGCTGGGGTCCAGCAGCTCCAAATCGTCTGTTCGCCATTACTTTATCGTTCAGGGGGGCTATTTTGCCGGATAGAAGCGAGCGAACGAAAGAAAAATTGCGGGGTGACGCCGGATTCCTACACTGACGCCGAGTCCGGTCGACTAGAGAGAACGGTCGCCGGTTTATTTAGGGTTTCCCTTACGACACGGACAGTGCTTACTGATGAAGACAACTCTGGAGTCCGTTTGTAAATGTTCAGAATCAGTTATTTGAAGTTTTTACGGGTTTTATAAGGTATTTGATAGAATATTAAAACTGACTTACCGGTAGCGTTGCAAATGGCTGCCAAAGTGATGCGCTGTAACGCAAAGACGCCGTTGTTGAAACAATGCGCGACGTTGCCGGAGTTAGCAGCAGTGGAACCAACTGAAATAATAACGGTTTATCAGTAAAATATCCTTACAGTGAATTTTTTTAATATCAGATTATTTTAAATGCGTGCCTTACTTTGTATTATGTAAAATAATTAATTAATTTTTATTATAAAATGAATTATGCTGTAAATAAAATTACTTAACTTATTTTTAATGTTGACATCACTGCCGGATGTAAATATCCTAGAATTGCGGGAAATTTGAAATTTAAATCGATTAATATAATGACCTACATTATCAATATCTTATATTTATGTTGCATTCATTTATCTATTGTCGAATGCTTTGCCATCGTTTGATTGTAGAAAATTAACAAGCTACTATTGTACGCAATCGGAATTCAATATTAACGACACATTGGTCCATATTATATTTAAGTTATTATTTTCTCTAATTTTCGAGGGTAACGTAGAAAGTTCATTTGATATTACAAGCTAAACGTAAGATTTATATTCTGTAAATTATCAGGCGTTTATTTTACATTACAAGATATATTTGCATATATAAATTTATAATTACTATTTCTTGTGAATGTGTAAGAATGCTTTCAAGGTTTTATATTTTTTATACAGTCAGTTGTACAATTCAACATATATTTAATATGTTGACATTAGCCATTTACAGGATGACTCATAAAAAACCTTTGGTGCTGTATCTCGCTTATTTTTGATCTGATTTGAATAAATAAAACATCAAATTAAAACATTTTTAAAAGACTTTAATATGAACTAAAATAATATTTTTTCTTGCGTCCAGTTTTTGACAAAAGAGGAACAAACTTTTTTCAAGTTGCACTGTATATATATTTTGTATTGATCCGCAATATTTTTTATTTATTCAAATCGGATAAAAAATAAGCGAGATTCAGCACCAAAGGCCAGTCACCCTGTATTTATAATAGTGGACTCAAACTGGTTATTCAATCAGACATCATCACCGTTTACCATGTAACTGTTAAAAAAAGGTGCAAAATACAGTGATAAATAAAACATATTGTTGCACACAGGTCATAAAATATATATTTTAAATTTAGGTAAATAAATACATCTTAGATTTTTATATAGTTTGTAACACACACTTCAAATTCTTTGAATGTTTAGAGTTACAACCTATATTTACAACAATATCACATTTGGGTGAGAAATTGGATGGTTTCTGTGCAAAGGGTTAATACACCTTATGTTAAAAACATTTATTTGTACTTTGCCTCATATTCATTTATGGCGTTTTCCACAACTTTTAAGGTTACACCAAATTTCACAAATATCGAATGAACCCCTAAACGTGAAACATCGTGTATATTGCGCTGTTCATCATCGAAGAATATCATATCTTCAAAATGCACCTTGGATTTTGATTTGATGCTGAAAAAAATATAATTAGATAATAATGCTTTATAACTCCATCTAAAATTATTAATTATAATAATATTTTAATTAATAATTAGTACATTTGATTATTAAAAAATTAATTTATGTACTTTTATCTGTATCATTAAATAATGAAATTGTATATAATTAAAATTAGATTTATTTACTTGTTAAAATGTTGAATCTTAGTTCCAGGAAATATCTCTTTGTAAGTGAAGTACTTTTCCCAGTCGAATAAGTGGATTAATTGATTAGCTCCTTCAAGTTCAGACGTCCGCGATGCAACGGCTAATACGTATCCTTCATCGTGGAGTTTTTTTAAGACTTCAGGAACCTCAGGGAACGGCTTAACCTTGCATTTATGTGCGTCGTAAACTATTCCATTTGATCTTATAAAAAAGCAGAAGCAATTACATCAAAATTAAAGTTTTTTTTTAAATAATGAGATAGTGCTAAAATTAGTAATGATCAATTATTGAATTGTGTTTTTGAAAAGGGGCTAAACATTATATTGGGATAAAGGATAAAGGTGCAACGTAATGAGCATTAAATAACAAAATAATACTATCTTAAGAAGTGAAACAACATATTTTAATATATACAGGGTTTTGGATGTTTTTATGAGGATTTCATAAACTAGTAGTGTGGTTTGTTATGTAAATTTATAATTTTATTTTAAGTTTAGAAATTTGAAGTTTTTTCTTGCTTTGCCCACATTATTTTTTATTTATCCACTATTATTTCCTTAATAGATAATGCACTAAGAGAATAGTTTCCTTATTAACTTTAACAAACTTATGCCTGACACTCGATTTTCCATTTAGATATTTTATATTTAGATTTTTAAATTATTCCTATTATTTTCTAGATTTTTATGATACATTTAATATTTATGAATTTTATAATTAAGGAAAAGAATTTTAACAAATCTCAAACATTAATTTTAAACATAGATAAAAATGATTAAAATTTGCACATAATTATATTTTGTTTACTAAATTATATTATTTTCTTAATAGATAATGCAACAAGAGAATAATTTCCTTGTTTTTTTTGTTACTTTAAAATTGCACAATATTATCACAAAATATCATCTAATTTTAATGCTAAATTATAATAAATTATAATTTTAATTACATTAATAATAGAAAATACATGATTTATAATTTATTCAATAATGCCAATAAAAAGTACTTGGAAATGCAATTTGAAATTTATGAATGAACAAGCATGAATGAAGCATGACAATCTAGGATCAATATAATTTTACTACTGCTTAAGTGAATAAACTAAATTAATTAACAATTTTTTTTATTGTTAATTCATTTCTTATCCAAATCAGCTAATAATGATGAAAAATGCATAATTAACACATAGGATTTAAGGGTCAAGTTCAGATTTACTCACAAACGAAAGGGTAGGGTGACGTGTGTATCGACCCAGAAAGGCCACAGCGTGTAATCTGAAATGTGACATTATAATTATTTTAGTTTAAAAAAAGTGCTTTTTTCACGAACCTAAATCGAATACTAATATTTTCGGTTTCCGTGGCGACATTTTTCACTGATTCACAATGAATGAGTTGGTTTAGGAAATATTACTCACTTATAAACAATAGCATCCTGACATCTATCGTTAAATCTAGAATAAATCGATACTTGAATTGAGTGGGAAGAAACGAGAATTATAGAAATCTGTAAATATGTATCTTGACATCTATTGTTAAATCTTGATTATATCGATATATAATTAGAAGAATTGGAAGATTCTATAATAGAAGAAAACTACGTCAATTAGTACTTAATAGTGATACCAGGGGACACGTTAAACAATGTGACATGTTAATAAATTTATAAACCATTTGTAACTCATTTGAGTTAAATATTTAACAGGACCAAACAGTCAAGGCTATTAAACACGCATTAAGATGAAGTTGAAGAAATGGACTCTAAGTTTTTAAGCAAAAAAGGTAACATTACATTTCCTTCTTTTGACAAGCCTATTATCGTTCATTGAAATATTTCAAACAACGCTATTATCTAAATTTTCCGTCACGTACTTTTCATATTTTTGCTATTAATAAGATATTGTAATAATAATATTCTAAATGGGTAATTCAAACTAATAACAAAACTATACTAACAGCCGTACTAATAGACTGAGATTAATTCTCGGATTGTAGAATCCTAGATTACTTGTCGTATTTTTTAGTTACATTTAAATATCACTGGTTTTATGTTGGTATCACGGAACAGCTGATGGCATTGTTATAGAAAATATACATATAAAGTCTGTTCGTTGGATCTTTCGTCGTACGTCACAAACTATCCCTTCAAAAAACGACGAAAGTTTTACAGTGCGTTCTTTTTCTAACGCATTTGGTTTACTTTATGAGACTGAATGTTTTTGCGTCGTTTCTCGAAGCGATAATTTGTGACGTACGACGAAAGATCCAACGAACAGACTATATTATTATGTTGTCAATATAACCCGTGATTGTCAGTTCAGGAGCATGTGCAAAGTTTGTTTGCAAAAACCTTAAATGAAAATAATTCTACAATTTTCATTGAAAATAATTATCGAGTGTACTTACTTTAATCTGGATTAAATAAAAAAAATGCTTATTCCTTGTCCCTTATCACACAAACTAACTTTGCAAACGAACATTTCACGTTCTTCTTTACTGACAATCACGGAATATATTGACAATACCGTCAGCTGTTCCGTGACACCAACGTAAACCCAGTGATATTCAAATGTTACTAAAAAAGTTACTAAATCTGACAATGAATCTAAGATTCTACAATCCGAGAATTAATCTCTCACTATTAGTATGGTTGTTAAAGTCCTTAAATTATTAGATTATTGTGCTGAAGATCACTGGTACTATTTAACAGTTACTATCAGATAAAAGGTTTTAAATAATAATTTTATAATTTATTTAATAGATTGACTTGAATATTTTTTATATTATTACTTATATAGTTTTCTCTATGGTAATATAGTTTTAAATGTAAAGTAACATTTTTCTTCATTAAGTAAACTGCATGTAAAGCATTAATACAAAATGGTAAATAAAGAATAATGATAAATTATATAATATATTTATTAAAAATTTAAAAATGTACAAAGATAAGGGGATAAAATTCTATAAAGGCACTCTATGGCACAAATTTAGTGCAAAAAAAAATAACAATCTGGAAACGTTTCGTGTCTACAAAAATATGTATGCTGTCTTCAGTAATTACATTGTATACACATTAAAAAATAAAACAAACATATCTTATCAGAAAATATCGCGGACATAAGTCGAAGATTATCACAGATAGACCGGGGCAAGAAAATACAGGATTGGCAATTCGTTCGACCCGTATTTAACAGCCCTTAATTCTAGCCTAATATTTATATATACAAAATATAAAATGTATGTAAATTATGTACAAAATACATGCCATCTCGATTTTTTTTTCTTGGAATGGCACCAGATTATTGTCAATTTTCTGACAGTACATTATTCGCTTAAAATGTTATCTTAAAATATTAATTAAGTAAAACGTTATACAGATCCAAAATTTTACAAAGGGCTAAACGGTCGTTTCGCCTTTGCGGTGTAAAGGTTGCAATTCTCTTTGTAGACGATCGAAATCGTTGTAGTATTCATGGTCGGATTCCTCCTCGGAACTTCGTTGGGGAACTGGGGTGGCCGGTTCCGCGGCTGAAGCCGTTGCTTGAACCATTTCTGATACCGTCGGGATGCCGAGGGTTTGGCTTGGAGCATCGTTGCTCATAAGGTACTCAGGGTTATCTATATTAGTTTTACAAAAGTCTGGGTATGACCGGTACGCACTAGCACTACCATTGGAACTCTTGGATTCGCCCATTAACTCCACGTATGTTGAGGGCGTTTGAGTTTGTTGAGGGGAAGGCACTAAGTAATCATCCTCGTCAACTGGAAGCTCTAATTTAACATCACCAACTTGAGCTTGAGATCTTCCAGAGTCGTACTCGTCGGAACCGATTTCTGTGCTCTTGTACTTCATGGAGTCCCCACAGTAGCGGATGCTGGACCCGTCGGAGTTTTGTACGTTTCGTAAGGTGCTGGGGTCCAAACCGTGCGATTTGGCATACCGAAGCCTCTCTTGGTTCCAGTTGTGTTGGTTTTGAGGAGCACAGCTTCCATCGGAGGTCATATGAGAACCTGAGGGCCATTTTAATGGAGTGGGCGGTGGAGATATGGAAAGAGATGATAATCCTGAGGGGAAAGGTGCTCTGGATTTCGGCTGAAGACATTCATCGAATTCCGCGTGAGAATGATCGATCGAGAGGTTTCGAAGTGTATCCCTATCATCCTAAAACAAAAAATAAATATTAGTTTAAAATAATATTAACTATTATTTTCAAATAGTGAGATAATAAATACATGTATTATCTCTTTGATTATTACTAATGAATTAGAAATTATTAATAATTGAAACATTATCTCTTACCTGCGATGGGAAATGCTGCGACCTCATATGAACATCACCCGGAATCGCAAGATACCGGCCAGGATCCCTCGACATCTTTGCAAAATCATCTTCAAGCTCCTTAAATCCAGGCCTGCTTTCAGCATCCAGCATCCAACATTTAATCATTATCATATATACATCGATGCTGCAAATTTTAGGCTGTGGAAGTCGCTCACCGCTTTCCAATAATTCAGGCACGTCTCTGGCAGGAACATTATCATAAGGTCTACCACCATACGTCAACAGTTCCCAGATAGTTACACCGAACGCCCAGACATCGGATTTGTGCGTGAAAATCCGGTGCTGGATGCACTCTAATGCTAACCATTTAATAGGCATCTTACCCCCGGCCGCTTTATATTCTTCCTCGTTAATGTCTAATAGTTTTGCCAATCCGAAATCGGTAATTTTGACACAAGCTGGCGATTGTACCAGAACATTTCTGGCGGCTAAATCACGGTGGACCAATCGTTTTTCTTCCAGATACGCCATGCCACGAGCGATTTGTGTACACCAGGATAACATTGATTTAGAACCAATTCTCTCTTTATTTTTCCTCACGAAATCTAGCAAACAACCAAGAGGCATTAATTGCGTCACTAACATCATTTGCGAGGTCATGCAAACAGCTAGCAATTGCAATAAATTGGGATGCTCAACGCTCGCCATTATATAAGCTTCAGCTAAAAATTCCTTTCCTGTATTAGCTCCAGTATCTTCACGTAATACCTTAATCGCTACCGGTATTTTCGAACTCTCGCCTTCAGGTACCCAGACACCTTTATACACAGTACCAAAAGCGCCGTATCCTAGGATTCCACCCCTGCGCATTTCTGCTTCTTTAATTATCCGTAATCTAGCTAAATTTGGAAGCACATTCGATGGTCTTAACGGTTCATCTTCAAGTCCCGTTAGCGTCATTGTCATTTTTAAAGCCTCTTGCTTGACCTTAGCCTTTCTACACCAGTGTACCGTGGCGAGCAATACAACTATAATTACTGCGCAGAATACAACTATTAACGAGATCATAACCACCGGTGCTTTATTAGAAACTAGCGAGCCTAATATCTGACCGCCCATTTCTGCAGAGCAGTATGATTCGGAGTTGTCCTGCGGGAAGATACGGTGAGGAAATTCTGGTGGGCAATTGATAGCACACAAGAAGGAACTGAGGTTTGAAGGCTGACCGTCCGGGTAGACTTTCAAATTCTGACAAGCTAAACAGTTTTCAGGTCCTGGTCCGGTACATCCTCTACATTCTTTATCGCATTCAATGCAATGCTGGGTAGCATTATCTGCGTAATGATCTGTTGGACATTCGTCCTCGCATTGTTCTCCCCTTTTGTAGCTCGTACACTGTTGGCAAATCAATTCGTGAAAACCGTAACCCGTACACTTTTTACACCTGGGGTGGCACTTCCTACAAATCGGCTTCCCCGCCAATGCCTTAAGCGTCTCCTCTTGCATCTGGACGGATTCGACGAAATGGCCATCAGGACAGGACGCGTTCTTCTGGATGCACACTGTCTTTCCGTTCATTATGATGGCTTTATCGCAAGAGTTGCATCCACCGGGACCGAATATACTTAACGGTCCCGTGCAACCTTCGACGCAGTACTCGTGGCAAGGTTTACACATTCCGTTGTCCGAATATTTCGTTGTTGGGCATTTTGATACGCAGTACGGTCCGTCTTGGAAGTTCTTGCAGGAAGTACAATTGTTGGCGCCGGGACCTCTACACGAAGATCCGCATTCTTCATGGCATTTCTTGCATTCGTTACTTTCGGCTCGGTATATTCTACAAAGAAAGAAAAATGTGAAATTAGTACTAGAATTTAATTCATATGTAAAAAATACAATTATTATCATTATAGAAACTTTTAGAAAATAATGTGAGTTTTAATCGTTAAATACGTGTCATCAGTTTTATCAAACAATTTAGATATATCTAGAAAAAGGTAGAATGTAGGAAGACGTTTCCTTGACTTATTTTTGAATGACAAAAAGAAATCGCTTTTTCACTATGCAATATACTTATTAGGATCTTCTTTATTACATATCTGTATTCCGTCTATCAATTTCGAACCAATCACCTAAATATAAATGTAAGGCAAAAACTGCATCTTAATAATTTAATAGTACTCTGGTAATGTGATTTTTATCTTTTAAATCTTTTCGTTTTCTTAAAAAAGTGCAAATATGATTTTAAAGAATATAAGAAAATTTATTATGATTAAATAATATATTCAATTTCCGAAATGTACACTTCAGATTAATTCATGTAATTAATTATTTAAAAGATTACTTACCCTGGAAAAGAGCTGCAATTTTGTATGCAAGTAGAACCATATCGGAAATTGGCACAAGACAAGCATTGATCAGGTCCTGAACCCCAGCAACCATCCGTACTGCATTGTTTATCACAGATCAATCCTTCGGCACTGCAATTCCCCACCGGTTTATTGTTTTGTAACATCGACCTGTGTTCATCACTTTTTCTAATCTTACTCCAGTTGATATTTTCGGCGTAACATAGATTTGTGTTTTCTAGGATCACCACAGTCCCGGAGTTTATTTTCTTGAGCGATTTTAATTCTAGTGATTGCAAAGATGTTTTCACTATAAATAAGGATGAGAAGAAGTCGTGCAGTGAGCGACCTCCGATGATTTCCAGGTTTCTGAAGTAAGACAGGTTCTTGAAGTCAGAATGATTCGCTTGGATATCGATGAAGCCTGTGACTTCTTTGAGGGTGCTGAAGACCTCAAGCCTGTCTGGGTGCATGTGCGGGATTCTTTGGCCGAAGGTGTAGTTAGGGAAGATTTGCTGGTAACCCTGGAAGGAGTTTTCTAATATGTGGATGTAGCCGTCAATTATGGTGCATCCTTTAAAACTGTCGATGTTTCCGGCGTGAATCAGAAGATCGCCGGGGCAAGTTTTCGGGCACGGGCCATCGCAAGGAACGCATTCTCCATTGAAAGATTTTTTGTTGGAAGGACATGTACGAACGCAAGCACCACTATCCTTGAGGAGATGCTCTGGACAGTTTTTAACGCACGTCGCGCCGTAAGCATATTTTCCGTTAGGATTTGGCTCCCAAGAATACGTCGTGGGATTGTAAATCTGCATCGGGGGACATTCTTGCGTGCAAACCCCATCATCGTAGAAATTTCTGCAGGCGATGCAGTCATTTTGTTTGGGTCCGGTGCAACCTCCGGCGCAGAAAAGGTGGCAACACTCGCGCGGATTTGAGCCAAAACATCTACCTTGATAACATTGCGGGCTGCAGTTTTCTTTGGAAAACTTCTGGCAGTTCTCCTCGCCCTCTCCCCAACATCCAGCTTCGCAGTTTTTATGGCAAGCAGGGCATTCACGTTCCGGTGAGGTGAAATTGTAGACGTAAACATATTTCCCGTGAGGGTCGGTTATAATTTCGTTCCAGTTGATGGTTTTCACGTGACATAGGTTGTAGTTATTGAAGAGACCGATGCTTCCGCTGAGTACATCCCTTAAAGCGGGCAGCTCCAGCGAAAACATTTTTGAAAGCGTGACCATGAGCGCGAATTCTTCATCACGGACGTTGATTTTAAAGAGGGTCCTGCCGCGAATAATTTGTAATCTGGGTAGGACTATCTTGTTGATATCCACGTGGGAGATAAGAACGTATCCGGTGACCTCGCGGATGTATTGCAGGAAGCTCAAATCCAAGTTCTGATCCTGAAGCCACGTTAATTCCAGATTTCCATCCACGTAAGTACAGTTGGTGAAGCGGTCCTTCAGGTTCCTGTAGTGGTGCTCGCGGTTCGAGGGCACCGACATTCGACCATTGGTTCCAATGCAAACTGCAACAAAACAAAGCGTGTTAGTGCGATCGGGGATAATTGGCCCAGATATACGATTTAGAAAGCACTCTGCTCTCGCATACTTGCGCTGAATGTTCCCAATAAAAATTAAAAACAAATACCTCATGAGCCGTTGCTACTTAGAAACGAATACGTCACGGATTGTAAATATGTAATGGCAACCAGTTCGCCCACAAGAGCACGTACGTACATATTCAAGCACTCCCAATATGATATCAAAACGCTGTCTGTCGACTAAATAATTAACGTGCACGTTCCGCAATAGGAGACATTTGCGTCCGTCTGCGCATTGGGTCATTGTAATAGCGCCCACGGATTTTGAACAGATACGCACACGGGAATAAGCTGGACGTTCCGTTAGGTCTTCGGGTATTTCGGGCGCGGGAGGGGCGAGAAAGTGGAGCGGACAGGTATACGGTCCGGTTTTACTTTCGCACTGCCGCGTTAGGAAAATGAATTCTGGGAAAAATGGTTGAAATTTAAGTAAGCGTGAAATTCGTTGCGGCCGCGTCTTTGTGGTCGCGACAACCAGTTATAATATGGTGTTAACTGGGATCTGCATAAATGCGTGGCTAATAGAGGGTTTTCAACATAGTGCTAGAATTTTTGAGCGGAATATTAAATGCTTATTTTTAGTTTTCTCTAATTACCACCAATAATTAGTATCAGGTGAAGTTTTCCGCTAGATGTCTCTAGTGAGTCATATCTCATGATGTATGCTTTGCATTGTGTTATACTATAATGCGATTCAAAGGTGATATTACACTTCACGAAAGTTAGTTGATAGTTTTTTGTGTTAGAATGGAGGTTAATAAGAGAATATTCGATTAATTCCAGAGTATCACTACGACCAACGTGAGATGGCGGAGCAGGCGGCCAAACAATTGTGCTGTTTATGGACTCAATACAGTATCAGAAGCAACAGCTAAGCGGTAGTTCCAACGATTTTGTTTTGGTTATATGGACGTCGAAAATCATGGAAATCGCCAGTCGGACTTATTATGTTGTCCAGGAATTAAAGAAAACCGTTTAGAACAATTTGCATTAAGTTGGTCTCAAGAAGAAGATCGATGTATGGCTGTCACACGAATTAACGCAAAAGAACAATCGAAAAAGTTTGTAATATATTCTCAGTCCAAACCATTCCAAAGCCCAGATTAACGGTCAATTTGATCATATAATCTTAACGCTCAGAACTTTCATCTAATACATTAAAAATAATTTTCCATAGGTCATAGAACCTGAATTGATTAACTTCGTTAACAAATGTGGTAAAGATTTTCAAAACTCACTTATCGTAACAAAAGGTACTATTAATTTAAATCTAGTGGCAGTAAATTTAACTGGAGATAATTGCAGTTGGTCTTTTGTAGGAGCCGCAGTACGGTCGTATAAAAGGACGCGCTGCAAGTCACTCTCAATCATATCACGGAGTTTATTAGTTTTGGCACCCTTTATCTTCGGCAGCGTGTTATTACACGGTGCACGATGGTAATTAAAGCACCTGACGTGGGCATTATGCGTCGGGCGGAATTTTAATCAAAACCCGTAATTAAACCGCGATGTATCAGCACCAGAAATAGGAAAGACCCGTTTTTCTCCACGGGCGAAGCCACTTGGACACACAAAGGTTCCCGTTACGAACGAGTCCATGGCGCCGGCAACGACTGCCTTTTCTGGACAGGAATCTCACTCTCCATCTTCGCTTCTTCTACGCATTTCTGCCCGGATGATAATGGAAGACCTTGAATTGCCGAGAGATCGAAAGGCAAGACGCGAAATGGAACGAACGCAACAACAGTGAATAATGCGACAATTACGTATTAAGCTCATCTGCATACCTACCAGTCAGTTATTAATGATTCCACGGGAATCTATCCGCGTCCTCAATTTGCGAATTGCTCAACTGGTAGACTCCCAACATGTGTGCATCAATAAAAATGATCCCACACTGAACACCTAGTAGTCGTCCCACATTACAACCGCGATTAATAATTGTAATTAGCCAGCGCGAGCGTCCTTTTAAAGCGATCTCGGTTGCAACGGCAGATAATTTTCCGCGGTGTCGGAATTTTCTTCTACGTGACAGAACAAAGAGGAACAGGTCGTGCAAACAAAATGAGCCGAGCGCGATTCGCGTGCGTTATTACATAAACATACGTCGTTTACCGAGAATATGCATGCCTGAAGGGGGCCATTAGCTGTGGGAGTCCTTTCCCAAGTCTACGTGAAATTATGGTTTTCATGGAAACTTACTTGCTCCTCCTCCAAACATTTACCTTCATGACGCCATTTTCAGAGTTGCAAATTAGAAAGTAATAAAATACGATTAATGCCATTGTACAAACATACGTAACAGCCTTATGTTTATAGAAGAGCTTTGGAATTTTTGGAAAATCGAAAAGCACCAGAATCACTATGTAAAGTTGATTGGTTAGGATTTAATATATTTATGGTTATTTCAGGTAATTATAATAATATAACTAAGAGACTGTTTGTCATGCGAAGCAATTATTATTATTATTATCGATTATAACAGTTTGTATAATTCACAACAACCACAGTAGGCGAAGGTTTAAACGAACTTGCTTTATAGACCACATCACACCGCACCGTGAAAAATGGTATTGCCTTCCATTTAAGTGCGCGAAACGAAATTGGATTTGGTTTTGTTGAGAAATTGCGGCAGCCGAGATTATTAATATAAGTTATTAGCGGTCTGCCTTGGGTGCCAAAGCCGACTCTCTCGGTTTAATGCATCTTGATAATAACGCCGCTTTAATTGCGGTTGCCCAATCTGAAGAATTCACATATCAGAGGGACCGGTTCCTCATATTAATTGTCACGATTAATAAAAGACTGGCGCGCAAAATTTAATTTCTGCCAGGTGGGATTCATCTGGGCCAATTAAAAGGTAATTGGTCCTTTCGGCCCGGATTAAACGGGACGTGGAAATGAGTTAAAATTTAAATGATTTGTTGAAGTGATCTTCAATTCTCCGATTTATAATTTTGACCTAAGAGATCTGAAAGACTTCACTCTGGAACATGTTCTACTCTAACTCCATTCTGCAACTTCAGATCTCCTTTGTAGATTACTAATTGACTAATACAAAACTAAATTAGACTCCTTACATTTTTACCCTTTCAAACTAATAGCATTCTCCTCATTTTCTTCATTTCTTGTAATTAAGAACATACATTTTTAACCTCAATCGGCCTCAACAATTTAATTATTGAACTATAGTTTTTTATCAACATTTACTAGAAGTCAGCAATCTCTTCCAACGATCACATTTCCGGGTGGTAACCATTTATATATCCAGAAACTGATTGATTATGTCGATCAGGTAAACGCGAACGTCTTTATAAATATTTCAGTTCCGAGAAGAATCGCGCCATAAAAGGATTTTTAATATTTGCACTATCCCCCGTCACGTTCACCTTGAATGTTTTACATACTTCCAAGCAAAAGGATAGCCTGTGCGCAGCTGTCTCATTCTCTTTCTATTCCTAGACACGAGAAATCGTAAATCTTGTGGAGGTATTTCGAAAAATTACGGCAAAACGTTTTGATATTCAACGAGGTACGTTCGGAAATTCGCGGCATTTTGATCGATGCAATTATATCGGGTAAAGTATGCTCGGATCATAGTAGGAATGCCAGGAATTTACATTCAATTATCTGCGTTTTTGTTACATATCATAATTATTTTTATTTTCGAAGATACATTTATCTTGTTTCTCAAAAAATTAAATTCTAAGGCAAAAAGTTAATTGTAGTTAACACATGCTAAATTTGTCGGAACTGCAGTTATTAATAAAATTAAAAGTGTGGTATTAAAGATTAGACAAAAATCCGTTTAGAATTAGTTGCATAAGGTTGGTCTCAAGAAGAAGCTACATGATTGACGCAAAAAATCCTTTTAAAATGAATTGATGCCTGCGAATTTTTCCTAAAACGATCCATTTTTGAAGCGGTGATGATGAAAATTGGGTCACATACGAGATTAACATTTGAAAAAGATCGTGGCCCAATCGCGGTGGGCCAGCCCAACCGATTAATGTTTAAGAAGGTTTTTGCTGTGTTTGGTGGGATTGGGAAGGAAATTATCGACTACGAGCAGCTCCCATCGCGCCAAACACAATTCGGACCTCTACTGTCAACAACTGACCAGATTCAAGTTGGAGATCGATCAGAAATGGCCAGAATTGGCCAATAGGAAGGATGTTGTGTTCCACCAAAAAGACAACGTCGGGCCGCGAACATCAATAACGACATGCCAGAAGATCCGAGAGTTTAATTGAAAGGCCGTCCAAACTTATCAAGCGATCATCATATTTTAAAGCAATTTCATAAAAATCAGATAATCACAACTATTGAAGGAATCAAAAAAAACGCACTGAACGTCTTACTTCATTTAACCAACCTAATTTAATATTAGTTAAGGATCTCTAAAAATTATTTTATCTAGACAGACCGTAGGAAAAAAATAGTTTATGTATGGAACTATTTACTCAACAATAATATTTATGAAGGTCACTAACGTACGTTAAATAAATACTTTTTTTTAACTTTATATAAGTATTAACCAATATTTTTTTTATTGCCATAAAATATTTTCATTTTTTATTGCTTTCGGTAATTATGGATACGGATGTTTTATCGATGCAGCTATCAGGAAAACAAAACTAGCGTTAAATCATCAGTGTGGTCAATAAACGAGAAATTATCTGGGAAACCTGCGTCCACAGTCACGAGCTAATCGATAAATATTTATCAACAATTGTTCGCACGACCTTCACAGACGTTCCAGGAATTTGATTTGCTAAACCCAATTATGCACATTGCGGTTTCGCCGATAAAACCTTGTAGTTTATAAAAGACGTACAATAATAGTATTTGATAGTTGATAAAACTATTTGTAAGGTCAAAAAAATGTTACTGTACTAAAAGTTGGATGATCTCTTATGACATTTTGGAAACATCAATACGAATCCCGACATTCTGGTTTGATTTAAATAATCAACCGGTTAAATCAACACTTGTTTTTTTTTTTGCTGTAATCAACTTTTTGTTAGTTTTGTGGAATGCACTGGTTTTAATCGCTTTTATTTTCCAGCTCGACAATACCGTATTGTCTTTGCGTTTCACTTTCCTCTCCCATTGTGTTTCGTTCTGTCCACCTAATTAACTCGGATGTGTTTTTTGGCCGTTGTTAATCGCCAGCGCCTTTTTGGCGCCGAACAATGGGACCAAAATGCCATTGCCGCTTTATTTGGCGATTACCATAATCCAAGATGGCCGGCGAGAATCCGCGGAATCCGAGTTCCGTTCACCGCTCGAAGCCAATTTGGGTTAAAGGTAATCGGACACATGTGAAACAAAAGAATCGCGGGGTTTTAGAAACGTGTGCGATGAGCAAGACGAAACGGAGCGCTCCCAGCAAACTTTTTTCTGCGAATTTTTCGTTCTTTAATTGACGATGATTGTGATTAATGTTCTTCATCTTCAGAGGACGGATTTAATTAAAATAATAACAAAAAAGGGATAATTTATTTGGTTTTGTGAACGCAAAATCTTTAAAGCTGGTACAGTTTCATCGATTTTCTTTAGTTATATCATTTAAATTTGGGTTGATTAGCAGATAAAACTTATGGCTTTGTTTTTTAATGCCTGGCCTTTTCTATTCGTGGCGTGTGTCCATTATCGGAGATGTAATTCTTGTACTTGAAACATCTAGACACGTTCTCGCGTTAATGGGATTCACTTAAAAGCAGTTTGCGGGCGGCGGAAAGGCACGTTTCATTTATTGTCGCCGTTCAAACAGTCAATAATGGTCGTCAAATATCCATGAACTCCAATGTTCCTATGACATGTGTGCGGTGTAAATATTAGGCAGAGTGGATGAAAACATGGCGTACGCTAGAAGGTACGACCTTCGGTACCGCGAAGTACTATAACTTTTAACGGCTTTAATAAGGATAATAATAATGCAGGAAATGTTAACACAAATTGCACAACAGATTTAATCCTTTTACTGTTGAAATAACTACAAATCTTCCTGAGGTAAGTACTATATGACTTAGGTGTAATATTTTTATGAAAGAATAAATATTTGTATTTTTATGTAAAGAACAGATTTTGGCTTATTTGGCTCATTAGGTGGAGTTCACTGTTTAACAGTTCCTTATACTTGTAGGTGGTCATCCATTAAACTAGGGAACCTTAGTGCAACGCTTTAGACAATAGATAGCAATCTAATGGTATAATCTTGCTTTAAAATTGTTTTGTTGATTGTTAAACAAGTTAATTATCTAATTATTAAATGTTGCTTTCGTTTTCGACCGGATTACTACGTAGATGGCGTTCGTCATATGCCAGTTGGTTAATGTTTAATCGAGTCTTCCGAGAGTGTCGCCGAATAGGTCAAAATCGACGGTTTGAAAGTCCGGTCTAAGTAGGCCGTGATATTTCCGTTTTCGCGCCCGTGCCCTCCGGCCTTGAACGGCCGCGTCCTGCCTTCGAGATGCGGCTGGACAACGAATTTCTAGTTATAGAAACTCCCGAGGCTCGTTGTCAGCAATTTCAAATAAAGGAGTTTTAGAAGAAATAAAGTTCTAAAAAGTATAATCAAATTGATGGGAGTTGCATGTATGTTTTTGGCGTTGGTTAGTTTGAATAGCACTTTTGTAGTATTCTTCGATTTGATAGTTTAACGCAAATTTATATCCTTCAGCCATTCCTATTCTCTTCTGATTAAAATACTATTTGTATTAGATAATGACGATTGCCCATTAAGAAACCCTTCTTGTTGTTTCACCATATCTTTTTCCAACTTAGAGAAAAGACCATGCTTCCAGGTGTAGAAATTATTGGCTTTGATATGGTCTCTCTTTAACGCAAAATTTATATCAAACCTCCTTTACTCTGCTGATTTTAAAGACTATTTGTATTTGTGGTGAACATATTTAGATAATAATGAGTATCCATTAGGAAAGCCTTTCAAAAATTGTAGATCAAATATCAAAGTGTAATTTAATTAGTGCACTATTTGGCTGAACTTGAACAATTAATATTTCAGGTACGGGAAATATTGACCGGTCTTCCGGTCGTTTATATCCCAACAATGAGAACTCGAAGGTAGTACCACAGATTCGCATTTCCGGTGCACCCGATAATGGTCGGTCCATTTTTTCTTGCCTTCTCAATCTGGGCGGAAGTGTCGCAAGTTGACCGCAAGGAATGACGCCAAAATTATCTACACTTGACTCTCCACTACCAGAAAAAGAAAAAAAACAGTCCTGCGCAGAAAAAATTGGAATATTCTGTAGAATAAGTCAACTTCTTTTCAATCCTTTACAGTCTCAATTAAGTAACGTGCGTCCGACTATTTGGTATTCCACGACGGACTCGGACTCGAAAATGCATTACTAAAACAAATATGTGTGCTCCGGGTAGGGGACCTCACCTCTTGAGCAGGTGCTCAGGTGCGCGCGGTGAGGGGCCGCGGCCAGGTTTGGCCTTGACTCGGCCTCACGGCTCCCCCCGCGAGCCAGGAGGGGGCGGGGGGAAGGGGGACCCGCTAATTAAAAATGTACACGCGGACACGAAAGGAGAATATCGGCCTTTTTGATTGACGTTTTGAATTCCCGCCGTGATGTTACCTATCTTTCAGAGGCGGGATACCGTCGTAATTGAAAAACGGTTTTTATACCGGAGTGGTATGATGATCTTGTCTAAAGCACGAACGCTCCGAGAGATTAAAGTTTTTTTTTTCAATGTTTGTAACGTGCGCATTCTTATATATATATATATATATACATATAATATTTATTGTTAAGAAAAACTTTTCTTTAAAATTCTTCAAAGTAGTACCTACATTAAATACCTAATCAAATTGTTTCCCTATCAACAACAGCCATGTTTTTTATCTGTGTTGTATCTAATCAAAAACTGATCACTAACTATCTTAAACTATTAAGGATATGTTTGTATGCTTTAGGTTATTTTTTGGTACTCAGTACTTTTTGTTGTACGATTATGTCGTATCAATATTTTAGAGTTGTGTCAATAAAAACACAACACTGAGTAAATAAACGTTTCGATAATTCGTTAAAACATCTAAAAATCGCATGCGACTTAAGTGGCCTCTCGACTTCTATTCATAAGATAAGCCCTCATGGGAACTACGCAGGTAAACGCTTTGTTATTCCATCATTTCTTTCTCCAACTAGGAGATAAGACCGCGCTTCCTGGCGCAGAAATGATGGACGGGTCTTACAATTAGCATAAATTGAAGGTACTACTTCTGTTTCTTGAGTACGATTACAAATCTTCTAGAATTATAGTTTTCGATTTGAGTTTTTTTGATTCTTTAAAAAATTCCCACCAATCAGAGGGTACGCCCGCTGGGGCAGTACTCTCTGGACTCTTTGTGCGGGAAGAGATAAAGCTGCAGACAACAATCTCTCGAGGTGCGGAGGCAGGTAGAAATAAAATGAATGCCGTCTTCTCCCTTGCACAATCCCGGCCGAACAATGCGTACTTTTCGAGAGAATCGCCAATCTAGGAGGAACCGAGAATGCAGAAAAAGATCAATCTGGACGGGCATTGTTGCCGGCGGAATCAAGGGGCGCAATTCCTTTATTCCGGTGTAATGGTATACCGGGTACGAAATGTTTATACGTCAGGTGATCGAAAAGTGAGCAACAAGAGATTCCATCGTTTGGGAACTGTAAGCAGATGTCCGTGCAGATTAGTACCGCAAAATTGAAATTGAAAATAATTAGCAGATGTTAGATAAGTCTTAAATAGTAAATGTTACAAAATTAAAATTTGATTCTACATGAAATAATAAGCGGTTTTTAAAGTACTGCAAAATTGAAATTTGAATGTTTCATAAAATAATATCGCAAGATTATGGAATTGTTAATAAATCTTAGTGTAGAAGTAATGACAGTCACTTTGATATATTTTTTTGTCGGTACGCTTTCTATGCTTCACGTCAATGAACTCGAGTTCATTATGTTTATCCCTAATTTGCATTGTATTAATTATTTTGTTACAAGACATCTGCTTCGTTTGTTCTATTATTCTGTGCATACACTTATCTTTCAGTTTATTATTAATTTATACAATAATTAGATTTTTGATATCAAAGTCATACAACAACGCAGTATTAGATACATAATTTTTATCTAGGCATTGTGGTTTTAGGTTTTAGAGTTTTTCGGTACGACCACGATGTAGATTTTGCTTTGTCTTCTAAAAGATACGTTTTATATTATTTTTGTATAGACTTAAAGGTTACCAAATTAAAATCTTAAACTATTCTTTCATTTAATCTAATAATCATTAAATTCAGTCAATTCCTCACTTTCAATGATGAAAATTACAAACAAACAAATGATTTTGACTTCTGAACTTTCCAAATTCCTTTAAAATTGATTGTATTTCGGGTTACTGTAAAAATTTGAAAACTATTCCTCCAGTAGTTCTAAAAATAATCAAATGCAGTTCAGTTTGAGTTCAAGTAGAAGTTTACACACATTTAAAGGTTTGAAAAAATATATAGAAAATCAAATGACATCGACTTATAACTTTCTAAATTTACTCAAAATTGATTGTGTTTCTTGTTTCAGTTCAAATCTAAAATTATTCCTTTAGTAGATCAAGAAATAATTAAAACAAATTTGGTTTGTATTCATGTTAAACTTTCCACTCTCAATGATTGAAAACAAATATAAAAACAAATGCTTTCGACTAATAACTTTTCAAGTTTGCTCAAAATTGATTGTGTTTTGTGTTTCCGTTAAAATTTAAAACTATTTCTTCAGTAGATCTAAAAATAATCAAATGAAATTCAGTTTGTGTTCAAATTGAAATTCCCCACACTTAAAGCTTTGAAAGAATATATAGAAAAACAAATGCCAACGACTTATAACTTTTCAAATTTACTCAAAATGAATTGTGTTTTATGTTTCAGTTAAAAACTTAAACTATTTCTTCAGTAGATTTAAAATAATCAAATGGAATTCAGTTAATGTTCATCTTGAAGTTCCCCACTTTTAATGGTCGAAAAAAAAATAGGAAAACAAATGCTATCGACTTATAACTTTCCAGAACTACTCAAAATTAAATGCGTTCCTTTCTTTTAGCTAAATCTAAAATTATTTCTTTTGTAGATCAAGAAATAATCAAAAGAAATTTTGTTTGTGTACATGTTGAAGTTCCCTACTTTAAATGGTTGACAATAAAATAGAAAAACAAAGGCTATCGACTAATAAATTTACTCAAAATTAATTGTGTTTCGTGTTTCAGTTAAAAACTTAAACAATTTCTTCAATAGATTTAAGATCATCAAATGGAAATCAGTTTATGTTCATGTTGAAGTTTTACACTTTTAATGGTCGAAAAAAATATAAAAAACAAATGCTATCGACTTATAACTTTCCAAAATTTCTCAAAATTGATTGTGTTTTTTTGTTTCTGTTAAAATCTAAAATTATTCCTTTAGTAGATCGAAACATAATCAAAAGAAATGTTATTTTTATTCATGTTGAAGTTTCCACTTTCAATGGTTGAAAACAAGTACAAAAACTAATGCTTTCGACGAATAACTTTCCAAATTGATTAAAAATTAATTGTGTTTTGTGTTTCCGTTAAAATTTAAAACTATTTCTTTAGTAGATCTAAAAATATGAAATTCAGTTTGTGTTCAATTTAAAGGTTTGAAGAAATACATAGGAAAACAAATGCCATTGACTTGTAACTTTCAAAATTTATTCGAAATGAATTGTGTTTTGTGTTTCAGTTAAAAACTTCTATTCTTCAGAAGATTTAAAATAATCAAATGGAATTCAGTTTATGTTCATCTTGAAGTTCCCCATTTTTAATATCAAAAAAAAAAATAGAAAAACAAATGCCATCAGTTTATAACATTCCAAAATTACTTAAAATTGATTTTGTTTTTTGTTTCAGTCAAAATATAAAATTATTCCTTTAGTAGATCAAGAAATAATCAAAAGAAATTTTCTTTGTATTCATGTTGAAGTTTCCACTTTAAATGGTTGAAAAACAAATGATTTCGACTAATAACTTTTCAAATTTACTCAAAATTGATTGTGTTTTGTGTTTCTGTTAAAATTATTTAAAACTACTTCTTCAGTAGATCTAAAAATAATAAAATGAAATTCAGTTTGTTTTCAAGTTCCCAACTTTTAATGGCTGAAAACAAATACAAAAACGCATGGTATCGACTTGAAACTTTCCAAATCCACTCAAAATTGAATGTATTTTGTATTTCTGTTAAAATTTAGAACTCTACCTCCAGTAGTTCCAAAAATAATCAAATCAAATTCAACTTGTATTCATGTTGAAATTTTTCACTTTTAACGTTTGCAAAAAAATAGAAAAACAAATGCCATCGACTTATAACTTTCGAAATTCACTCAAAATTGATTGCGTTTTGTGTTTCAGTTAAAATCTAAAATTATTCCTTCAGTAGATCAAAAAATAACTAAATGAAATTTAATTTGTGTTCAAGTTGAAGTTTTCCACTTTTAATGGCTGAAAACAAAAACAAAAACAAATGGTATCGACTTGAAACTTTACAAATTCACTGAAAATTTAATGTGTTTTGTATTTCTATTAAAATCTAAAACACTTTTTTTAGTAGTTCCAAAAATAATAAAATAAAATTCAGTTTGTGTTCATGTAGAAGTTCCTCACTTTTAATGGTTGAAAAAATATAGGAAAATAAATGCTATCTACTTATAATATTCCAAATTTACTCAAAATTGATTCCGTTTTGTGCTCCAGTTAAAATCCAAAAATATTACTTCAGTAGATAAAATAATAATCAAATTAAATTTAGTTTGTGTTGAAAGTTGAAGCTCGCCGCTTTTAAAGGTTGAAAAAATATAGACAAACAAGTGCTATCGACTTATAACTTTCAAAATTTACTCAAATTGATTGCGTTTTGTTTTTCAGTTAAAATCTAAAATTATTCCTTCAGTAGATCAAAAAATAACTAAATGAAATTCAATTTGTGTTCAAGTTGTAGTTCCCACTTTTAATGGTTGAAAATAAATACAAAAACAAATGGTATCGACTTGAAACTTTCCAAATTCACTCAAAATTAAATGTCTTTTGCATTTCTGCTAAAATTCAAAACTCTTCCTCTAGTAGTTCCAAAAATAATCGAATGAAATTCACCTTTAATTCATGTTGAAATTACTTACTTTTAACGGTTTCAAAAAACGAGAAAAACAAATGCTATCGACTTATAACTTACCAAATTTACTCAAAATTGATTGTGTTTTGTTTTTCAGTTAAAATCTAAAATTCAGTAGATCAAAAAATAATAAAATGAAATTCAGTTTCAAATTGAAGTTCCTCACATTTAAAAGTTTGAAAAAGTATATAGAAAAACAAATGTCATCCACTTATAACTTATTAGATTTGCTCAAAATTAAGTTTTATGTTTCAGTTAAAATCTAAAATTATTCCTTCAGTAGTTGTAAAAATAATCAAATGGATTCTGTTTTTGTTCATGGTGAAGTTACCCACTTTCAATGATTGAAAAAAAAATCATAAACAAAAGCTACCGATGTATAACTGTCAGAATTCATACAAATTTAGAAGCAAAAATCAAAAATAAAAACATCAAAAATATCTTCGTTACTCTTATTTTGATGAGGAAATAAAAATATATTTGCAGAAGTGATGAGAATCGAATTGATTTGGTAATAAACCAATGTTTAATGTTTCAAGAGAAATTTTAAATATTTATGGCGGCACTGTAGAGGAGATGTTTCAGACGTTCACGGAAATATATGAATTTACGGTATATACCTGCACTGGCACCAGAAGAACTAAGGTGATTAAATTACCCCGAGCGTTTCCAAGAAAAAGGTACTCCAGTTCTACCTGTTCCAGACGGACGGTACAGTCTCAGTACCTGGAATATTGCAGATAAATCCACCACTCCATCATTACATAACTACATTTCACTGCTAAGAAAAATATGTTTATAATTCTACGTACTAAATACTACTTTCCCGAAATTTTCTAATGAGAAAGTAAAAAAATTGAATAGTGGTCAAAACACTTAAATAAATTATAAATAAATTTAAGTGTTTATATCATGAATTACCACGTAGTAACGGTCGCAACCATCATCATGATTGAATAATGGTCGTTTTTTTAACTTTCTTCTAAGCCTAATGACAAGTTTTTTCATCATTATCGAATTATTGTTGATAATTTGATTGTTAATACAGTAAGTAAGTGGATAAGTTACCTGAAGATGGACTTTTGGATGGAATTTTTTTTTGGAAACGATTTAAAAACTAACTGAAAGTCTAAATATTTTTTAAAAAATTCCAAAAACCTGTTCGGCGCGAGATTTCATCATTATAAAATTCTTGTCGATGATTTGATGTATTGAAGCAAGTTGATTGGATGAGTTATCGGAAGATGAACTTGATTTTAGACTTTTGGCCACAAAAATACTTTTTTGGAAACGATTCAAAAACGAATTAAAACATTATTATCTAAAGATGAACATGATTTTAGGCTTTTGGCCACAAGAATATTTTTAGAAACGATTCAAAAACTAATTAATACATTAAAGAAGGAATGCACTAAAATGTCAAGAATTCCAAAAAAAATGTGAAAAAAGGTGAACTTGATTTTAGGTTTTTGGTTACAAAATTATTTTTAGAAACGATTCAAAAACGAATTCAAACATTATTATCTAAAGATGAACTTGATTTTAGGCTTTTGACTACAAACATATTTTTGGAAAAGATTCAAAAACTAATTAAAACATTAAAGAAGGAATGCACTAAAAGGTAAGTGCCAGGAATTCCAAAAAAATGTACTAAAAAGTAAGTCCCAAGAATTTCGAAAAAATAAAAACAACGAAAACCCGTTGGACGCGATTAAATTTATGGTTTTCTGTTAATAATCCAAAGTTTACGCTGATGGTTTTTACATTCGATTACAGAGATTAGTCGTACGTTTTATGTTATTTTCTTCTTCCACGGAATATTTCGAGCCGACCTTAATGATCCAAGGTCGTCGTCGCCGGGCCCATTAAAACGTCTTTTATTGACCCCCTGTCGTAAAGGTGGAAGGGACACTGTCCATAAATAATTCAGGGGCAATTACGGCCCCACAAGTCCTTACAAATTGTTACAGGACTTTTAAGTGGGTGTATATATATATTTTTTTATTGCTAAGTCGAATATCTAGTGATATATTTTAACACTTTATTATTTATTATCTTCAGTAAGTTAATATTATAAATTTTCAATTGACCTACAATCAATATTACTGCAGATTTCATTCTATTTTGCAATATAATTAAGTCAGTTAATTTAGGCTTCGCAGACATTTTCTGATTATAGGTTTGGCAACATATTACCAAAACGTACTTTTTCTGTGTCACGATTTTTTAATCGATTACGTTTACGTGACCGAAGTCGCCCGCTTATTATTCGAATGCCGAAATGTGTTCGTTCTCGGAAACCAACGGGATTTTGGCCGCTGTCGATGAGAGATAGAGAATTAGATAGAAAAAAACAAATAACGGTTTTGGTTACGCAGAGAAGGTGTGTAATATGTTGGGAGAGTTTGCGATCAAATTGATCCAAAATTTTTCAATAATATTATACTGTATCCCTGCTATTAAGAGTTAAGGACTGGTTTCGAACTATTTGGGAGAGTTTGCAATCAAATTGGTCCAAAATATTTCAATGTTTCAAATTTTGGTACAATAATATTATATTGTCTCCCTGTCATCAAGAGATAAGGACTGGTTTCGAACTATTTGGGTTAGTACATTTCTAACTTAGTACGTTCAGCACATTTCCTAAGATTACGGAATAATTTTGACGTAGAATGTTGTTAATTTTCCAAAAAATTTCAGAAAATTTCTGGAGATCTTAAAGTACTAATTATATATTTTGACCAAAAAGTGATTTTAAACTAGGGAGAATATATTTATGTGTATTATCCATTTTAAACGTTATTTTTTTCTTCCAGGGACTTTTTAGAAGAAACTAAGTTAATCAAAATTGAGATTTCCAAATCTTACAAGAATCTAGATGGTTTATCTAAATTAGAATTAGTTTTCATTAGTTGCAAAAAAGACACAACTTTAATGATTAATTTTTATTTAAACTTGGAAAGGTTTGACTATTATTGTACCTTAAGTTTTTATGAAAAGATTAGGTTTAAGCAATAATATTTTTGATAGACTAAAAGCCTTTGTACTTTTTTTAAGAGGAGTTGTCTTACAATCTTTGATTTAACATTTTCATAAAAACGTGTCAAAATTATCAAAGGTTTTTGGAAAACTCATCAAAACTTCAACTCAAAATGTTTAATAATTTACTAATTTTGAACTTAAGCCTAGATGAAAAAATAGGTTATGATTTTTGATACTATAAAAGACTTTTTTGTAAGGACTCTTATTATTAAGGTCTTTGACTTGACATATTCATGATCAAAGTGTAAAAGTTATTGTATGTTTTTAGAAAACTTTTCAAAATCTCAACTCTATTAAAAAATTTGTATCTTTTTTGTAAGGAATCTTATTATTATGATTTTTAACAAATTCATGATCAACAGGTCAAAATTATCATAGGTTTTTAGAAAACTACAAAATCTCAACTCTATCAAACATTTTTATACTTTTTTGGTGATGAATAGCTAGATACTTATAAACTTTCCAAAATCTCAACTCTATCAAAAATTTTTATACTGTTTTGATTTTGGATAGCTAGATACTTATAAAATCAAAGGTATTGATATTTATAGATAGCAATTATCCGTTTGTGGTGAAATAATAAACGTTTCCAGGAAAATAATCGTGCCCAAAAACCGCCAATTGCTGTTCGATTAATCCAAGGTATGAATCGGAATGGAGAGTTCGTTATGCCGAAATTGCGGTAAAACCAATAACGAGAACGAGTCCGTTACGGACAATTATGCCGGACCGTGCACTGTAAAAAGTCGTTACGGGCAATTATTCGTAAATTATGGCTATATCACATATGCATTTTTGACCGAAAACGGATCGTTTTTATTTTGGTCAAATTGTTGCTGGCTCGCTGGTAATTCAGTTACGTGAAAACTTTAATGACTTAGAGGCGGTCTCCAACGGGTCTATAACCGGCAGTTGTTTGGACCAACACGAAAGCAAAAATTCCAGAATGAACTGATTTTTAAAATGCCTGGAACAGAATATTTTCATAATCTGCCATTGTAAGTAGTAAACCTTTTTTTGTGAAAATCAGTTGGTGGTCAAAATATATAATCAGTAGTTTAACAACTTTTAAAAGTCAGAAATAAATTTTCTAAATGTATTTTTTGGAATTATATATTTTGACCAAAAACTGATTTTTAGAGAAAAAGTTTGCTTTGACATTTCTAACACATACTTTGCAAGATTAGAGAATAATTTTGATATACAATTAACAATATTCTATATCAAAATTCTTCCCCAATCTTTAAATGTTGTTAAAGTACTAATTATATATTTTGATCAAAAACTGATTTTTAGAGAAAAAATACAACGCTGCTAGTTTTACAAACATTTTAAGATATATTTTGAAAATGTCTAGCGCCTTTAAATGTTGTTAAAGTACTAATTATATATTTTGATCAAAAACTGATTTTTAGAGAAAAAATACAACGCTGCTAGTTTTACAAACATTTTAAGATATATTTTGAAAATGTCTAGCGCCTTTAAATGTTGTTAAAGTACTAATTATATATTTTGAGCAAAAACTGATTTTTAGAGAAAAAGTTTGTTTGACATTTCTAACACATACTTTGTAAGATTAGAGAAGAATTTTGATATAGAATTAACAATATTCTATATCAAAATTCTTCCCTAATTTTACAAAGTATGTGTTAGAAATGCCAAAGCAAACATTTTCTCTAAAAATCAGTTTTTGGTCAAAATATATAATTAGTACTTTAACAACATTTAAAGGCCAGACATTTTCAAAATATGTCCCAAAATTTTTGAAAAATTAATAATGTTGTACATGAAAATCCTTCGCTAATGTTGTGAGGTGCGCTGAATACAAATAGGAGGCCAGAAATAACCAAGCAAACCTTTCTTTTTTGAAACTGCAGTTTTCGGTAAAAAATATGGCATTTATTTTTCCAGTAAAAGCTTCATTAAAATTGATTTTGGATACCTAAATACTTTTGAAAGCAATATTCTTTGAAAGATTCCAAATAAAGAAAGTTGATGATATGAACTATTTAGTTGACTTTACAGGTCCTACAAAAAATATACAAAATATCATACATTTATAATAACTTTGAAATTTAGATCGCAAGACTTGAAGGCGGGTTCACATGGCAGTGTTCTTCCACTCAAACCTTTATTTCCTATGACCGATGATGAGCAGGTTGTTATTATCATTGAGACAATGTTTAATGGATAGGTAAAGTTTTATGCTTTACATCAAAATCATTCCTTAATTTTGTGAGGTGTCCCAAATGTAAATAAGAGGTCAGATGTATCCAAGCTTCTTTCTTTCTAAAACTCAGTTTTTGGTTAAAATATGGTATATGACACTTAAGTACTTTTTGGCTTTTATATTTCTTTTAAAAACAAATGATTGGACTATAAAAATGTTGGGATCAAATTATTTTCAAAATGTATCATTATGAGTAGTCAAGTTTTTTTAAAGATTCTTAATAAAGAAAGTTGATGTTATGATTTATTTAATGGATAGTTAAAGGTTAGTGTAAAAAATTTAATAAAAACATCAGAAAAAATCTAAATACAAGGTGGGCAAAAAATAACTTTCTTTATCAAAGAGATATGATTTTTCTTTGCGAATATCTCAAAATTTTTAGAAAATGAACAATGTTTTACATCAATATTCTTCCTTAATGTTGTGAGTTATGCTGAACATGTATACAAGGTTAGAACTATCGAAGTAAACGTTTCCTTATCTAAAAATCTGTTTTTAGTTACATAATATGACGTTTCAGTACTTTTTGACCTCCATTTCTTGCAAAAACATATTGAAGGATTTTAAAAAGATCAGTATTTATATAATGTGCCATTGTGAATAGTCATGATTTTAAAAGTTATTTTTTTAAACGATTTTAAATAAAAAAAGCTGACGCTGTTTTGTGTTTAGAAACAAAATTAAAAGTCTCAAAATTTTTGGAAAGTTAATAATGTTCTACATCAAAATTCTTCCCTAATGTTTTGAGGTGGCTAAACTCAAATACGAGGTAAACATTTTAAACGATTCCAAATAAAAAAAGCTGATGCTGTTTTGTGTTTAGAATCAACTTTAAAGTCAGAAATGTTTTAAATAAATCTAAAATTTTTTGGAAAGTTAACAATGTTCTACATCGAAATTCCTCCCTAATGTTTTAAGATGTGCTAAACTCAAATACTGGGTAAGTAAACGTTTTTTATAAAATATATAAAAATCACTAATTAAACACAATAATTACTTTGTTTTTGACCATTGGTCACCATATAAATAAATAACTGTTATACAAAACAAAGTAATTATTGTGTTTAATTTGTGATTAAAATGTATAACGAAGTAGAAGCATCCATAGTCAATGAGATAAAAATCACTTTCTGGTCGAAATATATGATTTTTTTTTGCGTTTATTTTTCTTGCAAAAACAGATGAACGGATTTAAAATATGCCAGTACTTACATAAAGTTTTTGACGGTAATATATTTTAACAGATTCTAAATACAGAAAGTTAATGCTATGAATTAATTGGATGGGTACAGTTTTGTGATAAGAGCAGCAAAATTTTCTAAATATATTTCACAATTTTTGGAAAATTAACAATGTGTACATCAAAATCCTTTCTTAATGGTGTTAAGTGCGCTTAACACGAATACGAGGTCGAAAATGTCTAAGCACACTTTTTTCTTGGTCAAGACTACCTTCTAGTACTTTTCGAGATTTGTTTTTCTTGAAAATAACAGATTTTTGAAAATATTTTTTTATATTTCTACATTTTTAAGTGATTTTTGAGTAATAATGTTTATGAATATCATATTTTTTTAAAAGATTCTAAATTGAAAGTTGATGCTATGAATTATTCTTATTATTATAATCTCAAAATTTTTAAAAAATTTCTACATAATTCTCAAATGTTGTGACGTGCGCTTCTAAATTTAGAAAATTGATCGTTTTAAACAATTATGGTTGTTGGTTTAGAATAAAATACATTGAAATTTCCAAATTATTCTAAAAGGGAAAATAGAAGTGGTGCTTGCAAAAGGTAGATTTTGGATTAATTATTTACTATCAGTTTTTGAAAACAATATAATCAATTTTTAAAAAAAATTTAAAAAAATATCTTGGACGTTCCTTTTTGTAATATGAAATAGTAAAAAAGTCAACAAGAAATTCATAGATTTGAGTGAGATTTCTTACAAAAAATATTCTACAACAATTATTTCTCCATACAGTGGCTTCATCAGGTAGATGACAAATATGGTTTTGCAATTTACGGTTATATTCAAAAATTAGGCGAAAGAAATGGAGGGGGGGGGGTAGAAGTGAAAACAAATTACAATTTTTAGAGTTTCCTATTATAATCTAAAGTTTTAGAATTTATAAGCAATAACTGTAAATTATAAAACCATATTTGTCATCTACCTGATGAAGCCAATGTGTGGCGAAACAATTGTTCTAGAACAATCAAATCCATTTTTTGATAAATTCGATACTTCTTTTGCTACACCATTTTTTGAGACCTTACACTCTATCACTGTTTTACTAAGTGATACCATGGAGTTTCAACATGTAATAGCCTCATAGATCCAAAATTTCTTTTAGCTTACCATCACAATTAAGATACAATGAATTTTGATAGTAAACTGAAAGAAGAGGTTCATTATTTAAAATGTTGAATATTTTTTATCCAAATCATATTATTATCATATTAAAAATTTAGTTTGTATTTATTGATTTCCAATTTAAAGATTCTAAGAGGAAAGAGTTAGTAGTTTTTGACTATCGACCACGTGGTCCTTTCACTGTGTTATTTATGTATTTATATTTGTCTAAGTGAGCTTGTTACTTTGAATGATTACCATGTTTCTCTAATCTTCTATTAATAGCAATAGGAATTTAATGTTTCTTGAATAATTTTCTCACTTGTCTTTTGCAATAACAAGTCCAACCATCTGATTTCATGGCTTAAAAGAAAAAAATAATAATAAAACACTCTGAGGTAGATGTGATTAAGCAAAAGCTTAATTATTTTTTCTGCGTATTATTTATTATTTATTTTCAGTAATTAAAATAAACAGAAAAAATAAACTTTTTACAAAAGGTGGTGCAAAAAAAGTTATTTATTTTATATATTGCTAGAATAGGCAATTTAATTTCTTTAATAATAATATCCATATGTAAAGGAGTGAGAATAAAAATGCACGTACACGTAATCGAAATGATTGCATCTGATTCTGCATCTAAATATAGAACTTCTTATGCGATTGCTCAGGCGTGGGTCGGATATGCAAACGCGATTCCTTTTGTTGGAGCACGGACAATTCAAGGAAGTCCAATAATTTTCGAATTGAAATCAATGGAAATAAATTATGAAGTTTAATAGAACGCGATCTTTGAAACATGTCAGGTCTCTCATAGCTTAAACAATATTCGAAAGAACCAAAACAAGCCATCTGTTTTTTAAACTATATGTATATACATATAGTTCAAAAATCAAATGAATTATATAAGCAATTATGGAGGCTTTCACTTCGTGACACATTTTGAGAATTCAACATAAATAAAACAATTTGGTATCACTTTTTTTTTAAGTAAATAAAACGCCATAAATTATATTTCAATGTCGAAAGGTATTGGTCACTCAATTGAAAACAAACCATGAAATAATTGTAAATTAAATTACTTTTAATTTCATTAAATAATTACTAGCAAATATTTTTATTATAATCGTTTAATGCTAATTCAAATCTGAATGAACGTTTTAAAGACCATTCAATACTAACATTTAAACAGCAATTTGTAATAACATTTAAATTACTAATAGTAAACTTAAACTTGAAACATATCGGTCAATGATCTCAAAAAATTATGGAACTTGTTTTAATGTACCTACGTAAAAAATGAGCATAAAATATACTACACTTTTTCATCGGTGGGAAATTCGAGTCAATAACTCTTAATTGAATTTATAATTAATTAAATTAATTACGTATTTTTTAATAGATTTTTTGTACAACAACCTTATTTATTATTAACATTTCATTTAAGTGTATAGATAAATATACATATATAATATATAAAATCGGATTGAGGAACCATGCTTTACAGTGTGTTCCTAAAATTTGTTTGCTCAGAACTTTTTTGTTTTTTTTCTTCATTTATTCTTCCATATTTTAATAGACAATTTATTTTAGAAACTTTTATCACTATCTATATCTATACTAACCTACAATCTTTACAACATACACGTCGAATTTTTGGATGGCATATCAATAAAACAGAAAATATTTTTGTAATAAATAATAACAGCCTTGAGATTATAAAATAAAAAATCTATAAATTCTACTCGTATGTTTTACTGACTGGAGTATGTGTTAGAAGCAAACCACCCACCCTACAAATATATAATATTTGCATTTACATTTCTGACACACTTTCAGTTTCCAAAAAAAAACGCCTGTTTTATCGCTGATGTTTTCAAAAATTAAAATGCTGTATTTTTGATTAAATTTTAATATTTATATAGAGTGGGTGGGTTGCACACTATCACAACCTTCAATCGTAAAAACTCCTACAATGATTTTATCTAAAGAAAATTATTACAAAAAAATACAAATTCTACGCATGTTTTACTGATTGGAGGATGTGGTAGTGGCTACCCACCCACCCTACAAATATATTTGCATTTAAATTCCTGATACTCGTTTAGTTTCCAAAAAAAAAAACACCAGTTTTATTCCAGATGTTTTCAAAAATTTAAAAAGCAGTCTTTAATATTAAATTTCTATATTTTTGTAGGGTGGGTGGGTGTCCACTATCCTAACATTCAATTTATACAACATACACGTTAAATTTTTGGAAGGAATATCAATAAAACATATTTTTTTTAATAATAAATAATGGAGCAGTCTTAAAATTATTAAATAAAACATCTATAAATTCTACGCGTATGTTTTACTGATTGGAGTATGTGTTAGAAGCAACCCACCCACCCTACAAATATATAATATTTGCATTTACACTTCTGACACACTTTCAGTTTCCAAAAAAAAAAACGCCTGTTTTATCGCTGATGTTTTCAAAGATTAAAATGCTGTCTTTTTGGTTAAATTTTAATATTTATGTAGAGTGGGTGGGTTGCACACTATCACAACCTTCAATCGTGAAAACTCCTACAATTATTTTATCTAAAGAAAATTATTACAAAAAAATATTCTTGTAATTAATCATGCAGATGTCTTATTGTAAAAAAATACAAATTCTACGCATGTTTTACTGATTGGAGGATGTGATAGTGGCTACCCACCCACCTTACAAATATATTTGCATTTAAATTCTTAATACACGTTTAGTTTTCAAAAAAACCACACCAGTTTTATTGCAGATGTTTTCAAAAATTAAAAAAAGCAGTGTTTAATATTAAATTTCTATATTTTTGTACGGTGGGTGGGTGGCCACTCTCCTAACCTTAAATTTTTACAACATACACGTTAAATTTTTGGAAGGAATATCAATAAAACATTTTTTTATAATAAATAATGTAACAGTCTTAAAATTATTAAATAAAACATCTATAAATCCTACGCGTATGTTTTACTGATTGGAGGGTGTGTTAGAAGACACCCACCCACCCTACAAATATATAATATTTGCATTTACACTTCTGACACACTTTCAGTTTCCAAAAAAAAAAACGCCTGTTTTATCGCTGATGTTTTCAAAAATTAAAATGCTGTATTTTTGATTAAATTTTAATATTTATGTAGAGTGGGTGGGTTGCACACTATCACAACCTTCAATCGTAAAAACTCCTACAATGATTTTATCTAAAGAAAATTATTACAAAAAAATATTCTTGTAATTAATCATGCAGATGTCTTATTGTAAAAAATACAAATTCTACACATGTTTTACTGATTGGAGGATGTGCTAGTGGCTACCCACCCACCCTACAAATATATTTGCATTTAAATTCCTGATACTCGTTTAGTTTCCAAAAAAAACACCAGTTTTATTCCAGATGTTTTCAAAAATTTAAAAAGCAGTCTTTAATATTAAATTTCTATATTTTTGTAGGGTGGGTGGGTGTCCACTATCCTAACCTTCTATTTTTACATAACATACACGTTAAATTTTTGGAAGGAATATCAATAAAACATATTTTTTTTATAATAAATAATGGAACAGTCTTAAAATTATTAAATAGAACATCTATGAATCCTACGCGTATGTTTTACTGATTGGATGGTGTGTTAGAGGCCACCCACCCACCCTACAAATATATTTGCATTTACATTTCTGACACACTTCTAATTAAAAAAAAAAACTCACCGGTTTTACTGCTGACGAAGTAACTTTCGGTTTGAAAATGATACGTGAATGTATTGAAACCATTGGTCACCGTTTAAATAAATAACTGTTTACAAAACAAAGTAATTATTGTGTTTAATTTGTAAAAATATTATAATTTTAAAGTTTTCATCGTCTTGTAATAAGGTTCAAATAAAAAACCAACTAGCTAATTAATTCTATAAGAAAATCTTTCTACCACAAATACAGTTTTCAAAAAACTTATCTTTATCACTGTTATTGTCATAGTCACTGTCATTGACACTGTAGTTTCTAGTTTTATCACTATCATTGTCACTAAATAAAAACTTAATTCTAATTATTTTTTTTTCCTCTGAAAAATCTAAAAACTAACGAAAATTTAAACTTTTTGTTTAAACGACATAGGCAAGTTGACAACTCAATTTATTTTTTAATTATCATGGCTCCTGAGATTTTTCTAGGATTTTTGGTTTTTTATTTGTTACGTTTGAAATCAGAGACTAGCACTTTTGCTTAAATAACTCAAAAACGGCCAAAAGTTTATATTAAAATGTGGAAAAATAAGAGCAAACAAAAAAGTTCTGCGCAAACAAATTTTAGGAACACCCTGTATAGCGGGGTTCCCACGGTCCGATCGAAGTGACAAATAGCCTAAGGAATTTACTTGATGTTAGTTTAGGCTACCAAAGTTCAGCACTCTACTACGAACGTTATTGAAAATATATCTTGAATTTTGGAGACGTTCACTTCGTAGTACTTTGTTAATGAATAACAGAAAAACGTTTAACTTTTTTATACTACTTTTTATTTTTTTTATAACAGAAAAACGTTTAACTTTTTTATACTACTTTTTTATTTTATAAAAGTAGTATAAAAAAGTTAAACGTTTTTCTGATATTCGTTATTGAAAATATTTAGAAAATTGTGTTAAAATTTTTTAACTTTGATGGCCTGGTATCTTGGTTATTTGAAGACTTTTATAATAATTTTTTTTACAAATCATCATCATTTTTGGTCTAGAATATGTAGTTAATAATTTTATTCCCCGAGTCACAGAAACACCCTGTATAAAACGTATTATCATACAAATAAAATTTTCAATGCCAACTATGTAATTCATATTATTTAATATAAAAATCGTCTAAAATCTCTTGCCCAAAATAATAATTTAAAAATACAAAACCATTTTAAAAATATACGAAATGTTTTCGTATTTTTAAATTATTAGTTAATTTCCTGCAACATAGTAGATGATTTTAGTACATTTTATTATTATCTTGCCCAAGAGTTTGCTAAAACACGTGCCGACTTGTATATAAAAAGTATTCCCTTAATGAAGAGAATGGTTGCGACCGTTACCACGTGTTAATCCACACTTACACTTAATTGAAAAATTCACTACATTCACACTGATATTTATACTGAATTGAAAAATTCAATATGTTCATAGTGATTTTTTCAATTCGGTATAAGTATTAATATCCTTATTAATAAACCTTTCGCTCATCCACAAACTAAAAGCCTCCTGTATTAATTAAACAATATTATTCCCTAGCTTAAAGTTTATCAAAACCCTATTCGACTTGCCTATAAAAAGTATTTCCACGTAAATAAAACTTTCGTTGATCAACAACACTCTCTTATATCCATCAATCAATATTATTTCGATTGAAGAACTAAAACTAAAACCCCTTGCCAAAATTATTTATAAGAAAATCCAGGCCACCTTAGTATTTCAAACTATATGTATCCTTTATAATCATTTAATAACCAATAAACCCAAATATCCCGAAATTATTCATCATCGATCAATTTATTTCAAACATTTTATATAATTATTATAGATAATCGTTTTCTAAAAAATGTTGAAACCTAAACAAACAATTTTCAATTGTAAAAACGTTTACTTTGTGGTACATCTTGAATATAATGAGGAAGAAGACACGGTGACTTTGTTTTACCACTTTATTATAAATATATAATAAAGTAAAGTTAATGCTTGTTGCGCTACACTCTTGATGGAATCAGATATTAATAGTGAAGAGTAACACTTGTTTTGATCCATAATGTTTCTATTTTCAGTTATCCGACACGTGTCTTCGCAGACCATTATCAAAGTTAAAAGTTTTTACTTTCATAATGGTCTGCGAAGACCGAAACACGTGTCAGGCAACTTCAGTTTTTATTTTCAAATAAAAACATTATAAAACAAAAGAAGTGTCTCTTATCCTAATATACAATAAAGTGGTAAAACAAAGTAATCGTGTCTCATTTTGGGAAAAGTAATACACTTGTTATGTTCCATTTTGTTTCGGTCCTTACGGATCATTCTCAAAGTTAAAACTTTGACCGAAACACGTGTCAGTTACCTGATAATAAACAAATGGAACATAACAAGTGTATTACTTCTCTCAATATGAAAATTTGGTTCCATCAAGAATGTAGCAAAACAAATATTATCGTGTCTCTTTCCTTATTATAAACTTAACTTTTAAAGATATTTATATATAATTCGTCCTATATTTGCTAAATAAAAAACTGAGTTTTAGAAGAAAACTTCTAAAACTCTTGTTCCAAGGCAATAAAATAAAATTGAGATGTAGGTTGAAGAAAAATTGTGGAGGCTTTCATTTTAAATATATTTTTTATAATTCAAAATAAATCAAATATTTTTTTGCCATCACATTTTTAATGAATATAGTTTCGAGACCTTGAGAATATTTTTATCAAAACTTAAAATGCGGTTGTTGTTTGATAGTAGTTCAAATGTACCACTGAATTGGAAATAGTAGTTTAAATGCGCCTCATCATCTGAACTAATTATTTAATAATCATGGATGAAGATAAAATACTGGTTCGACACAAAATACTATTGTTTTTTTTATAATTTGCATTTCCATTCAATAATTTTCAAGATGTTTTTGTCTTCTTAATATAATTTCTATTAATATTCAAAAATTTTCAGATTATTCTTGATAATAATTATTAATCTAAGATGAGCTGTATTAAAATGAATATACTGAAAATAGTTTTATTATGCAGAAGAGGATACTTTATTTAATACTGTGAGTGTGTTTAACAAAAATAATATTTAATTTCAATTAAATTTTGCATTACAACGATAACTAATCTTAAAAATGCCAATTAACACACCTATCATAAAATAGTTTCATGCAAATTGGAACAAAATTAGGTGCTAGCATTGGTAAAAAATATTAATATTATGGAATTTCAAATTAAAACACTTGTTTAGTTTCATATTGTTATAATTAGTTTCTTGACACGTGTTTCGGTCAATGACGACCATAATAAAAGGACTAATTGTTAAATATTAAAGTAAAATCACTTTTTGAAAATTAAAAACGTGATTTTACTTTAATACTTAACAAGTGATATGAATTTTCAACAAATAACGGCCTTATCAATTAATATGTTAAAAGGACTAATTAAGCACTTGGTTATGTTTATGACGACCATTCTCAAAGGAATTACAAAAATAACATTGACCCAAACACGTGTCAGGAAACTGAATATAACAATATGAAACTAAACAAGTGTTTTAATTTGAAATAACCTAATATTGTAATTTCGTGTCATCAAGAGTGCAGTGAAGAAAGTATAAACCGAAGCAAAAATGTTGTCTCAATGGCAAGAATCACCTGCTGACATTCATCGTCAGCTATAGGAAATAATGGGTTGAGTGGAAGAACACTGCACTGTGAACTACGCTTTAAAGTCTTGTGATTTAAATTTCAAAGTTATTGTAAATGTATTTATTTTTAGTATGATTTAAGCAAATAAAGCACATAAACTAAACTATACTAATCAAGAAGTTAAATACTATTAAGTTCATTACGTTTTTAAATTCGATCTGATCAGTTTGTTCGATTAAAAAAGATTGACACCTATATATACAACATCTTTATTCCAATAATAAATTTACAAAACTACATATATACATTATGATTAGTGTTAGTCCGTCACTTCTATCGACCGTAGGTCTTTCTGCTCTGTCTTAAGAGCAATTTAAAAAGTGTCTAGAAATTGAAGCTAGTTGAATTTAACTGTCCGGATGATGCGATCTAATGAATTGATGAATAGTATTTGTATATTGACACCTATTATTCTGAAAACTAACATTGTAATGAGCGTTCAACAATATTCGACGATGAAGTTGGCTCTGAATAATTTGATTTCATACGCGTAAAGTGCTGTTCGTCGTTAAATGGTGATAACAATTACCAACTTTGACGAATAGGTTGCTAAACTAAATATATAGCAAAGCAAGTGTTGAAAAAATTCATAACAAACTTATAGAAAACGTTCAATAAAAATTAAACACAAAGTTGGCTTTGGATATCTCGAGAATGTATGCATTAAAATCATATGTATGAAATAAACCATTGTTGTGTCCGAAATGTACATTTGGTAATTCAAATAAAAGTGATTTACTTTAATGGGCGAGTTCCAGATTTCCTCGATGTTGAATGTCATTGAAAAAATGATTACATTAAATACAGTGTTTTGAAAGTCCAGTGGAAATTTTATTATTTATAGCAAATTTTTGTACATATCTCCTTGAGAATGCCCTCCAAATAAAAGTGTGAAGAAAGGTTATTAGTGCTTTATTGGTCAAATATGCATGAAATGTTAGCAACCTATTCGTCAAACTTAGTAATCGTTATTACTATTTACCCACCGTTTTGGTGAATAGGTAACCAAATTAAACTAATGCTAGTAAGTGTTAAAAAGACTCACCTTTACGAAAATATTCAATCATAAATGTTTTATACTATTTCGAAATACTGTCTTTTACATCTGGAGTCCTAACATGACAACCAGTACTTTATACTTTAAATTTCCAAAGCCAACTTCATCTTCGATTTTGCTGAATGCTTATTTCAAGGTTTTAGTTTTCTGATTAATGGATATAAAATTATACAACTAACTTCGTTTGCCTGTAGCAAAAAGAAAAATAATTTTTGAGGTTAAATACAACCAACTTCATATCAGTGTAGCATACTTGAAGTTTATATATTTACTTTAAGCCATATTTAAAAAAATATAAGTAACTGAAAATATACAATAAATATTAATAATTAGAAAAACACGAAAACATTTCGTAAATCTACAACAATGAGTCTTATTAAGAAAATAAATACATTCAATCATCCGAAAGATCATTGGTCGATAGACAATAAAAATAGAAAAAATAAACAATTCAATCACTTAAAAAATTAAAGCCGAAATTCACACTTTTTTATTTGTTTTGGTGTTCTTTTATTCAACCTTTCAGATTCAAGAACTATCCCTGATCATTTTTATTACTAATACTTAGTATTTCAAATATTTTGGCCTACGTGTTAAACATAAACATGAATAATAAATAGAAAAAACACGAAAATATACATGTATAAACATGTTTATGTCAGTATGTCATTTTTCTTAAAAATTAAAATATTAAAATTAATGAAATCCGGTTATCATTTTTATAATATTAATTATAGGTTTTTTGACATTTTTCTTTAAATTAAAACATCAAAATTAATGAAATCCGGTAATAATTTTTATAATATTAATTATAGGTTATGTTTTTCACTTAATTTACATTCGCCGACTGCAAAAATCACAAATCTATGAGTCAATTCTGAACTAATATAAACTAAACATTTAAAATTAATCAAGATGACTATTACTAGAGTTAGTTACTACATGATAGTCTATTAATACCAAGAAATGTTTTGTTATCTTATATTATATTGTTACACATGGACTTTGTGATGTATCAAATATTTATATAGAATAATAATAATAAACGTCTTTATTTTGAGCGAAGTTTAGCTATTAAGGCTACTCTACCACTTAAACCATAAATCATTACAATCTGTTTATAAAGAAACTAATCTATCTAATGGTAACAATTTGCAAATAATAATCAAAGAAAATTACTCAATTGTATATTGTCGGTGTTACATCAAAAACTTACATAATGAATAGTGACATTTTAAAACATGGAAGCGTATCATATTTTTCCATGATGTTGAAAATCTTTCCATAATATTTGACATTACATAATTTATTTCAAGAGTATTTTAGATCAAATCGCAGCACACAAATATGTTGCTAAATCTGACGGATACCATGCCTTAAGAAATTCAAAAGACGTTAAGTAATTCTAGTTTTGTTAAATTATACTAAAATCTTGGACTTACTACATAACAAATTACTTTTAGCCAAACTTAAATATTTTAATAATAAAATATATGTCCTTACGTTGTAGAAAATTCACTAATAATTAGAAAAAACACGAAAATATTTCCTAAAAAGAGAGAAGTAGTTGTTTCAAAGTGATTTGTTTCTTGTAGTCTTAATAAGACTCATATGTTGTAGATTTTACGAAATATTTTCGTGTTTTTTCTAATCATTATTAAATATTTTAGATTTGATGATGTGCCAATGAAGTTTTTTAAATCTTATTTTATTGGTCACTGTCAGATTTTTAGAACAAGTGCAAGGATGTCTAAGTCAAGTACTATTACGTCAGGTTTCCTACAAGGGTCCATTTTAGGCCCTCTTATTCTCAGATTGTTTGAGTGTGTACATGTTTATTGATATGTCAGCACTTATAATAACATACTTTTAATTCATTAATAAACACAGTGAAAAAAGTGTTTTACATAATAAAAAAGCTTATAATTAATCTCTTAATGTTATTAAATTAATAATTGTATAAAAATTGTATAATTGCCCTGTAACTGGACTTTGGTTCATTGGGTTTGAAATGAATAAATAAAATTGTGGTGGCTTTCACTTCGTGAAAAAGTTATTTGTTTATTTTTAATTATTGCATTAAAATTTGAATCTAATATTCTTTATGTTTAAAATCTAATTCTTCTTCCTACGAAAGATTATATTAAGTGAGTTACCGAGATATATTAATTGTATTAAAAGTAAAAATGCACTAGTTAATATTTAGAAATCTTCTTAAAACAGATTTCATTCTCAAATTAAACACAATAATTACTTTGTTTTGTATGACAGTTATTTATTTATATGGTGACCACTGTTGTATACTTTTTATACAAAACAAAGTAATTATTGTGTTTAATTTGTGATTAAATATGTATAACGAAGTAGAACCCTTCATAGTCAATGAGATTTCATTCTAACAATGTTGATGTTCTAACATTATTGGTGAGTTTTCCCTGTTAAAATAAATCAGTTTGTCTACGCTTCAATTAAAGTGTGTTTGCAATTCTGGAGCCGTAAATTAAAATGTCTTTAATTTTAGTGAAATATCAAGTTTCGAATTATATGTTTTTATTAAAGTTTGTTTTCTAATTTTTTTTTTGAAAAAGCTTTGGTATATTCTTAACTTAAAAATATTTATATACGAGGCAAGTGCATACTGGCCAATGAGGCAAGTGCCCTGCTTTGAAAACATTTTGATTTTAGCTTAAAACTTATATTTGCCGTTTCTTTGTTTTGAAATTAACCTTTCATATAAGTCATTTACTATTAAGGGTTCTTATAGAAAGGCACTTCACAATTTTAAAACCAACCAAAATTGTGAAACCAACCAAGTGCCTTTCTATAAACAACCCTTAATATTAAAAATGTTTTATCACGTGATAAACGAGAACCAAATTCAACAAATAAGTCATTTACTTCAGCCTTTTGACCTAAGTGTCTGTCCCTAAAAACTACATGGGACCAAGAATATTGGTTGCAAGCTTCTAAAAAGAGAATTTGCTAGGATGGTTGGGGAAGCTTGGCAAAATTTAAACCCAACTTTATCCATTTTTAAGAAATCTTATCGCTGATGAAATATTTAATCACATTAGCTTGTAGCGATGGAATGAGGCAAACACGAGAACATCTCAGTATCAGCAGCAAAGATATAATCACTGCATCTTATTTGTTTACATTATATAATCATTTCAAAAAAATCCACTATTATTTAAACGTAATTTTCACAAAGTAGATAATATAAGCGCATAAACATACTTTATATTTATATATAAACAATTTCAACTAATTAGGTTTGTAGATCGTTCGCAAAAAGCATTTCGTGTTTCTTTGTTAAGGTTTAAAAGGTAAATATCGACGATTCCAAAAAGTACTTAAGATAAATCCTTACTTTTTCCTTTCGTGAAGAACTCCGGGTCACGTTCGGGAACGTGGACCGGACTCCTGAGCCTCGGGGGCGGCCCGGTGGCGACCCTGAGCGCCTGCGAGGAGTTCCCATGCGCCTTCCCGTGGTATCCCTCGCCGTTCCTGCTCTTATTCCTCGGTTTCCCGGCACTAGTCACGCAAACACAGGCGCAGAGAACAATCAGCGCGCAACACAGAATAAACACATTCTTGGTCCCCATGCCGGGGAGCAACATGGCTGCGAAGAGGTGACGTCACATGGCTACACGGACCGCGGGCGGCGCAACACTGAAACACATCACGGTTAGTTACCTGTACAGGTGGGTAGCCGAGGACTAGTGGGGATGGAGCGGCAAATTCAGAAGGTGGAAGAAGGTATGCACGGTGCGCGCTCGGAGAAGGTATGGTGGTGGTGGGACTCGAAACGACCGCGAATATACGAGAGCAGAGTGTACACGCAGTTTTGGGTTACTGTACGTGCTGGATTCTACGTTTTGGACGTGAGAGATAAGGCGGAAGATGGAGAAAACCGCTTACGGGGACAAGTGATAAGCCTTGGGGCACGCCATGAAAACGGCTTTATTGCAAGTTGCTCGAATTCTTTTGCAAATTAACTTTGTAGAAAAAGAAAAAAAATCTAATTAAAACTGTTTACGATCTCTATTTATACACTAGAGTGAATGAACGAAACACTTTTTTTAAATTAAATTATATTAATGAAATCCATCAAAGGTTAAAAGGATAAAAAAATAACATATAAAAATTGTATAATTACTTATGATCATAGGTGTTATCTACAAAGTTAATTTGTTTGGATTGAATATTTATTTTATTATCGAAAATTAAATTTGAATCTGAACAAATATTGATATTTATTTATACAATCTGTGAATATAATAATTCAAAAAATGTATGCAAAAATTTCGTCATCACATGGAAAAGCTCAAGTTCACGCCCACAGGATCTGCTTTGATGACTCTGCTGCCAGTAAAGGTCACTTTGATGATCTTTCATCAGTTATAACTTATTTGTTTCCAAAATAAAAACTTTGTTATTAATTGAATCTAGAACTAGAAGCATTTGAATTGTGGGTCTATCAGCGCGTGCTAAAAATATCATGGACAGACCATATAACAAATGAGGGAGTTATGCACCAAAAAGAAAAAGAGCTTGTTCAGACCATCAAGAAACGAAAATTAGAGTATTTTGGACATATCATGCGGGTGGGAAGATACGATATTCTAAAATTGATCATGCAAGGAAAAATAGACGATAAAAGATCGAAGAACTTCCTGGCTCAAAAACCTACGATAGTACCGAACTATTTAGAGTTGCTGCATCTAAAGTGAAAACTGCCATAATGATAGTTAACCTCCGTTAAGAGACAGCACCCTAAGAAGAAGAAAAAGACCTTGCTAATTCATTTTATAAAAATTGCTTCGGTAAAAAACCTTCCAAACACATTTTCAAACTATCATTGCATCAATTATTTAAGCACATTCAAAACACATTTTCAATCTATCACTGCATCAAATATTTAAGCATCATTAAATATTTAAGCTATGATTCTTAGTATTAAGTCAAATTAAAGTACATATAAAACTTGGGAATGTAAATTTTGATACCAATCATATCAAAACCTCTACTGTCATAGAAGTGCATTAAATGTTTAAATTACAATTCTTATTATTCAGTTGAATTGAGGTTCTACGCAACTTTAGGAAATATAAATTTAGATACTAATCACTATCAAAACCACTCAAGACCTCTACCGAAATAGTAGGCAATAACGATATACGAGAGATCTAGATAAGAAGAGAAGACAAGGGTGCACCTTGTCACAGCCTTAATCGAATGCGCATTCTTGGGCCATTATGACGCAGGAATTTTTTTGAAGGAGAATAATTGATTATACTTAATGGAGACAGCAAAAAACAAAATATTAAGAAAATAAAACTAATAATTAGAATTAATTATTTTGAGCGTTTCTGCACCGTAGTTTTACAAATATTTTAGGTCTGCTAAATAATAAAGTATATAAATTAAATAAATAAAGATTCCACAGGAATTCTATCGATAAATTAATTAAGCAAAAAAATGACTAGTTTAAAATTGATGATCAAAACTGTGTTCGATTAAAGATGAGCAATAAAAATTAATTTCGAGGCTCTAATAGGAAAATGCAAACCTGTTTAAAAAATTGGCAGTGGTAGAATTGAAATCTATCATTAAATATAAGACACCAGATAAGTGGATTATCTAGGTGAAGAAAGGAGAAGAAGACCAAGACACTTTTTAAACATTAAAGTAAGAACACTTTTATAATTTTCAATAAATATTTCTTGCATAGACTCGCAACAACTGTTTTGACACATTATGGCTTCTTCGGGCGAAGAATTAAAAACACTTATGTAATTTTCAAAAAACATTCATTGCTTGAATTCCCAATATTTATTTCCCTTCACTATGAAAAGAAATATTGCGAATCTAAGCAATAAATGCCTTTTGAAAAGTATAAAATTGTTTTTACTTTAACATGAAGATTATGTGAATATTATATTAATACTCAAAATTTGGCTTAAAACTTCTTTAACTTGAACATTAGGTTAGTTGCATAAAAATAAATACAAAGATCTTTCAAAATGTTAAAACATGAAAGATCATCGTTAGAACTGTGTTCAATAATGAATTATCTTCCAAAAAATGAAAGAAGATTGCAAGAACTTCAAATGACCATTGAAAGCAACACAAAGGTATATCGAGATAAGGCAAAAATAAATAAACGTAGGTATTTCAGCATTATCGATTCATGCAAAAAGTAAAAAATGGATTGCCTGAGAAAATTAAAAGAATATAAAGTTCAATCCACAGTTACTTTTTTGCATGTGTCGATATTGCTGAAATTCCTACATTTATTTATTTTTGCCTTATCTCGATGTAGTCTTGTTTAGTGTAGTGGTTCCAATGGTCATTTGAAGTTCCTGCAATTTTCTTTCATTTTTTGGAAGATCATTCATTATTGAACATTGATTCAATCAATCAATTCAAAGAATATAAGAGCTACAGCAGAATTTAACTCTAAACTACATTAATTTTTGCTTGATTGTCGAAACGCAATACTTGAGAACATTTAAGGCCTAAAAAACTATTATTGTTTATTGGAGATTTCGTGTTTTTCTAATTATTAGTTAATTTTCTACAACGTAAAGGACTTCAATACATTTTAATATTACTTTCCTAAATTTAATCATCTACCGAATAAAATAGATACGAATCTAAAACAACATTCCATACTTCCACCAAAGAAAAAAAAACAACAGTATCTAATATGATACGAATCCACCTGCTTCAGAAATATTATATCGTACGTCCTTATCTGGCCCATCTGAATTTATGACATTTAAACAATCCGTACCTCTTAGAAATTATGTATATATAAAAAAATGCCGACTGCCCGCCTGAAGGACGTGCCCCCCGTCACGAGGGTGGCTTCGGACATCTCGTGGTGCCCACCTTGATGGCTTCGATTCTACCTGCGCGACTTACCACATGGGGGTAAAGTCGATTTTACATTGTTAACAACTCGTGAAGTTAAACGTTTACAGGTAAAATTTAGTTAGGGCACAATGCGGTGTCAATTATGAAATATCATTACTTCGTAATTATAAAAAAATAAGAAATTAATGGTGTGTAATTAATACGTATAAATAGGTTCAATTATTCCAATTTAATTGAGTAAGTATAGGTGGTATATATTACATAAATTTTTATGACTTCGTATGAATAATTAAATTAAATTAATTGATTTGGACATATAATATTTAGTAGACAATTTTTCTACTCTAAGATCAAAACGCATGTTTTAATGAGAAATTGAAATAAAGAAACTATTTTTTTAAAGATATAAGAAATATACTAACACAGTATATGGTTTCAAAAAGGTTTATACAGGGTGACTGACGAAAAACCTTTGGTGCTGTATCTCGCTTATTTTTGATCCCATTTGAAAAAATAAAACATCAAATTAAATGATTTTTAAAAGACTTTAATATGAACTGTACTGATATTTTTTCTTGCATCCAGTTTTTGACAAAAGACGATCAACTTTTTTTTTTTCAAATTGCACTGTATATATATTTTGTACTGATCCGCAAGGAGATTTTTTTCTGAATCTAAATTTGTAAACGATTTTATCCATTCATCAAACCAAAGTCGAGAAATTGAGGATTAAAAAAAATTAAAAATCAAATACCCATAGTAAACAATATACAGAGCCTATTCCAAATGTCAAAAGTGACAGTGTCAGTCATTGGTACAATACTGCAATGATTTTTAATAATTTCATAATAAAAATGTTGCAAGATTTCAAAAACTGAAAAACGATTTCTGTAGAAGCACAAAATTCTAGTACAGTGTTTGAAATATTGCAACATTTTAATTATGAAATAATTAAAAATCGTTGCAGTATTGTACCAATGACTGACACTGTCACTTTTGACATTTGGAATAGGCTCTTTATATTGTTTACTATGGGTATTTGATTTTTATTTTTTTTTAATCCTCAATTTCTCGACTTTGGTTTGATGAATGGATAAAATCGTTTACAAATTTAGATTCAGAAAAAAATCTCCTTGCGGATCAGTACAAAATATACAGTGCAATTTGAAAAAAAAAGTTGATCGTCTTTTGTCAAAAACTGGATGCAAGAAAAAATATCAGTACAGTTCATATTAAAGTCCTTTAAAAATCATTTAATTTGATGTTTTATTTATTCAAATCGGATCAAAAATAAGCGAGATACAACACCAAAGGTTTTTCGTCAGTCACCTTGTATACTGTGTCAGTATTTTATAAAGTGATATGAAGTTTCAACAAGTATATAACAGCCTCATCAATCCAGTATATAAAAAAATATACAAATCCAAAAGTAATTTACAAACTGAGAGATCTTAGAATAATTGTTGCAAATAGGATTAAATTTTGCCTACATTTTGAAACCATCCAATAATTAAAGTAAAGTAGAACATTTTGAAAAAAAAAAACAAAGAAGGTTTTAGTATTTGCTATTAAAAAAAACATTTTGCTTTAAATTATAAATTTGACCAAACATTTCAAATTGATGGTTAATTTTGGAAAAAGGAAAAACGAATTTTTGAAAGCAGTTTTAATAATTATTATTAATCAATTATTTCTTCTTTAGCAATTTTGAGGTCCTCTGGAGACTAAACCATGCAGAAAATGATGTTCCCAAAATGTTTAGGTATGTTCAACTTTTTTTAGAAATGGTTAAAAAACATATGTATCTAACTAAGTTGATTTCTTTGCTTCTTTTCTGTATGTTCCGGAATAATAATTGTGAAGTTTGCATTTTTGTGCATTTCTTTTACAAACTGAAAAGACCAATGATCGATAGTTAATAAATATACTTCAGATTTGTAATTGTATAGTCATTACTTTTGTTATGTATCCATTTGTAATAGATAGATAGATAATATTTACTTATCCATTGTACTTACATAATAAAATTCAAAATACATATGGAACTATAACTTCTTACAAAAATTTTGATTGTACATGGAAAGGCTTGAGTTCATAAAAATATGATCTTCCGCTCTTGCCTACTGCTGCTTCAATTATTCCACCAGTACCTTGCCAAGATTGGCTTATTTTCCTCTGAGGAGAGGAAATAGTAAATGAAATAAATGGATTTTTAAAGCATTTCAAGAAGATTTTCTTTGAAATAGTAAATATATATTTATTTTTGCTCTTATTTGGATTCTAAACCATGTATTCAAAACTTCCAGTTTTCTATGAATTGCTACAAAAATGCTTGTATTTAACTGTTTTGGATTTTTAAATCCGCAAGAAAAGTCTGTAAACAAAAAAAGGATTTTTGAAAGCACATTTATTCTTATACAACAAAACCCACCAATTTCTTCATGCCAACAAGTAATTACATTGTTGTTGCAAAATTCTTAAATTTGTCCAGTTTATTTTTTGGATTTTTAATAAAATTTCAGTACGATTATTAATTTTTCTTGAATGGTAAATACTAGTTTCTAAATTAGGAAAATATTTTTTCATAGCATATTTATTCGTATTCAAAAAATTGATAATTCTTTTGTCTTCATTTAACGAACAAGCGAATATGTTTTTATTCTGTGTTTAAATTTCAACACTAATTCATGTATAAAAAGAATATATTTATCAAAATATATAAAATTTGCTACCTAGTACCATTATTGTGAATATTATCTATGTTATGTATTAGGTTTTTTTGTTAGCAGTGAATTAAAACAGATAAATAAATAAATATATTTCTCAGACTTTCTTAGTTGATTTCTTAAATATTCAACTCATTTAATATACACTAACATTGTTTAATTTTCTTTCATTGGCAAGGTTATTCAGAATCAGTTCAAATTTTTAATTCTTAGGTGTATTCAAAGTTCTAAAATTTGCTACACACAACTATATTATTTCCTAAATCTTCTAAGTCAAAAATCTAAAATGCCCAACATAGAACCATATTCTTTCCCATATTTTCTTAAATTAGTTAGTTGATTTCTTAAATCTTCATTTCGTTAAATATACAACCAAATTTTTTGATTTGGCTAGATCATACATATTAGGTCAAACACTTTTTAATTCTTAGATGTGTCAAAAGTTCTAAAATTTGCTACATACTAATACAATACTTCCTAGATCATCATGTCAAAAATTTTAAAATTTCCTACCATATTATTTCCCAGATTTGTTTGGAGTCAATTTCTTAAATATCATCTCTTTCAATATAATTGTTTAATTTTTGATTTAAGATAACCTTCTCAGAAGCAGTATAAGTGCAATTTTTGTCTAAATTTCGAAATATTTTTTAGACCATGTCAAAGTGACAATATTTACGAAATGTTCTCCTTTATTAGGAAATTAGGATTATTTTCCTTGAATATAAGTATCCGAAGGTGAGTTCGTGTTTGATGAAATAGTAAAGGAAGGAACGATACCTACAGGTTAAAGTTGAAGAACATTCTTCAAGAGTAAACTCCGCCTTTCAGTTTGCTGCCGAAATTGTTGGTATATTTTTGTTTGATCTATCATGAATGAGTATTTATTTATTAGTATTTTTAATTAACTTTACAAGATCTATTAAAAACAAACAGGAACATACATACATAAAAATTAAATCACTTCACAATTTAATGCATAGATCTTGAAGGCGGAGTTAAGGGTTTTATGTGTTCTTCCACTCGACCCATTACTCATTTAGCAGGAGATGATGTATATCAGGCGATTATAGCCACTAGGGAAATATTTTGACTATTTCTGGTATATTTAGCTTCAATTTTTGAAGGCCTTATTTTATGTGCTTATGTCAGTGTGACATTTTTTATATTTATAAAGCCAGATTAATATAGAGGGTTAGTATCTGATGTCGCTACTATGAGGGAATTTACAAATGTTTCCAATAGCATTTCTAAATCATCGAAAGAATCTCTAACGAAAGGTGTATTTTATTATATCTAGTGACAATGCTGGGCCAAAAAATCCATACATCTGGTGTGAGAGCCCAGTTACTCTTTATTTTAAAGAATATACACCGGTTGGTGCTAGTGATGAATATACTGAAATATATTTATCGTTTGTACTGGTATGCTGGCTCTCTCATTAACCACACTGAAACATAATGCGAAATCTTTAAAAATTAAACTCCCTCATAAACATCACTCTTCATATTGAGCAGATTTCAGAGTTGAATGTAATGAGTCGGAAATGTGTCCATAATATCCCAGTCGAAATTGTACATAGGAAACAATGGGGTGATTATGCAGAGCCTTGATTTAACTATTTTTACGTTTCAATACAAACGCCAATTTAAAAATCTATTAAAAACATTGTGAACACAATGAAGAATGTCAGCAATAGCCTAATCCTATCTACAAACAAATATGGCAGGTTGACATTACGTGTTAAGACAAATATGGTAACAATTTTAGCCCATTTTCCAGACCTAAATGTTCAATCATTTGCAGTTGGTCAAAGATAAACCATTTTGAACGAAACAGAACCAGAAGATGCAGATAATTCTGAAACTATCACAATTGTTATTGGCGCAAAGAAATTCTTAATGTTTTTAACTGGAATGCATCTAAACAATTATCAAACTGTTTGCAGCATAGTTCAAAGACAAATGTTAAAGCTGCAACTATTATTTAAGAATACTTTAATTGTTGCTAATGTGAGAAAGTGATAATAAAGTAATTATAAAAGTACTTATTATTATCCAGATCTAAAAATTCTAAAATTTGATACGTGCCATATTATCTTATATATTCTTAGTTGATTGACTTATAAAAGTACTTATTATTATCCAAATCTAAAAATTCTAAAATTTGATACATGCCATATTATCTTAGATATTCTTAGTTGATTTCTTATATATTGATCTCTTTAAATATAAACTCAAATTGTTTAAATTTCCTAAATTGACAAGGTGATGCGGTAACAGTTCAATTTTTTTCAATTCTTAGGTGTGCCAAAAGTTCTGAAATGTGCTACCAACTAATACATTATTTCCTTGATCATCGATTTCAAAAGTTTTTTCTATCATATTATTTCCCATATTTTCTTAGTTGATTTCTCAAATATTCATCTTTTTAATATACAATCAAATGGTTTTAATTTTTTTGTTAATCTTATGCCATTTTAGTGTATCAAAAGTTCTACATTTGCTACCCTGGACCAAATTAGTTCATAGATTTTTAAAATTTCTTAAATATTCGTTAGACTTTAATTTTAAATTATTTTCAAACTTGCCATAAAATTTCAGATCAAACTCTTAATTTTAATCTTTTTAGCGCGAAAAAAACGTGATTTTAGATTTACGCAGTGTTATATTATTTCTTAAAGATTTCAAGATGAAATAGTGAAGGAAAAGACCTACAGGTTAGAGTTGAAGAATATTTTTCAAGAGTAAACTCCGCCTTTCAGATGCCGAAATTGTTTGCTATTATTACTTCTTAAAGATTCATCTTTTAAGATTTTCTCAAATTGTGAATTATTCGTGATTTTGCAAGGCCTTACTTACAGTATTATACAGTTGTACTCTCTTATACCTTAGAAGAATTGTTTGTGTTACCATTGATTTCTTCCCAATGTACAGTTGTAACCTTATAATTTCGAAGATAAGGTCCCCATTATCTTTACCTTTAGATTTATTGCTATTTGTGCATGCATTTTGGCCTGGGGCAACTACTATTTATTTTCTTCTTCAATAGATTCTGATTTAAATTGATTGATTGAGATTGAAGATCAAAGCTAATCCATTGATAACGATCACTTTGTGTCCGAAATGTATATTTGGTAATTCAAATAAAAGTGTGAAGAAAAGTTATTAGTATTTTATTCGTCAAAGTTTCTGATTTGTTACAAGAAATGTCTTTCCCAAGAATAACCAGTGATTGCACAATTCATTCACTAGGTTTTTTATATCTCCATATCAGAATCAGTAGTACTTACTTCAGATTTACTTGTACTCGCTACTCCTCCATCAATTTCACTTGTAATGATATCAGTTGTGCCAGGCTATTTCACATATTGCATCCATTTTTACTTTCCCTATATAGTATATATAGGGGAAGAATTTAAAAATATAGTTTCACTTCTAGTTTTCAAATCAGCAAGTATCTAGATAACCTAAATTCCAACAACCCTCTTTTATACACACTATAGTTTCTTCTACAGATTCTTCTACAGAGGTCAATGATGGTTATGTCTATCTTTAAAAACTTATTTTTCTTAATTTAATATCTCTTTGCATCAAATTTTCCTGTCATTTGTTTCCAAATTGGACATCCACATAATTTCATACTGCCTATAAAATCCTCCCAACTGAATAGGCTTTAAAATATTATTTTTACAGTCGCATTGATGATAAACCATCCACAAAATACTGCTTGCGCAGTGATGAATTTCTATTCCACCAGTATCTTATTGATGTAAATCATCTAGAAAATACTGCTCGCGCAGTACTTTTTATATGCAGGCATACGTGCGCAAGCAGTATTTTGTAGATAATTTAAGTCAATATATATTCTTAACCACAAACATCCACAACTGCGCAAGCAGTATTTTGTTGATGTACATAATTTACATAATTCTTGGTTAACTTATTTTATCTTCTCAAAAATTTAAAAATTTTGTTTTATCTCTAGATTTTAAATCAGCAAATATGTAGGTAATTTTTGTTCCAATAACCCTCTTTTATACACACTACAGTTTCTTGTACAGATGTCGGTGATGGTTATATGTATTTTTAAAAGCTTATCTTTTTTAGTTTAATATTTCTTTGCGTCAAATTTTCTATCTTTCATTTTTCCAAAATTGGACATCCACATAATTCCATACCTACCTATACAATCCTCCTAACGGAATAACTTTATGAATATTGGTTTTACAATCCCATTGATGATAAACCTAAACCATCCACAAAATACTGCTTGCGCAGTGAATAATTTTTAGTCTACAAGTATCTTATTGATGTAAATCATCTAGAAATATTTAAAAAAAAAATGTAATTAATTTCATTAGATACAACGGGATGATAAGGAATTAAAGTTTATATGTGTATGTAGGGTGGGTGGGTGGCATCTATCCCACCCTCCAGTCAGAAAAACAAAATCAAAAATTATTTGAAAAATTTGTTTGAATATATCTATTAAATTTAGCAAAAATGTTATGTTTATTTACGTTTTACAGCTTTTAATTTTCTGGCTTATATTTTACTGATTGGAGGGTGAGTTTAAAGCCACCCACCCACCATACATATAAATTTAGAATTTAGAATTCAAAATTGAGCAAATGATTAACAATAGCCTTTTTGCGAATCCTTATAGTTTTCGAGAATAATGGGGAAAGTATTATGTTGGCCACATCACCATTTTAGAATTTGCTTTTTTATGAAGTACTTCTGAAGTACTGTTGCTGTAAACTCGTCTATCGAATTTTAAGTTATCTTAATTTGATACACCTTTAATGGTTTCCGTTGATATATCTTCATGATCTTTAATTATTAAAATTTCTGGACTGTCTTCAGTAAATGTATACACTAGCATTTTAATTACAGATAGTCTGTCAATAACTTATTTACTTATTTACACGAACTTAACACTTTGGATGATAACAGAAGTATCTTTTATTTCCTTAGTTATTAGTGTTACTGGAAATTCCTCTATTGGTGTATCTGATTCATTTGATACACCTCTAATGGCTTCAGTTGATATTTTTGGATTTGATAAGGTGTTTTTAATTCTTAGTTGTGCCAAAAGTTCTAAAATTTGCTACAAAGTACGATATTATTTCTCGGATCTTCCAAGTCAAAATTCTAAAATTTGCTTCTAATTTACTTTCTTCTTCAGTAGTTTTTGATTTGTTACAAGGAATATCCAGAATCTTTCGCTGGTTTCGAAACATTATCTTGGATAACATTTAACACTGAAACAATTTATTATAATATTTCTGATATTTTGTGAAAAGTTTTCCATCACGTTTGGAAGTTTTTGGATGTATTCATATCAGGATAAATAGTAAAACTTACTTATTAACTCTAGTCTTTCTTCAACTTCACTTGTAGTGATATCAGTTGTGCCAGCTGTTTCAGATATTTCATCCATTTAAGAATTTGCTTCTTTATGAAATACTTCTGAAGCATCAAATTGAGATAATATTCAACACTTTTAATGCTACTTTCTTGATGGAACCAAATTTTCAGATTGGGTATAGTAAAACACTTGTTTTGTTCCATATTTTTATTCTCAGTTGCCTGACACGTGTCAGATAGAGATAACTCAAAATCAGAGTTTCCAGCAACAGTAATAACTGAGGAAATTGTTGTTGCTGGAAACTCATCTATTGGTCAATCTGGTTTTAAGTTTTCTCAATTTGGTTTCAGTTGATATACCTTCATGATCTATAATTATTAAAATTTCTGGACTGTAAATGTAATCTGAGTACTTTTTTATACAGTTTGTCAATAACTTATGTTCACGCACGTAACCCTTTGGATGATTACAGTCGTTTTATGGTGCGGTTTAAATAACACGAAAAATTCTCTTGGAAGCTCTAAATGTTCCGGAATGTACCTGAAGTTTTGGATAGGCTTTCAGACAAATTTATAAAAATGAATCCCTTGCACCCAGATACATGCGCACCGCCATTTTCTAATATGTTTATGTCAGTTCCGAGGGTGCACCTATTTCGCATCTCAATTTGATTATTTAGCTTTCATAATATCTCTAACTAACTCCATATTTTTAAGATGGTCCCCGGTTTTGAGGATCTTCCATTATGTTTTTCAATCTTTTGTGAAGTTTATTCACTTCCAAATTTTTGTTTCCACAAATGAAGCTTTTTTATTTTATACAAATGAACTAAGTAGCTATAAAGATATAATTTAGATTGATTCAAATTTTAATATTATCTTCAAGAAATTAGGTTTATTTTACCTAAAAATATGTATCCTAAGCTGAGTTCGTGTATGATGAAACAGTGAAGGAAAGGACCTACAGGTTAGAGTGGAAGAGCATTCTTCAAGAGTGAACTCTGCCTTTCAGCTTGCTATTTAAATTGTTCGTATATTTTTGTTTAATCTTTTATGAATTGTATTTGTAAAGCAAGTTTGATAAAGTACTTAGAAATAAATAAAATAGATTTATTATTTTTGTAGGATTTTTTCTATTTAAGTTATTATTCCGAAAGATTTTGAACCTTCCTTATTTTATAGGAATTAACTAACAGCCTTTATATCTTCAGGAAAATCTCGACTTGATTCTGAGGATTATACATAATCATTTTGAAGTTTTTTATTCTCTAAAGTTTTAATACTATCTTCAATTGATTTCTTATTTGTGTAGGATTTCTTTCAATAATTTTAACTTTTTGGTATTTTGCAGTTATTAGTTTCCAAATTATTATTACCCTAAGATTTTGAAGCACCCTCATCTTATAGCAATTGACTAATTTAATATCTTTAGGATGATGTCGACTTAGGACTTTCCATAATCATTATCAAGCTTATTTTTATTCTAATTTTAATGTTATCCTCAATAGATGTATTATTTTTGAAGGATAACCTCTTGTGAACTTTCTTGTTTCCAAATTACTACTACCAAAAGATTTTAAAGCTTCCTCATTATATAAAAACTAATTAACTGACTTTATATCTTTACGATGATTTCGACTTCATTCTGAAGATTTTGCCTAATAATTTTCAAGTTTTTCTTTATTCTCTAAAGTTTAGACATCACACTTAATGGATTTATTATTTTTCGTGGGATGTTTCTCAATAATTGTAACCTTTGGATTTTGTGAAGTTTATTGTTTCCAAATTATTATTTCTAAAAGAATTCAAAGCTTCCCCATTATATACAAATGAAACATTCAGGAAAAAAAAACAAAAGCACCATTCATAGAAACATATCAACTTTGTTTCTTTTTGGGTAAAATATGCTATTTAATTAGAGTAGCTATGTCTTCAGAAAAATATACGAGGAAAAACCTTTTTGAAATAGATTAAATATGCAAATATAATGGAACTTATTTAATTCTTCTCGCAGTTTATTTGAAATATCAAATGTTTATTTCGGACACAAAGTGATATTTTTAATATTTTAATACTAATTCAAATTAATTGTGTGAAGAAATGTTTCAGTGCTTTATTATAATCAAGTTTATCTTCACGTAACTCATCCAATCGAACTTATTTAAGTTGTTACTTTTTGCTCTACGCTCTTGATGGAAACACATATTAATATTAAGTGAAGAATAACTTATTTCTATCCAATATTATGGATCAAAACAAAACAAATGTTATTCTTCACCTAAAATTAAAGAAATTGTTGGTTGAGGCTTTAACTTGTTGCTGGTATGAAACTCCTTGTTAATCCTTTTAGAACAGCTCTATTATTAGTTAAAAGTAACTTAAAAGAATATAGATAGATAAACTTTTTTTAAATGGATTCAAATATCCGAGAAATGAATTTATTTATGAAATGATTTCTTGAAACTTTAGCTTGTTGCTTATGTGAACCTCCTTCTTAATCCTCATCAAATTTGGAAAAGTTATTCTATTCCTTGTCAATTTCTTAATCACCTGAATGCAGAATTATGGTTTGAAATTAAATTATCTCTGTTTTATAACATTCTTAGTAAATTTTCTGAAACTTCTTTTGATAAATAATTTGTCATTCTATAATGAGAACTACAAAGATTCAAAAATTTTATTTTGAAGCAACAATTATTTTTTGATCTAGGATAAGCTCCGTTTGCGAATTTAAAATTCTAAAAATTGAATATGTATGCGCCTTTCGATCGGCCAGGTAAACGGTTTTCTGTGGGAAAAGTTAAAATTTCGTCTGCGGTGTCCAAAAATGGCCCTCGTGGCGGGGGTGCTCGGCCCACTCGGCCGTTATTAACGACCACTCACTTTTGAAATTAATAATTCTCTCTGCCTAGCCAGGTAGAGTGCTGTCGGCCGCGAGGTATATAAAAATGGGAGATAATGCTTCCGTAATTAGCTGTTTCGAAATAATTTTGCATATAATATAATTATGTGCATTATTTAGCACACGCTCCCGCTTATTCAAATTAAGCGCAGTGCCTGGGAGCGAGAAGATAATTGTGCTCTTGTGGTAATATTGACTGACCACATTAAGTATTTCTAGACTTTGATGTATTATGATAATGTCACGAATCAAGAAATTTTCTTCTCTCCTGGAATATAGGTTTTTAAGATATTACCATAAAGGTGACAACTATTGTCTAAACATTATACGTTGTTGTTGACAGGGAACAATAATTAATGTAGGTTTTTTACCTAATAATGTCTCATTCAGGCTTCTACTTCATTGGATATTTTGAAAATAAAATCAAAGCTTTGTATACTTTTTTGATTTGGTGTTAATGATATTTTGAGCAACTTAATTTACCATTATCTAAAAGATATCCAAATAGTAAATTGTATTCAAAATATTATCATTTTCTTCAGAAAATTGTTATTATTAACTAAATGTACATTGCGAACACAAAGTGTTCCTTATCAATAGTTATCCAAATGTTTGATGATAATATCGTTTCATTTAAAAGCCTAAAATAATTTTCAGAAAGTAGAAGATGTGAAGATTCGAAAACATGTTTTGTTCCTTTTTAGATTTTAATTTTCTATTCGCTAATCGCCCATGAAATTCCTCTCTTTTGTTATTCGCATGCGTGTAATTGAGCTTGTAAACCAATTTTTCGACCAAGACTATTCGAGCCGCGCGAAAATGGTTACATGTTAATTCCTACGAGACCGTAACTTAACCCAAGTCCATTTTATGCCGTATTGTAAATTCTATGAAGTACGTGTTAACACGCCATAACAGCATCAACAATGCTGCTATGTTTTAAGAGCGCATTGCTGGCGCGGACACATTTCCCCTCCGCAACGAAATGAAGAAGTAGTGGAGGAAGACAGAAGATGGACCCCCGTCTTTGTCCCACCCGTGGGAGGCTGCATATAGAAGTATTCGAATGTCGTGACACTATTTCGACGGAGCGGCCGGAATTCGATTAGCTTACACTTGAAGAAGTAAGTTCAACGGTGACGGAGTTGTATGTGAAAATATATTCAAAAATAATAATTATTATAGTTGGAATTTTTTGTGCAAACTTTGCTATTCATTCTAGTAACAAGTCAATATAATGTAAGAGTCAATACATTTATGAATCAAGAAATTTAGTTCGCCGGGAGAAAGATCCAAGAGTACAAATGAAAAAACTGCACAATTGTTGTTTCTCTAGTTTTGATAATTAATTGAAATACACTTAATTACATCCCATAAACCAGATCTTCCTATCAGACCAGTAGTTTCATATTCAATCAAATTTAATTGTAAACTTTCATTTATGAAGAAGCGAAACAATTGTAGTAAAAATAAACACACTTTTTTGAAAATCATAAGGTTTTTAATTGAAACTTTGTCTCTAAGGTTTCAATTAAAAACTCAGTTGATTAAAAATTTTCTTAATTTCTTAATAGTCTGTCCGTTGGATCTTCCGTCGTACGTCACAAAATATCGCTTCGAGAAACGACACAAAAACATTCAGTCTGATAAAGTAAACCAAATGCGTTAGAAAAGGAACGCACTGTAAAACTTTCGTCGTTTTTTGAAGCGATAGTTTGTGATGTAGGACGGAAAATCCAACGGATGGACTATAACAATTTGAATTCAATAGTCACCTATTATTCTAAGATCCACACTGGTATCGTTTTATGTAACAAGTTTGTTTCTTACAGTTTTTTCTATGAACTTGGCAATGATTTAAAGAAAAATGTTTAATACGTAAAAGGAGAGAGAGGTAAAAAACTTCTTACTGATATTAGAATTTTCGAATCATCTTTCACAATAATGAATTGCAATTTAAAAGTATATTATTATAGTTGGACCAATAATTAAACACGAAAGCCCATCCAAAAACTCGACCTTCATCAAATGGCAGTCCATGTGAAAACCACGGAGGGTCGAAGCGCTCGCCTAATTCCATAATGATACCCCCTGTCGGAATATCGAACTCCACACTAATAACACACGCCGATGCGATCTCCCCCATTGTGCGGGGGTTGAATTTTTATCACTCCTTTATCTAAAACCTCAATCTAGTGCTGTTCCACAAGTCATCGCGCCATGCATCTGATTACCGGGCAGGTAATTAGTTTCTGTTCGTTTTCCTTTTACATGTTGTTCTTCTTATTTTTTTGCCTTCGTTTTGACGAGTCCCCGCTCTGACATGGATTCCGTGGTTTCGGGTTCGGTCTCACGTGGCGCGAAGTGACTCGGGGAAAATGCCTGAAAGGTCTCGCCATAAATTGATTCGATATTTTCTAACGGAGAGCATAATGTCGAGTTCATGATTTCGATAGGCGATCAAGGCACGAATTCTTCGGAATGTTACCGATGCATGGATATACGTTTTTTTTCTTGTGTTTAGAAGTTCCTTTCGCATCACGAGGGTTACGCCGCCAGGTAATAAAACTCGGTATGTACAATTATTCTTCGTGAAGAATTTGAGGTGAAGCTGTAAAATTATGTTTTTGGAATTTATGGTTGTATGTATGTTAGGTAACTGTGGGATAGTGACCGTCGAGCATATTTGGAAAAGTAACGTATTCATAAATATCAATGATGAGAAAATTTTGTAAAAATGCAAGTTGGTTTATATTTATTTACCACCAGTAAGTAGTAATTGTCGTAACCATTCTCACGACTAAGGTTTTCTTTCTTCAAGCCGTGTTATGGCTACTTATTCTTACAAACATCAATTCATAATGCAACCCAGCGGAGATTTATGCAAAACTGAAAATTAATACCAATTTTGTTTGCGGTCACATATTTTGCGAGAGCACGGAGTGTAACACGAAACGCGAAGATTTACATCTACGGGCATTCACGACCCATGGTGGTGAAGACTAAACAACTGGATGGAATTCAAGGTTTCGCTCGTTGGAGATTACATGCATATTGTTGGCAAATTAATAAGCGGATTGGCGCCTCGGCGCCCATTAAAAAAAAAAACTGTACCGGTTCGAGAGCTAGAAATCGTCGGAAATTGGCGGATTCCGAATTTGGAGGCCGAAAGCGACGATGAGAGTAACCCACTTAAATTTACATGCTAATTAGCTAATTAGCGAAATCCGTCGACGGATTTTTATATACGCGCCACTTTTCTTGTGTATGTTTATGTGGATAAAATTATAATGAGGTTTCCTTTCAAAGGATTACCAATTTTGCGCAAACTCTACTCTAGAAGATCTACCAATTCCACCTAAATTAATTTCATTTGATATAAAGTAAGTCTTTTTATTTTTACATCGATACATTCAAAATAAGTATAGTAACATACGAACAAAAATATTTTAACACTTACGTACACAATAATAATCTACAAAAATGTTGATCGCATTTGGAAAGGCTCGAATTCATAAAAATGAGGAACTTCCATTCGTACTCTGTTCTTCAAAATCTTTAACTTTTCTCCATTCTATCTTGAACATAATTCATTTAAAGCTTGGCCATATTTGGCTATTTTGACGTCATGAGAAAGGATTACTGATTAAAACTACTTTTCATTAAATTTTAAACCCCCTTTACTATGCTCAAGATAAATTAGAATAAAAAGTTTATCACTATTTGACTTAATCAAAATTATTTAAAATTTAATTATATTTTTTATAAAAAAATCTAGGCATCCACACGAGTTAAATAAGTGAAACTTACGTTGCGACAACGAATGATTTATTCGGGTAAATCAAGCATAGGCTATGATAATGAATAATTTATTGGGATAGGTCAGGAGTACGCTAAGGCACTGAATAATTTAAATAAATTAATTTGTCTCCTCTAGTCGCAGAATTTTACATATACGAATATTAGAAACTTTTACTATGGATGCTAACAACATATATCACTGGGTAAGATATAAAGATAAATATCCTGCGTATTTACAGAAACAAATCAACAAAAAAAGAAAGAGAAGAATGCTTACATCTATGAAATCCACTGATAACAAATCGTATTTTCTAGACCTAATAGTAAATTAATTGGATGAGTTACGTGAAGATAAACTTGATTACAAAATAAAGCACTAAAAACCTTTCTTCACACAGTTTATTTGAAATATCAAATATATATTTCGGACACAAAGTGACCATTATCAATGGTTTAGTACAGTACTAAACCATTGATAATGGTCACTTTGTGTCCGAAATATATATTTAGTATTTAGTAGACACAATTAAATAAATTTTCGAAATTTCAACAATATCAAAAATAGCTGGAAATAAGTTCGGACTGCGAATAATTTATTGGAGTAGGTCAAGGGTGTTCTAGTAGGATGATTAATTTATTGGGATAGGTGAAGGGACGCTAGAGCAACGAATAATTTATTAGGAGTACACTAGAATAATAAATAATTCTTTGGGATCGGTCAAAAATACGCTAAGAAATTAATAATATGTTAGCATAGGTAAAGAGTAGGAAAAAACAAAAAATAATTTATTAGGATAGCGTGGAAGTGCATTTAAAAGTTTAATTAAAGGGTAAATGAAAATAATGTTGACGTTTTTACTCTTTAAAATGAACTACCGCATAGTAACGGTCGCTACCTACATATTCATCAAAAATTTAATTAATCAAATTTTCAAGCCATTCTCAAATTTAATAATTTCTTGTATTCTACATTGTTTCTTTTAATTTCGAAAACAAGTTACAGCCATTATTCATTTTACTACAATAAATTCACGTTATAATGTGCTTTAAAAAAAATTAAAATGTGTCTAAGACGATTAAATTTAAAAAAATGCACGAAAGCCGCTATATTAACAAAAATATATTTTATACTTTTCTGTGCAATAATTTTTTAAAGGGAAACAGTTTACACAAAATAAAAAGAAGTTACAATAGAAAATCTTGAGAAAAACAGTTTAAAACTTATTATTAAATTTTTACTTCATTTAAAATTTAAATCACGCAAATAACTGAAAGTAAGTAAAAACTGCGTTGTGACAACGAATAATTTATTGGGGTGGAACAACCATAGGTTATAATAATGAATAATTTATTGGGATAGGTCAAGAGTACGCTAGGGCACTGAATAATTTAAATAAATAAATTTTCAAACTACATTTCTTCCAAATTTTATGATTTCTTGTGTTCTACATTATTACTTTTAATTTCAAAAATGTTATAATCAGAATTTATTTTTATGTAATAGATTTAAGTTAAAAATTTACATGAGGATAGTTAAGAATGTGATTAAAACAATTGAAATTTAAAAAAAATCGCCAGAATTAACAAAAATATATTTAACTCTGCAGTGAATCAATCATTACATAAGAAAGAGTTCACAATTTAGAAAAAAATATTAAAAAGTAGCGAACATTGAAAATCTGTTGAAAAAATAAAACTATTAAATTTTAATCATTTCAAATTGGTGAAATTTTAACAATCTTAAAAATGGCTGGCAAGTGAAGAGTACTTTGGGAAAACGAATAGTTCATTGGGGTAGGTCAAGATTATTGTAAGAAAATGAATAATTTATTGAGATAGGTCAAGGGTGCGCTACGGTAGTAAATATTTTCTTGTATTTGTTCCTCATTTATCACTTGGCGAAACATTATGTTAATAATAGGTACTTTATTAAAAATTTACTTGGTTCGCTTCACTTTAATTTTTGGATATTAAAATAAAAACAATGAAGTGAAACGAACGAAGTGAATTTTTAATCAACTATCTCTTAGTAAATATTTTATTACGCTAAGTCAGGGATACGCTATGAGATTCAATAATTAATTGGGATAGGTCAAGAAGAAGCTGAATAATGTAATTTTTATTGGAATAGGTCAAAAGAGTACGCTTAAGCAATTAGTAAATAAATAGAAAAAACACGAAAATATATTCGTAAAATCTACAACATTTTTACGAATATATTTTCGTGTTTTTTCTATTTATTAGTGAATTATCTACAACGTAAAGGACTTATATATTTTATTATTAAATTAGTAAATAGTTTATTCGTTTTAGTTTTTTACTATAACAATATAATTTTCAGTTAAAAAATTGTTACAATCATATTATTGAAAAAAAACTTTTTAACTTTGTTTCATATAACACATATATTTATTTATTCGTGTGTTAAATGCAAAAAAGAAAAACGGTGTTATTAAATGGTACGTATTATATGTAAAATGAAGTAGAAGCTTTTAAAATAACCCATTTTTTTACATAGAGTTAAGTATTACTTAAATAATTAAAATTTTTGAATACTTGAAAATTTTAAATTAAAAAGGTATTAATATTAAAACATTTACAATTTTAGAAAAAATAATTATAAAATTTGAAAACCATTGAAACAGTTGAAATAATATTTAAAAAAATAAAATTTGTGGATTTTTAAAAGAAGCATCAAATTATGTTTCAAAATGTTGAAATTTTAAGACAGAAAAACATTTAAAATTTGCGAATGTGACACCGTGGACAACTTATAAATAGAGGAAATTAAGATTAAGAATGAAAATATCAGTGGAAAATTTCTCAATTAAAGTATTAAAAGATGTGAAACAATTGCAATTTTAACAATCGCTGGAAATGAATGAAAAGTACGTTAGAGTAACGGATAATTTATTGGGATAGGTTAAGAGTGCGCTAGAAAAATGAATAATTTAACTATTTTAAAACACTAATCCATTTTTTCAAATCTAATTATTTCTAGTATTCTACATTATTTCTGTGAATTTCTAAAAATATTTTAATCATAAATTATTTTTATATTATATATCAATGTTAAAATTGTGCTTTAAAAGTTGAAAATTTGCCTAAAATAATTTAAAATTAAAAAAATATACCAAAACTGCTAAAATTACATTTGAGGTGAAACAATTTCTAAACAACAAAATAGTACACAATTAAAAAAAAAAACTAAAAAGTAGCTACAATTAAAAATATGTCAAAATTAAAAAAAAGATCAAAACATTTTATTAAATTATTACTTAAGTGAAGAGCGCAAGGAATAATTAATTGGGTCAGGAGTACGCTAGAAGAATAAGTAATTAATTGGGATAGGTCAAGAGTACGCTAAGATAATAAATAATTTTTGGGATAGGTCAAGGGTACGCTAGGGCAGCAATGAATAATTTATTAGGCTAGGTCAGGAGTATGCTAGGAGAATAAATAATTGATTGGGATAGGTCGAGAGTACGCTAGTAAATTGACATTTTTATTAAGATAAATTAATAACTTATTTGTTTTATTTTTCTAACTACATTATATCGAAATTTCCATTGAAAACAGGTTACAATTATATTTTGTTAATTAAAAAAACAATTTTTAGTTAATGAAGTAAAAGCCTTCAAAATAAACCATGATTTTTATATATTAGATTTAAACATATAATATTTATTTCAGTTTTAAAACAAATTTTTAGTTTTTAGTTAGTTTAGTTTAAAATTTGTTTTGCAATAATTAAAATGAAAGCAAATATATGTTCAAATTGTTAGAGATTTAGAAATAATTAAAGCTTTGAAATAATTAAAATTTTATCACTAAGAAATTGAATTTTATGGATTTCAAAAGAAATTTAAAAATAGGTTTTAAAAGGTTAAAATTTTAGGAGAGAATAAATATTTAATTGGGATAAATCAAGAGTACACTAGGGCAATGATGTTTTTATTCCGTAGGTCAAATGAACGCTAGAACAATTAATCATTTATAAAATAACTTGTAATCACTTTCTCCCAGTTTAATGTACATTTAGCAAAATAAAAATAAAATGATTACAAGTTATTTTAATTTTATATTGTATCATCTTTACGTAACGCGTCAATCAACGTTAATTAATTATTTATTTATTTTACTTTTATAACCACATCATGTAAACTTCTAAATCTATATAATTTCTTTTAACAGGTAACAAAAAACCATTAGAGTCATAGCCTTTTTGTATATTGAAAGCACTTTAGAATAGTGTTTATTTTCAAAATAGGTACAAAGTTAAAAATTGGTATTAAATATGCTAAAATATGTTTTAAAAAGTTGGATTAATTAAGTTAATTAGGATAGGTCAAACGTAGGCTAAGAAAATGAATTTTTATTCCTCTACGTCACGTTAAGGCAATGATGTTTTTTATTGGGATAGGCTAAGAGTACGCTAGAACAATTAATAATTTATTTACTTTAGATTTCTAACTACATTATTTCGAAATTTTATGATTTCCAGAATCCTTCATAATTTAAAAAAAGGGTTAAAACAATTATATTTTATTTATATATTATACTTAATCACTATAAACATATTTTTTCACATAAATAGTGTGTACAACGCGTGGGAAATGCGCTTTTCCACACTTGTTGTACAAATAACTATTTTAGTTATATAATTGTTGAAGTTCAAAATAAAACGAATAACTTTGTTTATATCACTTTTTTAATAACACTTGTTACTATAGTTTCGACAACTTCAGCTTGTTAATATCATATTTTATTTGTTATTAAAAAAGTGATATAAACAAAGTTATTGGTTTTATTTTGAATGATAAAAATGTATCACGAAGTAAATGCCTCTACAATTACTTATTTAATTGTTGAAATATTACAAATTGGTTTATGAACAACTTCAGTTAAGGCAAATGTATTAAAACTGTTAGAATTAAAAAAATAATAATAATATCTAAGTTTAAAAACAGTTAAAATTATACCAAAAAAGAATTAAATTTTGTGGAATTTTTAAAAAAGATTTAAAATATAATTTTGAAAGTTGAAATTTTAGCAAGAGGAAAATAAATAATTAATCGGGATAGGTGACACCAATTTTTTTTTTATTGGGAGAGGTCAAGAGAACACAAAAAAATAAATAATTTATTATGCTAGGTCAGAAATACGCTAGGGAAATGATTTTTTATTGGGATAGGTCAAGATTACGCTAGAGCAATTAATAACTTATTTATATTAGTTTTCTAACTAGATTATTTCGAAATTTTATGATTTCCATAATGTAGGATTATTTCTTTTAATTAAAAAAATGTTCATTCATAATTTAATATATCAGATTTAAGCAAATAAAATGTTTTAATACTTAAAAATTGGTTTAAGCACAATTGAAATTAAAGCTAATATATTTAAAACTGAATTTTATAAAAATAATATTAATTAGATTGTGTTAAAATTTTACCAAATTAATAATCTATATTAGAACAGAGTGATTATTTTTATATATCATCTACAAACATTAGAAGAATAGTTACTTTTTGTTAAACCTATTTTAAAAGAATTTTCTTTTGAGATATAATCATTAACTCAACAAATAAAAAAACAGAAAATCTTTTCTTTCTTGTCTTTCCTGCTCCTTATCTGGACGCGTTTGTATTGAGTAATACTGACTTTTTAGTTTTAATTAAATAATTGAGTTTTTGAAAATTTATTTTGTAACATTTTATGTGTTAAATATTGTGCAAATTCTATTAATTGTAAAAGAAAAATAGATTATTATTATTAGAAAATTGACTTGCTAGGTTCTTCTTTTAGTTGTTCTTATCTTGTCGACTCATGAAATCTTAAATTTCTTGTAGTAAAGGTTTCAAATTCTTCTGTGTGCTTCTTTCTTCTACCATGTATAATTTTGTAACTGGTTTAAGATCATTGTCCAAGCCTATTTTCTTTTACCTTTCTCTTAGGGTTTTTGTATCTTTGGAAGTAGATTTTATGGATTTCAGGGTCAAAACTATTTATTATTCATTGTTTAACATTGGAGACGTTTACTTCGTGATGCATTTTTAAATTCTAAATAAAATAAAAATACTTTTCTTTGTTAACACACTACGATTTATTTTAACATCTACGCCTTGCTTTTTATAGTCAATAAAAATAAATCATTGTGATATTAACAATAAAAAGTATTTTATTTTGTTTATATTTATTTTTGTGTTGTATTTCAGTTCAATTTTATCCGTAGTTTTTTATGCTATCATGATTTTGTTTTAAGGCATCTCTCTGGGGCAGCTTAGTAATAGTATCTTATGATTCTATTGGTTTTGGTTTCATCCAACATTTCATATTCAATTAATTGTTTACTTTTCCCTTTGCAGATATTTTCTTTTTCATTCAAGGAAGTTTAGTCAGTCATTACTAAACTGTTTTTTTAGGGTTTAGTCTTTCTTTGGTTCTCTGTTGTTTTACTCCATACATTTCAACTGAATTTGCCAGTTCCATTCATCACTATACTATTTTTACAGTAGAGCCTTCTAATGTTTGTATTTCGGTTTTCTTGTTAATTTACTATGAAAGTTTCAACTAGATTTGCTGCCTGTTCGATGAAATTGGTTCTTGTTTATTGTTGAAGGCCAGTTGGTCGAGAAAAAGCTTATTTAGAAGCAAATAATTAGGGACACTAAACGTTCGATTTACAATGTTTTTTTTTCTTTATGGACGAATAAGAAAATAGCAACTACTATTTGATAGTCCACTATCTGATTATATTAGGAATACTTCTGGATTTTTTTTTTGGTTCGTGCCGATCCAATGACTTACATTCAAAAGCCTCTTTATTGGTAAGAATTTTCTGAAATCGCAAATGCTCTTGCTTAGTTTTCTTGAATACGTGTTACTTCAGATTACCTTTCATTTCATTTCAGCTTCATCAGAATGTTTTGGATAGGGATCAATATCTTGTAGCCTGTTACTTAGAATTAATTTATTGGGTTTATGTTTTATTAAATTGTACTGTTCTTCCATATTTTCTTCGCTGGTTGTTTTGTTTCAAGACCAAAAATTAATTAATTTTTATTTGGCAATTTGTTCTGAAATTGTTTGTATCATGACTATCAATTGATTCTATGTGCTTATTTTTTTCTAACATGTATGATTTATTCTATGTGCATATTTTTCTAACATGTATGATTTCTTAACTGCTTTAAGATCATCGTCTAGGCCTTTTCTTACTTTTTTCTTTAGTTTTTTTGAATGTACTTAATATAATTGTTATTTATATTTTGAAATCGATTATCTGGGCTTTAGTAAAACTATTTTTTATTGTCACTTTCACTTTTAGATTTTAATGGTTTCATGATTTTGTTTCCAAGACTTTTACAACGACCACTTCAGTAATGGTTTCTTCTGTCTTTATTTTGTTTTGTTTTCTCCATCATTTCGTATCTACTGTTTCATATTAAATAAGCGTCTATTGAGAAAATGTTTTTATTTGTGGTCCTCACGGATATCTTTTTAATGCCTGGTAATCTCACTGCGATTTGATTTAAAGAAGATTATTATCATGTTTATATATATATATTTATGTTTGATGTGTGTAAAACATATTTTTATTAATACACTAATAAAGAATTGAATTCTCTCTACAAATATTTGTTCACTTTTCTTCATCACTTATTAAATTCTCTTCTTAATCTTCTTTTGAAGGTATAACAAATTAATTTCAAAGATCAGTAAAATGAAACATTTTTTTAGAAATGTAAGATAAACAAATTAAGTATAAGACTGTAATAAGCTGATTCAAAGTTAGCAAATAAAAACACCTTTCTACTTGTATATTGTAACACATTAAATATACAGGAAGACATGAAAAAATCATTGTGATTGATGTCTACACCAGATTTAAAATATTACATTGTTTCGTAATATCCTGTACAAATTTTTATAATTTTTATATGGTCAAAAATTATATGTTTAGCAAATAATGTTGCACTCAATTATTTGAACTCATATTTTAATCGCAAAATCCATCTCGTGTTGAATACAGTAATTTTTCTATTCGCCAAAAAAAAACATGTACAACCACAACATTTACTTATCTAAATCTTCAACCGTCATCTAATTTCAAGCTTCTCGAGTTATCGACTGGAAAAAAATAACAAATCGAACGTATAGATCATTACTGGTAATTTCGTGTAATTATGTACGATCCATTTAGTAACACAAAAGATCTAATCCAGATCTACGCTCTCATTTCGAGCGAGCAAACTTTCTATTGTTGGGCAACAATCGCTCCGCAACGCTCGCACAAATAGCATCGCAGGTAATTATATTTCGATTTACGGTTCGAAATTATGCTTCGACGTTAATTCGTGGCCAGCCAAATGGGAATGCATTATATCTATTTCTGCAGCACTTAAAGTTTTAATGATGTGCGCGAGATTTCGAGAATTAGATTGCTATAATCAAATTGATCCTTTCAGAAAAAAAGGAACAAATTTTAGAGTTTTGAATATCATCTATATTTATTTCTAGTATATAAATAGTAGGTTGAATTATTATTTCAAAGGAATAATAAAAATTAACAAAAATAATTAGTAATGAATTATGTTAATTAATTAGAAAATTTGGTTTTGTTTTAATAATAATGTGAAACAAAACTAAGTGTTTTAATTAATGCTTTACATAGGGTTAAGTGAAAAATTAATCAACCATTTATAATGAATTGGTTGATTGAGTTACGTGAAGATCAAATGAATTTGACTAATAAAGCACTAATAACCTTTCTTCACAATTTTATTTGATTTATCAAATGTACATTTTTATTAAAAATGCTAATCCATTGATAATGGTCACTTTGTGTCCGAAATGTAGATTTGGTAAATCAAATAAAATTGTGAAGAAAGGTTATTAGTGCTTTATTCGTCAAATTCATTTGTAATAATAATTTTCAAAATGCAACATAATGAATCTAAAATATTTTCTGACTGGAATGCAGCTTTGAGATTAAGTAAATGTTTATAAAAAAACTTTTAAATTAGCTTTTATCGTTTAAGATAATGTTTCGCCACACTGTGGCTTCTTCAGGTGAAGAGAATATACAGATAAAATTGATTTTCAACGCTTCAACAATCAATCGATTTTATCGTTTAAGTTGTTTGAATGTACTAAAGGAAAAATTTAGAATTCTAGATCTCATCATTAAACCCGAAATGAGTTATATGCATGAATAGAGGACACATGCACTGTTTAAAGCAAAAAAACTTCAGCAAATAATTTTTATTATGCACAATTTGCATATTTTCTATGTCAGTTTGTATAACCATACATATCTCCAAGTCCAGCTATCGGCGAGATCTAAGTCATTCCATGAGACACTAAAGATAATGTAATGTAATTTTGTTTAATAACAACATCACGTTCGGTAACATCTGTAAAAATTAAACAAATCCGAACGGAATGCACGAAACCACCATAATTTACGAGCCCGCAGCAAATTGCCCAACTGGTAAAAATTCCTACCATTACGCACGATTCCGATTCTGGTCCTCTGGTAGAACGCGTTGACGAAATTAAAGCTGAGCTCAGCACTTCAAGGATGATCGCTCTCCGAGCACGTCAGAATTTTTATCTAAGAAACGTGCGGCCCCGGGTCACAACTGTCTGAAACAATGGTCTAAAATTATTGGGTCCGAAATCGATCGATCCGAGCGAAGAGCGCCTCCTCCCTTGAGCTACAGATCGAAACCGAACGAACTCGAAAAAAAACATAACAAATCCGATGAAGAAAAAAAGAAATTGTAGATAATAATAACGGCCGGTAATGATAATAATAATCGATCCGCGGGTGATTTACCGATTTCGAGACGGGGCTATTCGTCTTTTGAAGAGCAGAAACCGGTCGGCGCGCATTCTTGCCTCGCCACCTTATCTTTTACACATTTTCTGTTTATGCTTCCACTAATGGACGCTTATAAATTCTGCGTCGCCTTCAGATAAAATGAGATATATACACACTTATGGCTTAAAAGGTCCATTTGATATTACAAACTATGCCTTTAATAGAAAACCAAGGCACGATAGCGTCGATCATCATTATTTAAAAGTTGAAATAGAAAAAGATACCAGGAAGGTAAATTGTGTCTATCTTTTGTATTTGTCAGAGAATTTCACCTTTGTAGGATTATGCAACATTTTGAGGAATAGTTCAGAATACTGAAGAATTCAATGCGTTAAACAAGAATGATTTTCTCATTGACGATGGAGGTTTCTACTTCGTTAAACATATTTAATGACAATCACAATTCAGATATTTATTTATATGGTTACTTAAGGTTTGAAAATGGTACCTTAATGTATTGAAACCATTGGTCGCCCATATAAATAAATATCTGTTATACAAAACAAAGTGTTTAATTTGTGAAGAATAATTTTAATTACATAGTCTAAATTGTATTACAGTGACAAAATAAAGTTTCTAATGTATTAACAATTGAATGTATTTCAATTCTTTGGTTTACCACTGTAATACAGTTCTTGAAGTATTTTCTCAAATCCTTACAAAAAACATAAACGCTGTCAACATTCAAGAACATTTAAATGTTAACCGAATATAAACATTACCTCTTCATATCCAAATTCTAACCAAGATTTTACTTTCAAAACTTTTCTTCGTGCTTATTTTAGCTGAATTTGTTCAAATTTATAATATCATCATATGTTAAGTTAAGTATATCTTTAAATACTAATAGTACTACAAGCGGTACTAAACATTAAAGCTACGCATTTGATATATTATTTAATTATACTTAATGTCTTATTCATCTCGAGCATTTATTTTTTTATATTTCGCTCAGAATGAAGTCATTAAAGTTGAGCAAATCCGTTTCGCCAAAATGATTAAAACCGGGCGAATTTGCGTTGTTTTGGTCTGATCATTACGGACGGCAGTAAAACTTTAATTAAGACTAATCCGAATAATTGCGTTTTAATGTGGTATTTCCAGTATAGGGTCTGGTGTCCCGCGGGGATCGCTGTTTTTAAGATGTTTTAAAAGATGAGTCTTATTTTTTTTTTCAACAAGTTGTTTTCAGAAAATATGAGATAACCGCGGGATTAGTATATTTTAAACCCTATTTAAAAAGATTTGTTTTTTTTGCTCTAGAACAAGCTATTTCAAGAAAATATATATTCGTGGTATTACCCTGTTTTATCTCACCCCTCATAAAATGATAATTCGATTTTTAAAAACAATTAACAGGAAGAAATTATGGATAAGGAAAGAAAAATTCTTATGATTAAAAAAAATGTGAAATTGGAACAAGACAAGCAATCAATTAAAACATTTGGTTTCCGTTGACAGCAGACATATTTCAAATTGGAAATCTAAGGTACAATCAAATATAGGGTGAGTTTTTTTTTAAATGTTCTCTATGGGGATTTTGATCCAGATCCAGATCCAGATCCAGATCCAGATCCAGATCCAGATAATCAAATTGGTAATCATTTAAACACTCGGGTATGATTTATTCTTTAGAGGGTGGCGTAGAGGCCACCCATTCACCCTACATATATGTATTAGTACTATTGCAACTCTTTTAATTCCCTAAAATAATAATACAGATTATGGAAAACTGAATTATTTTATAGGTAGTTTTGTGGCTTAGGTCTCATTGTATATGTAGGGTGGCTGGGTGACCACTACACTATCCTCCAGTTTTAAATCAAAAGCGAAGATTTCTATAAAAAAATATTTAAAAGTTTATATGATACGTCGAGTATAAATCTGTTTGTAATCAAATTAATTTTCAGCAAAATACTAACGTATGATCTATTGGTTGGAGGGTGGAATAGAGGCCACCCACCCACTCTACATATATATTGGACTTTCAGCACTGTAACGGTTTAAGTTCCTTAAAATAATAATAGAAATTATGTAGATGTTAATGATTTTATAGGTAGTGTAAGTCTCATCCTAAATGTAGGATGTGTGGGTGTATACTATTCTAACCTACTTGTTTTAAATTATTAGTTACGGTTTCTTTATATTAAAATTCTTAACGGAAATCTAGTATAAATCTGCTTGTAATTAGATTGGTATTCAGTAAAACAATCATGAATGATCTAGGGGTTAAAGGGTGCATTCAAACATTTTGGTACTTTCATCGTTACATAATTAAGTTTATGTTTTTAATGATTTTATAAGTAGTGTTCTGGTTTAAGTTTAATTAAATAGGTAAGATGGGTGGGTGGCTTCTATCCTGCCTTTCATGTTTAAACTATAAGCAATGATTCTTCTATAAAAAATATAAAAAAAGAAAAGTTTACATGCTAAATCTAGCATAAAGATTTGTAAATGATTTATAGGTTGTAGAGTGGGATAGAGACCATCCACCCACCCTTCATGTATATATATATATATATATATATATATATATATATATATATATATATATATATATAAATATATATATTGGTATTTTCACCACTGCAACTGTTTTAGTTCCCTAAAACAATAAAACAGATCATGGGGATGTTGTTAATGATTTTATAGTTGTGGTGTCTTAAGTCAACTTATATATGTAGGGTGGGTGGGTGTCCACTATCCTAATTTTCAGTTTTAAATTATAAACGACGGTTTCTTTATTAAAAAAATATTTAAAAAGAAAAGTTTATGAGCTAAACCCAGCTTAAATTATCTTGCAATCAAATTCAGCAAAACTTTCATATATGATTAGTAGGTTGGAGGATGGGATAGAGGCCACCCATCCACCCTACATATTTATTGGTAATTTCACCACTGCATTGCATGTTGTTAATGATTTTATAGGTGTTGTGGCTTAGGTCTACTTTTATATGTAGGGTGGGTGGGTGTCCACTACCCTACCCTCCAATTTTAAATTATGAGCGACGGTTTCTTTATTAAAAAATATTTAAAAAGAAAAGTTTATGAGCCAAACCTAGCATAAATTTTCTTGCAATTAAATTCAGCAAACCTTTAATGCATGATTAGTAGGTTGGAGGGTGGGATAGAGGCCACCCACCCACCCTACATATGTATTGGTACTTTCGCCACTGTAACTGTTTTAGTCCCCTAAAACAATAAAACAGGTTATGGAGATGTTGTTAATGATTTTATAGGTGTTGTGGCTTAGGTCTACTTTTATATGTAGGGAGGGTGGGTGTCCACTACCCTACCCTCCAATTTTAAATTATGAGCGACGGTTTCTTTATTAAAAAATATTTAAAAAGAAAAGTTTATGAGCCAAACCTAGCATAAATTTTCTTGCAATTATATTCAGCAAACCTTTAATGCATGATTAGTAGGTTGGAGGGTGGGATAGAGGCCACCCACCCACCCTACATATGTATTGGTACTTTCGCCACTGTAACTGTTTTAGTCCCCTAAAACAATAAAACAGGTTATGGAGATGTTGTTAATGATTTTATAGGTGTTGTGGCTTAGGTCTACTTTTATATGTAGGGAGGGTGGGTGTCCACTACCCTACCCTCCAATTTTAAATTATGAGCGACGGTTTCTTTATTAAAAAATATTTAAAAAGAAAAGTTTATGAGCCAAACCTAGCATAAATTTTCTTGCAATTAAATTCAGCAAACCTTTAATGCATGATTAGTAGGTTGGAGGGTGGGATAGAGGCCACCCACCCACCCTACATATGTATTGGTACTTTCGCCACTGTAACTGTTTTAGTCCCCTAAAACAATAAAACAGGTTATGGAGATGTTGTTAATGATTTTATAGGTGTTGTGGCTTAGGTCTACTTTTATATGTAGGGAGGGTGGGTGTCCACTACCCTACCCTCCAATTTTAAATTATGAGCGACGGTTTCTTTATTAAAAAATATTTAAAAAGAAAAGTTTATGAGCCAAACCTAGCATAAATTTTCTTGCAATTATATTCAGCAAACCTTTCATGTATGATCAGTAGGTTGGAGGTTGGGATAGAGGCCACCCACCCTACATATATATTGGTACTTTCGCCACTGCAACGGTTTTAGTCCACTAAAAGCATAAAACAGATATTGGAGATTTTGTTAATGATTTTATAGATATTGTTGTGGCTTAAGTCTACTTGTATATATATGTAGGGTGGGCGGGTGGCCACTATCCTACCCTCTAATTTTAAATTATAAGCGAGGGATTTTTATTTAAAAAAACATTTAAAAAATATGAGGTTTTATGTTAAATTTTGTATAGATCTGCTTGCAATGAAATTGTTATTAAGCGAAATACTTATGTATG